>JAEOAD010000418.1:4397500-5085000 GCA_036365145.1 Orientallactaga sibirica
TTTGTTATCCATTCCCCTAATGATGGACATCTGGGTTGATTCCAGCTCTTTGCTATTATGAATTGAGCAGCTATAAACATGGTTGAGCACAGGTCTCTGATCTGAGGCTTGGAGTCTTTAGGGTAAATGCCCAGTAAGGGGATAACTGGATCCGTTGGTAGGTCTATGGTCATCCTTTGCAGGAGTCTCCATATAGCTTTCCATAATGGTTGAACCATTTTACATTCCCACCAACAGTGAAGGCTTGTTCCTATTTCTCCACAGCCTCACCAGCATTTGTTTTCATTGTTTTTTTTCTAATGTTAGCCATCCTTACTGGGGTAAGGTGGAATCTCATAGTTGTTTTAATTTGCATTTCCCTGATGATTAGGGATGTTGAACATTTTCTTAAGTGTGTGTTTGCTATTTGTATTTCTTCCTCTGAGAACTCCCTGGGCAGTTCTCTGCCCCATTTTATGAGTGGGTTGTTTCATGATTTATTGTTTAGGCTTTGGAGTTCTTTGTAGATTCTAGAAATTAGGCCTCTGTCAGTTATATAGTGGTGAAAATTTTCTCCCATTCTGTAGGTAATCTGTTGGCTTTGCTTATAGTATATTTGTCAGTGAAAAAGCTTTTCAGCTTCATGAGATCCCAATGGTTGCGTGATTGTTTAATTTCCTGAGCTGCTGGGGTTTTGTTCAGGAAGTCTTTTCACACTCCTATATCATGGAAGGTTCCTCCTATTTTTTCTACAGCTACTTAATATTTAACAAAGGCCTTCCCAATGCAGAATGGAAAAAAGACAGCATCTTCAAGAAATGGTGCTGGACAAACTGGACAACCATATGTAGGAAAATGAAACTCAATCCACACATTTCACCATGCACAAAAATCAAGTCCAGATGGATCATAGACCTTAATATAAAACCCGAAACTCTGCTACTACTGGAAGAAAAAATAGGAGGAACCTGAGAGCAGAATCTTAAATAACTCCAAAGTGAAACAATCCAAAGTTTATGAACTGATACAAGGATGAAGTATTCCCTAGGCGGTAGAATGGTGCTCAGCAGAGAAAAGGAACTTATAAAAGTTGCAATAAGGATGAACCTTAAGAAGCACTGACCAGAGACACACATTGTATCACTCCATCTATGTGCAATATCCAGAGTAACAATCAGAAAATGTATTAACGATTGCCTCGGGAGGAGGAAAATGGGGAGTGGCCATTATCATAGGCTCCAAGTTGGGTGGTAGTGATAATTCAACTTGTGAGTATGTACTAAAAACCATATGCAAATTGTGCCCCAATAAAGTTGTTAAAAAAGAAAAAAAAACTACAAGCAGTTGCAAAATATTAGGACAAAGGTTGGAGACAGATGGCAGAAGAAAGCCTATGTTAAGACTTAAGAAAGAAATATTTTCCTTTCCCAAATTATTCAAAACTTAAAGACAGCATTTTATCTTGACTCTAGGATGCCTCCCTTGCTGATTTTCTAGGTCTCCAGTATATGAATTAAGATTTATTTTGCCTTCACATGCCCCTTAGGAACTCAGTGGTCTATGCTTGTGTACAGTGCAAACTTTTTGTCTTATCTCAGAATTCACGAAATCTGTGTGTACTTTTGTTCAGCATTATGCTATAATATGATACAAGGAAGAGTTTTCTGACATCTTTATGTGTTTATACCTTTTTAATTCAGAGAAGTATTAAAGTATGCATTCATGTGACACAGTCACCATAGCTGTGGATTCTGCCAGAAGAGCATTTACCACTAGGCTCTGGCTTTTGTTATTATTCAACTCCTCATGAAAATTTTGTTTCCCTAGTAACTATGCTGTTTAGCCATTGTTTTGACTTTTACAGGGCTTGGAAGTAGAATCTTGTCAAGCATTTTAAATTATAGCACTTCCTAATTCATTCAAAATATTTATTGAGTACCTACTATTGCCAGAGTACCTTCTGTTCATAACTAACCTTAGAGAACTCCAGTTGATTAATTAAGTGTGAGGATTTTTTTTCAGATGTGGGTAAGAGCACTTCAAAGATGTGAATGGGATTAATTCAGGGCTGTTGCTCCTGGCAGACAAGCCAATCTACCTTCTGTTGAATGGAAGAGAGAAAAGCAATGGTTAAGGAGGAAGTTCCTTGAGTGGATTCTTTTCTCATGGTAGAGTGAATCACCCTCTCTTTGGGTCTTTAGATGCATACGTGCATGCACACACTCACCACTTTAACTCTCACAGTACTCTTCTGAGTTGAGGCATCCTTTCCCCCAAGGTTTTTCTGAAGATGAGGACATGCTTATCAGGGAGGGGTATCATGTGCTTGCTCAGATGTGCAGAGATAAGCTTAAATTTTCTACTCATATTTCAACTTTACCTCCAGAAGCAAAGAAGACTGATAGTAAAGTTTTTAAAAATGCTTTCTAAATAGTGTATTTTATTATTTATTTATTTATTTATTTTTCAAGGTAGGGTCTCACTCTAGCCCAGGCAGACCTGGAACTTACTCTATAGCTCCAGGCTGGCCTTGACCTCACAGCAATCCTCCTACCTCAGCCCCCAGTGCTGGGATTAAAGGCGTGTACCACCACACCCAGCTAAATTGAGTATTTTAATCAAATTTGAATCCAGTCTGAAATTATCTTTAGTAAGGAATAAACCTCATTTAGCTATCTGCTTAGTAGGTTCTAGGATTATATCTAGCCTCATTTTTCCAATATATAAATTAACCATGGTTGAAGAAAATAAAATCTTTTCTCATTGTTTGGAGACAATAGGTCAATTTACCTGTAAGGACTAAAATGTTAAAGTGAACCTCTGCTTTGTGGTGAAGAAAGGTCAAAGTTTTTGTTTTGCTTAAAAAGAATTCACAAGACTTATATTTGGCTAGAGATTAAATGTGAAAATATCTGCTCATTCAAAATAATAATCTTTGTAAAAATTGTATAAAAAGCACAAATGCATAGAGTCTTTATCTGTTGTGGCAATTTAAATTTGGGTGGTTTAAATATTGCTTCAATGTCTTTACATGCTATATTTGGAGATATTTTCTTTCTTTTTTTAAAAGGATATTGTTAAAGATTTTGTTTTTATTTATTTATTAGAGTTAGAGAGAGAGGGTGAGAATGGGCGAGCCAGGGCCTCTAGCCACTGCAAACAAACTCCAGATGCATGCACCACCATGTGCATCTGGCTTACGTGGGACCTGGAGAATCAAACCTGGGTCCTTAGGCTTGGTAGGCATGTACCTCACCCCCTAAGCCATCTCTTCAGCCCTGGAGATATTTTCTTAATAGTTATTGCAGTCAGTTTCTCATTGCTGGACAAACATCCAACCAGACACAGCTTATGGGCATAAAAGAGTTTCTTTCAGGCTTATAGAGTCCAGGAAAACACCACCAATGGCAGAAGCAGCTGGCTTCCTTTCTTAGATACAAGCAGACAGACACTATCAACAGGCAGCAAAACACAAACCACCAGAGCTCAAACTGCTCTGAACATACCTTAGGGTTAGATTTAAGATCCTCCTCCAGATACCCCTTAGGGGGCTGGACTCCAAGATCTGCCCCCAGTGACACACCCCCTGTAATGGGGATCTGCCTGCTAGGGCTCAAGTAGGAAGTTAAACCAAAAATGCCTGAGCCTGTGGGGCCATATATTCAAACTGCCACAATAGTGATTTCTCACTGTAAAGTTTTTTAAATTTGTTTTCGTTTTCCAAGGTAGAATCTCAAAAGCTGTTCTTGGTTGGGTGATTTCTGCCAGCAATGTAAACCTGACTGCAACAAAAGGAAAGAAAGAAAGAAAAGAAAAGAAAGAAAGAAAGAAAGAAAGAAAGAAAGAAAGAAAGAAAGAAAGAACCAGTTAGATGGAAGAGAAGTCCTCTATAGGATGCCATGGGAAGAGAAAAAAAGTGGACAAAGACCAAAAAAAAAAAAAAAGACAGAAAGATTTCAAATTTTCTCTAAGACTCTAAAATCTTCCTGAACTTTGTTAAGAGGTAAGACGAATGATTTTTTATGTCTAACAGTCAACTGTTGAGTAGGCTAGAGTATATCTAAGCAGATTTGAAGGTTAGGGAGAACAATGCCTCCTAAGGTTTCATTTCCTGTGGTTCATTACAACCCAGCAGAATAGCAATGCAAAGAGGCAAGAAATCCAGTGTGCACTGGAGTGACTGTGAGTATCCATGGCCTGCCCCATCACTACATAGTGGACCTGGAGTCCAGTGGAATTCCTTACCATTCCTTGGTAACAAGCATTAGATTATAGGAGTTCAATGTGTGGTGAGGAGAAGGTGCTGGTCATAGCTCTAGGTCTTTTAGCCTACAAAGAAATTCCCAAACCTCCATAGTTGCTAAACTGTATATTATGAGTGTTGGGATCTATGGAGAAATGTACCATAAAGCTAAAAACAGATTAATGGGTTCCTGAGTCTCCAAGCCCCCATGAGTGGTAGAATTTACTGGAGCTGTAGAATGTTCCATATGGGGAAAGGAAGCCAACATGGGATTAGGAAGCAGATCTTTATAGACACTTCTGGTAAATGCCCTGCTATCTTCAAAAGGAAGGGACTAACTGATTTCTTTGTTCATTCTAAATTCTAAAATAATAGCCAATTTTGTATCTAATCAATTTATATTTGTCATTTTGTTATGTTTTTTTAAAAGAGGGCTCATAAAATTGCTCATGGCCCTACAAAAATTTGGAGCCGCATTTGTGGCTTGCCTGCTCTGTTATCCTGGCTCAATTACAAAAAATGCCATGTGCTAGAAAGAGGTTTGGGGTCAGGCTGGATATTTAGTTTGTCCCTTCCCACTCACCCTCTGCCGCTCTGTCCTCTAGTCAGTAACCCAGGAGGCTACTACTCTCTGTGGGCATGGCCTTGGCTTTCTTGCCATAAGACTGAAAACTGCCAGTGGGGTTGTCTGTAGGAGATGAAGACCTGGAAGAAAGTGTATTGATTATTCTGGCTTCTTCCTAGCTAAAAGTGGGTGGCAACAGATCTGGTTTCATGTGTGTGCAAACTTTGTAGTCAATAGGGTCTCATGCTCAGAAAAGCCCTGCTCTTGGTTTCATGTTTTACTGTCTTGGAATTACTCATAACATTGTATTTAAATTTGTCCTTTATAGATGAAATCTGATGGGAGAATGGAGCATACATGTGAATCAAAGTTTTACATATAATATGTGTGCCTGCTATTTCTGCTTGCCTCATTTAACTATAGCATTTCCAGTTCTCCATGACAACAGAATTCCTGAGCATCTAGGTACGCTGCATGAGAGCTAAACAGACTCAAAGCAAGTGCAAGGTAAACCCATCACAGCTACATCTGATAAAGCATGGAGATGTTAGGCTTTCTATTTCAACTAAACCATGCTTCAAATTCATAAAAAAAAAAAAAAAGAGGCCATAGGATTCTAACACCAACAACCAAGGAACCCTACCTCCCCCTCCTTATTTGTGTTACTTCCCTGTATTAACCAGTGGCTTCCACTAAAAATGATACCATAGAAAGGGAAGTCTAGGGCAAGCCACAGTACCTTTTCCCTTCAGTCCTTCCTTTACCTGTCAGTAAACCAAAGGTAAGAGTATTGGTAGGGTGTGTGTGTGTAAAGATGTGAAATGAAATAGTCAAACTAGTTTTGTGCAATATTTCCCCTGCTCCCATCAGAAAACACACACACAAATAGAATCTATAAAATATGCTCTATGTAATAGTATAACTATGCAGAGAAGTCAAATGCTCTTGCGACATATCTAAAGCTGGCATGGCACAATGTTAAGTAAGACTTGTACTAATAATTTAAAATATCAAGTTATCTTTACTTAGAATGGGCTAATTTGGAAATTTTGAAAACATGACAAGGACTAGAGAGATGACTTGACAGTTAAGGGGCTTGCTTGGCAAACCTAAGGACCCAGGTTTGATTCCCCAGTACTCATATAAGCCAGATGCACAAGGTGGCGCCTGCATCTGGAGTTTGTTTGCAGTGGCTGGAGGACCTGGCATGCCCCTTCCTTCCTTCCTTCCTTCCTTCCTTCCTTCCTTCCTTCCTTCCTTCCTTCCTTCCTTCCTTCCTTCTTTCCTTCCCTCCCTCTTTCCTTCCTTCCTTCCTTCCTTCCTTCCTTCCTTCCTTCCTTCCTTCCCTCCCTCTTTCCTTCCTTCCTTCCTTCCTTCCTTCCTTCTTTCCTTCCCTCCCTCTTTCCTTCCTTCCTTTCTTCCCTCCCTCCTTCCCTTTCCTTTCCTTTTCCTTTTCCTTCCTTCCTTTCCTTTCCCTCCCTCCCCTCCCTCCCTTCCTTCCTTCCATCCATCATCTATCTGTCTGTCTATCTATCTATCATCTATGCCTCTTCCTTCCTATCTCTGTCTCTCCCTCTCACAAATAAATAAATAAATAAATAAATAAATACATTTATTTATTTATTAAATATTTAAAAAATGACAAGGTGCTGAAGAGTTGGCTCAGCAGTTAAGTGTTGCAGAGCATATCCTGCACAAGCATGAGGGCCTGAGGATCCCAAGACCACACAAGCTCCAATCTTCAGATGCCACTTCCACAGTTGGGCACGATGATTTGCATCTCTAACCCCAGTCCTGCAGCACATCCGAGACCCAGGAATTATTGTAGACCTGGAAGCTCTGAAATCAGTAAAAAGACCGACTCCAAACAAGTCTGGGCAGAGTAGTGATGGAGCAGAACACCTGATATTCCCACCTTAGATGAGTGCCCCCTGCTGCAGGGGAGTGCATAGGATGCCACATCATACCACACACCATACCCATCCTCCCCCACACACAACACATGATAAGGAAAAGAGAGGAGAGAGAAAAGTGGGGGGAGAGAGAGCGACCGAGCAGGGAGGGAGATTATGGAAGGAATGAAGGAATGAACAAATTTTTTATTTTTGTATCTTGAATATCCAGTTTTCCTTTTTAAAAAAATTTGTACTGTGGGCTTTATCAGTTAGGTGAGGAGACTCCTTCATAGCCATAATTCCTGTTGGAAGACCCTCTCTGACAGCTCCTTGTGTTCCAGAGTTATCCCTTTCCCTGTGCCTTAAAGCCTGGCCTGAAAGCACTTCCCACTGTCACCGGCTGTGGGGCAGGTGGGAGGGAGAGCTGGAGTCAGTGCAAGAGGAAGGCTGTTTCCTTATTAGTCCTTTCATGACTCTCTCTTCTGTGCTATCCTTCTTGCTAGTTTACCACAGACGATTCAAGCATAGAGAAATAGTATAACAGATGCCTATGTACCCATTACCAAGGTTCAGCAATAATTCTTCGGGTCCTCTTTGTAGGGTACCATTTATTTCCTGCTGGGATTTTTTTGGCTAATATAAAGTTTTATGATTACTAGGGGTCACTAGACACCTCTCCTTCACAGGAAGCCATAAATGGGCAGCCTATTTCTGAAAAGAAATTAATACCCATTAACAGATTAAAATTAATCCTCTGCCTCTTCACTGGTGCTTGGTGCCTAGCTTCCTCCTGAGCACCCAGGCTCATCTTAAACCATGCTTTGTTCCCAACACAAAGCCTCAAGGAGAGGGCACCCTTCATACCATCTAAAGTAAGTGAATCACATCAATCAGCATTTATTCCCAGAGATTTAGAAATGCTTTATCTTTTCACTCAGAAGAGAAAAGGGAACACTTGACAGAAATGATTGTCTCTGTGAGGAGGTTCTCTTAGTGAGAGGATGGATTATGTGGTCATAGATCAGGAACATTTGTTTTCTACAATTTCATGAAAACAGTTTTGTCATTAATGAGGCTTGCTAGTAAAGCATAATGGTCTTATCCACAAGGATACAATAATTTAATAATATAAGACCCTGGTCTCTTTTGTCAGCAAAGTCATTCTTAGTAAATCCAATAAAAGTAATATTCTACTGTGTAAGTATGTAAGTATGTGTAAGTATGCTCTTTTCCATCATGCCCCATCAAGGTATGAGCGAATTGTTCAAATCCACAAGAAGATAGAGGAAGAAGGTGTTGGGGAAAGAACTAATAATCATTGAATGCCTTCTTTGTGTTCCTAGTACTCTCTTTATTATCAATATAATGTTCCCAGCCACACCAGGATCTACAGAGGTTATCATTCTGTGTTATAGAGGCAGAAAGCAAAACAAGGCGGATGAATGGCACTAGGGCCCACCATTACATCATTACAGTAGCCACTCTAGGCATTTTGCTATGCTTTACTCTATGTAAAGCACTTCATTTCCATTATAAAATTTAACTGTGTATGGTTAATCACAATATGCCCATAATACAGATGAGCTGAGCTCAGCATCTTTTCTCTGATCACACTGATGATAACTGACAAGAGTCAGCATTGAGTCATTCGTGTCTGACCCCAGTCCTTACTGTTCTTGCTGCTCTCTCCCTTCCTTCCCCTCCCCTATATCTCTGGTTCCCAAAGGAAATGATTGGTACAATTTCTTTTTCTATCTTCAGCTACTCATTCCCTTTACCCATGCCCATTCAGTCATTCTTAGAAGATCTTCTCTTTGATAAAGGACACAAAAGCAAATGTGAGTAGACAGGCACTTTGTCACCATCCTGCATGGCACAGTCTCCACAGTGGCCCTGCTCTTTCTTAACTTGTTTGCTTTTCTAATATAATTTTCCCTTTGCATTCTCTCCAAATGTCTTCACAATAGTCCTAAGATACAGCACATTCCTTTGTATATATTTGTAGAGAGCTGCGAGGTGCCGCGCCTTAAAGATGGCGCTGGCTTCCGCCTTCCGCCTTCCCGATGGCGAGTGCTCTCCTGGATAAACAAGTCCTTATTTGGCTTGGGCCGTGATCTAGGCTTGCTTCCGCATATGTGGACCTATCTGCATTCACCACGTGGCTTACCAGGGTTGGCTGTTCAAAGGCTTCTTAAGCTTTGGGCGGGCTTGTCCCGGGAGCAGTCAAGTAGTGAGTCTGTGGGAGTGAGTCAGGCAGTCAGTGAGTGAGCAGTGAGTCTGTGGGTCAGTGAAGCAGGCAGTCAGGCAGTCAGGCAGTGAGTCTGTGAGTGGGGGAGTGAGGCAGGCAGTCAGGCAGGCAGTCAGTCAGTCAGTCAGTCAGTGAGTGAGTCAGTGAGTGAGTCAGTCAGTGAGTCAGTCAGTGAGTGAGTGAGTCAGTCAGTCAGTCAGAAGATTGTTCAAGGTTCCTGAATAAACTGCTGAAAGAAGAGTCCGAGCATTGCGTCTTCCTTGCTGGTCGAGGCGGACGCGACAAATGGTGGCCCGTACGGGGAACTCAGAACTTGCAGGGCAGCTAGCTGGTAAGTTCCAGGTAAGTGAACAAAAAGGGTAAAGGCAAGTTTTCCGGTAGAGAGACGATAAGGTCCCATAGCAAAATGGGCAATACATCTTCCAGTATTAGGGTTAAAAGGCGCCACAATAAGGTTTCCTTAGAGGAAACGCAGTGAGAAGATTTCTTAAGAATGATAGCCGGCCAATTAATGTATATTTGTTCGTGTGTCTTATTAGTGTATAAAAGTTGGTTAACCTCATGTGGTGTATTTGTGTTGTAGTGTGTCTAGTCATATTACATAGGGCAAACGAGAATGATTCAGAAGCAATTAAAAAAAAAAATTTAGAGGAGGTGAGAGAAGAGCGCTCGAGTAAAACATCTAAAAGAAAAAGTAAGGTTCCTGAATAAACTGTTGAAAGAAGAGTCCGAAGAGGGACTCAGAACTTTCTGCAGTCAGGGCAGTAGTAAGGTTCCTGAATAAACTGTTGAAAGAAGAGTCCGAAGAGGGACTCAGAACTTTCTGCAGTCAGGGCAGTAGTAAGGTTCCTGAATAAACTGTTGAAAGAAGAGTCCGAAGAGGGACTCAGAACTTTCTGCAGTCAGGGCAGTGCACTGGTAAGTTCCCAGGTAAGGTGGGAAGACAAAAGCGGGATTTTGCTCTTCTCGGTAGAAAAAGAGGGAGCAGGAAAGTTCCCAGGTAAGGTGGGAATCCGCGACAAAGCGGGAATTTTGCTCCTCTCAGTAGAAAAAGAGGGAGCAGGAAGTTTTTGCGGTGTAGTGAACCAAAAGTAAAAGTTTTAAAAGAATTTTTTTGCAAAATTAGCCATGGGCGCTTCTCACTCGCACCCAAATTTTTTGGCTCTGAATGAGCTGCTTCGTTCAAAAAACTTAAAGATAAAGGGAGTACCCTGAGAGGTTCCTGGAGGAATGTGATGCCATAGCCCCTTGGTTTGCGCGCTCTGGAAGTCTTACAATCCCTTCATGGGAAAAATTGGGTGATTTTGCAGCAGACCAAGGCACGCTTAAGGGCGGGGTAAAATCGATCTGGAGGTTAGTGAGGAACTGCCTCGAGGAAGAAAGGTCGGAACAGGCAAACAATGAAAAAGAGGCAAAAACAAAGAACAACTTATAGCCAACACTTGAGCTAGAAGATTCAGAGTCTACGGATTCTAAAGAAGGGCTGCAGGCTCTCATAAAACAAATGAAAAGATCAAAATTATGCTAAGTGCAGACAGTATTGAACTTCGAGGCTTGTCTTATGAGCTTTCAAAGGGGAAGGAAAGACTGCAGAGGACTTTGTTGGAACTGGGCTACTGGCATAAGGGATGGCTACGTTCTGCTATCCAGGCCCAGAAAGTTTGATCAAGGTTAAATTTGTAATGGACTGATGTGCTTGCCTAAAGATATCGGACTGAGATTTTAAGATTTTAAGTTGAAAAACCTCAAGCAAGTTAAAAGCAGAGGCACTGAGACGGTTTTAGGTTACTGAAGCTGCTATTGTCAACGCATTAGCAATCTTAAGGAAGGTGGAAGGAAGGTGGCCTGACTTGATTTACATTAAAACAATGGAGAGGATGCCTGAGGAAAGACTGTAAAAAATGCAAATTCTTGGAAAGAGCTGACTGGAGAAGGAACCTGCTTTTCAAGGCTATATTGAACTTGAACTGCAGAAGTTTGACATTTTATATGGTTATCAGTTTACGGGGGCTAGGGACAGAATGTGGTGGTTTGATTCAGGTGTCCCCCATAAACTTCAAGTGTTCTGAATGCTAGGTTCCCAGCTGATGGCAATTTGGGAATTAACACCTCCTGGAGGCAGAGTATTGTTGGGGGCGGGCTTATGGGTATAATAACCAGTTTCCCCTTGCCAGTGTTTTGACCAATGCTAGCCTCGCAGCCGCCGTGGCTCAGTTAACTCAAAATATATAAATTATACTAGGGCTGCAAATTTATCCAGATTTTTGTCTAGTTTTCTATTACAGAATTGGTCGCTTGAATTTGAAGATACCTTAAGAGAACTGAGACTGGCAGTAGTTAATGTGAATTCTGCCCGCATGGACCTCTCCTTTGCCTCTGGATTGTCATCTTGGCTGACCTCCGCAATGAATCATTTGAAGGAATGGGCGGGTTTGGGGGCTTTAGCAGGCCTTCTGTTACCGGTCTCTCTGGTTTGCTTGTGGTGTCTGTGTAAAATCAGGGTCACGCAATGACGGGATGCAGCTATGATCATTCAAGCCTTTACTGCCATAGAGGCTGCACAGTCCCCCTAAGTCTGGCTGGCTACAATTAAAAGTTAATCTTCTTTCTGCTCAGGTTGCGAGGCTAAGCACTGCACTCTGGGTTAGCCCTAGAAATCCAGAGAAGAGCATGTTTGATTGCATGCGGGTTGATGCCCCAGATCCCGCCTCTGAGAAAAAGGCATCAGGGTTGCAAAAATACGCATCATCAGAGATCAGACCTCTACTCTTACCTGTGGCTTGTTTTAAAACATAAAAGGGGGAACTGTAGAGAGCTGCGAGGTGCCACGCCTTAAAGATGGCGCTGGCTTCCGCCTTCCGCCTTCCCGATGGCGAGTGCTCTCCTGGATAAACAAGTCCTTATTTGGCTTGGGTCGTGATCTAGGCTTGCTTCCGCTTATGTGGACCTATCTGCATTCACCACGTGGCTTACCAGGGTTGGCTGTTCAAAGGCTTCTTAAGCTTTGGGCGGGCTTGTCCCGGGGGCAGTCAAGTAGTGAGTCTGTGGGAGTGAGTCAGGCAGTCAGTGAGTGAGCAGTGAGTCTGTGGGTCAGTGAAGCAGGCAGTCAGGCAGTGAGTCTGTGAGTGAGTGAGTGGGGGAGTGAGGCAGGCAGTCAGGCAGGCAGTCAGTCAGTCAGTCAGTGAGTGAGTCAGTGAGTGAGTCAGTCAGTGAGTGAGTGAGTGAGTGAGTGAGTGAGTGAGTGAGTGAGGCAGTCAGTGAGTCAGTCAGTGAGTGAGTGAGTGAGTCAGTCAGTCAGAAGATTGTTCAAGGTTCCTGAATAAACTGCTGAAAGAAGAGTCCGAGCGTTGCGTCTTCCTTGCTGGTCGAGGCGGACGCGACATATATTAAAACTGATCCCTAAATTTTTTTGTATAGTAAAAGAGTTACAAATATGTGTATACTTATAAGCATATTTAACTTATAATATTTATAAATGATATTTTAAAATAATAATCACATTGCTCGTTGATATCAATAAAATCTACTTTAAATAGTATAACAATTATGTGACCTATAATTTTATTAAATACGATTTATTAATTATATTTGGTATACATTTAATAAAATTATTACTACAGTATAGCAAATTAAAATATCTATCAATTATGTCTGCATATTTGATAAAGGCTTCTAAAATGCATCCTTTTAGCAAAGTGTCTGTATATAATATATTATTACTATGATCCTTATACTATATGTTATGCATTTTAAGAATATATGTAAGTGCTTCTTTATCTGTAAGAAATTTTCTTTTTGTTCATTTTCTTTTTGAAATCATATTTTCATTACATTTCCTCTTATGTTTTTATATAGTAGGAAGTATTATATGAGTATTTCATGAGGAACATATTTCTTTTCAACAAAAATATCTAAATAACATTCAATAATTTCTGACAATATGTATTTTAAATGTTAACAATTAATTACTAAACATACAGTGTAAAATTATATTGGAGTTCTATTTCTTAGTGATATGAACATAACCTTTACCTGCTGTGGTGGTTTGATTCAGGTGTTCCCCATAAACTTAGGTGTTCTGAATGCTAGATTCCCAGCTGATAGAGATTTGGGAATTAACGTCTCCTGGAGGCAGTGTATTGTTGGGGGCGGGCTTACTAAGTGTTATAGCCAGTTTCCCCTTGTCAGTGTTTGTCACACTCTCCTGTTGCTATTGTCCACCTTATGTTGGCCAGGGGGTGTCATGGAGCATTCCCTCAAGTCTGCAAGCCGAAATAAACCTTTTTTTCCCCCCAAAAGCTGCTCTTGTTCAGGTGATTTCTGCCAACAACACAAACCTGACTGCAACACCTGCCCATTTATTCCAGGCAAATATGTTATGATTCAGCAATAGTGCTCTGATTTGGTAGATACAGGTAATGAGAAACTCTTCAACTAACTAAATTTAGAATGATGAAGTTTTATGATCATTTGTTTTAACGTCCAGAACTTGGTTATTTGGATTCTTCTTCAGCTATAGAACAAAAATTGCATGCTACTGCCAGTGATGATTTCTTTACTGCTGGACTTGAATGGGGGGTGTGGTATCCTCTATTGACCATCTTGCAATCATGAGGGCAGAGAGAAGCACGTTAAAAACAGATATGGGCTGGAGAGATGGCTCACTGTTTAAGGCACTTGCCTGCAAAGCCTAATGACCTGGATTCATTTCCCCAGTACTCACATAAACCAGATGTACAAAATGGTGCATACATCTGGAGTTTGTTTGCAGTGGCTGGAGGCCCTAGCATGCCCATTCTCTCTCTCTCTCCCCCCAATCTGTATCTCTGTTTGCAAATAAGTTAATTAAATATTTTTTTAAAACAGACACAAAGCTATATGTATTGTCATTTATTTTTCCTTCTTAAGTTTCTTGTAGCTTTTGGCAGTGCCAAGAAACAAAAATAAAGTGTGTGGGGGGAGGGAAACTGGTGAGACAGTTCAGCAGTTGAGGTGTTTGCCTGCAAAGGCTAATGACTGGGGTTTGATTCCACAGTACCCACATAAAGCTAGATGCAAAGTGGTGCATGCACCTGGAGTTTGTTTGCAGTGGCTAGAGGTCCTGGTTCACCATTCTTTCTCTCTCTCTCTCTTTCTCTCTCTCTCTTTCTCTCTGTGTGTGTGTGTTTGTGTATATCTCTCTGCTTACAAATAAATAAACATTAAAACAAAGATAGAATAAACTGGGGCCTTTATATTTTGATTCTAGAATTGAGAAACCCTTCATTTCAGAGAACAGGGTGAGTGTTTCAAGGAGCAGAGAGGGGTTTGTTTTATACACAGAAAAGAGGTGAAGAGCAGAAACAAAAAAACTAAAAGGCAGGTTATTTTAAAGTTTCTCCCCTTCTCAAGCAAGGGCAGAGAGAGAGAGACCAATAGGAAAAAGAGCTGATTGGTTAGCCTCAGTTCAGGGTAGCTTAACTTTTCTGTTTGTGTTTTTTGTGAAAGATTATGGTAAGGGAACTTTATTGTCATGCCAATTGAAAGTGGCCTTTTTGGCAAAGGTGGTTGATAGGTCTCTAAACCTGATGGCTCAGTAGGCCAGATAACAGCTTGGTGACAGGGAAAGTTAGAGAAAATGATTCTGTTTGGGTTTGGGCCTAATGTAGGCTCTTGGTTGCCATGTTTGGTGAGCTCTAAGCCTGAGAGACCATGTGAAAGGGGCTGGGCTAGACAGATAGATAGCTTTTGGTCCAGGCAGACAGGGTACAGGTTCTCAAGGGAGGAACCTTACATCATACCCTTCCCATGCCTCAGCCAGCCACACACCCAATCAAATCTCAATCTCTCTGTCTCTCTCTCTCTCTGACACACACACACACACACACACACACCCTGCTAGTGAGCTTAAGCAGATTGGCTGACACACCTGACACAGGTGTGCCAATCTCTTCTCTTCAGGAGCACAGACTCCAAAAAAGTGTCTTACTTGAGCCCATGAGAAAACGTCTTTTTTCTCCCTCTGGCAGTTGGGCTGCCCACAGCTCCACACCTGGGTGTCCGTGTTGGTAAGATGATGTCTCTCCCCCTGGCTGCCAAGGTGGAAGGGATTTTCTTTATTACTGCTTTTATAGCTGTTTAATCTCTTTGGAAATGCATGCCTTTTTTTTATTTTTTATTTTTAGAAAAACCCCCTTGCACATTTTTGTTTCCAGGGCCCATGTTCATTCTTCTACATGTGCTCCTGGACCATGTGGTGTGTGCTCCTTCTTCCCAGCCACTTTCCCTTCCCTTCCTTCTCAGGAACCCTTGGCCTTTACTTTCCCTTGGATCCCTAATATGTTTGAATAAATGTACTGGTTGAAAAATCATTTTTCTCAGTTTGGTTTATCCAATTCTTTGGTTAAATTACAGACAGGAACTTAGGGTTTGGGTCTCCAGAATTATTCCTAATGTCCCAAGTTTCCCCTTATCACCTATGTCAAGAAAAGTTGGACAGTGTTCCTGAGGAATGACAACCAAGGATGTTCCCTGGCCTCCACATGCACACATGCATGCACCCTCCCACATGGGCATGCACATACACGTGCACACATATATCCATTTAAAAAATAAATAAGAGGAAAGGCTGTACGATAACATTTAAGCCTAAATATGAAGGATTCAAAGGACCTGGCACTGAAATATGAGAGGAGGGGCTGGAGAGATGGCTCAGCAGTTAAGGCACTTATATGCAAAGCTTTTCAACCCAGATGTGTTTCTCCAGTATCCATATAAAGCCAGATACACAAAGTCGTGCATGCATCTGGAATTTGCAGCGTCTGGAGGTCCTGGAGAATCCATTCTCTCTATCTGTCTCTCTTTAGCTCTCCCTGTTTGAAGATAAATAAATAAAAATAATAATAATAATAAAGAAATGTGGGAGGAAGTTGAACTACTCTAGGTCCAAAGATCAGACAAGATGAAGGCATCCAAGGTGGAGAAGAATAGGTGTGGAGGTGCACTAAGTGAAATGGAGAGGAAGCCATGACCTTGAAGGATGGTCAGGTGTTTAGATTTTATGCCAAGTGCAAGGAGAAGTTTTGGGGATGTCAGACATGAGAGTGTCACTTTGGCTGCTCTGAAAATGAGCTAGACCAGTATGAGAGTGTGGTTGGGAAGTCAGCTGGGGAATTGCAGTCCAGGTGAAAGATGATGCTGACACTCGGAGATGAAGTAGTAGCGGTGGAGATGCAGAGAATGTAACAAGTCTGAGACATACTGTGGAGCTAGGCTAGACCTAGTAGACCCACATTTGCTTTCTTACTTCTTCCCATTCTCCCTCCTTTTCTTTCTCCTTTCCTCCCCCTTTCTTTGTCCTTCTTTCTATTAAGTGAAATTTCTGGGAGTTAATGGTTTGGACCGCACGTCTGCCCTAAACTCAAAAGATCAAACCAGAATGGAGGCACTCATATTGAAGTTCTATGCCATTAATCCAAAAATAAGTTATTTGACCTTTCAAGAAATAAGGAGAGGAGAGTTGGGGAAAAGAGAGGAGGGAGGGAAGAACTAGAGAGAGATATAATAGCCTGTAGCAGACAGCTTCAGGTTCACTGAGATGAACTTCCAGACCAGGCACAGTTATGGAGGAAGGGATATTATTTATTGAAGCTCACAGATCCAGGGGAAGTTCCATAATGGCAGGAGAAGTGGCCTGCTCTCACAGGACCAGGCAAGAGAGAGAAAAACCAACCAGCCACACAGCACACAGAGCAAGCTACAGCCCAGAAGCCACAGCACACTTCAGGAACTCCTACTGGGCACACTTTGCATATCTTTACAATGGAATCTCAAACTCACCACCACACCTTAAGAACCACCCAGTGACATTGCCTCTAGCAAGGTGACTGTAGATGCAAACTATAAACTAATAAAACATTGACTATATTGGGGGCCATATATTCAAACTAGCACATAGCCAAATCCCCAGATAGGCCAGTTTTAGTTGGTATGGTAAGACTTTCTTCTCTATTAACCCTTATGAGGTAAGTACTTTTAAAGTGACCAGTTCATTCTTTGTTCTCTGTGTCTATTTCTTTCAGCATATAAAGCCAATCTCTTTCTTTCACTTAGCTCAACAGGAGACACATTCTGTTTTGTAGGTGCTGCCCAAGTCCAGAATTACAAATAAAAAGCTATTCAGCCTTCAAATTTGTTATAATTTTATATTTTAACACCTATTTCCCCTCCTCTTCTCTTTTCTTTCTTCCTTGCTTGTTTTTAATCCTCCTCTTCTTCTTTGGCTTACTAGTAGTAACAGTAGTTTATGGGAAGAGTACATCGATGCTTGATTTGTAGACATGCTAAATTTGAGACATGTAGTTAAAATTCAACTATGCAAATAGGCTAATCTGGGCTATAAAATATATGCTTAGTTTGTAGACATACATTTGGGAATCAGCCAGCAGTTAGATGACATGATTTTAAAAAAATCATGGGAAAGAG
Organism: Orientallactaga sibirica; assembly: GCA_036365145.1. Taxonomy (NCBI): domain Eukaryota; kingdom Metazoa; phylum Chordata; class Mammalia; order Rodentia; family Dipodidae; genus Orientallactaga; species Orientallactaga sibirica. The sequence continues at coordinate 4,414,894 of JAEOAD010000418.1, forward strand.
AAAGAGCTCCTAGGGAGAGAATGGATGAAGCAAAAGTCCAGGGGATCAGAAGATATCCAGTGTAGAAAGGTCTGCTAGACTCAAAAGGGCTAGGAAGGCTATTGACAATGAGTAGCCAACTAGGTAGGTAGAGTAACAGAGAATAGCATCATCTGAGTCAAGGGAACAGTATTTCAAAAGAGGGGGTGGTCAAGTGTATCACAAGCACTGGAGATCACCGAGAGAAGAGGGTAGAGGTGTCTGAATTTTTCCACATGGTTGCCTTAGTGTGCCCTTGACAAAAAGAGAGAAGAGGAAGCTAATGGTAATGTAATGAATATTGAATGGGAGGGGAAAGGATAGTCTTATTAAATAGTTTGAGGACAACTGGATATCTATTTGTAGAAGAATGAAAATAGACTCATATAAGTCTATATGAAAATCCCCTCAAAATGTTTTAAAGACTTAGGCATAAGATCTGAAACTGTAAAACGACTAGAAGAAAAACTAGGGAAACTACCTAATCCTGGGAAATAATTTTTGAGGGTGTGATCACCAATGTATAGGCAGCAAAAAAACAAAAAATAGAAAAATGAGATTACATCAATCTAAAAAGCTTACACACAGCAAAGGAAACCATCAATACAAAATACAACCCACAGAATTGAAGAAAATATTTGCAAATAATATATATGATAAGTCCAGATATATAAGGAACTCAGTTCATTACCAAGAAACAAATAATTTTTTTTAAATGCACAAAGGACTTAAACAAACAATAATGAAAAGAGGGTATACAGATGACTAGCAGGTTTATGAAAATGCTTCACATCACGAACCATCAGGGAAACCACAAAGAAGAATCACCTCAATACTGTTCTAGAATCATAATGAAAAATGCAAAAGATAGCAGTGTTGGTAAGCATGTGGAGAAGGGGGAACACTTGGTCACTGTTGGTGGGAATGCAAATGAGTACAGCTCTTATGGAAAATAATAAAAAGCTCCCTCAGACATTTAAAAATAGAACTTTCATATGATCTAGCAATTCCACTTGTGGGTATAAGTTTTTAAAAAGGAAAAAAAATAATATGTAGCTATTTTTGCATGTTCATGAAGCATTGTCCACAATAGCTAAGATATAGAATCAATCTAAGTGTTTATCAACATATGAATAAATAAAATAAATATGGTACCTGTACCGAGTGGAATACTGTGTAGCCTTAGGAAGAAAATCCTGAAAATTTTCACAACAAATTATGCTAAGTGAAATAAGCCAGGTGCAATAGGACTAATCTGAATGCTCTTACTCATGTGTTCTTGTGAGATCTACAAAACAAAACAAAAGAAAAAATATATTTGAACTAAGAAGTTGAATAATGGTCACCACAAGCTGGAGAAAAAAAGCTGAGGAATTTCTGGCTAATGAATACAAAATATCAATTTGACAGGAGTTAGTGACTATAGTTAACAATAACTTGTTATGCACTTGAAAAAGCACCAAGTGTTCTCACCATTGGTCAGTATATGATTCAGAGTGTGTTAATTAGCTGTGGTCATTCCATATTATAGACATATTGTGAAACATTTTGTGCACCATAAGTATCCATAATTTTCAATTATCCTCTAAAGTCACTATAAGAATTTTAAAATAGCTGGGTGTGGTGGCGCATGCCTTTAATCCTAGCACTCAGGAGGCAGAAGTAGGAGGATCACTGTGAGTTCAAGGCCACCCTGAGAATACAGAGCGAATTCCAGGTCAGCCTGGGCTAGAGCAAGACCTTACCTCGAAAAACCAAAAATAAATAAATAAATAAATAAATAAATAAATAAATTTATCTAAAATTAAACAGAATACAAACTTTATACAAAAAATAACAAATAATTTAAATGAAAAATGAATCAATGGGAGGTGAAGAAGTGGAAACCGAGAGTAGTACACTCTTGAAATTTTTTTTGTGAAAGACACTATAGAATCTATTAAAAAAATAAACAGGCTAGTGTGGTGGCACAAGTCTGCAATCTCAGCACTTAGGAGGTAGAGGAAAGAGGATCAAGGAGGTCAAAGGCAATCGAAGCTGCATGAGACCATGTTTCAACAAAAACATCTACAAAAACAAACACACAGAAGGAGACAATGAAGAATAAGAATGAGCAGCAGCTGTGAAGAAATGGGGTTAAGTGAGTGTGGTATGTGTTTGCATGTTGAAAGACAGGAGATCTTGTAGTTGTTCATTTGCTCATGAAGACCCAGCAGGATGGGCAGCCGTGACATGTAGAGAGAAGGGTGAAGTCACTCCCAGGGGTTCTGGAGAGAAGGGAGGAGGCAACTGAGAACAAAGATAGAGATTGCCAATTGAGAATGTAGGCCTGTTGGGTGCCTGTTGGGTGCTTTGTAGGGCATATGGAAAGCAGGCAAAGAATATGAAGGAGGGTCCATCTGATGCTTTGATTTCCTCACTGCTGTCAAGGCCTGGGATACAGTAATATAACCATATCCTTCCCAATGAGTCCAATGTCTTATATTTTTTAAAATGCTATTATAAGTAAATCAAGATATGTCCTAATTTATAACATTGTGAGACTTGCCATAAATTCACAAAGAAAATAAAATTCTAGCTTAGTACATGTATGTAAAAATTAAAAATATGAGTACATTCTAATCAACCACATTTAGGATTAAACAGGAGAACCAAAAGTATTCTGTAATTATGATTGCAGATATAATTACTGACATTTGGAATCTGCTTGCTTGAGTAGACCAGATAATTGCAATATCATGTCAAATAGTCTGAGATTCATAACTGAGGGCTGAGAGCTTTGCAGGGAGAAAAAATTTCCATGGTTAGAGTACTGCATTCTTAACTTGGGCCAGGTATTTCAAAGCTATGGTGTGTGGGACATGAGAGAGAGAACAGGAAGGGGGTGGAGGGGGAGGAGAGGAACACATCCCAGATAACTTTGTGCAAACTCACATCATCCCGTAGGAACTACAACACAAACCACAATCCAGACCATAACATTATCTTTGGCCTATAAAGAACCAGTACATTTTTCATGACTCATCTCAATAATTTATCTTTTTACATGGTATGATTCTTAAAGAGGACTCAACCACCCTACACGTTTGTCTTCGTAGTGTTCTGAGGCTCAAGGCAGCTCTGCTCAGGGGAAGTTGTCCAGACCAAAGCTGTCCAATAGAATAGAACTAGTCACATATTTCATTCTAAGTTTTCTAGAACCTATATTGTTTTGAAATAGGAAAAACGAGAAAGGTCAAATTAATTGAAAGTTACATTTTACTTGACTTTGGTAAAATGTTATTTCAATGTGCAATGAATGCAACTGTTCATGAAATTGATCACATTATTTTGTTGCACTGTCTTTACTATTTAGTGTGCTTTTGTCACTTAAAGCACACTTCAAATTGGACTGTGACACTTCAAATGCTCTGCAGCACAACTCTGGGAAAGGGAGATTGTCACAGCATGAAAAGCCTCAGCTCTTGTACCACAGCTCAGAGAAAGTGAGTCATAGGCCCCAGCCTCCCTGCTGATTTCACTGCCTAGCAATTTCTCCCTCTATGTTCCCCTGCCCCAGGCATTCTTGTTGCTGAGTTCAGTTTATTCCCTCCTCAGGGTCATGGCACTTCCATCTCAATGCATCTTCTCATGACACAGACCTTGAATTTAATTCAGGTTTTGGCTAAAACATCATTTTAAAAAGCCGAGCATTGAAAACAGCATTCTTTTCTTACTACTTTCCAGATACTACTCTGCTTTCTTAGTGTTCACTGTAGCAAGTACAGAAAGTACACACTTTTGTTGGCTCTTCATCTCTCCTGAACTTCCAAGTTCCTGTCCTGGTAAGCCTCCCTTCATCTCAGCCCAGCCAGGTTGAGAAGAGGGGAGACCCCCCCACCTCTACTCCCACATGGGCTCTCTGCCCCCTCCTGCCTCCCGCATGGCAGGAGCTCTCCGTACTTTGTTCTTTCTTCTCTAAATCTCTTTTCATGTTTCTTCCAGGCCCATGCCCACTTCGCACATGGAGTCTCAGATCATGTGGGTGCATCTATTTCCCTTCCCTTGGTTCCATGCTTTTCTGAATGAATGTAAGAATTTAACAACAACAAAAGAAAACACACACACATTTCAAAGTTTGTTTACTATCTATCTCTTCCCCTAGAAAGTGAATCCCATGAGGTCAAGGGGTTTGCTTTGTACACTGTTGAATTACCAGCATTTGGAACAGGGCCTGACACATAGTAAGCTTGCTGAGTGAATCATATTATTTTGGGCAGATCAGTTTGAGGGTACAGTGAGTTTGCCCTATGGAGTTGGACTCCACTTCAAATTCTAGTATGTCTGCCTAGTTGTATTCCTACGAATAATCACTGAGCTTCCTTCTATCTCACTTTCCTTATCTGAAAAATGTGGATATTCATAATTGCTCTGCTTTTTGAAATGATATTACTTTGCAGATTCAATGAGATGAAGTATGCATTTAATCTAATATCTGTCTTATAAGAAGTCCTTGAGAAAAAATTCCATTTGTATCTGTTTGGAAGGGATTACAGTGATATTTCTGCTTACACATATTCAGCCAGCCATAAGGCTTCAGACCAAGGTTCCATAGCCCCACATAGTCCCATTCCCATCTCAGGTACCTTTTGTACCATCATAGATCTTCAGCATATTGTCTCCCCTGGTTTCCACAGGGTATAGTCATCCACTGTCTCCCCTCCTTTTCCCTCTCACTGTTTTCTGTGGATTTTTCTTCCTCTTCTTTTGTTCATATTCCTTCATGCTCTGTCTTGGACACTGATTTCTCTACCAACCCCACCCCCAATTTCTCTAGTTCAGTAAATAAAATACATATAACATCAAATTTATCATCTTGACTAATTTTTTACTTGTAGAATTTAGTGTTAATAAATATATTGCTATGCAACCATAATTAGCCACCTTTCTAATTTTTCCTCTTATAAAAGTGTAACTACATAACAATTAAACTTAGACCCTGGCAACCACAGCTCTACCATTCGTCTTTTATGATTTTGACTAAGTACCTCATATAAGTGAAATTCAAAGTATTTGTATGGTTCTGACTCATTTGTTTCACTTAGCATAAAGTCCTTATCATAGTCAGCTCCACACTGCTGGGATGAACTTCCAAACAGACACAGTTTATGGGAGGAAGGAATTTATTTGAACCTTATAGATCCTTATTGAACCTTCACAGATCCAAGTAGAGAGAGAAAAACCACCACCAGCATCACCAAAAGTAAGCATACTCCCATAAACAGCAGGGAACCCCAGGCAGGGACACCTCCTCCAGTCAGGCAGCTGGAGACAAGATTTTTTTTTTTTCAAGGTAGGTTTCACTCTAGCCCAGGCTGACCTGGAATTCGCTATGCAGTCTCAGGGTGAACTCAAAAACTCACAGTGATACTCCTACCTCTGCCTCCCTATGCTGGGATTAAAGGTGTGCACCACCACACCCGGCCTGGAGGCAAGTTTTTTTTTTTTTTTTTTAAATAAAAATTACCTACAAGCCTCTGATGAATACTAGCAATCCCACTGAGACGGACCCTCAGTGGAATGGGGGCAAGGAGGAGGGAAATGATGATATCAACATATGATGTGCTCATACAAAGTTGCTACTTAATATAAAAACCAAAAACAAAAACACATGAGTCTATTGGGGGACATTCAAACTACCGTAGTCCCCAAGGACCAGTCATACTGTAGCATGTGTCAGAGGTTCCTTTCTTTTCAAGGCTAAATAATTTTCCATTGTATATATTTACTACCTGTTCCTTATGATTTCATATGTGAATGTACCTGGGTTACTTCCATGTTGAGCAATTGTAGGAAATGCTGCTATGAACAAGTATCTCTCTGAGACCCTATTTCCAATTTGGGGGGAGGGCTGTATTTCTATACACTGATGACTGAATGACTTCCTAAGCAAAATCATTCCCTCCTTTGACTTCAGTTGATATTTTTACTGTCAATTCTTTTTTAAAAGATTTATATTTATTTATTTATTTGAGAGAGAGAGAATGGGAGCACCAGGGCCTCTAGCTACTGCAAACGAACTCCAGATGCACCACCATGTGCATCTGCCTTATGTGGGACCTTGGGAATCCAACTGGGTCCTTATGCTTTGCAGGCATGCACCTTAACTGCTAAGCCATCTCTCCAGCCCTTTACTGTTAATTCTTTTTTTTTTTTAATTTTTATTATTTATTTTTGGAGAGAGACACAGAGAGAGAGAGAGAGAGAGAGAGAGAGAGAGGAGAGGGAGACAGATAGAGATGGGTGCGCCAGCAGTCTCTCAGCTGCTGTGAACGAAATCCAGATGTGTGCGCCCCCTTGTGGGCCAGTGCGGCATTGCGCCATTGCATCACTTTGCATCTGGCTAAATGTGGGACCTGGAGTTGGAACTGTGTTCATGGGCTTAGCAGGCAGGTGCCTTAACCGCTAAGCCATCTCTCCAGCCCATTTCTTAATCTACATGTCAAACAACTTTCTCTCCTGATCCCCAGTCCCATATTTTCAGTGGCCTTCTAGCAGTCCCTCTTGGATGTACAGTTCTGAAATCAGCTCATTTTCTCCATATCTACTTCCCTTCACTATTTCTTGTCCCTGTGAATGGAATGCTCACCTTCCCATTGTTCAAATCTGATCATGCAGTATCACTCTTGAGTCGTCTCTCTTCCATCCCATGGTCAATTCAATCCCAAATGTATTTACTTTATGTACCTTGGCACCCCACCTGAATCCAGGCCAGTGCCACTTCATGCCTATATACTTGGCTTCTGGCCATGAATAGCTTCCTTATAGTCACTTCTGCACCCATTCTCTCCTCCCTTGAATTTTTCATAATTTTACCAGATCAAGTTGGGCAAAATGCAAATATAATTGTGCTACCTGATAGTCAGAGCCTTCAGGCCTGTAATTCCAAGGGGGAAAGTAGGTTTAATTGGAGAAGGGTAAATTAATATTTAGTTAACACATATCTGTTTATATATACATATATGCACATATATGTCCAATCAACCTGGCAATCCTTCAACATACTGCCTCTCACATCACTATCATATCTTATCCCATTGTTCACTATAGGCAATAACTTGCAACTATCTATCTGATTACTTTGGAATATTTCCATATTTAAAAAATATTTAATTTATTTATTTGAGGCAGAGAGAGAATGAGAATGGGCATGCTAAGGCCTGTAGACACTGCAAACAAACTATAGATGAATGTACCATTTGTGAATCTGGCTTTACATAGGTACTGGGAGATTGAACTTGAGTCCTTAGGCTTTGCAGGCAAGCACCTTAACTGCTGAGCCATCTCTCTAGCCCCTATTTCCATATTTTAATTAACTTGATCATGTCACTACTAAAGAAACAAACAAAAAAGGCTTTTAACTTTAGAAAGAAAGATTTAGCTCATTTCACCAAACTGTATGGTACCTGCATATACACATCTTTCTCATTCTTCTCAGTTTGGCCATGACTTAACATTGCTCTAATTATTTACACTGATATGACTTCGTACATTTTATTCACATCTGAGCCACAGAACTTTGAGTATATGAATACTTTTCCTTTCTGGTACATTATTTTTTATGTCATTAATTTTTCTTCCTCTGTTACTTGGCATTTATGATGAAAAGGCTGACTCCTTGTTTTTTATTTTGAGTGTGGATGGCTTTCATTCTCCATCCTTCTTTCCTGTCTTCCCCCATATCTGAGCAACAAGATAAAAGAGCTTTGCAGGCCTTGGGTCTAAGAACCAGTGGAAATTTCAAACTGGTCTCTGGCCCATGGTTGGAGAGTTTCAACCCAGGCTGACTTTTTCATCAAAATGAAAGAGCAGCTTGTCTCTTTGCTCACCTTCACATAAGCCTGAGCACTTGCCCTGCTCAGAACCCCAACCCCTATGGGAACTAAGTATACTTCACGCATAGTCACTGGTGAATGTACCAGGTTATCTGGCCATCTCAATAAAGTTCTGAGTGTATCATTATACCCACTTTAGGTACATGGATCAAACAGCTTTCTAGTGCTATGTTTCTACATTGTGCCCACTTCTAGTTTCTAAATCTTTCCCCGAATGCTTTAAATTCAAGTCATTCTATAAATGTCATATTTTTCTTGGTGAGCTCTTTACTAAGGTCGTCCACTCAGTATTTGGCCAGTGTCTTTCCATGCTGTGGACCTGGGTTCTCCTGTCACTCTCTTCTGCCTTTTCAAATATCACAATCCCATTTCCTGAATTACATTCCGTCTTCTTCTCTTGGTTGAACAAATCTGCTAACTCCTCAAAAATGAACCTGAGAGGTATTCTTTCGTTTTCTGGTGTCTGAAAACAGCTATGTTCCACTCTTACACAGTTAACAATGTGGGTGAGATTAGAATTCTACATGGACCATCATTCCTTCCCTAATTCTTTAGCATGTACTGTTGCTGCTGAGAATTCTAAAGTCATTCTGATTCACTTTGGACTCTCATCTTTCTGTTCTAAAAGCTTTTAGAACATCCTCCTTGTCCATAGTGTTCTGTGATTTCATAATAATATGTCTCAGTGTGGCTTTATTCTATGCCATTGTTTTGCAAGTCAATAGGCCCATTCAGGTGGGAAAATTCATGTCCTTTAATTCCAGGAAATTTTCTTGAATTGTTTCTTTGATAATTTCCCTTTTTATATTTTCTCTGTTTTTGTTTCTGGAACTCACATTGCTCAGAAATTGAACTTCCTGTACCTTTCTTGTCTTTTATTCCTTTCATTTTACTATATCTTTACCTTCTTACCTTTCTATATGGGAGATTTTATCAACTCTACATTTTAAACTTTCATCTGAGGTTTCCTTTAAAATTATATGTGTAATATCTAAGTTTATGTTTACCTTATGATTATTATTTTTAGTAGTGAAAATTTATAGTAAGACTAGAAAATTTATATCTACCACATTTAATAACTACAACAATATTTATAACATCTCACACTCTTTAAATCTTTGAAGGTAGTAATAATGTTTTCTTTAATTTTTCATTTTTTTCATCCTGTAGTCTTTATTGCTTCTTTGGTTGCTTTTTCCTTGTTTTATATTTTATTTTATTTATTTTTTAATAATTTTTAAATTTTTTCTTTATTTTATTATTATTTATTTATTTATTTGAGAGAGGGAAAAAGGGGGGAGAGAGAGAGAGAGGGAGGGAGAGAGAGAGAGAGAGAGAGAATGAGCACACCAGGGCTTCCAGCCACTGCAAATGAACTCCAGTTGCATATGCCACCTTGTGCATCTGGCTTATGTGGGTACTGGGGAATTGAACCAAGGTCCTTTGGTTTTGCAGGCAAGTGCCTTAACCACTAAGCCATCTCTCCAGCCCATTTTATTTTATTTTTAATATTTTATTTTTATTTATTTATTAGAGAGAGATAGGGAGAGAATATGGGTATGCCAGGACCTCTAGCCACTGCAAATAAACTCCAGATGCATGTGCCACCATGTGCATTTGGTTTACATGGGTTCTGGGAAATTGAACCTGGGTCTTCAGGCTTTGCAGGCAACCACCTTAACCACTAGGCTATCTATCTCTCCAGCACTTTCATGGTTCTTTTGAGGTAGAGTCTTGCTGATCTGAAATCCACTACATAGTCTCAGGGTGGCCTTGAACTCACAGTGATCCTCCTACCACTACCTCCTGAGTGCTGGGATTGAAGGTGTGCAGCACCATGCCAGGTTTGTTTGCTTTTTAAATGTTGGTTTGTTTGGACTTGTTTCTCATTAGAATAGTCTATCAACTATCTGGAGATTCTTGGCTCTCTGCCCATATCTATGAGGGAGGCCCTAAACAGTTTTGCAAAGCTTGATTGCTGTGGTTGTGTCTGCAAAGCACATACAGGGTAGGAATGAGGAAAGATGGTCAGAGTTCTCAACCATCAGTTATAAACTTTCTGTACGTTACTTGTCAGCCTTGCTGATGGCTAGCTTAGGATTCAGCTTTCTTGGGAACTTTCTTAGCACAAGTCAGTTATTATAGAACTATAATTTTACAGCTTCCAAAATTGTGTTATTGATGTTTTCCCTTTCATTATCTGTGTGTTTTTAGACTGATAGCTTTAAAGAAATTTCGTCACAGGCTTAGCTTGTGATGCACACTTGTAATCTTAGCACTTCAGAGGAAGATGAATAATCACTGCAAGTTCAAGGCCAGCCTGGTCTATTTAGTGAGTTCTAGCCCAGCCAAGACTACATAGTGAGACTGCTTTAAAAACAAAATAAGGGCTGTGGACATGGCTCAGTGGTTAAAGGTCCTTGCTTGTAAAGCCTGAAGGCCTAGTTTCAATTTCCTAGTACCCATGTAAAGCCAGATACACAAAGTGGTGCATGCCTATGGAATTTGTTTGTAGTAGAGCCCTGGCATGCACACACGCATGCACACACACACACACTTTCTCTTTCTCTGCTTGCAAATGCATAAATAAAAATATTTAAAAATCAGCCAGTCATGGTGGTGCATATGTTTAATTCCAGCACTTGGGTAGCCAAGTAGGAGGATTGCTGTGAGTTCAAAGCCAGTCTGAGACTACATAGTGAAGTCCAGGTCAGCCTGGGCTATAGTGAGACCCAACCTCAACAAACAAACAATAACAACAAAAAAAAAAGAATTAAGAATATGAACAGCTTTTATATAGTTGTCAAAGTGTCTACTTTCAGTCCCTACAAATTTGCCCCCTTATCTCATGTCCATTTTTCTTTTTGGAGAGAGAGAGACAGAGAGAGAGGGAAAGGAAGACAGAGAGAGACAGAGAGAGAGGGAAAGGAAGACAGATAGAGATGGGTGTGCCAGCAGCCTCTCAGCTACTGCTAAAGAAATCCAGATGCATGCGCCCTCTTGTGGTCAAGAGCAGCATTGTGCCCTTGCGTCACTTTGCATCTGGCTAACCGTGGGACCTGGAGATTGGAACAGCTGGAGATTGGAATCAGCGTTCTTAGGTTTAGGAGGCAGGTGCCTTAACCGCTAAGCCATCTCTCCAGCCCTCATGTCCATTTTATACTCCAGCCACTTTTCAGCATTTTGAAGACACTGTATTCTTCCTCTGCCATCTGGCCTTCATAAAGGTTGATAGCCCTACAGGGAACTTCTGTTTGCTACCTGCCTGCCTCAATGGAATGGTGGCTGGGTAAGGACACAGTTTTGGTGGAATTGCTCATGAAGAAATCTCTGACTCTCATTTTGGTGGATTTCTTCTGTATGATCCTATATATTCAGTTATTTTCTTTTTTAAAAACAAATTATTTAAAAATTTAATTTATTAGAAAGAGGGGGGGGTAGATAGGGAAAGAATGGGCATGCCAGGGCATCCAGTCCCTGCAAATGAACTCCAGATGCATGAGCTATCTTATGCATCTGGCTTATGTGGTCCCTGGGGAATCAAACCTGGGTCCTTTGGCTTTGCAGGCAAGTGCCTTAATTGCTAAGTCATCTCTCCAGCCCATTTTCTTATTTTAAAATGGGTAATTTTTCATTACGTGACAGTTTCTTCTGTTTTATGAGTGTAGTATGTGGTTTTGTATGTGTGTGTGTGTGTGTGTGTGTGTGTGCACATGTACATGCAAATGTTCACACCCTGTGTCTTCCTCTATCACTCTTCCGCCTTATTCCTTTGAGGCAGGGCATTGTAAAGTCTTCATCATTTATTTGACTAGACTCCAGTGATGTTTCTGTTTCTGCCTCCCTCAGCATCAGGGTGTGCACCACCATGCCTGGCTTTTTACATGGGTATTGGGGATCAAACTAAGGTCCCCATGTTTATGCAGCCAATGCTCTTAACCACTGAGCACCTCTCCAGCCCTGTAATTGGTAGTTTTAATATGATTGTCTCTCATTAGTCTGTAAGCTCTGGGAGGGCAGACTACATACTAGTGACCTTGCTATGTCACATTCATTACAGTATAATCAACTCTAGGCACTGTGCCAGGAACATAACGGGTGCTCAGTCAATGAAATGAATGGAGATGAGATTACTGGCTTATGATGAGAAATGGAGATAGCACAAAAATATAGAACTAGATTTTCCCAGTCCTTTCTGTTATTGTGTCTGCCTATCTTCTTTTTTGGTTTGCATTAAAAGAAACCAGATACAGCTAGGCGTGGTGGCGCACGCCTTTAATCCCAGCACTCAGGAGGCAGAGGTAGGAGGATCACTGTGAGTTCAAGGTCACCCTGAGACTACATAGTGAATTCCAGGTCAGCCTGGGCTATAGTGAGACCCTACCTCAAAAAACCAAAATTAATAAAAAAAAAAGGAAGAAACCAGATATATTTGATTGCTCAATTTGGAGATGTATTTTTTTTTTTTTGTTGTTGTTGTTTTATTTTTTCGAGGTAGGGTCTCACTCTAGCCCAGGCTGACCTGGAATTCACTGTGTAATCTCAGGGGGGCCTTGAACTCACAGCGAGCCTCCTACCTCTGCCTCCCGAATGCTGGGATTAAAGGCGTGAGACACAACACATGGCGAGATATATGTTTTTTGAGGTGGGATCTTTTGTGGCCTGGGCTGTTGTTGAGCTTGTTATATTGCTGAGTATAATCTTAAACTTATATGTTCTTGCCTCTGCCTTCTGAATGTCTGGGATTGCAGGCCTTCATTACCACTCCTGGTTTGTGTGGCATTGACGACTGAATTGAGGGCTTCATGCATGCTAGGCAAACACTCTATGAAGTAAACTACAATCCAAGCTTTTTGGTTTGTTTTTCTTGAGCAAACATGAATATTGAATATTTTGAAAAGTTCATATTAGTAATCATGTAGAAAGTCTTACATTCTGGTTTTGTCTACCCATTCATTAAACATTTTTTTTTTTTTGGCAAAAATACTGCAAGGCATTACTTCCTGCTCTTTATTAGGGTTCTTTATATGGAATTGGTTGTCTCCTATTGTTGAAGTTACATTTGATCACTTAGGTATGGATGGGACAGCAATTCCTCCATTGTGAATGCATTCTGTAGAACTTTATATCTTGAAGGACTATTCATGCTATGGTTTGCATGTTCCTGGTTCTGCCAAGCCCAGATTCAAATGTTGACTCCTCATCCCTAATGTGATAACAGGTGGTGCCTTTAGAAGGTGGAGATGAAGAGGGTTTATCATAAATGGGACAGCGCCCTACTAAGTGAGCCCAAGGAAACTTGATCGTTTTCACCATGTGCGAATGATGCAAGGAGCTGCCATCTATGAGAAGTAGTCCTTCACCAGACACTAAGTCTGCCTGCACTCTCATCTTGGACTACCAAGTCTCCAGAACAGTGAGAAATGAATTCATGTTATTTATAAGCTATGCAGCTTAAGGCAGATTGATAGTCATTATTTCTTTACCCAATTGTTACAGTCAGGTTCACATTGCTGGCAGAAAAACACCCGACCAAGAGTAGCTTATGGGGAAAAAATGGGCTAATTTTGGCTTACAGATTCATGATAGCAGGAGAAAACGATGGCTGAGCAGAGGCTGGACATCATCTCCTGGCCAACAACAGATGGACAACAGCAATAGGGAGTATACCAAACAGCATGGGGAACCTGGCTACAAAGCCCGTAAGTCTGCCCTCAACAATACACTGCCCCCAAGAGGTGAAAATAACCAAATTGCCATCAGCTGGGGACTGAGCATTCAGAACACCCAAGCTTATGGGGGATACCTGAATCAAACCACCTACCAATGCTTTACCCATACCTCTATTTCTAGTGATGTTTTTTGGTGTCAATTGAATGGTATTTGCAAAATTATTTTTCTGATGCTGATATAACTTTTCCATTTATTTATCAGCTGAGTAGTTTTAAGGGTCTTAGTTTTCACACCTGTACAATTTGAAGATAAGCTACTCCATAGAATGTCAGTGAAATTAGAGGCTGTGTTTTTCAGTGCCTAGCATGCAGCAGTGGTTTAGCAAATAATAACTGCCAAATATTTAGTTCATTTCCAAACACTTGTTAGAACAGGAAAGAACTTCTTTTCAAAACCAGCTGCACATTTTTCAATACCATACTTTTATTTCTCATAAGGTAGGAGAAAGAAAAATACATGGTTAGAATGTAGAAGTTTTGACCTCTTGGTTAAAGTCTTTTTTCTTTTTTGAGTTCAGGTCTCACTCTAGCCCAGGCTGACCTGGAACTCATTCTGTAGTCCCAGGCTGGCCTTGAACTCACAGTGACCCTCCTACCTCTGCTTCCCAAGTGCTGGCCTTCGTTAAAGTTTTTTTTGAGTTTGGCTAGTTCCTTGACTCCTCTTGTCATTCTGTACATGGATAACCACAATTATACTTGAGGCATATAAAAATAAAAGGAAACCAGATACATCAAGCTACAAAGATGGCTCATTTAAAACCCCTTTTGTAACTAAAAATGTGTCTTAATTGAAGACTCTGTGATAACCATAGACACATTCTCTTGGCACCTCTTAGCTCCATTCTCTGTGCAATATGGTGATAATGATAATGTCTCTAGGAGTACTATGGGTTAAAATAAATAAACTTATCAATTCATAGCCTGTTATAAAATCACAAATTATTTTAGTTACATTTTAAATCTCCAAGTAGTCATTTAAGCTAGGAAATATAACATGTGTGATGACACTATTGGCATGTATTCCATAGATACTTCTCTGACTTGTAATACTACATTAGAATAGACATGTGCATGTATGGGCAGCTGAGCTGTCCAGGTTTGAAGGAAAGATGAGGATGTTGTTGATAGAAGAGCTGTATTCCTTTTTATAAAAAATATTTAGTTATTTATTTGAGAGAGAGAGAGAGAGACAAAGAGGTGGCAGGGTTGGGGGGAGAGAATGAGCACACCAGGGCCTCTAGCCACTGCAAAAGAACTCCAGATGTATGTACCACCATGTGCATCTGGCTTATGTGGATGCTGGGGAGTTGAATCTGGGTCCTCAGGCTTTGTAGGCAAGCTCTCTAACTACTAAGCCATTTCTCCAATCCAAGAACTGTGTTTTTTAATTTAATTGCTCCTAGCAGGACTTGTCTGGACTGATCAAAGGCTTAAGGGTTAAGTTTTTTAAGATGTTAGCTTCTGACCACTTCATAACCATGTCCAGGATTCAATTACATGATTGGTTTCTGAGGTAGGTTCTGATGAATGCAATGTGAAATATGAAAATTGATGCATTCATAAATGAGGATCCTTAGTTAATAATATATCTGCAACACACACACACACATCTAACACCAAAGGAGATAATTATGCAAATTGTATCTATGTTAGAAATGATGTTGGACATTTTCTCATATAAATTTATGTAGCACAAATTATAAAACAATTAAAAAACCCACAAGATGCTATTTGAATCTTTAAGCACAATTTAATAGGATAAGGGAGGGAACTTACTAGTTTTTGTTTACTGCTTTGACTCTGGTTGTTTATCTAAAAAAACTATTCTGAGCTAACTTCTGTGTGACATCATTTGGGTGTTTTTACAACTTCTTTGTTCTTCCTACAGTCACTTGAAAATAGATCAACTTACTTAGGTCACTGGGACTCTTCAAATGTATGATGAAAAAACACAGGATTGCCTATAAAACAATTAGGCAAATGTAGCTCTCATTTCTGAAAAAGCCTTGAGGTTTGTGTTGGGAGAGAATGATTTCTGTAAATGCAAAAACAATATGAGAACTTCTGGGTAAGATGGCAGCATAGGAGCCATGCCAAACCAGCCTAGGGAGGGATTTAAGCAAAACCACAGGAAAATATACTCTTCTTCTGAAAAGTGAAGAGTATAGGTTCTTCTTAGACACAGCTGAGAAGCAGGAGAGACCAAGATCCATCAGAAGGAGGAAAATGACCAGAATCCCACTGAGACGCTTGTGGTCTGCCAATCCAATCCACCTGCACACCCGCCTGGCACTGCCTGCCAGGTGCCAGTGCCCAGTGGCAGCAGCAGAGACCAAACAAGGGGATTTTCCAACATCATCAGCCTCCTTGCAAACTCAAGAAATCTGAAGGAAAGACAGCTGAGATCAGCTGAGGAGCTACTGAAAGGGACACAGGCGGGACTAGGTGAGCAACTCCAGGCTTCCTGCACTCTCTCATCTCCCAGTCATCAGAACCATGACCCAGTGGCAGTGCATCCAGCACAGCTGAACAGAACTCCAGCTCCACAGCACAACATGGAGGGATTGAGGTGGGCATTCAGCATTGGTGAGATTGGAAGCCACCCCAAAAGGTAACGAAAAGGATGGAAAATGGTTTTTCAAGCAAATGGGGCTAGGAAATAAGCAGGGGTTGCTATCCTAATATCTGACAGAATAGACTTCAAACCAGCATTAGTGAGGAAAGATAAAGAAGGTCATTTTATACTGATTAAAGGAACACAAGAATATATCAGAAAAATTATTCATCTTGACCAAGTAGGCTTTATCCCAGAGATACAGGGATGGTTCAACACATGCAAAATGATAAATGTAGTACATCATATAAATGTTCTGAAGGAAAAAATCACATGGTCATCTCAGTAGATGCAGAAAAGGCATTTGACAAAATCCAACATCCCTTCATGGTAAAAGTCCTGCAGAAACTGGGAGTAGAAGGAACATATCTCAACATAATAAAAGCTATTATGACAAACCTACAGCCAACATAATACTAAATGGGGAAAAACTTGAAGCTTTTCCACTAAAATCAGGAACAAGACAAGGGTGTCCACTGTCCCCACTTTTATTTAATATAGTACTGGATGTCTTAGCTATAGCAATAAGGCAAGGACACTCTTAAAAGGGATACAAACTGGAAAGGAAGAGATAAAATTATCATTATTTGCAGTTGATATGATTTCATAAAGGACCCTAAAGACTACCAGCAAACTGTTAGAGCTGGTAAACACTTTTAGCAATGCAGCAGGTTACAAAAAACCCCACAGAAATCAGTAGCTTTCCTATATACTAACCACCAACATGCGGAGGATGAAATCAGGGCATCTCTCCCATTCACAATTGTCTTACAAAAAAAAGGGACCTTGAAATAAACTTAACCAAGGAAGTGAAGGATCTCTACAATGAGAACTTTAAAACACTCAAGCAAGAAATTACAAAAGACACAAGGAAATGGAAAGACATCTATCCCATCTTCTTAGATTGGAAGAATCAATATTGTGAAAATGTCAATCTTACCAAAAGCAATCTACACATTTAATGCAATCCCCATTAAAATTCCAGTGGCATTCTTCACAGAAATAGAAAAACAATCCTAAAATTCATTTGGAAGCATAACAAAACCTTGAATAGCCAAAACAATTTTGAGCAACAAAACTCAGGCTGGTGGTATCACCATACCTGATTTTAAGCTATATTACAAAGCCATAGTAACAAAAACAGCATGTCACTGGCACAAAGACAGACATATAGATCAATGGAACAGAACAGAGGACCAGATGTTAATATAGGCAGCTAAAGCCATCTAATTTTTGACCAAAATGCCAAAAATATTCATGGAGAAAAGATAGCCTCTTCAACAAGTGGTGCTGGGGAAACTGGATATCTATATGTAGAAGGATGAAAATAGATCCTTGTCTTTCTCCATGCATAAGAATCAAGTCCAAGTGGATCAGAGACCTTAATATCAGACCTGAAACTCTGAAATTGCTAGCGGAAAATTTAGGGGAAACCCTTCAACAATGGCATAGGCAATGACTTTCTGAATACAACCTTACTCAGGAAATAAAACCACTAATCAACCACTGGGACTTCATGAAATTACAAAGCTTTTGTAAAGCAAAAGACATTGTGAATAGAGAGCAAAGAGACAACCTACAGAATGGGAGAAAACCTTTGCCAGGTACACATCTGACAGAGGATTGATATTCAGAATATACAAAGAACTCAAACAACAAAATCAAACAACCAAGTTATAAAATGGGCTATAGAGCTAAATAGAGAGTTCTCATCAGAAGAAGTACCGATGGCATATAAACATCTAAAAAAGTGTTCTATATCCTTATCCATCAAGGAAATGCAAATGAAAGCTACTTTGAGATTCCATCTCACTCCTGTCAGAATGGCCACCATCAAGAAAACAAATGACAATAAGTGTTGATGAGGATGTGGAAAAAGGGGAACCCTTTTACACTCTTGGTGGGAATATAATCTCATATAGCCATCGTGGAAATCAGTATGGAGGTTCTTGAGACAGCTAAAAATAGATTTACCATATGATCCAGCTTAACACTCCTAGGCATATATCCTAATGACTCTTCTCACTACCTCAGAGATACTTGCACAACCATGTTTATTACTGATCTTTTCACAATAGCTAGGAAATGGAACCAGCCTATATGTCCCTCCACATGTGGTACAGTTACCAAATGGAGTTCTATTCAATGGTAAAGAAAAATGAAATTATGAAATTTGCAGGGAAATGGATGGATCTGGAAAGGATTATACTAAGTGAGGTAACCCAGACCCAGAAAGCCAAATGTCACATGTTCTCTGTCATATGTGGATCCTAGCAACTAATGTATAGACTTGTGTGTGAGCTGGAACCAAAAGTCCATAGCAGAGGCCAGTCAGCTAGAAAAAGGCTATAAGGGAGGGAGGAGAGGGAAGGACTCAAGTGGATGGTATTGTGTATATGTAAGTAGAAGAACAGATTACAGGGAGGGTCAAGGACTAAGCAAGGCCAGGGGAAGAGAATGTGTAAAAGAAGGGTGGCGGGGAGGGTCAATCAAAATTCAAGATATTCTGAATAAGACATATGAAAACCTACTTTTTGCATAATGGTACATCCAAAAGCCATAGATTGTTACTAGAAAATTTTCAGTGCCAGGGATGGGATACCTTCCAGTGAGTTGTTGGCCAGGGAAGTCTCTGTTGCCTCCAAAACATTACAGGCTATTACCAAGGCCCTTGGTTTCTCTTGAGAAACAGATGGTAAGACCTTATTGCTGAAGACTTCACATGCCTGAGCGGCAAGGTCACTGAGAAATCAAGCTTGTATGGAGCAGAAAACCTTCTCCCTGTAGACCAGCCAACTGGAAGCTGGAAAAATCTGCACTGCATGCAGCTTTATGGGAGACAGAAATCATCAGCAGTGAAAACAGTGGATACTGGACGCCTCAAGTTTGGCCAGACAGGCCAAATAACCAAATGAGTGCAACAGTGGTATGTCTGCTCTGAGGGAAACCAACCCCTTTCTTATTGGACTGAAGGCATGTTCTACATGAAGGAATACATATCTGTTATTGAAAAACCTAATCCAAAGCCTATGGCAGGGGAGGTCATGAGCCTTAAGAGTATAAAGCCTGCTCTTGTCTGGCTAAATGTATATATTATTCCCACCAAGCTGCCCTGAAAGCAATACACTTAATGTTCATATTTATATAATATATGAATGCTACTCTCACTTCTGGTTAGAGAAGCTTCTCTTTTCAGATGGCAATGACTACTGGGATGACCCAAAAGGCAACATAGTACTGAGAAGGAACAGAAGAGTGTCCAGCACTGAAACATCTCTATCATACCCTCTAAGGCTCAGGGTCCATTGCGGAAGGGGTGGTAGAAAGAATGTAAGAGCCAAAGGAAGGGTACCATTCCTTAAATGCAACTGTCAAGACAGAAATTGGCCTTGATATCCATGACCTCGCAGTGCCTAGCAAAACTTTCACAAGACCCTCATAATAGGAGAAAAAGATGAAGCCATCAAATTAAAAGAGAGACCAATGGAGAGAAGGAGGGGATATGATGGAGAGTGGAGTTGTGAAGGGAAGAGGGGGGAGGGGAGGGAAATATCATGGTTTATTGTAAGTATAGAAGTTGTCAATAAAAATGAATTTAAAAAATTATGAATTAGGAATGAATGGGCACTTGATGGTTGATGGGTGAAAGGGAAAATGTGGGGGACTACGCTGGCTCTACAATCCTCCATGTTCCTCCCCTTTCTGATTTTAATTTGCTCCTTGACAAGAAAAAAAATAAAAGTCACTTTTAAGAATGGACTCTGTCCATCAGTTGGAATACAAGAGACAGTGATCAGAGTCAAGAGTTTTGGATTCTATGAACCAATTTTACTAATGACTCACTGAAAAACTGTACAAATCATTTATACCTTGTGCTTCTTAAGGTCCTGAGTGTATTCAAACAAGGATATTTGATCCTAAGATTCATTAACTGGTGATTATTTTAGATCTAAGAGAATATTTAATTATATACATTTACACCACTTTAATAATTATGCAATGACTGGATGTTAATCTTTATACTTGGACTAAATTCTGAAACTTTACAATGTAAAGTTCATTTCCTAACTCTGTTTTATATATCCTTGACCTCCTTGTTTTAAGGACATATGTTCTCTGATAATATCTGTTCATACTGTTTTGGGCCAGTGCACCTGCTTCTGCTTTAGCTGGTACTTGTACTCTAATCAAATCCTCTATATTACAGCTTATTTGGATTAGTAGTCTTTCCCTGAATATCTACTGACAACATATTATCCTGTTATTTCTCTGATATGGAAGGGGTCCATAATAAGGCCAATCATATTTTATAACAAATCATAATTTATGATTTATGTGACTAGAAATGTTGTAACTTAAATTTCACATAATTTTTGTCAATGGATCTTTAAAAAATTTATATGAATTATGCCTAGACAGAAATTGGCCTCGATATGCATGACCTTGCAGTGCCTAGCAATACCTTCGCAAGACCCTCAAAATAGAAGAAAAAGATGATGACATCAAATTAAAAGAGAGACTAATGGAGAGAGGGATGGGATATGATGGAGATTGGAGTTCTAAAGTGGAATGGGGGAGGGGAGGGAAATATCATGTGTTTTTTGTATGTAAGTATAGAAGTTGTCAATAAAAAATAATAATTAAAAAATTATATGAATTACTCTGTATTGATATTTCTACCGGTAGTAAACTGGGAGAGGGAAAATTTCGCCATTACATTAAGAATCAGATTTTTTGTAGCTATGAATGACTCTAGAGGTCCAGTTGAAACCTTTCATCTGATAGATAAGAAATAGGTAACTAACTCACTCACTTGTCTAACACTACATAGCACTCAGTGGTAGAGTAGGGATTAGAACTCATCATTACTGGTTTCCCAGACCCTTCTTCAAGCTAAATATACTTGTATACTTTCATTGATGAATTTAGTAAGGGCCATCACATGGTGGGTTAGCTCCTAGACAAACTCATTGCTGAATTTCAATGCTACACATTCAGGCCATCTTAAACTCTAACCTTATGAAGTAGAAGTTCAGGAGGAAGATTGGCACAGGTCTGTCTTCCCACTGAAAACACACCTGCCACACAGATGCTGGATAACCAACTGTGTGTTCCAAAACAACAGTATCATTTCTTAGTGACAGCAGTCCATTCAACAGTCATTGGATAATCATTTAATGTCTTTGATGAAACAGGCATTGTGCTTTTCCCATCTTAGGTTTGTCCTTAAGGGAACTTACTATCCAAGATGAAGGTAACTATACAAAGAGTTGAATCCTTAAATGAAAGTATACATCGTAAAAGCATGAAGTCAATCTCCTTTGCAGTGCAGTTTCTTACACAATTTGCCAGCTTAGCATATGACCAAGAAAGGAAGAAGATAAACAAATGATGGATAGGTGGGGATTCATAACTGATCTGTCATACAACACCAGTTTCTCCTGGCAGGAGTACTTTAGTGAAGGCTTTTGGTGTTGAAAGGGCTATAGTTTTGAGGTCAAGTAGGGAAAAAGGAAATTAATATCCATTATATTGTTAGCATTTTTACCATATAAAAATGTATTCTTGGGATAAACTACTCAAATCATACTTAAAGGTATGAAGTGCAAAGGCCAAAGTTCTCTCTCATCTAGTAGTCTTAGTCTTTTAAAAAAAATCTGTGTCCAGAAAATTTATATCATACAGAAACATTATATATATATGTGCTTTTTGTCCATATTTTGCTATTAATTATGCTTTGCTTCACTGACTTTGAACGTACTACTATGTGTTGATCTATCTCATTTAAAAATGGTATGTTGTGGTCTATCTTTAATTTCGGGAGGCAAAAGGATGGCCACCCTGAGACTACATAGTTAATTCCAGGTCAGCCTGGACCAGAGTGAGACCCTACCTTGAAAAACCAAAAAAAAAAAAATAAATAAAAATAAAAAATAAAAATGGTTGTATACATAGACGGCACGTTAAGATAAATTAATAATTTAAAATAAAATAAAATAAAATTCAGGGCTGGAGAGATGGCTTAGCAGTTAAGGCACTTGCCTGGGAAGCCTAAGGACCCAGGTTTGATACCTGAGTACCCACTTAAGCCAGATCCACAAGTGGTGAAGTGGCACATGTGTCTGGAGCTTGTCTGCAGCTGCCAGAGGCCCTGGCACAACCATTCTCTCTCTCTCTCTTAAATAAAAAAAAAATCAAAAACTTCAGAACACAGAGACATTGTCTCTCCCTCATAACTGATGGCTATCCACACAATTCGAGATTCACAATCCCTGAGGGGGGGAGGGCAGGGAGAAGGCTAACCATGGTACCTTCATGGCTCTATGCACATTATATAGATAACTAATAATAAAAAAACAAAAAGCAAAAAATAAAAATAAAAAATTTTCAGAACACTGAAGAGGTAAAATGGAAATATTAATACGCACATAGTATTTAATGACAATCACTCACCACTGGGCCTATATAATACATTCAAAAGAGACTGTCAAAGTGAACATATAGTCGCCTAAGCTTACTAAATTAGTGACTAGTCCTTTACCTTTGGTGACTGATAAGTCTATCCGTGTTTTTTTTTCTCTTTAGCTTGTTTTCCCTTCCCCTGTTAATTCATTACTGCTGATAACTTTCTCCCTGACCAATCTGAGGAAGTGGTAAAAGTAAAAATTTTTTCCTGTATGAGGCCACACTTGGTCTTGTCTGTAATTAGCTAGCAGATCCAACATCCTTGCGTTTTAAGTCATCCTGACTTTCCTTGTGAATTCCTGGTTCTCCTCTGATCCACACTTGGCTTGACTTCCTGCCTTTTATCAGCGGTAATCTATCAAAAGCCAGTAATGTGCTCAGTGCAGGGCAGAACAAATCAGTGTTCTACCTCACAATTTGAGGAAGGCAGGGGGTTAGCTTTTGTTTTAAGATAAGAATCTTTAACAAAACACAAGTTCTCCAAAACTTCCTTTAGACCAAACAGCATTGTCACACTCTCATAAGCTCCTATTACTTACACAGCCAGATGACTCAAGATTACTAACATTTCTATTCATAAGAAATTTGCTGGCCCCAAATCAGCGGACTAAGCCCTCCCTCTTCTTCCTTCTCTTTCCCCAGGGAGACTGAGGAGCAAGTTTATGAGAATAAAGACTGTGTGTGCAGCCGGAAGTGTTTGTCCTCGGGTTTTAGAGAGTCACCCTTACTCTTTCTTCAAGTTAAGGTGGGGAAGAGGACAGATTGTTTAGCCTCTAAGGACTTTCACTTCAGAAATATATTGTCAAACCGGGACGCAAATAGACCATGGACTTCGTTTTGCTATTTATTGCAGAACAAGGCATTCCTATAAGCAACCACCTGCATCGACATTCCTGTCACCCATTCCAGAGACGAGGCTGAGGGACCCCCCACCCCCAGGAGCCCTGTCTTGAGGGGTTACCTGATCCTAGTATTCGGGCCTAACTTTCTTTCTCTTTGGGTCTTGCACCTCACAGTTTGTCTGCAAAAATGAAAAAAGACCATCAAGTCCACTAAACCTGAACGTGTCTCCGCACCCCGTCCGGGACTCCCTGCCCCAAATCCGCGTCCTTTGCACACGCGTCGGCGGACAAAGCGGGCACCACTGGGGCCAGGGTGGGGTGCTCAGCGTCCCGCCCCGCGCCGCGGTCCTGGAGCGCGCGGGCGGAGCGCGGCCGGCCGGCCGGGAGGGGGCGCCGCCCGGGCTCCGCGGGGCCGTGAGCGGGGTCGCGCCGAGGGGGAGACGGGGGAGGCGGCCGGTCTGCGTCGCGGGTCTTTCTGTGCACAGCCTCGCCCCAGGGCCGGGAAGTCGGCCGTCCGCGCGGACCCGGGCATCGTCCGTGGGCCGCCGCCTCCTCCGCCTCGGCCGCGCCACTCCCCTCCCCCTGCCGGCCGCGGCCGCGCGGCTCCCGGGTACAAAGGGGGGAAAATGAGGCGGGCGGCGCGGCGCGAGGCCACCGCGGCAGCGGCGAGCGCGGCCGCCCCCGGTACCACGTAAGGCGCCCCCGCGCGCCCCGCTCGGCCAGGCCCCGAGCCCGGCCCGCCGCCCGCGCCGCCCGCACCGCCCGCGCGCCGCCCGCCTCCGGCCGCGAGGAGGCGGAGGAGCCCGAGCGGGAGCCGCGGAGGCGCCGCCTTCCCCGCGCCGCGCGCCCTCGCCGTTGTCTGCGCTCCGCTCTGGACCAGTTTGGGGAAGTTGTCCTGGCCCCGCGTCGCCCAGATGTGCGACCTCATTGAACCGCAGCCGGCCGAGAAGATCGGCAAGATGAAGAAGTTGCGGAGAACTTTGTCCGAGAGTTTCAGCCGCATCGGTGAGTGTGACCAGCTGTCCCCCGCACCCAGCCCGGAAACCTCGGAGCCCGCGCCCTCGGCCCCGCGCCCCCGCCGCGCTCCGGGCAGCTGCAGCCCCGGGCCCGAGCTGCACACCCGCGATGGAGGGAGCCCCGGGAGCATCAGGACCAACAGGAGAGGCACCCCTCTACCCCAGGATCTGGGGTTCACGCGTGGACTATCTGATCTCAAGCCTTCAAATTTGGGTCCCTCGTCCTCGCTACTGGCGCTTTATCTTTCGCGCCCGCAGGGGACGAGCGAGGGGTACTCGGCCCCCAACGCCCACAGGGCTGTAAAGGCCACTCAGGTCATTTGTTATTTTTAAAGCACCAGGCTTTAGTATTGGGCGTTCAGTCAGTAATATAGCGTTGGAAATTGTTGGAACGTCGGTTTGTGCCCTGGTATTGTTTAATATATCCATCCTAAAGGAAGTGGGACAGATACCTTGGGACCTTTTGTTCCGTACTTCAGGTCCTAGAAAGAGAGATTTGGGTGTTCAGAACCGTGGTGTCCGAACCCTCCAGTTGCGATTCCTGAAGTTGCCTGGACGTTTATGAATACATCTCCTGAACTTGTTCATTTAGTAGAGTTCAGGGGCTATTGTCTTTAAATCAGCCAACCCAAATGACTAACAAAAACCGATAGAGGATACTGAAATCCATGTCAGAGGGTAAAGCAGTGTGACAACAGCGTCATGTGGAATAGGTTTGTTCAGTTTTGAGTGTTGGCCGTAGAAAATCCCTTTTAACCTGAAGGTATAGCAGCCTATACAACTGTCATAACTTTCATTGATACAGGTAACTTGCACTCAGTCAGGGAATCAATCCATCAGTGTCCAAGAATACCTTCTAGTTCTTGATTCACATGTCCACATGATAAATAAGGTGCTAATGGAAATCAATCATAAACATTCCGCTTATTTAAGATATACCCCTGGAGTGTCTGTACTGTTAACAGTATGTTTACATGCATTTATTGTCACATATACAAACCAAGTGAGAGATAGCATGGACCAAAATCTCATCAGGTTTTTTGTTGGTATACAAATTCTTTTCTAGGGTTTCGTAAGTTATATCGTGAAGCCAAACTCCTGGTTTTACTTATGACATGTGTTGGATATTCACAATGTCATTCTTCCATATTAGGTATGCTTGTGGAGAATCCCTACATTCAAATGAAGTCTGAAGCCAAGAAGTGTGAGAGTAGGTGTGGAGTCCTGTGCAGTTTTAACAGGGATATTTCAGGCTGGACCCAAACCATCACACAGGCAGGTTCTGGAGTCCATTAAGCCCTGTTCTAAAGCACATTAAGTGCATATTTACTAATGCTAATGACTGTGTTGGAGCCCCTCCAGTTTTGTGTTAAATAATTCATTGCAGTTGAATCTCAGTAAGAAACCAAGGACATTAATATAAAAATTCCATATATTTAAATAATTTCAAGGTTTTTGATGGACAATCAGTAAAATTTGGGCTAACTGTAGTGCTGGCAAATGGGGCATTATATTTCACTGTATTTTCTAGCTTACTGAGATTTAGCTAGGTGGGACTCCTTTTGAGTTCCACTTTCTTTACAAATGCCTTCTAGGGTCTAGTGGCTTTTACGCCCTCTCTTATGAAACTCCCTTGGGAACAGTGCAGTGCAGTGTACTTAGCAGCTCCTCATTTCTTGTCCTGAAGAAGGACTGTGATTCTGGAAGGGCTGATCTTTCTGTTGAATACTGTGAAAGGAGACATTGAAGTTTTAAGTGGTTTTGTTGTTGTATGTGTACCAAGCCCAGGCTAGTTATTTCCATTACAGAAACACAAGCCTTTCTTGTCTACTTATTTCTTCATATCAAAAGCAGTGAACTCATTCTGATGATTGAAGGATTTTTGAGGTGCAATAGTCTGTTGAATTGAGTCTTCAGGATGGGTTCATGTACTATATGAGCTAGGAATGTGTTCAGTATGTCAGACTGGGGATTCTTGGTGTTGTCACTCCTAGTTCAGTGATGTTGGGCAGGTCCCAAACATCTCAGTTTTTCACCCTCAGCTAAGTTTTGATGCATGTCTTGTGTGGTTTGTACAGTCAACACATGTTTGCACTGTGTTGTCATCATGGAGTGTCCTATCATCCCACTTAACTTACATTGCAGGTAGACAGCAAGAGAAGGGGGAAGAAGTTGCCACTGATTTGCACAATAGCAACCTGAAAATGGGATGGATTTTAGAGTTAGGTGGTTCTTTCACTGGACTGCATTTTTCTTGCTTACAGTGTGTCTTGGGCAACCAGTAATTCACTAAATTCCTGAGTTCTCACCTATAAATACTTGTCTGTTGTGAAGATTAAATCAGAATTCTAAAACTGTCTGATATACCATCTATCACATGGTGAAGGTCATTGCTGGAGGCTGTTATGATTCCTTCTAGTTTTTCTGTTTCTCCCCTATTGTCTTCTTTCCTTCATTGGCAGTTCTTGAGGAGATCAAAGAGTAACTGGTTTATTCCTGTTGAACAGTCTAACATTATATTGCATTCATTTCCATTGACCAATCTAAGATGGCTTTTAAGACACACATTGACTTTATTTTGCTTTTTTAGTATGATTCAAACGTATAGATTATTAATATGGTGAAATGCACAATGTCATTATTTAGCCATAAGAAATCACTAATTGCCTATAAAAAATGAGTGTGTTTGAGCATGTGATGGCCAAACAATGCTTGCCTAAAAAAAAATCCCAAATACAAAAAGTTGGAATGTTTAATTTGTTCACACATCAGAGATAATGCTAATTTTATTTTTCATCCCCAAAATAGCTTTTTCTGAAATTACTGCACTACAAAAGATCTAATAAAACACACCGGCTTTCAAATCACAGTGCTTTAATTTATGACATCTGCCATGGAGTGACTATAATATAGCCATAGTTCTTTTATAAGGTGGATGTAATTGAATTTTAAAGTCAGCCATCAATTTCTGCAGTGAGTATTTATGGTTTCTTGCTAAATAGTGTCTGTGTGGTCATTTGGAAATTGCTGTAGTTTTCTCATACCTTTTTTCTTTTAAGTTTTAGACTAACAAAGACAAGTAGGAACTTAATTGTTAACTAGCTTAAGTGTATTAAAGTCCATTTCTTTTTTTGTATCTTTTCTATTTAAAAATTTTTAAAAAGATTTTATTTTTATTTATTTATTTATTAGAGACACACACACAAACACACACAGAGAGAATGGGTGCACCAGGGCCTCTTAGCCACTGCAGACGAACTCCAGACACATGTGCTACCATGTGCATCTGGCTTATGTGGGACCTGGAGAATCGAACCAGTGTCTTTAGGCTTCACAGGCATGTGACTTAACCACTAAGCCATCTCTCCAGCCCTCTTTTCTATTTTTGAATGGTAGTTAAGGAGGACAGTGGGTCTATGTAATATCCAGTGTATAATTAAGGTCACCTTGACATTTCTTTATTTTCATGTGAATACATTTCTTCACACATATTTTGATTCTTTCCTAAAGAAAGGAAATTTATGCTTTGTGATATCTGAAATGAACCTATGTGTACCATTTCTTTAAAGGATGTGGTTTGTGAGAGAACCAAATTAAAAAAAAAAAAAAGAGGCTGTGATTACAATGTTTTGTGGGTTTCTTACCTTCTGCTGTAGGTGTGTAATTCTGGAGTTTTCATTCAATGAGCCCATTCTGTCAACAGAGAAATGTAAGGTTAAAGGTTCAGATACCAAATTAACTATTATACTATATTCTTTCCCCAAACAGTTGAAGAAGGTTTTCATTTGGGCTGGAAGTGTTGGTCTGTGGTAACAGTACTTGTCAGCATGCATAAGGCCATGAATTTCTATCCCTAGCATTGAGAAAAAAAAAAGATTTTACTTTTATATGTCATTTGTATCTATGGTTCTTTAATAGGGGAAAGATGTATGGTTTTCATATGCCAATTTAGTGGATATTAGAATGTGAGGTGTTATTTTTGCCATTGAGGTAAGACTTATTAACTCAAGAAATTGTATCATGTGCACTCTGTGTGCTAGATATTGTTCTAGAACTCATTTAGTGACCAATGTGGCTGATATCTGTCCTCAAGGGTTTTAATGGCCATAACAATATAAAGTGATGCATTCTGCCATGATGCTCATTGAAACTTGCCATTGGAGAACACATGACTTTGAGCTTGAGGTTATTGGAAGCATTCTAGAGGGAGTGGTGTCTGAGTAAAGGCACAAGTAGAATATTTGATTATATTAAATGGCTTAATATGTCCCCCATTTTTTAAAGCCAGAATAGCAGTCTGCTTGTTGTTCCATGCTATCTTTAAAGACAACTGTGGTCTTACATTTCCATGAATGATTAATGACAATCAGGGAATGTAATCAATAAAAAAGTGTTGTTTATATGTGTGGGTCAGAGTTTATTCATCAGTGACCTGATAAATATCTGACAAGGACACCTTTAATGTCTTTGTTGTCACTATTAACTGCTATTTAGGGCAAGGATTCTGTGTTTAGAAGAAAGCAGTTAAGGTGTCTATCTAGCAAGGAAAGATTTCAGTTAAGAAATGAGCTTCTTAGGCTTCCCTGTGGTACTCAGGACTGGAGAGCCTTGTGCAACACAGAGAATCTGCTTTCTACTCCTTGTATCCTAGTAAATGCACCTGCATTTTTATTTTAATTGTCTCCTTTCTGGCTAAACTTGGATCCTTCCTCTTTTTATTTGGGGTAGTAGAAAGCTGTCAGAAGTTTGGAGGCAATGTGGATGTTTGAGACATTCTTGTGTTTTTTTTTTTTTCCCCTTCTCTTTTATTTCTCAACTTGATTTTCATTCCATGATTGCAGTTCCCAAAGGGATGTTATCAGCTGAAGTTCAGCTTTGCTTAAGAAAGCATATGGCTAAATTTGTACAACTTTTAGAATGTCTAAAGCAGAGAGAATGTTTAAAATCTTGTGTTTTGAATCATAAACATTGCTGTAGCCATGAGCCTTGCATGGCAGTCCTGTAGTATTGGGTCCATTCATCTTTGTAAAGTGAGCAAGGGGATGAGGCTGTAGAATTATTTGCTCATAGGCTACTTGGTGTTTGAAATCAATGAGCTACTCACTTCTTATTCCTAAAAATTAGTTTTTCTGAAATGGAGCAACTTGTCTATCTTTAGAATTATGTCACTAAGATTTTATAAAGGACTCATTAAGCAAGTATGTTAATTAAAAGATATAACATTGTTGACTGGGGTTGAAAGAGAGTCTATATTAAAAACTAAATTCTAGTGAAAACTTAGCTAGTAGGAATCAGCTCGGATATTATGCATCTTTTTTGCCAAAATATGTTTAGATTTAGTGTAAGTTAACTGTATAGTGAGACATGTGTGAGTCATTGAATGCAGGTTTAGCTATCAGAGACTGGGAAGAAAAAAACTTGTCTTTGAACATTCCATTCGAAGTAAATTGTTCTCTAAAGAGGAAAGTAGATCATTGACTTAGGCAAAGGGCAAGACTAAGCACCAAGAAGCAGTTTATCTCCTCAGTCAGCCTGTATTGCTGTGACCCCCACTGTGATTACATTCTTCTTGATTGTTTTTTTTTTTTTTTTTTTTTTTTTTTTTTTTTTTTTTTTTTTTTGGATTTTTTGAGGTAGGGTCTCACTCTGGTCCAGGCTGAGCTGGAATTCAGTATGTAGTCTCAGGGTGGCCTTGAACTCACGGTGATCCTCCTACCTCTGCCTACCAAGTGCTGGGATTAAAGGCATGTGCCACCACGCCTGGCCTTCTTGATTGTTTTAGAAAGACAACTTCATGATCCAAAACAGAGAATAACTTCTTCATCCATGAAGGTCTGTAATCCTAGCACATGAAGCAGGATTACAGATTGTTTGAAGTCAGCCTGGGCTAGAGTAAGACTGTCATGTGTAAACACAACTCAACACAAAAGGTTGCTAGAGTGTAGAAGCTTTTAGGTGCATTAATCTTTTTTTTTTTTTTTTTTTTTTTGGAGGTAAGGTCTCACTCTAGCTCAAGTTGACTTGGAATTCACTATGCATTATCAGGCTGGCCTCGAATTCTTGGTGATCCTCCTACCTCTGTCTCCCTAGTGCTGGGCTTTTTAGGTGCATTAATCTTAATTACCAACATAATTTGCTTTTCCTTTCCTTTATTTGAAGGTAGCTTTTTAAGTTGCAGATACCAATGTTATTCTGTCCAGTAAAAATTAGTAAACACCCAAACAAAGTTTGATAAATTTGAAACATTTTCACAACTAGTAATTTCATATAAATAGCTATTTTTCATTGCACTTACTATTAAACATTGTAAGTAATTATGGGGCTTAATGAACTAGATGTTTGCCAACTATAAGTGATATTCTTTTATTTCTCTTTGGAGTGACAAAATTCCAATTCCAAAGTTACATGTATTTAAAATAAATTTGAGGGCTGGAGAGATGGCTCAGTAATTAAAGGCGCTTGCTTGGAAAGCCTGATGGCCTGGGTTCGATTCCCTAGTACTCACATAGAGTCAGATGCACAAAGTGGCACATGCATCTGGTGTTTCTTTGCAGTGGCAAGAGGCCCTGGCATGCCCATTCTCCATCTCCCTCTTGCTCTGCTCTCAAATAACTACATTAATAAAAAAATATGTTTGAATATTTGTTAGTTCCTATAAGACATTTTGAATGTATTATTTTCTTTGAAAATATTTTGTTGTATATGTCTGGTCTTTTATCACCAGATTCAACCTTTCCTTAGTAGGAAGATGTTGTTTGGGGTACTATGCGGAATCAGTGTGATGACAAACCTAACAATGGTTTGGGAGGCCCATATAACACATAGGAAGATACATGTTGAAAAGCCAGGCGCTTAAGGGGACATTTCTTTAGGATGATTTGGTGCTTCTGTTATGCTTCCATTAAAACATGTTCAGCTAAACAGGAGATAAGGGAATGATATACATGCTTCTTTTCCCTCCTTGGGAGCATACTTGCATTTGCATATTTATGAAAAGTGTTTCTCAGAGATGCATGCTGTGCAGTTCCCTCTCTCATTTGCAGTTTTTGTATTTGTATCACAACATTGTTATTCAGGTTGGGGTATAATTTCACTTTCTGAAATGAAAACACCATACTGCTTTGTTTTTTTCCTGTTTTCTAGAACTTAGATACTTGATCTCTTTGGGATGTCTCACAGTAACCCTTTCCTTTCTCTTTTTATTTTATAGCTTTGAAGAAAGATGAAACCACCTTTGACGAGGTAGGCTAAATTTCTTTATCTAACCTTACGTGTATTTAATTACTGCTAGGTAAAGCCGATAGGTGCCAACTTCACACTTAGAAACAGGAAAAAAACAGTCTTAAGAAACAAATAAGAGATACTTTGGTTGTTTAATTATGTTATATTATTTTCATATTTCAAAGAGCCCTTTAGATGAGTTTTGCAGTAATTGTCAGAAACATGTTTTTTTTTTTAAATTTAATTAAATTAATTTATTTGCAAGCAGTGTGAGAGATAGAGAGGAGATAGACAGAGAAAGGGCATGCCAGGGCTTCTAGCCACTACAAATGAACTCCAGATGCATGCACCTCCTTGTGCATCTGGCTTATGTGGGTACTGGGGAATTGAACCTGGGTCCTTTGGCTTTGCAGGCAAGTGCCTTATAACCGCTAAGCCATCTCTTCACCCCAGAAACATGTTTTTTTTTTTTTTTTTTAATTAGTATTCAGATTAATGAAAACACATACAGGCATTTGTGTTCTTGCCAATGGTGGTGCCTGAGAATCCCACAGGGGTGGGCATGGTTGGGGCAAGTCCAGAGCTGTTGGTAAGTCTGACACTAGCGCTCCCTTGCTGACCTTACCTGAATCAGGCTGTGAGGTGGTGTTAATGTCACCATTGTCCACTTGTCTCCCAAAGGAAGAGCCGACTTTTCCTGTTCTAGTTTTACTCTAGGAGTATCAGATGCGTCTCTGTGCACTTGCCAAAACGTAGCAAAACAGCCTATGGAAGTAAGGCAGAGGGTTTGTGTGTAGACAACAGCATTGGACGTGATTTTTACTTTGAGTTCCTGCTGTTTTTAGGGTGTTCCAGAGTGAAGTGTTTATGATCTGTGTAATAAACTGGTTACATCTGTATGTACAGTTTATATACTTACATGTGAACAGAGATGTATCTACCCCATGTGCTTATGGCTTAATGAACACACAGGTTTTGGTTGATTTAACACTTGCCAATTCCGTGAAATATGCTCTCTGTCCTTTCTCTGCTACAGTGAGGAAAGGGCAAGTGTGCTCGTGGAAAGTCCCCTAGGCCATGTGGGACAGCATGGTCCACTCAGGGAGAGCCTGCTCCAGGCTGGGCTTTCTGGATGGTGCCAGTGTCTGTTGGCCGTCATGGTCTGCTGCCTCCTCTGTAGCACCTGTTCTGTTCCCTGGGCTGAGCTCTGCAAAGCTGTTGCTGGACTTTATAGCAACTTCTCCTGCCAGCTTTCCTGGAACATCCTCCAACCTTCCATTCTTCTAAACCTGAAATAAGAGAAGAGTTTTTTCCTTTCCCACCTGTAGTAGGTGATAATGGTGTTTTTTCCAAACCTGTATTTCTGGACTTCCCACTCTGTTGTTACTGAGATTTTTCAGGAGAATATTTTCTTCTCAGGAGAAATCAGTGTGAGAATATTGGACACCTTTTCTCTTTTTATAAAGAAAGATCTCCCCTCTAATTATAATGGTGATTGAAAAAGCATAGAATAAAGAAGGGAGGAAGAAATGCTCTCCTAAATACCAGTTATCCAGATATCACTGCTATTGAATGTTCTTGCTCATTTCCCCATGCTTTATAACCATAGCCCATTATTGTATTCTGTGTTTTTCTTTAAGCTATGACCTGGTATTTCCCCATGTCTTTCCTTCTTTCTTCCTTCCTTCCTTCCCTTCCCTTTCCTTTTCCTTCCTTCCTTCCTTCCTTCCTTCCTTCCTTCCTTCCTTCCTTCCTTCCTTCCTTTCTTTCTTTCTTTCTTTCTTTCTTTCTTTCTTTTTTTTTTTTTTTTTTTTTGGTTTTTCGAGGTAGGGTCTCACTCTGATCCAGGCTAACCTGGAATTAACTGTGTAGTCTCAGGGTGGCCTCGAACTCATGGTGATTCTCTTACCTCTGCCTCCCAAGTGCTGGGATTAAAGGCGTGTGCCACCACGCCCGGTTTATTTCCCCATATTTTTACAAACTCATTTTAATCATCCTTAGGGACTTTGCAAACCTTCCTTTTGTTTTGTTTTGTTTTGTTTTGTTTTGTTTTGTTTTGTTTGGTAGGGTCTCACTCTAGCTCAGGCTGATCTGGAATTCACTATGTAGTCTCAGGGTGGCCTTGAACTCATGGTGATCCTCCTACCTCTGCCTCCCAAGTGCTGGGATTAAAGGCGCGCACCACCACACCTGGCCCCTCGTTTCTTTTTTAAACATCATTGTTGGATGTATGCTAGTTTTCCTTGTGGCTATATGTACCTGTGTTTAAACAAACAAGCATCTAAGCTGAGACTAGAGCCGATGAAGGATAACAGTATATAAAGATGCATCAAGCTGGTAACTACACCTCTAACCTTATTTTATGCTGAAACCTCTGGAGAGTCAGAGGTCTGTTCTGTCATTTGGAGCAAAACGATTTTCAGCTTTCACACAGCAAATTTCTCCCTTTACAGCACAGAGATTATTTAAATAATATAAATCAGTAAAGCACAGAAAGCTAGGCACAGAAGAATGATGGAGACCATCTTTTCCCCAGTCTGTTATTCTACAGATGAAAAACTTAAGACCCAGAGGGGCAGAGTGATTTTTAGCTAACAAAGGAAAACTCAGGATAAAGACCTGGGAGATAGTAGCAACACAGGTGTGCCTGGGGGGTAAGCCCTCATGTACTCACCCTCAGGTTGAGCACTTGACTGCTCACTCCACAGGTTTTGTAAAATAGACATCATAATACTATGTTCTTCTTAGGGTACTTGGGAGAATTAAAAAGACATAAGAAAAGAATTCACAATAATAGTTCTCATACAGTAAATGTCACAGTTGGTATTGTCATCTTCATTGCTTTTTTCTCCTTCTCCTCCTCCTCTTCCTTTGTTGTCTTCATCATCATCATGCTCTGACATTCATACCTACCTTCCATGGTTAGAAGAGCCACAAAGAAGAAGAAAGGATTCAAAAAATTAAGAATTGGGGCTATAATACAAAGTGGGTGGGAATACCCTGTTCCCACTTCCTCACAGAGACTGACTGAAGTCTTCATGACCCTACAGTTCCATAACCCCACTGAGGATGGTCCCTAGGGAACCATGAGCCTGGGGAATACAGCAATAAACAATAAGAATGAGAAACCCTGCCTCAACCCTTCTCAAAGTGGAAAGTGAGAACTGATATCTGAAAGTTGTCCTCTGATCTCCACATCTGCTCTGTGGCACATGGGGCTCACACTTTCACACACATGCACATACATCACACACATACACACAAATAATAGGAAGCGACTGAGTTCATCAAGGGTCCTTTTCAGATTGTACTGGTAAAAGTTTTCTTGAATGTGTGGTTTTCCACTCTTCCTCTCTTGGAATTGAAATCCGGTGTTCACAGTCTTTTGGAATTCAGATTGCAGTGTTAACACTTGAGGCCTGGGTCAGTGTCTTAGCTATGCAGCAAGGTGTGGCAGCCCTCTTCTTAGTCACTGTTTATGGGCTGCAGGATCCTTATCGTGAGGAGTGACTCTTCCAGAAGGCACCTGGGCTGGAGTATGGCTGCTGTTCTCTGACTCACATACCTTGAACACACAAGAAAAAGAAATATGCATTTAGTTATTTACTTATTCTTTGGCTGAAATACTTTTCTGATTTTGAAAACAGTCTGGAATTGTATTCAGGAACTGGGTGCTAATGCTGGTTGCAAAGTAGGGCACATGTATATGTGTGCATGTGTGTCATGTGACATGGTCAATTTGAGATTAAACACTGAGGCTTTCAAACATTTGCAAGGATAAAGGAATGATAGGACATGTGTGTGTAGTCCATCACAGCTGGAGAAAGGACATTTTAAGAATGATAGGTTTCACCCTTCATATTGCATATTTTAGCCATGACTGAAAGATAAGCCAGTTTATGTTCTGTGGGATAAATCTATATTTTTGGCTTGGATGTATTATTCAGTTATAAAGCTAACCTAAGAATTTTTGTTATTCTGTTTTCGCTTTGGGCCTACTGTCCTCACTTCCCAATGTTTAGATCCTCAAGGGTTTGGTCCAACACTTGGTTAGAATGAAGGGGCTAAATAAGTAAACATTGGGGGAATAAATGGGCTACATAGATGGTAAAAGAAAGTTGGTCCCTCATGTTATCATTTTGTCTGGGCACAGTGTTGTTGTTGACACTGTGATGATGTGTCCACTAAGTTGTGTCTGTATTACTACCGCAGAAATTTCTCAACATCCTTTTAGCAGTTTCTCCCTGGTAACTGCCTTGCTGATATCCCCTCAGTTTCCACCTTGTTCTTCAGGCCTACACTGTGAACCTACATATGCCTCTAGGTAATTCATTGAATCCCATTTTTAATGTTCAAAAAATTTTTATTTTACTTTGAGAGAGAGAGGGAGAGACTGAGAAAGAGGCAGAGAGAGAGAGAGAGATAGAGAGAGAGAATATGAGAGAGAGAGAGAGAGAGAGAAGAGGCATGCCAGGCCCTCCAGTCATGAGAGAGAGAGAGAGATCTGGCTTGTGAGAAATCAAAGGCATGCCAGGCCCTCCAGTCATTGCAAACAAATACCAGATGTGTGCCACCTTGTGCATCTGGCTTGTGTGGGGCCTGAAATCAAACCTGCACTGGGAAATCAAACCTTAGTCTTTTTTTTTTTGGGAGGGGTTAGGCTTTGCAGGTAGTCTCAGGGTGCCTTAACCACTAAGCAATCTCTTTAGAATAATAATGGCCCCATTTTAAAAAAAAATATTTTACCTTTTTTTATTTAAAAAGTTGGAGAGAAATTTATAAGAGAGAGAGAGTTGTTTAGTTTGGGAGAGGATGGGCAGGGGCTAATGGTGCTTGCTTGGAAAGGGCCTGGATTTGATTCCAGTTGCAGCTAGGTCCTGGAAAACAAACTCCAGATAAATGAAACAGTTTCACCACCTTGTGCATGGATGGAATTCTCTTATAGAGGTGGGGCCTGGGAAATCAAACCTGCATCCTTTGGCTCTGTAGGCAAGTGCCTTAAAACCACTAAAGATTTTCAATCTCTCTGGTCAGCTCAATGTTTATCTTTTTATGCACATTTTATTTATTATTTGGTGTGTGTGTGAGAGAGAGAGAGAGAGAGAGAACAAAGGGTGACAACTTTTGGATCATCTTTGCCTTTTGCCTCAGTTTTGAGGCCAAATCTCTCATTATTTACCACTTGGTTCATTTGGGAGGTCCTGAGTGGTCTTCATGTGCCTGCCTCCTTTTTGCCATAGGCATATCAGGATTACAGAAGCCTGCCACAGCTTCCAGCTTTTATGGTCGGGGTGGGAGGGGGTCTTGGGATTTGAACTTAGGTTCAGCATTGTATAGTAGACACTTTTATCCACTGAACCATCTCCTCAGCCCACATTTTGCTTATTTATTTACACAGGCTATCCTCAGATTCAAGATCCGTTTCTACCTCTATCTCACAGGTGCTGGGATTAAATTTCTCCCTTTTATTAGGACATTTGTCAGATTGTATAAAGTGCTTACTCCCACTTCAGCATGGCCTCCTCTTTATTTAACTAATACATTTACAAAACCCTTTTTTCCATAGAAGAGCATTTGTAACAACTCATTTGCATGTGTCTGTACATGCTCACATGAATGCCAGGGCCTCTTACCACTGCAAATGAATACTACTCACTTGTGCCACTTTTTGCATCTTGCTTACATGGGTGGCTGGGGGGACTGAACACAAGCCAACAGCAAGTGTTTTTACCCACCGAGCCATCTTCCCAGCCCTCCAAGATTGCTTTAAAATTTTTTTATTTTATATTTCTGTTTTTTTCGAGGTAGAGTCTTACTCTAGCCCAGGCTGACCTGGAACTCACTCTGTAGCTCCAGGCTGGTCTCAAATGCACTGTGATCCTCCCTCAGCCTCCAGAGTGCTGGGATTAAAGGCATATGCCACCAGGTCCAGCTAAAAATTTATTTTTATTAATATATAAAGAATTAAGTTTCACTATGGTGTTTTTCAAACAAATTTTTGTTCCTTTCCCTCTTCTCCCTCTCACTTTGGGGCTTCCTTCAAGCTTAGCCTCCTTTCTGTTTTTATATTACATGTTTTCTTTTGTCCTCCGCCCCCTTCTTATCACCTCTTGTGTCCTTCTCATGGTCTCAAATCATAGCCCATACTCATTTTCACATCCCTTATTTACATACATGCAAACACTAAAAAGTTAGAGTCCACATATGAGAAAGAACATGTGATTTTTAAAAAAGATTTTATTTTTTTACTTTTTAAACTTTAAATTTGTTTTGTTTTGTTTTTAGAGTTAGGGTCTTGCTCTAGCCCCGGCTGACCTGGAATTCATTATATAGTCTCAGGGTAGCCTTGAACTCCAGGCAGTCCTCCTACCTCTGCCTCCCAAATGCTGGGATTAAAGGCGTGTGCCACCATGCCCAGCCATTTCTTTAAACATTTTTTTTTTTATGAGAGAGAGAATTGGCATACCAAGGCCTCTAGCTACTGAAATTGAGTTCCAGATGCATGTACCACCTTGTGCTCATGCAAAACCTTGAGTGTGTGTCACCTTGTATGTCTGGCTTACATGGGATCTGGGGAGTTGAACATGGGTCCTTAGGCTTCACAGGCAAGCACCTTTACCACTCACCCATCTCTCCATCCCCAATATTTAATTTTAATTTATTTATTTGAGAGAAAGAGGAAGAGAGAGAGAGAGAATATGGGTGCACCAGGGCCTCTAGCTGTTGCCAATGAACTCAAGATGCATGTGTCACCTTGTACATCTGGTATAAGTTGGGTCCTGGGGAATTGAACCTGGGTCCTTTGGCTTTGCAGGCAAGTGCCTTAACTGCTAAGCCATCTCTTCAGCCCTGAACATGTGCTTTCTGGTTTTGGGTTACTTCAGTATATATAATTCTTTCCAGTTTCATCAATTTCCTTGCAAATTTCATAACTTCATTTTTCTTTACAGCTGAGTAAAACTCCATTGTATTTGAGAATACTGGAGGTTAAGACATGGATCCATTGAATGTGTGGACACATTCAAGCTTTCACTGTTCCTCTTGGGATGCTCAGTCCTATTAGGTGTCAATCCCCTGCACACACACGCACCTTCCTTTACACCATTTTCCCCCTTTCTGCTTTGTTTCAGAGGACAGTGTGTCTTTTCTCCTATTTCAGGCCTGTTTTTTTTTCTTTCTACCTGCCCCTCAGCCTCACTTGTTCTATTCCAGAAGCTCACTTAATTGATGCCTTTCTATATTTTCTCTCTTCCTTTTCGTAGACTTTTGCTACAGGCTGCCTGTGACCATGCTTCAACCACTGCCATCTTTTCCTCTGTCCCCTGAGATCATTTTTTCCTATTCTGATTGGGTATTTCACATAACCGTTTGCTTTTGGCCACCTTCACTCCTAGCAGTGTGGCTGACTCAGCTTTCTATTACAAACTGTACGCTGAGATGTCCAGTTGCCTACTTAGATGTTTCTGCTCCTGTATCTCCCAGTCACCACAGTCTCAGGACAAACAAAACATTAGTAATTCCCGTTTTCTCCGAACCTACAACTTCCCACTTCCTTATGATGAGAAATGGCTCGTCCAACCATGTGATTTTCTAAGGCAGAAACCTGCCCCTGTCCTAAATTCTTCAAACCCCTCAAGGAGACACTGGCTTGGATTTTCTTCCCTGCTGTTCCCAACACTTATGTGTACATGCAGCCTTGCCATCACCTGCCTAGCCTTAGTTTTCTGTCTTTGCCGATGGCTGCTTCTCTCACATTCCAACCGGATGATCAGATGAAGTACCAATTGTGTGCTCATGGTTGCTACTTTTAAGGTCCCTGTTAACCTCAACTTGAAATGCAGTCTCCTGTTTCGGCTTTCATGGCTTTGCTGATTTTCTTCATGCCTGCCTTACCAGTCCTATCGGTTCTCCCTTTTGGGCCTCATTTTATTCTAGCTGCTGCCATGTGTGTTCAGGGTTTTCTCATTTTTACCTGCCCTATCTCAACGAGCTGCTTGTTACTGCTGTACCTCACTTATCTACTCCAGCCTGCCCTAAACATCTTTTTTGCCATGATCCTCCCCCTATTTAAAAATTGATGCATCAAGTGCTTGCTATTGCTTGTTTTGTGTCAGCTCCAATATGCCATCCACCTGATTCTTGATTTATTCAAACTCATGGAAGTCCATGATGGATTTTTCACAAGGCTGGCCAGCTCATGGTGGTGTAATTCAGCCTTACTCTGTCTTACAGAAGCCTTTACACTGTCTTGTATCTTTTTTTATGTTCACTGTGGTCATGTCTCCCTACCCTAGATGCCATGAACTACAGGAATTTACAGACTGGTTTTGATTATGGCGTAAGTCCAGTAACTCAATATATTTGAGATTCAATGTTTCGGATGATTTGAAGAACCTCAGTTACTCCTTACTTCTATTGTTAGATATTTACTTTAAATTTTTGGATACCTAAGATTATCTATGTTTTGGTCTTTTCATTCTATAAATGTTTTATCAAATTTACCATCTCCCTAATTATGGTAGGTATAATTACCATCATTATGTCTAGTCCCAGACAGTGGCTAGAATGTCTAGGTAGTGCTGTATAAAGCGTCAGCGGGGAAGTACATGTCACAGAATGCAAAACTCATGACATTTCGGAGCATTAGTCACCTTTCTATTCCTCGTTCTGAGAAGGCAAGAGTGTTCACAGAAATTGATAGTAGAAGTGGCGTCCTCTTTCTGCTGTGAGCACCAGCATCCCGACAGCAGGCTCACCAGCTCACCAGGCTGTAGGAAGTCTCTCCTGTGAGAGGTGAGGGCTCCCCTCCTGGGCTTGCCTTGGCTTGCATAGGTGGATTCATTTCTAGAAAGCTGACCTTTGGCATAGGAAATGTTTCTGTACAGCCTAAGAACTTACGAGTTTTGTTTACACCTGGAGTTTGAGTTACTGATTTATAAATCCTAAGTTACTTGGTTGTGGTTGAGATGGTCTGTTCCTAGCAACCATAAAGATAATTGATCACAGCTGATTAAAGGAGGGGCATTTTCTGATGACCAGAATCTGGTCTATAATTAATTTCAATTTATAGACCAAACAAATGTGTCTTTTCTTATTCTGAATGTCATATAATTTACAAATAGTGTAAATATAAACTATTTGAGCCAGAAGGTCCTTTCAATTTTGCAAACTTGAGTGCTGTTAAGCTTCTTGAAGTACTTTTCCCTTTTAATGACAATACTTGAAACAATACTCATTTTTCTAAATCTGTTTTATTTTCTGAATTTATTTTATTCTTAACATACAGAATTGCTTCTAATTATTTTAATTGTTGAGTTTAAAATTTTTATTTTTCTTCACAATGTTTAGTTTTATTAATTTTTAAAATTGAGCATCTTTGTTTTTAAAGCCTATGAACCTGGGGATTTTCTTAAAAATTGTTTTTTTTAGTGACATGAGGCTATAGTAGTAGCATTTTTTAGAAGGATTTAAAAATATTTTATATTTTTATTTTTTTAAGAGGGGGGGGAATGAAAATGGGCACACCAGGGCCTCTAGCCACTGCAAATGAACTGTAGACACATGTGCCATTTTGTGCATCTGACTTATGTGGGTCCTGGGGAATAGGACCTGGGTCCTTTGGCTTTGCAGGCAAGTGTCTTAACCACTAAGCCATTAAGCTCATTAGAAGGAAATTTTTAAATAAGGAGATTGAGAATTTCCTTTATATGTTTTTTGAAATTACTCCAAATTATTTTTATATATATGTGTGTGTTTGTGTGGTGTGTGTGGAATGTGTTCAAAATCTTTTTATGGTTTTAAGACCAGTTAAAATAGAAAAAAATGCTTCAACATATAATTATGTTCCTAGGAAAATATATGCTTGACTGCTTAATGATAAAAATACCCATCCTTCCTTCCATCCCTCCTTCTTTCCTTCCCTTGCTTCTTCCCTCCCTTTCTTTCTCCCTTTCCCTTTTTATATTTCTCTTTCTTTGTCTTTCCCTCCCTCCCTCCCTCCCTCCTTCCCTCCCTCCCTCCCTCCTTCCCTCCCTCTTCTCCCTCTCTCTCTTCTCTCTTTCTTCTTTCTTTCTTTTCTTTTCTTTTCTTTCTTTCTTTCTTTCTTTCTTTCTTTCTTTCTTTCTTTCTTTCTTCTTTCTATTTTTTTGAGGTAGGGTCTCACTCTAACCCAGACTGCCCTGGAATTCACCATGTAGTCTCAGGGTGGCCTTGAATTTATAGCAATCCTCATACCTCTGCCTCCCAAATGCTGGGATTAAAGGCTTGTGCCACTATGCCCGGATCCATCCTTCCCTCCCTCTCTTTCTCTCTTTCTTTCTTTTGGGTTTTCGAGGTAGGGTCCTGGAATTCACTCTGTAGTCTCAGGGTGGCCTTGAACTTACGGCGATCGATCCTCCGATCCTCCTACCTCTGCCTCCCAAGTGCTGGGATTAAAGGCATGTGCCACCATGCCCGGCTTTTCTTTCTTTTTTTTTAAAAGCTACTCCTTGCAATGCAACTGTCCAGACAGAAATTGGCCTCAATATCTATGACCTCACAGTGCCTAGCAGTACCTTCACAAGACCTTCATAATAGGAGAAAAAGATGATGACATCAAATTAAAAGAGAGACTAATGGAGAGAGGGAGGGGATATGATGGAGAGTGGAGTTCTGAAGGGGAATGGGGGGAGGGGAGGGAAATACCATGGTTTATTGTCTGTAAGTATAGAAGTTGTCAATAACAAAAAAAAAAAAAAAAAAAAAATTTTATTTATTTACTTGTAAGCAGAGAGAGAAGGAGAGGGAGAAAAAGAGAGAGAAAGAGTGGTGTACCAGGGCCTTACTGCAAACAAACCCCAGTTTGTGCATCTGGCTTTATGTGGGTACTGGGGAATCAAACGCGAGCAAGCAAGTGCCTTTAACCACTGAGCCAGCCAGCCAGCCTACCTGCCTGCCTTCCTGCCTTCCTCCCTCTCATCTTTCCTTCTCTTCCTCCCACCCTCCCTTTCTTTTTCTCTCCTTCCTTCCCCTCGCTCTCCTCCTCCCTCCCCTCCCTTCTTTTCTTTCACAAGAGTGGGTAACCTGGTAATTAACTAGGTAGCCCAAGCTGGCCTCAAACTCACAGCATTTCTTCTGCCTCAGCTTCATTAGTGTTGGGACTACAGGCATGAACCACCACACTCAGCTTTAAAAACTGAATTTTAAAATGTGCCTTACAAAATTTACTTGTAAGAATTGAAGGAGACATGGAATTAGAGAACCTAAGGAGTTTTGGCATCTCCGATTTTCTGTGTTTTGTTGTGGATTT
Source organism: Orientallactaga sibirica (assembly GCA_036365145.1). Classification (NCBI taxonomy): domain Eukaryota; kingdom Metazoa; phylum Chordata; class Mammalia; order Rodentia; family Dipodidae; genus Orientallactaga; species Orientallactaga sibirica. The sequence goes on from JAEOAD010000418.1 coordinate 4,457,963, forward strand.
TCAATCTATGGGTACCCTCATGTGAGGTGTCTGTGGGATGTGATATTTGGAAGGCATTTTCATAGTCAGGCTTTGGAAATTACCATTCTAGTGCACTACACTTCATGCATGCTAGACAACTCTGTTCCAATCAGCTGAAACTCTGTAGTGTGCAACTAATTAAAGAAGAACAGATTGATGTCAGTCTCTCAATTGTATTTTGATGATTTTTTGGAAGTAGCATGAAAGGGGCAGAGTTGTAGTTAGAATTCCAGGAATTTGTTCTATCTCAGTTTTCCCAAGGGACTGCGCCAAGGGTGAAATGAACAAATTAAAATGTCACCCTCTAGACTAGGTTTTGTATTAAGGCCAGGCTACAACTTTAATTTACTTATCTCTGGGCATTATTTGTGCTGTTTTAAATAAGTTTCGAAATGAAAGCATCTGACATCAGTACTGTGAACCAGTATGGCTGTGGGGAGGGAGATGTTTTCTACACACTCCACGAGGACTTGGGTGCAAGTCTTTCCCACAGAGTTATGCGCTTTCACATCCTGCTGCTAGAAGTAGTAGGCTTATTTTTTTGTTTAGGTAATAAAAATGATTGGTAGCCCTGTTTTAAAAAAGAATTACTTCTGTAGTATTAAAAAAGAGTTGAAGATGGCTATTGTTACAGTCGCATGCTCTCTGAACATTTTAAAATAGTTTATTTTAGTATATGAATTCTGATTTTGATTAAAAAATAAGAGTACCCTTAGTTATATATTAGCACACTTATTGATATCAAATTAATAGTCAAGATATTTTTGTCAAAAGAAAAACTAAGAGTCATTTAGAGAGTTTATTTTTCGTTTTTCGAGATAGGGTTTCACTCTAACCCATATTGACCTGGAATTCACTATGTAGTCTCAGGATGGCTTTGAACTCACAGTGATTGCCCTACCTCTGCTTCTGAGTGCTAGAATTAAAGGCATGTGCCCCCACACCTAGCTTCATTAAGGTAATTTTATCCAGAGACACAGAGACAACCTAGACCTCATCACTGAAGTAGACCTAAAATGATTCCAACATGGCCCAGGGAAATTCGCGGAAATGGAGGCGGAAAGATTGTTAGAGACACAAGTTGGGACATTATGCACAGAGCCATTGCCTCTTCCCCATAACTGATGACCATGCCCACAATGCATGACCCACGTTCCCCAATGAGGAGAGTCCCTTTGGAGGGGGCAGGACAGGGAGGAGGCTAACAACAGGTACCAGCATGCCTGTATACACACTATCTATATAACTAATAAAAAAATAACAAGCCAGGCATGGTGGCGTACACCTTTAATCTCCCCACTGGGGAGGCAGTGGTAGGTGCGTCACAATGAGTTCAAGGCCACCCTGAGACTACATAGTGAATTCCAGGTCAGCCTAGGGAGGGAGAGAGGGAAAGAGAGAGTGAGTGAGTGAGAGAGCGAGAGAATATGTGCATATCAGGGCCTCTATCCACTGCAAGTGATCTCTAGATGCATGCACAATCTTGTGCATCTGGCTTTACATGGGTACTGGGACATTGAACCTGGGTCCTTTGGCTTAGCAGGCAGGTGCCTTAACCACTAAGCCATCTCTCCAGTCTGCATTCAGAGATTTTATTTTATTTTAGACAGAGTGAGAGCACACAAGACACACACACACACACAGAATTGTTGTGTCAGCACCTCAGCCACTGCAATTGAACTCCAAATGCTTGCACCACCTAGTAGGCATGTGTAACCTTGTACTTGCTTCACCTTTGAGTGTCTGGCTAACATGGGATCTGTAGAGTAGCACATGGGTCTTTAGGCTTCTCAGGCAAGCACCTTAACCACTAAGCCATCTCTCCAGCTCCGTGTTTAGAGATTTCTAACAAAGAAAGGGTAAGTAAACATTCTTCTATGACAGAGACAAATAAAAATGAATCACCAATTTTTAAAAATGAAAACACTTTTCATTAATTTAAAAATGAATTGTAAAGAAGAAATAAATATTAATGAGATAAAACTAATTGTCATTCAAGCATGAATTCATATATATATATATATATTTTTTTTCGAGGTAGGGTTTCACTCTAGCTCAGGGTGACCTGGAATTCACTGTGTAGTCTCAGGCTGGTCTTGAACTCACAGTGATCCTCCTACTTCTACCTCCCAAGTGCTGGCATTAAAAGCGTGCGCCACCACGCCCAGTGACTTCATACTCTGTGCTGTAGGTGCTCATTTATTTTATGTCTTCAGCTCTCCTTACATTGCTTTCACCTGAGGTGGTGGAGACTGTCCTGCAGTACTTGACTCTCCTCTCTTAAAAGCCAGACTATTTAGTCTTACAAATGAGGATGCTTGGGTCATTAGATATTGGGGTTCAGGTGTGTAAAAGGCTTGCTAACATATGGCCTGTCCCAAAGTGCCTTAATTGAGTTCAGAACTTTCCTCAGGAGGTTTGCATGACTTGGTCTAAATTATATTTTAGATGCATGATAAAAGGTGCTTTAATCTGAAAAAAAAAAAAACACACACGATTTGTAAAGTACACTGTAAATCATACAATGTAATGTATATTAGTTCTGGTATAGATATTGGAATAAAATAGCACATTAATAGCATGATCTCAGCTTAACTATCTTCAGCATTCTCTTTATTTTCCTTATTACATTGTTTGGAGTCTGCTTCCTGAGTAACATTTTACTTTGCAACCTCTCAGGATAAATACCACAGGTACCATGCTATATGCCATATGGACCCACCCAGAGTTCTTATAGAGAGGCAATCTGTGTTTATTAGTAATCCTAGCAATTGGACACTTTTTCCTCATATGGCATGATACTAAATGAACCCCCAAATTCCCACAATAGAACATTTTTGAGCCAAGTTACGCTCATTTTACTGAGAGGAAATCAAGGCCTAAGGAGATGAAATAATTAGATTAATAAAAACGACACTGAAGAGAATGTGGTAGGCAAATTATTATGAAATCAAAAGGGTCTCTTTCCTAACTGACTGTACATTTCAGATTTCAGATTCCAGTTTCAAGGATATTTTAAACTGTGCTGGTGTTTTTATCTAGATTTATATGCGGATTGCATAGGATTATTGGATGGGATATGTATTTGATCCTTTTAGTCATAATTTATTTAATAATCTCTCTGGCTGGACATTAGGGCTATGCAGACAATGTGGGTTATGGAAGGTTAACTATTGGATGGCAGCTGTGTGAACCACAGACTAGATCAAGCTGGGAGGAATGATGGGGAAGATGCTGGTGTGCATTTTAACTGCCAAGCTCCAAAAGCATCGTCAGAACATCTTATGGTGGGTGTAAATTGCTTGCATTGAAAAGGCAAAATGTTTAATATTGAACATATTTTTCTTTGAGGCTTGAATAAATACAGTTGATTATTAGCTTATGCATGAGAAAGGACTTTACCTTCATATTTTTTTATAATGGGACAATGGGAACAGTTGTGATGGGTAAAATATAGAACAAACTAGGATATATTGTGTAACATTTACATTTAGAAAGATGAGAGATGTTAGTAAGCAAAGAGGAGACACTGACTAACTTTGCGTACTTGTTTTGTTTTTTGGCAGGATGAAAAGAAGTAGGCCACTGTTGTTTTCTCTTTCTGTTCTCCTTCTTGTCCTTTTCTTTGTGGTTCCATTTGACTGGATTTTCTTTCCTTTTGTTCTGAACACTGCCCGGTTTGGTGGAAACACAGAGCTCTGTCTCATCAGTAGCAAATGGTACAGCTGCCAGCCAAAACCTTTCTCTGTCCTGATCCCTTTTACAGGCCAGACACACATTCTGGTAAATTTAGTGACCTTTTAGTGCCATCCTTCCAGGGAGACAGATGTAGTAGTTTTTGGGTAATGGATGCAGGCCAGGAAAGAAGGGAGAAGTTTCAGGCAAGACGTGGGGGTGTTTTGTAAGGATGGCTTCTGACAACAGATCTGGACCTCCGATGCTTCCTGCTGCCCTGGGACTGGCTCTGGTATGTACCTCACTTTAACTGCTTGTCTTCTGCTGTTAACCACCAATTGAGTTGGAAGGTATGAGGGTACCCACATGGAGAGTGATTTCAGATTCTTCTTGGGTACCATTTAGACTCAGACGTAGGAGGATTTGTTCCTTACTCAGGAATTTTTTTTTCTTTTGGATAAGAAAATGTAGGGAAATGAAAATCTCAAGAGGGCAGGATCAGTTTTCCAGTCACCAGGCTCATTAAGTTAATATTTACTTTAAAAATGAACACATTTGCCAGCTCTTCTTGCTGTTTGGCAAAAATTTAACAGCAACTAGAGAGCCCCACAGCAGTGTGTGCTTCCACTAGGCCCCTTGAGTGGCAGCTGGAGGCTCCTATGGTGTCGTCATCCCAGTTGTGACATTGGCTTCTTTCTCTTCCAAGAACTGAAGCTAAGCTAAGCTTTCCTGCTGCTCTTTCCTCTGCACAGTCTTGTCAAATAATATTTAATATGCTTCCTGTTTTTAACTTCTGATAACCAGTTTGACTGCTGTGAAAAGGTTTAAGGAAACTGGGTATTTGATTATAGCTACAACCTGAATACAGAAAGAATATATATGGAAATTGTAGTATATTTTCATTATTTATAATCTAATAATCTTATATCTTTGTATTATAAATGAATCCCTGGCTATTAATAGAAATAAGATAGTACCCAAAATGTCTTCAGATACATTTCATGGTTCTATGGATGATTTTTGAAGCATGTTATATTAGAGAACTGCTAACTGTGTTTTAATTATTTGAAGGCAGTTGTGAGGTCTTCTTGTTATGTCAGAGAAATGTATCCATGCCTGTTATTTACTCATCACTCTTTGCTCTTAAAAGAATGTGCATAGGTAAATGCATTTGTAATGACTGTCCCCCAGCCTTTTCAATCCCAGCCAAGTATTTATGTTTTCCTGGAAACCTAAGAAAGCTTTGTGAAGTTCTGGTACATGTGCTATCATTCTGAGGATCGGTGAGGCAGAGATGGCTCAGGAATTATGGATGTGGCAGTCAGTTGGGGCAGGTATTTTCCTTTGCCATTGACTTGTGGTCCATGCATAGATTGGCATCTGCAGCTCTGGTTTTATCTGTAGGTGCTGTCCAGGTTGGTGGCTCACTGGAAAACCCTTGCTCTTCTTTACTTCCAGCTTCTCTGTGATGCATTCTGGGATCCTCCCTGTCCTTATCTGCACAATCAGGATAATAATCTCTGCCTGGCAAAGTTGTGAGGAGCAGTAAGATAACAGTGCTTGTAAATCCTTTAAAATGTCTTGGAACACAACCAGCAATGTCATTTTCAGCATCTGTCACACTCAGCGAAGTGACATTTGAGTGTGACATTTGTGAGCCCTCACATCTGTGGGCACAGGCTTTGAGGCACACAGTGTCTGCCCAGCTTCACAGAGGCACTAGTGAACTGATTTTAGGAACTGCCTCATTTTAAAGATAGGAAAATGAAGCTATAAGATCCAAGTTTGGGCATTTTCCTGTTATTTCTGTCATCACTCAACACTGCATGGTCTGTCATATGCTGACTGGATCTGGCAACAAGAAATGTCTGCCAGGTGGGTTTTGGTAGGTGGGGTTTCTATTCACACAATATCACATCCACAGCATGCATCTGGTAGATAAGAATTTCAGAAAGCTCAATGATGATTATCTTGCATAGAGAGAGAGAGGAAGAACCTTCTGGAGCATCCTCCACCCCTCTTCTGGGTTAGTGCCTCTCTGGTAGGTGCCACTGATTGTACCTGATTCTATTTTTTTGGTTGCTGATATTTTTGCTAGGATACATTCATTGTCTAGGAAGTCCATTTGCTCCAGTTTCTGTGCCCCGTGTCCATGAATTGAGTTAATTGGGCCATGTTCTCCATCAGGATATTTCCCTCGTATACACACTGAGAGTTGAGACTGTGGAACCTCTGTCTGGGTAGATGTTCACATCCTTAATAGTTGTCTCTCCTTCCCCTGCAAGACTGTGAGGATCCTGAGGGAGAGGCAGCACTCTATTCAGCCAGGATTTAATTCGTTATGTGAAAATAAATAAGTACATCCATCTCATCACTATACCATTTTGCTTTCCTCTTTAATATAATGTAAAATTATATATATGCTAAATACTTTACATATGGTTTATTGTCAGTAAATGGTTTGTATATCTATTTTATATGACTATATAACTGAGGGATTATCAGTGGAAAAAGTTTAGGAAGCCTTGATTTTAGCAGGCCCTGGCTCAGTAGCAGATGAGAGAGGCTTGCTGGGATATTGGCTTTAGAAAAGGCACACTGAAAGTTACTTGCTCTGATGGTTGAATTACATTTGCTATTGAATTTAACTTTTAAGTTGCAAATTAATGCTGAGAGTGAATTAGGGAGCACTTGGCTGTGGAACTAATTGAGAAACAAAGTACAAAATGAAAGTGCTGCAAACAAATTGATTTTCCTACTTAGAGTAGATACTTACAATAAATTCGGTGGCATTTGCCTTAAGGAGACTTTCTTATCTAATTAAAAAATACAGGCCAGATGTTCTGCATTGCCAAGAATTCAGTACTCAAGGCATTTTAAGTCCTACTGTTTGGAAACAATTTAGAATAACTTGGTCATATTTTTAAAATCCATACAATGACTGTCCACTTGTTGGTAGTACTTTTGCTCAGAGTGTGTATATCTTTAGTTTATGGCTTTTTTTTTTTTTTTTTTTTTTTTTTTTGTGCTGGTCTTGAAACATCTAGAAAAGCCAATGTGGTAACCTTTCTAAGAAGTCCTCATCTTGTAACTGCATTAAAATGCTGGGATCCCTGACCACATATTGGGAAGTTAATTCTATCTGGGAGGTGGGAGAGAGCTCTGTGGGATTAGAAAGAATGCCCATGTCAGCAGCTCTTAAATGGTTCTTTTCCTTTTCTTGATTATTTTGCAAGGCAGGGTCTCATTTTTAGCCCAGGCTGACCTGGAACTCATTCTGTAGCTCTAGGCTGGCCTCCAACTCACAGTGATCCTCTCACTTCTACCTTCTCAGTGCTGGATTAAAGGTGTGCACTATCACACCTGGCCAAATCTGGGGTTCTTATCCACATTAGCAAACAATTGAGAATGTGGACTCAAAAGAAGAGTAAATTATGAGATTTATTTCAGGGAGAGTTAAGATAAGAGAGAAAATGAAGCAAGAAAAGTACCTAAGCAAAGAGAAGTTCTGGAAGTTTTGGCTGGCAAAAGGGAGAAGAGACTGAGAAAATCTCCCTCCCAGAAGGAAAAGTCTCTCTCTGGGCAAGAAGCCTCTGGGGAAAGTGCTCACATCCAAGACTCAGGTCCATTTGTATGAAGAATCTAGTTAGTGAGCCTCATCACCAGGCTCAGGTATGTAGGAAGGAACAAATCTGATTGGTTGGCAGGCCCAGAGGCTCTCCGGAAGGGTCAGTCTGTCCTAGAAACAGGAAGCTGATTCTAAGGAATTGTTGCCTTCAGCCATTTTGGACGAGATGTTATCATACTACTTCTAGTCCTTCGAGGACAGGCAAGGTGGTATCCATGTTTCTTTGGGTCCTTCCTTAGCCCACTACCTATCAGGAAAGAAGGCTGTCTTGCTCCTAATCCATATATCACTTGTATCTGATTTTTCTTCTTTCATTCCAATATGTGTAGCATTTAAGCATTAGACATTGCATTGCACTCTAGTGCATGAGACATCTATCTGGTGCTACCCTTCTGCTAAATGCAGAATAGGGGTGTGGGAGGCGAGGGCAAGGCCAATTAACCTTATTAGTGATTTGGGAAATATATTATCCTTATTCAAAACACCCTAGACAAACACTACTGGGACTGTTTTTACTAAAAGCTCTTCCTGTCATTCTGAGTAGTTTGTGCTGTTTATTTATTTACCTTGTGTATGGAAATTCCTTCTTTATCACCCTGTCTATCTTAGATCAAAGTTTCCACCCAGGGGCTCTTATTTAAACAGTATTGTCTGAATTTGCATGCTCTCCTTTCTTTCCTTTTAAGAAATTCTTTTAAATTTATTTTGTGGTGGTGGGGATTGAATCCAGGCTGTTGGCATGCTGACCATGTTTCCCTCTGAGCTGTACTCTCCTTGTGTCCTTTTAGTAAAGGTTTTTGCTTTAAAGTTTTTGTTCCATCTACTTGGTCTCTCTCATCCTTTCCATTTATGGCGACTGTGTAATTAGTATTCATAGTTTCATTGTTAGTGTATTTATATGCCACTTTTTAGCTCACTGGCTTTCTTTTTAAAAATTTTATTTATTGACTTTTTGTTTTAGATTTTTATAGTCTTTTTCTTTTTCGAGTTTGTGATGTGATTTTTTCCTTCTTCTAATAGATATATGTGTAGTCTTCAAACTGCACTATACAGAGTGACATATGACTTATAGATATTTCTGCTGTGGGATGAAAGTGGCTGTGTACCCTAGTAAGGATTTAGCTGGATCTTTCTCTTTAATGAGACACGTAGCTATTTCTCTACTCAAGCTTGGAGACCTTTGATTGTTTGGCTCTTTTAAGAACCATTCCTCATGTACTTAAGGCATCACATCGCTGTGACAGAGTTGATGGTGGAATGAGATATTGGCATGACAATCATACAAAATGAAGAAAAAAGCACACCTGAAAGTGAAAATCTGAATGGTTTTGAGCTCTACACTTTAAGGTACTGGGTTTGTTTCCTTAAATTGTTGTTTTTTTCTTTTAATATAGTTTTTACAAAAGTAGAACACTTGAGCCTTGTGCCTGTCATTTCATTTCAAGTCATTTTATAGTTTCCCTATCTCACACTTGATCAGAGTCTTGCAATTAGCACTCCCTCACCATCCCTGGAAGACTTGATTAGGAAGGCAGTTGCAATGGCAGAAATGCCTTTTTATAGTTCTTGAGCCTTGTTATCTCTCATAGTCCTTTGAAATACAGCTCTTACACCTTCAAATTCAGTGATGATTTTTATCTGTAAGGGTGAATTATCGGATGTGTGGGATTAGAGAGACACACAGCTGTCTTCCTTGTCATCATTAGAGGTGCCAAAATCCATCCTTGTTTATGGCTAATTTCAGGCAAAATTGTCATTGTATATTTATAACAGATTTTATAGGGCTTTGGAGTTTACAAAGCAATGTCATTTTTTTTTTTTCCAATGAATTCTTGTAATGATTCTGTGAAATATTGGACCTAGCTTTTCGTCTCTGTTTTGCAAAGCAGGAAATTGCCCTTTGAGAGGTGAATGGTGTGCCCAGGAACCAGGTTTCTGTCTTCATAGTAGAGCTTTGTCTGGAACCTATATTTCTTGCTCTCTCATCCTCATAGCCTTACCCTGCTTTACCTGGGATCGTCAGAATTTCAAGGCTGTCATTTAGCATCAGGTTAGGGGAAGTATGTGACCTAGAAACCCTTGTAATGTAGATTTCAGAATGATAGTTATTTTTTTGATATAATATTAGTGACAAATAACTTGTCCATTCAGGCAAATGTGTTTTATTTTCCGTGTTATCTTTGTTCCTATGTTCCAGATTTCTGGTCTTGAATACTTAGTTTTTCATAGTTTGGAAAGCATAAAGCCTATGGTGTACTCTTTAGCTGCCTAAAGAGCCAACATTTCAAACTAGTGGGAGTGTTGGTAGTTTCTCTATGAGGGAAAGGAAGGGAAAGGGCTAGCTATCTTCTGTGTGAGGAGAGGAGAAAATACAGTGCTTCTGATAGCATTCCAAACGGGGATAAAATTTGGTGATTTCAGGAAGCCATTTGTGAACACAGTTGAGCATGTGTGCATTTACACCTTGTATCTTCCTTGCTTCCCAACACTGAGCCACTCTTAGACTTAGTATCTCCATCTAGGAGTGACAGCTGTCCAGTGCCCAGAGTCAGGGTGCTGCAGCTGACCTATCTGGGGTCATAATTTGCAGCCTTAGCCAGGCTCCAGTGCTTCTTAAAAGTTAGTAGTGAGCGGGGTAAATGACCTGGTATATATATTAAGCTCTCAGTATATTACTGTCATTCTCTTCCATAGTGACATGCTAAAGTTAGCCTAATGAAAACAATTGAAAAATGACTAGAATATTACATTTTAATATTTGCAGATTTAATGGATGTGCTCATAGGCCTTTTACACTTCGGATATTTTTTTGCCTTATTACTCATTAAACCATTGTCTTATATCATGTCTAGGAAATTCATTATAAGCCTTTCTAAGAGAGAAGGCTTTGTGACAAAAGCCAGCTGCCCAGACGTTTCTATCCTCTTCACCACCCCCACAGGCTGCAGAAGCCTCTGTTGGCATAGCTCCAGATTTCCTAACTGATGGGATTGTTCCGGCCAGGAATGAGAGGAATCTGCCCGGATTGAAGACAGTTTGGCTACTTTGCTGTCTTTTAGTTTGTAGTCTTCCATAACTGACCCTAACCGAGAACCCCTTTCCAGTTTGGGGCATACTGTTTTAAAATGGGAAAAATTCTTTTAAATCTCAGGAAAGCATTTCTGTTTTTCTTTAACCACAGAAAAACTGTGAGTTAGTTTAAAGCTGTAGCTCTACCTCCACACAACACAGTGAGCTTTGGACGGTACGATGGTGTTTTCCACATGGGACAACTTTCCTGATGGGAGGCCAGTGTTGAGACTGTGGTTTTACTTTCCTCTTTTTACTGAGAAGTGGGAAGCTTTAGCCACTTGAATGACTTAGGCCAGGGAATGATTGGCTGTTGTCAATGGAATCTGTTTATCTTTTCCACTCCTACATTCCTAGACTGTGAGAGAACCGGCCATCCCTGCGAGGAAGCATTGCTGTGAGGCTGTGTCAGCCCCTTTGCTTGCTTTATTTTAGCCTTCATGTTTCTTTCCTCTTTAGGTATAAATTCAGAGACCCCCCCCCCCATGTAGACATTGCAGAATGGGTTTTGGTACTCAGCACTTGCTATAGTCAGGAGATGGATGCCAAACTCCTTTTCTGTGTTTTACATTGGAGGTTGATATGAGCATGATTCTGGTGAGCTTTCAGATTCCATATAAAAAAATTCTATCTGATATATATATATATGAAAAAACTGATACATTTATTTTTTATTTTTCAATGATGAATATCAACCCCAGGGTCTTGCACATGCACTCACTATACCATAGAACTATACCCTTTACCCTGTATATTATTATTATTTTTTCTTCTGAAGAGAGTCAGAGAGAGAGAGAGAAAAAAAATGGGTGCTCCAGCAGCTTCTCAGCTGCTGTGAACGAACTCGATGCATGCGCCCCCTTGTGGGCAAGTGCAGCATTGCGCCCTTTTGCCACTTTGCATCTGGCTAAACATGGGACCTGGAGAATCGAATGGGCATTCTTAGGCTTAGCAGGCAGGCGCCTTAACCTCTAAGCTATCTCTCCAGTCCTGCCCTGTATATTCTTAATCCCAAATATAAATAAATATTATGATTGGTACATAAAATGAATGTAGCAATTTTTAAAACATATTTTCTAGGTTATTTTCCCCCCGAGTCTCCAAAACTCTGCCTGCATACTTTATTCTCATAGTCCATCTCATTTTGGAGTAGTGATAGTATAAGTGCTCATTTGGCATTTATAGTTTTGGGTACCTATAGGTCCACAGAAATCTAGGCTATGACTTTTCTTCTGCCTGGAAGAGAATGAGTTGCATTATGCTGGCAGTTATTTTCTATCAGTGTCCAGAAAGAGGCATGACTATGTGCATACATATCCATATGTACGTAGGGAGATTGTCTTGTTAGAAAGTTAATTATGGATTGAAAGATTGCCAGATATGAATTCACACTGCTTATGTCAAATCACTGAAACTGTAAGCTGACTCCTCAACTGACCGTGATTAAATTTGTTGGTCTGTGGAAGGGCTGGAAGTCAGGAGAAGAGCAGTCCCAGATGCAGTCTCTGCAAAGCCATGAATTGTTATTTGTTTGTGATTGTATTTTTCTCCCCAATTACTTCTCAGGGTCATGCAATTTTAACTTGTGGAACAGGATTGATGTTGAAGATACTCCGCTTGTCTGCCTTGTCTTTTTCTTACACTCTGTCCCAGGTTCCTTCAATCACCTTATGTGCTGAAGGTTATTACTGAATTCTCTGTGTAGGTGGTGGTGGATGAATTTCAGCCATTGGAGAATTCATGGGATCTCTTCTAGGACAGTACTTTTCAGACTTTAGTGTGGATGTGACTCTCCTGTGGATCTGGATAAAATGAGTTTTTATGTAGTGGGTATAAGGTGGGGCCTGAAATTTTGCTTTAACCACAGACTCTCAGGTGATGCTGAAACTGCTTGGTCCATGGCCTCCACTGGGAGCCACAAAGATTTGGTGCCATGGTGACAAATTTCCAGGCCTTGTAAGTTTTCATAAACATGCAGCGTGAGAATAAAATGGGTCTGTGGGTCAGGGTCTGTGGCATACGTGTAAGAGCCAAAGAAAGGGTAGGGTTGCATTTAATGCAATCTTCCAGTCACAAAATGGCCTGAATATCCGTGGCCTCAATGCTTACAAGGCCTTGGTAATAGGAGGTAAAGATGATGACATCAAAATAAAAGACCAACTGAGAGGGGGAGGGGATATGGCAGAGGGTGAATTTGTGAGGCAGAAGTGAGGGTGAGGAGGGAATTATTATGGTTTATTATGTATAATTATGGAAGCTGTCAATAAAAAACTGAAAAGAAAAAGTAAAATGAGAAGACTAACATAGTGAGATTTCCTTTCAAGATGAAAGTACCCTTGTTTTGTATCTTTTAAAAAATTTAAATATAGTATCATCTTATTACTATTATTATTATAAATGGTAATTATTATTTTTAAAATGACCTTTCCTGTCAAATTTCAGCAGAACACTTCATGTCTCAAAGTTAATGAAAGAAAATTAGTTTATTGGTTTGCATACTTCTAGAGTCTGATGTCATCCTACCATCTAAATTAGCTGTATATTTATACTCTTCTCTCAAGGCCTATATGGTATTGGTATTATTTGGGTAGTTGTTTAGTGTCACTTTCTGCACTAGCTCTATCTCTACTCCCTCCCCCATTTAAAAAATCTTTTTGTCCTCAGTGTAGGGTACTAGCTCTGTGGTGGCTCCCAGTCAAAACATTCTTTATTCCTTGTGGAGTGTATGGAAATTTTGGGATCTAACTGGTTGTCCCAAAGAATGGAGGGTGCTATTGGGTGCTTGGTAGGTGAGTTAGCAAAAAAGGGCTAGAGATTTTGTAGTGTACAGAATAGCCAATCAAATAAAGACTTCGTTTCAGCACATTGCAACATTTTCAAATGATGTTTCTGTTGGACATTCAGTTGGTGAAAGCTTACCTCTAATTACCAAGGCCAAACCTTACTCTATTTAACATGCAAAGGCAAAAAAAATTTTTGAGTGTATATGTGTGTTTGTGCACACATGCACACACACATGCCCCCAGTGTTAGTAGATCCTGAAATACTCAAATAAATGTATTTTATTCCTTTAAAATTCAAACTTTTTAGTCAATTTTTAATTACACAATTTTCACACATGTACATATGCATATTGTGGTCATAATCGCCTCCCATTGCTTTCTTTTGTTCCCCCCCCCATGAACTGAAACTCTTCCATGGAGCAGGCCTCAAATCCAGTCAGCAGTTGGTTACCCCCATAACAAACATGCCACTATTGCACCAGTGGACACATGTCAACTGGCTGGCCAGGTGTGTAGCTTACATGGTCCTCTCTGGACAGTTAGTCGGCAGGGAGGAATCTTCCAGTTCCAGCTTGATTTGTCAATGTGCTGCAACTAAAGTATGTGGTATCTTTAGCAGTAAGTGCTTACTATCTAGTGCCATCTGGTGGACAAACAAGAGATGTAACCTGTATTATTCTGGGGGCCTCAAGAACCTACCTAGCCAACATCTTACAAGGACATATCCGAGCTCTGACAGTGGGATTTTTTTTTTTTTTATAACAACCTATGGTTTCTGGGCACAATATTATCCACTTAACTTCTTAAAAATAATTGAAACCATCTTTATCACATCATTAAGTCACTGAATGTAGTTAGGCCCCTCCATTTTCATTTTCAAATATGTATGTATTTAGACAGTTTGTGCATATGAATGATAGCACTTGTGTTCTTTGTTTTGCATTTATGTGGTACTTTAGGATTTTTATTGTTTCTCTACTTTTGTGTATGTCAGTTACATTCATAGCTGGACAAAATACCCTATAAAAGTGTCTTAGGGAAGGAAAGAGTTTATTTCAGTTTACAATTCCAGATGGTATCATGGTGGGAAGAGCATGGCAGGAGCTGGAGGTTAGGGTCCTATCACCACATCAGCAGGGACAATGGGGGGGGTACCACATATGAGGCCTGGCTATAACGCCTCAAGGCCAGGCCCCAGCCACACTTCCTCCAGCAAAGCTCCACCTCCTAAGGTTCCATAACCTTCCCTAGCAGCACCACCAATTGAGGATTAAATATTCAAACACATGAGGCTATGGGGGACATTTTACATTCAAACAACCACACTCTATATGCACTGTCTCTGTATATTACAAATATTGTTATCAAGAGATGGATCAGCCAGGTGTGGTGGTGCATGCCTTTAATCCCAGCACTTGGGAGGCAGAGGTAGGAGGATTAATGTGAGTTTGAGTCCACCCTGAGACTACATAGTGAATTCCAGGTCAAGTTTGACTAGAGTGAAACCCTAGCTCAAACAACTTAAAAAAAAAAAGTTAAAAAAAGATGAATCTTCCCATGGAAGTACCTTGACATCAGGATTTGCTAAGTTCTGGCTGCAGGTTACTTCTCCAGGCTGCTCACTATTTGCTAGACCATCCACAATATTACTGATCAGTAAAGAAGACATTGGGTAAAAATTATAAGAGATATTTCATGCATGGACCTGTGGGAAAAGCTGTGGCTTGCTTGGTCATTGCTGGGACTCCTTTGAAAAGCCAACTGCTCACTTAGGCTACATGTTGTACTTCATTTCATTTTCCAGTACTGGAGACAGACCGTCATGAAGGAAAAGTTTTGGCTAATGTGGAGGTATGCTGTGCTTTGGAGTCCTGTTAGTTAGTGTTGAAGAGGCAGTATTAATGAGTTAAAGGTTCGTGCTAATTGAAAGATTAGCAGTAGTGTGATTGAGCTTCCTAGGAAGAAGTTGTTATCCTTAGACAAGGAACTATTATTGCAAGAAGTTTCATGTTTTCTGTTATGAATGATTAGCAACAGAACTTAGGACTGGAGAGAGATCTCTGTAGGTGTTTACCTTATAATGGGCCACAGATTTCAAAGACCAAAATAGTATGCATTGTGTATATTTTCTGTGCCAGGAAAAATCCTCTTAGAGATGAGCTGAGGATAAATCTTAATGGGTTTTCACAGAAGAAAGTCTTTTCTATTTTTGTTAAATATACATTTATTTGTTTATGAGAGAGGGAGAAGGAGAGAGAGAGCGAGCGAGAGAGAATGGGTACACTAGGGCCTCTTGCCACTGCAAATGAGCTCCAGATGCATGAATCATTTTGTGCATCTGTCTGTACGTGGGTAGTGTGGAATTTCATCCAAGCCAGCAGGCTTTGCAAACAAGTGCCTTTAACTGCTGAGCCATCTCTCAGCTCAGAAAGTCCTTTCAAGCACAAATCATTTTAGGCTGCTTAGATCTATCTAGAATCTTGATCATTCATTGGAACTAGAAGGACACAGGAGGCTCAAGGGTGACTAGAAAGAGGTCACATAAGATGAATCCATTTAGACTGAAGATCAAAATTTCATGGCTCATATGTAAGGAAAGTTTTATTGGAATTAGGTCTTTTTGTAAAAAGTAACCTACAATGTGAAAAGAAAGCACATTTCAATTTTTACTTGTAATTATGTGTTAATTCATAGAGAAACATGTGATATAAGGATTTTGGGAACACTATCTCCTAAACATTATATAACACAATATGTGAAAAGTATTTTTTAAAAAAAAACATTTTACTTGTGTTCTATACTCTTTAAAAGCATTCTTATAGCTGTGAATTTTCTCCTTTACTCATTGGTTATAAAGAGGATCTTGAGACTCTTATTTCCTTGGATATTTTATATGATTTGGGCAGTTTTCCAAAATCATTTTTCTTAATCTCATGAGCTACTGTGTTTTTCAAGATCATAGAGCTTTGTGTCTCCAGCCATTGACAGAGAGGACTGAGCATATAGGGAAGAATATGTGTGGAACTGATTTTGGAAGTGGTAAGTGTCTTAAAGAGTATTTTTGTATTGTGACAGCCTATATTTAAGGATAAATATTTAGGTCATACATTCCCCCTTAACTCTGAGGTTTTTGTTTTTATTTTGTAGTGATCAGAACCTTTTTCAATGACTAATGTATGTTTATTATCCATGTTTTATATCACAGGTTATAAGTAAGGCAGGTTTTTAGTAAGTGCATGTGGGATGACATTGCTGAATTGTCCTCCATGATTTGATTGTTGCAGCATATCTCTGAGTTATCCAGTGTTATCATTATAAAATTTAGCTCAGTATCTTTTTATGTTATATTTTATACAGTAACATTTTAATATAAATTTGGATCATGGCAGTTAAATATTTGCTTCAAAGAGAACATTTTGTTCTTTGAAATTAATAGTAATTAAAAAGAAAACCTTCTCCACCTTGGATAACATCTGTGCTGGGATCTTTCCCCTCAATCTTATGAGCAATTATCAATCATGACCAAAGAGTGGCCTTGTAAATTATGAATGTCCTGAAGACAGTGAGGCATCTTCTTTTGCTACAGAGATAATGCTGGTGTTAATGGAAGCACCATATGCCCAGGGGGAGATGTCATCAAGGCAAACATTTAGTTTGTCAAAGCGACATTTAGATGACTGTAAGCAATATTAATCCCGTCATAATCTGTCAAGCTTAGGTCTGATTTTCAAAGTAGCTATTTTAAACTTACTTGTATATCACTGTCTAATGTATCAAGTGATATGAAGCCATCAAACTTTAGGGTGATAAATAGAAGTGACATAAAATTTATCAGCATTTGGGTCTATTCTCATCACTTATTGAACATAACTCTTTGATTGTTTGAATAGCCCCTTCTGTTTTATTGTATTATGAAGTGTTAGGAAAAGTTAACTTTTTTTCTGTATGTTGCCCCCTTTGTCCTATGTAAAATGAGGTTCTAGAAAAGAGAGACCATGTAAGATCTCAAGAACTTATCACTCATAGTCTTGGAAGATAGCATAAAGGCCTCTAACATCCTCCAAATACATCTCTTCCAGCCGGGGAACACGTAAGTACAAGGGAGGGCAAGAAGACCTTCTAAGAGCTATTGCAGGCCCAAGTTATGAGAGAATGATTTTCAGATCCTGACCTTGTCTTGTATTTGAAAGAAACTGAGTTGCCTGAAGACATATCTATGTTCTGGACATCATGCAGAATCTCTTTTTTTTTTCCTATCTTTTCTTTTGCCACAGCCTTGTTCTGTTTTACAAACAAACAAACACACAAATGACCTCAAACACTCTCTCCATTGATATTCTTACTATTGCACATTGACCCAAAGTTTCAACACCCAGGTCACCAAAGGATCAGTTTGTAGTTTTTGAATTTATTTTATCTTGATTTATTTTTTATTTTAGAGAGACCTAGAGACAGAGAATGAGAGAGAGAGAGAGAGAGAGAGAGGGAGAGAATTGGTGCTCCAGTGCCTCAGCCATTGAAAATGAACTCCAGATGCTTGCACCACCTAATGGGCATGTGCGACCTTGTGCTTGCCTCTCGTTTGTGTGTCTGGCTAATGTGGGATCTGGAGCGTCACATGTGGGTCCTTAGGCTTTGCAGGCAAGCACCTTAATTTCTAAGTCATCTCTTCAGCCCCAGTTTGTAGTTTTGCTATCAGGCAGAACTCTTACCCTGTTTATCATACCTAAAGACTTAATTTCCATGTTTAATGACTATTGTTTTATAAAAATTAGTATATTTATTGTATGCTGTTAATAATTATGTTAATTAAATGAATCCAGACAAAACTACTATAGATTAAGAATTTTATTGTCATAGGAAGACAGGTCCTTAAAATGTTTTCAGTGTGTTGAATTTTTGTTGCATAGAAACATGATAGAATGTAAACTAGTAAAAGACTTTCAAGCATAAATCTATTATATTAGAGTGAAGTTATGATGGGGGAAATGAAATATGAGGAGGAAATCTATGCTATAAGATTTCTTCATCTTTTTCACATATATTTCACATTGATTTAAAAATTTTTTAAATTTATTTATTTGAGAGAAAGAGGAAGATATTGAGAGAGAATGGGCATGCCACGGCCTCCAGCCACTGCAAACGAACTCCAGATGCATGCTCCCCTCATGCATCTGGCTTACCTGGGTCCTGGGGAACTGAACTGTGATCCTTTGGCTTTGTAGGCAAGCACCTTAATTGCTGAGCCATTTCCCCAGCCCTCACATTGACTTTTTTGTGGGAATGAAATCTGCATAGTGTTCAGGGTTATCTGGATACGTTTATGGGAATAATGTTAAGGAAATGAAAATTCAGGCAAAAGAATGAGAAAAGCTTATGTTAATTATGTATTTGATAAGCTGTTACCATCCAGAATATATAAAAAAAGTTATAGCTCAATAGTAAGACAACCCAGTTAAAATTAGAAAAAAGTAGTAGACATTTTTCTAATGAAGATATACAAATGTCCAGTCAATCTGCAAAAGCTGTTGAATAGCACTAGTCCCCAGGAGAGTATAAATCAAAACCTCAGCAAGAGAACCACTTTGATGGCAGCTAAGTGTTGGTGAGCATGTAGAAAAATTGGAACCGTTACTTACCCCAGGATTGAAAAGGTTCAGCTGTCTTGGAAAACAGTAATCCCTCAAATGTTGAGCACTGAATTATGACGTGATCCAATATTTCATTATTGATACTTAGAAATAAAAACAGGTCTATACAAAACACTATTATTAACAGTAGCATTGCTCATAATGGCCAAAGGTGGGAATGATTCAAATGTCCATACATAGTAAATTGAAATGTGGTATATCTGTGCAATGGAATATTACTTGTTTATAAAAGGCAATGAGAGGCCCTCATTAAAACACATGGACTTCAATAACATTATGCTAAATGAAAGAAGGCAGGTACAAAGAACCACATTATGTATGATTACATGTACATATGTTCTCCAAAATGGGTACTCTATAGAGACAGAAAGTAGATGAATGTTGTATCAGTTCCTGTTTTATTGCTAGGACAAAATATCCAAGCAGAAGCAACTTATAGAAGGAACGAGTTTCAATTAGGCTTATAGTTCTAGAGGGTAGACAGTCTATCATGGCAGGAGCAAGAAGCCTGCGTCATATCAGCAGTGAGGAAGTAGAGAGTGAGCAATATGTTGGGCTAGGTTGTAACCTCAAGGCTCACCTCCCAGTGACCTGGCTCCTCCAGCAAGCTCTACCTCCTTAAGGTTCCACAGTCTTCCAGAACAGTGTCACTGGCTATGGATTAAATATTCAAACACATGCTCTATGGGAGACATTTTACATATAAATTACCATCATTTGTTTTTTTGTGGCTAGTGGAGTTGAGTTCCTTTTTTAGGGGAATCAAAAGGTTCTTAATCTGATTGTGTTGATGTTTGAACAACTGTGTAATTGTACTGAAAGACATTGAATTGTGACCTCTACTTACTTATTTATTTGTGTGTGTATTCATATGTAAGTGTGGGTATACTTGCATGCATGAAGGCCAAAGGTTGATGTCATATATCTTCCTCAATTGCTATCTACCATATTTTAAATATATTTTATTTATTTATTTATTTATTTATTTATTTATTCATTCCTTTATTTGAGAGGGGGGGAGAGAGGGGAGGAGAGAGAGAGAATGGGCACACCAGGACATCCAGCCACTGCAAATGAACTCCAGATGCATGCGCCCCCCTGTGCATCTGACTTACATGGGTCCTAGAGAATCAAACTGGGATCCTTTAGCTTTGCAGGCAAATGCCTTAACTGCTAAGCCATATCTTCAGCCCTGTATTTTTTTTTAATGAGAGAGAGAGAGAGAGAGAGAGAGAGAGAGAGAGAGAGAGAGAGAGAGAGAGAGAGAGAGAATTGGTGCACAAGGGCCTTCAGCTACTGCAGTCAAACTCCAGATGCCTGCACCACCTTGTGCACATGTGCAACCTTGCATATGCATCACCATGTGTGTCTGGCTTACCTGGCATCTGGGGAGTTGAGCATGGGTCTTTAGGCTTCATAGGCAAGTGCCTTAACCACTAAGCCATCTCTCCAGCCTGACATTGTTCTTTTGATTGCAGAAATGAGCCTATGCGTGGCTTACAGTGTTTCAGTGTACAAATGATTCTTGTTCCAAATTATTAAAACAGTGAGTTCCCTTTAAATGACTTGAAAGCTGTATAGCCCACTCATTATTATTGTAATTCAAAAGCAGTTTTAAAACTCTAGAGTTTTCCACATTTGCATTGAAAGAGAATGGAGCAGCTGGGTGAATATGTTTGCTGAGTTGTTGGGAGGGTTTTCCATCTAATTTGTAAGGAAAACTTGGGGTATTTTCTTATTTTTAAAACTAGGTGTGGCATGTTCTTGATAACACTTAATGATGAATTTTTTTAAGTCAGCTACAATTTATTTATAGGT
Organism: Orientallactaga sibirica; assembly: GCA_036365145.1. Classification (NCBI taxonomy): domain Eukaryota; kingdom Metazoa; phylum Chordata; class Mammalia; order Rodentia; family Dipodidae; genus Orientallactaga; species Orientallactaga sibirica. The sequence continues at coordinate 4,478,608 of JAEOAD010000418.1, forward strand.
AGATGGGCAAAAATGTGCTTTACTATTTGATACTAAATGAAAGCAGTTTCAGGCCAGAAAGGTCTCATCTTTAACATATTGGTTCTTTCTTGAAAGTGAGTTGTCCTACTTTAATTTCCCTTCTCTGTCACGCACCCTGAGTGTAATTACCTGCCACTCTGTAGACTTCTTTAAAGCACATGGGGATCTGGGAAAGTGCTCTCTTGGTCTCAGAAAGGGTTTGGTCAGTGGAGAGGAAAATCACAGCTGACATGTATGGGTGGAGTCAGGAGCAGGAGCAGCCAGCTTTCTGACAGTAGTTGTGTGCTTCTAGGGCACTCCCATCAGACTTCTTTTTATTTCTTTAACCTTGCCATTCTCCCTACACTCTCAGAGAAAGGCACTTCCATCACATTCATGATTCACAAGGCTTAGGGCAGGAAGCTCATGGACACCTCTAGTTGAGTTACTGGTTTGCATTAAGATGCCAAGAGAAAGCACTCCATACTTAATTAGTGGGAGACACACTGACAGTGTGAAGGACTTTTTTTTCTTCTAATGGTGATTTTTAATGCTTGAATGTGCATGTGAGTATCTTAAGCTTGAAGCCAGACTCTAGGTATTTTGATGGTATTAATTAGTTCAAGACTAGCTAACACTTAAGCTTGTATTTTTCTCTTATTTTCTTCACAAAGCTTTCCCTTCTACTTAAAAAAAAAAAAAAAAAACTTGTGTGTAGTATAAAAATAGCAAACAATCAATCACCTCCCTACAGGTGCCTATAAGTGGCTGTAGCATTTCAAACACTGTTGAGACATTCAGTTTTGTTTATAGGTGCTTTTCCTTCCTTCTTTGGAACACCAGGAAGACATATCTTGTTTTTCTTCCTAACAATATGTTTTGGAAGTATTTTATATCATTACCTGTACAAAGCCAACTCATTCTGTTTTTACATTATATAGTATTCATCATACACTTTCATTTTTTTTTTTTTTTGAGGTGGAGTTTTGCCCTAGTCCAGGCTGATCTGGAATTCACTATGTAGTTTCAGGGTAGCCTCAAACTCATGGCGATTCTTCTACCTCTGCCTCCCGAGTGCTGGGATTAAAGGCATGCACCACCATGCCCGGCATGTAATTGTTTATCTATTTTTCAAAGATGGTGAACTATTAGGTTTATGCAAGTTTTGTCCTTAGGATAGAGGTGAGCTGATATCTATAAATACTGAGTCACAAAGGCAAAGCAAGTTTACCATCTCTCTCTCTCTCTCTCTCTCTTTTTTTTTTTTTTTTTTTTTTTTTGGTTTTTCGAGATAGGGTCTCACGCTATCCTAGGCTGACCTGGAATTTACTATGTAGTCTCAAAGTGGCCTTGAACTCATGGTGATTCTCCTATCTCTGTTTCCCGAGTGCTGGGATTAAAGGCGTGTACCACCATGCCCGGCTAAATTTACCATCTTTTAAAAATATTTTACTTATTTATTTGACAGAGGTAGAGGGTTGGGGGAAAGAGGTAGAGAGACAGATAGTTACACACAGAGAGAGAGAATGGGAGTGTCAGGGCTTCCAGCCACTGCAAACAAACTCTAGATGCATGCACCACTTTGTACATCTGGCTTATGTGGGTACTGGGGAATTGAACCTGGGTCCTTAGACTTTACAGGCAAATTCATTAACCACTAATCTATCTTTGTAGCACTTTAAAAATATTTATTTATGTATTTATTTGACCGAGGAAGAGAGAGAGAGAGAGAGAGAGAGAGAGAGAGAGAGGAAGAGGCAGGTGGGGAAAAATATATCATCTTCATATAGTAATGTGTCACTTAATGCCTTCTAAGAAATGCATCATTAGGCAGTTTTATTGTCATGTCATTAGAGTATATGTATGCAAACTCATGGCTGTGACAACACTGAGCAATGCTGTCTTATAGGACCACTGTTTACATGAGACCTGTCACTGATTGAAAAGTTATGGTGCAATGCATGCCTGTATATGCCTCCAAAACTGCCCAATGCCATGGTTCCTATCTCTTCCACAATGTCCATTTTTTTCATCTTTGCCTTTTTTCTTCTGTTTTCTGAAATTTACTGAGTTCCGTATTAGACACATGAAAATTTCTGTCTCCCTAGTTATTTTAAATGTGAATGATGATAATAGTGAGGCCTCAGCTTTCCTTTTTGTTTTTAAGCATCTTAATTCTTTTCGTTTTTCCCTTTTAATACTTAGATAAACCTGATGAGAATTAATACACAGCTTTGTGGATGGAGTCACCTAGAGACTTGTCTTAGACCCTCCAGGTTTAACAGGAGCCTTAGAGGTTATCTGTACCCACCTTCCAGTTGAGTTAGAAGTATTTTTATAACCTCTTGACTTTTTCTTTGATCATCTGCTTGAATGCTTCCAGTATTAAGGGGCTTAAAATCCCATGAGCATTTAATTCCTGTTGGCTTTAGTTGACGGAAAATTCAAGATATGTTAAGAGTAGTTGACTAGAAAGAGGGTGGAAGCAGCTGGACTCTTTAAATAAACCACATTAATGGAGCTACAAGATTCTTTCAGGTCCAACTGGGGACAAAGACCAATTCATATTTAATAAATCTTGTCTATTTGACTGAAGAATGAGAGAATATAATCAGGTATTTCCCTATTTGTTATTTATCAGTTGCAACATAAAAAGTTATCCCTGAACTTAGTGTCATTAAACAGCATTTCACATGTATTCTCTCACAGAATTCCTATGGGTTAGGAGTACCCAGCCCAGTGGTTCTGGCTCTAGTTCTAGTGTCTTTGAGGAGGTTGTGGTCAAAATGCTAGTTGGAGCTGTAGTTGTCTGAAAGATTGGCCAGAAGTTCTGCCTCTGTGAGTCATCTGGTGGCTATGTGCAGAAGCCCACAGTTTCTTGCCACATGGAAGTTTCTGTAGGGATGCTCAGGTATCTGCCCTGTGGTGGTTGGCTTTTGCCAGAGAGTAATCCAGAAGCACAGTAGAAATCACATGTCTTTTATGATCTCTGAAGTTACAGATTGTTATTTCAGCAGTGTCCTACTGATTAAATAGGCTGGTTTTATTCAGTTTGTGAGAGGACTCCCATATTGAGAAAATATAGGAGAAGAAAGATCCTGGGGGCTTCCTTGGAGAATGACCATCCTTCTGCCACCTTCCAGAAAGAGACACTCAATTCCTTTCAAGACCTCATATCTTGTCCTGGTTAGAGTCCAGCTCTGTGTAGGAGGAGCAAGAAATATGTAAACAGGTTTTGGAAACTAAGAATCTCTTAACATTTTCCTTTGTTGGAAGAAATAGTTATATTTCAGTAGTGCGCTCAGTTATAAAAGTATTTCTTTAAGCTCTGTCCTGTGAAATGTCTGGCCTAAATAGGATATAGATGTACAATCATGAGAGAGGAATGGAGGCCTGGTGCAATATTCCAGCTTATTTTTGGTCATAAATATTTTACAACATTTGCTGGTTTGCAAATCCATGGCTTAGGTTCTTGGAAATCCTATACTGAAGGGGTCTCCATTGAAGAAGTTGAAACTTAATGTGGATATTAAACTGTAATGGCTATTTCCTCATGGTTTTAGCTGACATATACTTTGTTTCATGAGACTGTGGCTAGAACTCACCAAATTACCTTTCCAAGATTCCTTTGCTTAGCTGGATTCCTCCCATTGTCTTCTGGCAGTAGGGGCACTAGGAAGATGGAGAGGTAGGAGGCAAAGGGGGAGGTGGAGAGACAACTGCTCAGCTCCCATGTGCATTTCTCCTGCGCCAACTCTAGATCTAGTTTAGACTTTCTTCAGGTGCGTCTGCACCAATGCAGGCATGACCCCCAGCCAAGGTGTAACAAGAAATTATACTCTGTTTTGCCACCCCCTCCCCATGCCAGTGCACTTATCTGTAACTCTATATCTTCCCTGTGTTTCTGGAACAGCTACTAGTATTATGTTATTTTACCCATTTTCACTTTTCCAGTATCTCTATACCCATGTAACCAATTTCCTCCAGCATATCATCACTATTTAAAGTACTTACTGTGTGAAGTTTCTGAATTTCCTCAGACTGAGCCAGTTATTGAGATTTCTAGAAACATTATCCCTTACAATTGCAGTGACATGTTTGTAATTATATTTATTTTTTGGAAATGTAAAGTTACATCAAGAGGCCACTTTTTCCTCTGTCTGGTCCTTTGAGCCAATGTTTAGGGCTGGTCTGAGTTTTAATTTCTAACCACTGGCTTCATTTCATGGGTCTGGCCTCATGCAGCAAGCCTCCGGGATCCTTCTTCCAGTGATTTCCAAATGCAGGTTTTCCCTGATGCTGAGCAGTATTGTTTAATCTACATAATTTAGGTGCTTAAAAAAGAATTCTCTCTCCCAGTACCAAGAGGCATGCTCAGTGCAGCCTCAGTGCTGCCAGTGCTGCTTGCCTGAGCACCTGCCCCTTGAGCCTCTTCCTATTGCTGGCCGCACATTGGCCCCTGCTCAGACCCGCTCACCAGTGGGCAGCTCCAGAGCCTGCTCCTACTTGCCCTCATCTTCCTTTATTTTCCCCAATATTTTTATTCTTGTTCTGCCATCTGCTTTATTTCCCTTTCCTGCTCTCAAAGCCTAATTCCCTTTTTCCCCTTATTATTCCCAGTTGAAATGATTGACAGTTTGTGTATATTAAAATTTCAAGCACTTGCTGAGAAGGTATATCTGCTGAATGACTTTGATTTTACATAAAGTGAACTCCTGTATGAGGAAGTATAATTATATCAACTTATGAATCAGATGAGCCCTTTATAGACCCAAGGAAAATAGCCAGTGATGTCACTAATGGTTCTCTTGTTTTACTTTAAAAAAATTTTTATTTATTTATTTATTTTTTAAAATATATATTTTATTTATTTATTTGAAAGAAAGAGGCAGAGAGAGAGAGAGAGAGAGAGAGAGAGAGAGAAGATGGGGGTGCCAGGGCATCTAGCCACTGCAAACGAACTCCAGATGCTTGTGCCCCCTTGTGCATCTGGCTTACGTGGGTCCTGGAGAATCGAACCCGGGTCCTTTGGCTTTGCAGGCAAATGCCTTAACTGCTAAGCCATCTCTCCAGCCCTTGTTTTACTTTTATCAGAGGGTTATGTATTTCTTCAGTGGACACATGTTGCCACGTTTGCATAGCACTGTGTCTGGAAGGTGCATTGGCATCTAGCAGCCGAGTAAAATGTTCTAGCTCTTCTTGCTTATCATTTTTTTCTTCATGTGTATGTGTGTGTGCTAACTGGCTAGTTAGGCTAACTGGCTGGCTAGTAAGGCCCAAGCATCCTCCAGTCTCTGCTTCTCTGGTGCTGGAATTACAAGTATGCTGCACACTAGGCATTTTATGTAGATACTGGGAATTATACTCAGATCCTTGTGCTTGTGAGGCAAGCACTTTATCGACTGCCTTGAAAGACCACTATGTAGCTGGGGAGAAAAAGCATACATTAAAGACAAAATGTAATGTGATAGAAATTTTCCTTAATATGTACTGTGGGGCAGATAGTAATGGTGCTTTCTGTGCACAGGCTATGAACACTTGATATCATCTTTTTAAATCTTTAACACCCTTCTTATTCTAGCTGTATTTTGCAATTGATGAATCTGAGGCATAGAGGTTAATTCCCTTGCCCAAAGATACATTAATAGAGTGAAAGAAGTTAGGATTTGAACCCTAGGCTGGCCTGCGTCTAAGGATGATAACAAGTAGCTTTAAAGATGTCTTGCATCTATCTGTGTTTGTATGTGTGTGCTAATTAGTTTACCTTAGGGTAAGGTAACCTTATCTCGGGAGTTGTGACATGTGAGACAAATATTTATCTCTATAGTGTAAATAGAATAGTTCTAGTTCCCTGGAAAATTCCCCATGCTTCATCCATCCATCCATTCTTTTTTTTTTTTTTGGAGGTAGGGTCTCACTCTGGCCCAGGCTGACTTGGAATTTACTATGTGGTCTCAGGGTGGCCTCGAACTCACAGCAGTTCTCCTACCTCTGCCTCCTGAGTGTTGGGATTAAAGGTGTGTGCCACCATGCCTGGCTTCCATCCATTCTTTTCCCTTTCTCTTGCCCCTGAGCCCCTGCTGAAAACTGATCTTCCCACTGTCTGTAAAGCTTTGCTTTTCTCAGAATCTCAGCCTTTCACTCTGGTGTCTGTCACTTAGTACTGTGCATGTGTAAGGCTCTTCCTCCATGTATTTTTTGGGGCTTGGTAACCCACTTCTTTTTACTGCTAGATAATAGACTGTTGTCTTCCTGTTTCATACTTTATCCTTTTACCTCTTGGTGGAGGTCTTGGTTGCTTTCAAGATTTGGCATTTATGAATAAAGTGGCTGTCAACATTCTTGTGCAGGGTTTTGTGTGGACATGAGTTTTGGATTGGCATCCTAGGATTTTGTATGTGGAATTTGGAAAGGGGTAAAGGAGTATCAGTCTTTTTTGTTCTTAAAGAGTTTGTAGTTTTTGTACTTCTGCTGTTTAGTTTTTAGTATGAGGGCTTGGCTGACTAGACACTAAGGTAAGAAGGTAACAGGGGAGAGGAAGTATTTCTGCAGTGAACTGCCCTTTCTAAGATGAGCTGTCTACTCTCTAATCCTGACAAAGGGGCTTCTTTCAGTTAGTCAAAGCCATCAGCAGATATTAACTTCCTTCATGTACATTGTTAGTTATTAATTAATCACAAACTTGTGTATAAGCTGAGAATTAGATTTGAAGCATAGACTGATTATGTGACATAAATTAAGTGTAAAATGCTTATCTGCTTCATAATTTTACATGAGAAATTATTTCCAAGTTAAAACTCCAAGCACATCACAGATGCATATCTAGAGTGTGAGCACATCTCTGGGACACTAATGAGGCTCTTTCTTGCTTTTGAGCAGGCAAAGGGACATTTTTCAAGACTGTCTGTGGCCATCAGTGAATTGGCAGCAAGAGGTCTTACATCCCGGGACTTTGCCAACCTTTCTTCAGAGAAGTGGACTCATGTTGAAACGCCCTTAGAGTTCCTGTGGTCTGTTGAATCTTCTGGTCCATTTCCCGTGGCTGTTGAGCCAGAGCACTTACATTTAATTTGAAAACCCGACTCTGAATGATGTAGCTGTGGGAAAGCCACTTCACTTTTTTGTGTTTCACAGAACACCAACCCCTATGTGCTATTTGGGGATCTTAGGAAGGTGGAATGACTAATGTTTTTAAAGCTTTTATAGTTCTCAGGGGAAAGTGCTGCACAATTTCCAAGCATAATTACTAGAATACTCCAGCTGACTAAGGCACACTATACTCACTTGAAAGCTAAATGCCCACCCTTATCTTCCAGGACTTCCATTGGGTTCCTTCAGAATGTTAATTTATCTTAAGTGTGAAAGCATTTGAGCTGCAGTAGTGAATATTTTAATTATTATTCCATATTCCATCATAAATCTGAACTTCTTATTTTGGCATCATTACCTAAATATCCATCCATAGTGGTCTAGAAGTAAATTAAATTCTAGTGAATTAATTCTAAATTAAAGTGAAGAGGTTGTTTCTCACTCTTTGTGAAGAGCTCCGAGCTTCTTGAGAGGGTTGTATTTAGTTCATGGGAGCTTTTGTCTCCAGTACTGTCCATGTGGCTGAGAATAGACATGGTGGTGGGTGAATGTCATTAAAGAACAACTTTTTTTCTTAAGAATAACTTAAAAAAATTTTATTTATTTATTTGCAAGCAAAGAGAAATAGAGAGAGGAGAGACAGAGAGAATAGGTGCACCAGGGCCTACAACCACTGTAGACCAACTCTAGATGTGTGTGCCACCTTGTGCATTTAGCTTTATGTGGGTACTGGGGGGAATCAAACTCAGGTTGCTAGCCTTTGCAGGCAAGTGCCTTAACTTCTAAGCCAGATCTCCAGCTCAAGAGCAACTTCTTCTTCTTCTTTTTTTTTTTTTAGAGAGAGACACAGAGAGAGACAGAGAGAGAGAGAGGGAGAGGAGGACAGTTAGAGAATGGACATGCCAGCAGCCTCTCAGCTGCTGCAAACCAACTCCAGATGTGTGCACCCCCTTGTGGGCAAGTGCAGCATTGTGCCCTTGCCTCACTTTGCATCTGGCTAAACGTGGGACCTGGAGATTGAAACTGACATTCTTAGGCTTAGCAGGCAGGCATCTTAACCACTAAGCCATCTCTCCAGCCCAAGAGCAACTTTTTTGAAATAAAAATTTATTGGGCATCTTTCTACTTTATGCCACTGAATAGGTAATTTTACTACATGGTGTTGGGGTCCCTCCTAGAGCTAGCCCAGGAGGGGATGCATGGTCTCCACCGGGTAGGAGGTGAGAGGCGCGGAGTCATGACACAGAAACTGGGAGTTGGGTGGAAGCAGGCAGAGGGTGAACTGCTGCAAACTCATTTATTCAAGGAAGTATAGGGGCTTTTAAGGGTTTGGCTGGCCAATCGTTGTATGGGTGGTTCCCTTCTTGTAACCAATGACAGCCTGTCTCCAGGCAGATCATCTCGCAGCAGGTTGCTTGCAGGCATGGGGCTATAACTGTTGTCATGCCAGGCCTGTGCAGGATGCCGTGTCCACAGAAGCCACTTCCTGGTCCCTACTAGCAGGCGGCCTGGGTAGGGCCTGACCTGCACTGTGCCATACATATCCTCCTTTTTGTTTTTTATTATTGGTGATCCTGGAAGGCATGGTTTTTGCCAAGCCATTGTTGACCCCAGGCCCCAAGGGATCACCTCATGCGATGGTGCCTGTCTTAGGTTGCCCCATCTCATGGGGTCTTACCTGTCATTGACTACCTGCCATCCTGGTGAGAAAGCCCTAGGGGTGTGGCTGCCACCTAGGATACATGGAAGGCCATGTGGGGGTGGCTCTGTGGCATGTGAATGTCCTGGCGAGAATCAACTATAGAACCTGAGAAAGATTGGTGTAGGACAGGTTTACAAATGAGAAATGGTGGATAAGATATCATATGGTGGTTCAGGAGGGGTTACCCCTGCTGATTGATAAATGGCTCCCTATAGCAGAACCTGGTTTGTTTGGATGGCAGTGATGCACCGAGAAAAAGCTCTGAGATATCTGAAAAGGATCAGCATGATGGCAAGAATAACTAGGATTCTCGCCAGGATAAGAAGGGAGAAAGGGTTGAAGAAAGAAATGTAAAGTTATCATCAGGAGAAACAGCTGCAGAGCCAATTGGCGCCTGTCTAACAATAACATGGAGGTCGGCATAAATAGTCATGCAAGGGCTCAGTCTACAACTAAGGAGGGAGCAGTTGAGAAAGCCCCCAGAAAAGAGTAAAAAGCTGGAGGCATTGAGTGTTGGGACCAAGACAAAATAATAGGGGGTTTAACATAAACAGGTTGTTGGGTAACTGTCGTGAGTTCACTCTTAGCACCATAAATAGTAGCATTGAGTGTCCTTAATGGTAGCAGATCAATGCAGTCAAAGGAGTTGCAAAGGAATTTATGGCTGGTTTGAGGGTAGCATTACCATAAGAGGCATTGATAAGCAAAAAGGCAAAGGTGTGGCTAAGGAGAAGTCCTTGCTTGAAGGGGCAGGAATACAGCGAAATAGAGTGGCTAAAATGAAGCCTAGGAAAAGCATGGGAATCTAGGCCCACCATGCCCAACAAGTATGGCCTAAGAAGAATTGTCCAAAATGGTTTCTGGGAAGTGGTAGTAAGGATAAAAGGAGATAAGAGGAGAAAAGGGGGAATAAGTTTACAGTCCTGTATCTGGCCTGAGGGGTTTAGCATCATCCTCTTCATCAAGGTTTATCCCTGAGTCAGTGGCTGGACAGATGTTTCTGGCAGGGATCCAGGTTGGGATTTATGAAGTTTCTGGAAAGACACAAGCATACCCTTGGTCCTGTGTTAAAAGAGGGTGGGGTCCCTTCCAGATATTAGTAAGAGGATCCGTCCAGCAGACTAAGGGTAAGGGAGTTGTGGTTGGTTGGGATCTCCAATGTTTGTAGGCCGGGGAGAGTCCTGCCTCGTCAAAGGTGAGAAAATTGAGGGTGAAGAGAGTTTCCACCAGGGCCAAGTGGGGGTCCTTGGGTGACATAGTGGACTTTTGTTTTATAATTAGTTCCTTTAGGGTTGGGTTAGTTCTCTCCAGTATTGCTTGTCCTTTTGGGTTGTAGGGGATCCCAAGGGAGTGTTTGATTCCCCAAGATTCCATGAAGGATGTGAATTGGGCAGATGTGCATGCAGGGCCATTATCAGTTTTAATTGACCAGGGTATGCCCATGACCAACATGGCGTTTTTTGTTACCTTAATGACATGGGCGCCTTCTCCCCTGAGAGAGCAATAGCAAAAGTAAGCTTAGAGTAAGTGTCCATGATGATATGGACATATTTGAGGTTACTAAAGGAAGGTATGTGGGTAACTTCCATCTGCCAGATAGAATTTGGGATAAGGCCTCTAGGATTGACTCCTTGAGGCTGTAGGGGGCCCAAGGGGGCTAGAGGGGCACATGCCTTACAGGTACGGGTTAAATGTTTGCATTGGCTAAGTGAGAACTCAGGGTATAGGGTCCGTAGGTTAGTGGGGGATAGATGGAACCTTTGGTATAAACTTCTAGCTTGTTCTAAAGGTGGCAAAGAGGAGACAGCAATAAACTTGTCTACCTGTGAATTCGCATCAGCAATAAAGCCAGGCAGACCAGTGTGTGAGCGAACGTGTTCAATAAGTCTGAAGGTGGATGGCCCATTGTAAAAGGACTTGTTCAACGTAGGAGTCAACACCAGATTCCTGGGCTGCCTTGTGGATGAGAGCCAAATCAGAAAGGGGGTGGGGTACCAGGGCCTGGCTGTTGCATCTGGCCCTACTTTAATGTTAAAGGGGAAGGTGGTGAAGGGTGGGTCAATGGGGTATGTTAGTGAACTGGTAGCTGCCTGGGTGTGCCCGGGACAGAGTGGGTGGAGGTCCATCCAAGGGTAAAGAGGGGGAGGGGTGGTTGGTTTTTTTTATCATTGAAGGTATATGTGAGCGCTGCTTCCATGGGTGGCAGTTGGGGTGGTGGTCTTTTATCATTGAAGGGTTGGTCTTCCTCCTCATCTGAGTTATCATAAGAGGGGGCTGGGAGGGATGAGGTTTGAAAAGCCAGTTTTGGTTCCTCCTTCCAGCTTTCATTATGGTTGGAAATGACTTCCTCCATGGAGGAGCCTTTAAGACTGGCAATTATGGCAAGGAGGATAGGAAAGAATGGGGCAGTGGGGGAGGGTTGTCCATTGTGAACCTCACGTTTCCTTGTGAGGAAGAGAATCCAGGGCCAAATGGAAGTGTCCCAGATGTTCTTGGGACTAATCCATGGGGCTAAAACAAGAGTTTTTCCCAGAAGCCATGGAGGTCCTTTTGTTTCACTTTTAAGCCACGTTGCAGAAGAGCCTTAAGAGCCTGCAATTGTGGCATCTTCTGATGGGGAGGAAGGTTGCTCATTATGGCGTGGTGGTGTTTGGGGGGGGCTAGGCTGTGACACCCCTGAATCAAGGAGAGTGAGAAAATGATAACCCAGCTAAAAAATGATAGCCCAAAGGATAATCATGCAAAACACAACACCTATTGCCAGGACCGGCTGATACATACGGACAGAATGTTTAGGACCCAAGTATCTTGTGCTTAGTGGGGGACTTGCGTGGGTTGTTACTACATGGCCATATGCCCACACGGCGTTTCCAGGGAAGCTCAGCCAACAGCCTCACCTTGGTTCTGAAATCGGGTGGGTCAGGCCCTTATGTAATTTCTCCGGGATGAAATGAGAGTGGAGGGGCCGGCATGGGCTTTGGGACCATGCAGCAATATGTGCCTTCCTGCCTGGGAAAAGGATGAACAAAAGGAAAAGGGGCGAGGAGGGGGCTGCCCAGTCACCCTTGGGCAGCCATCAGCACACAGAACAGAAAGGGGCCTACTCGCCAACAATCAAGGAAGGGGCATCTCTCCAATGATGAGGGGGTGGAGGGTCCCTGTTCAGTCGCCAGATGTTGGGGTCCCTCCTAGGACCAGCCCAGGAGGGGATGCAGGGTCTCCACCAGGTAGGGGGTGAGAGGTGTGGAGTCACGACAACATAGAAAGACTCCCTGGATCCTCTTTTATTGTAAAAGATCCAAGGCCAAAGATTATGTGGAAATTCACCAGGGTCCTAGAGTAAATGCACATACTTGCTCTTTGTTTTTGTGTAGTATTTCAGTGTTTATGGCTTCACATAAAAGTCTGATTCATTTTGAATTGGTGTCTGTGAATGGTGAGAGATGTGAGTCTAATTTCATTCTTCAGGTGGATATTGTTTTGCCAGCAACATTTGTCGAGCAGATTATCTTTTCTTCCAGTGTATGTTTTTGATACTTTGTTGAAATTTAGGTGACCATAGCTGTGTGGATTTATCTCTGTGTCCTCTGCTATTCTATTGATCTATCTGCCTGTTTTTGTGTCAGTGCCATGCTATCTTTGTCCCTAGAGTTCTGTAAAATAATTTTAGGTCCGGGATTGTGATTCAGATACCAGAATCCTCACAGACTAGCAAGTGATGCAACATGTATTGATGTTTACATACAACTCCACATACCACAGCACAAATAGGTACTACATAATTAATGTAGATTGCACTCCCTGGAGTTACTAAGTTACAGCCTGTACAACCACACATAACAGGCCCAAGTCCTGAATTAAGCTCCTTGCCATATTTTTAGAACTTGTTTGACAAATTCTTTGGAATATATGTTGGTCTTAAAGATGAACTTGGGTCTTTAATTGGAGAAGATCTTGAACTGCCAGTGTTCAGATAACCCTATATTTAATTGTGTGACTTCTGTATCTGGCAGCAGTTACTCAAAATCTCACTGTTCCCACCCAGGTTATTACAACATTTCTTATCGGTGTGAGTCATCTAGTGTCTGGCTGAAAGAATTTGTAAGATTCACTGTGGGAACCTCACATCTTTGCTGTTGAGCCTGGCTTGTGTTACTGAAGCCATGGTTGCTGGGAGTGATCCCCTTGCAATCTGTGGAAGGCTTGGGATAGTGTGTGAGCCTATGAGTGCAGCAAGGCTGGCTGTACTGCAAGCTCTTCCAGTTAGAGTTTCTGCCTACTTCATCTAGGAGCCGTGGGGGAACTCTCCTGTTTGGCTGAAACACGAAATGTACCACTTACTTGATGGAGCCTTTGAGCTCCTCCAAGAAATAAAAATAGTGTTGAATTTCAACACAAGAGTAAGAAATGACAGTATCTTCATGTGACTACTTCCCTTGGGAGAAAAAGTTCATACAGTATACTGTTTGTTTTAACTCACCTTTATGGGTACCCAGAAGGCAAAGAAATCATGGGTTTTAATTTAGGCTCTTCTAATTTGTTTCTTTTATTTTGATGTGAGCCCAAGAGACTGGTCTTTTTTTTTTTTATGAGAGAGAGAGAGAGAGAGAGAGAGAGGAAGAGAAAGAGAGAGAGAATTGGTGCACCAGGGCTTTCAGCCACTGCAATCAAACTGCAGATGCTTGTGCCCCTTGAGCACATGTGTGACCTTGCGTGCTTGTGTCACTGAACATCTGGCTTACGTGGGACCTGGAGAGTAGAACATGAGTCCTTAGGCTTCACAGTCAAGCACCTTAACTGTTAAGCCATCTCTCCAACCTAGGTTCTTCTAATTTCTAGTTTATGGAGGACTTGTCACAGTTTGCACATCTGTGAAGGCAAGTTAAGACTATATATCTTACCTCACTGCAACGATGAGAGGATGTGGATAGAAACCTAGGCTTCCTTAGTGCACAGGGGCTTTTAATTCCATTTCCATTTCCAGAGTGGAATGTCTACACACACCAGGCTGGAAACACACACACACGCACACACGCATGCACGTACGCACACACACCCGGAGTTCTGTTTCTTCTAAAGCTCCTCATAAATTACTCTCCAAGTTTCATAATCTCTTTTTCTATAGATAACTTCATGTATAGTGTCTTGAATTACTTGACAACATGTAATGTATTAACCTAATCTCAGACAGTGAACACTTCCTGAGGAAAGGCATTGCTTATGTATGTTCTGGACCATTCTCTCTTCAGCATTGGGGATGTCAGAGGTGTTCAGGAGGGAACTGTTGATAATGCTAAAGTGGGTCTCCTCTTGCCATTGTGTTCAGAACCTCTACTCTTCAGCTACATTCTCCCTTCATTACTGTTTTTTAATATATATATATATGTATATATTATATATGTATTATAACAGGTACACACTTTTATGCCCTCACCCCTTCTCCTGTTTCTCGGGGGCCCTCATTGGTGTAATGGGATTCACTGTGGGGTAATGAAAGCCTCAGTCCCTCTGGGGGTGCGGAGTAACTATGCCTCAGGGTACTCCTACCCATTTTCTGGCTCTTACAATCTTTACACCCCCTCTTCTGCAAAGTTCCCTGAGCCATGACAGATTTGTTGGCAGTCTGATTTAGTGTTGAGCTCTTTGTAGCTGCTGTATTTATTCTTTGATAGGTTTTGATTGATCACTGTGCCTGTTACCTTCTCCCTGGAGTTGGTTGTCAGGCTAGCAGTAAGAGCAGTGTTCATGTTGCTGCTTCCTCTGCAATTTCTCTCGGGCCTTGGCAGATGTAGTAGAAGTGGCCCGTCTTGTGGCAGGCAGTCAGCTACTTTCTTTTCTTATCAGTGGATCTTCTCATCACTGTTTTTAAACTCAGCCCCTCACTGTAAGAAGCATCTGCTTTTGATTTCTGAGGAGCGGCTGTAGTTCCTTTGTCTCCTTGTGTGTGTGTGCGGGGGGGGAGGGGAGAAACTAAAATTCTTGCGCATTGAATTGTAATTGGCCAAATTTTTGCTTAAAACTTTTTGGTCATATTTTTTCATTCACTGTCTGCCTCAAAATTCATTCTACCCTCTGTCACCTTCAAGTTTAATCAAACGAAACCAAATTTTTATTCATTTTCATGGTTAAAGAGCTCCTTGCCTGCATTTTATAGTACTTTTTCTCTGCAGAACACAAATTGATTTTCAAAAAGTACTTTTACAGTTGTAGAGTCTAACGCCAGGGACAATTATTTACAACATTGGTCTGGAGGCTTGTAAAATATAATATTTTATAAGGCTGACTTTTACATTTATTTTTTCACATTTTACTAAAAAACTTTAATTTTTTAAACAAAATAATAGATTTCATTATATTTTCATACAGATATATCGTTGTACTTTGCTTATGTCTCCCTCTCTCTGTTTAAAAACTTTCTAAATTGATTCTTTTCTCATGTTGTTGTTAACAGTATTTAAAAGTCCATTCACTCTGTGTTTGTAGGGTTATGTGTGGAAGGTGCTGTGATAGGTTTGGGTATAGAGTGATGAATGGCACCAGTTTGGTTTTTACCCTGGATGAGTTTATAATGTACTGGAAGAAAGTTTAACAACAGGAAGGGGGTTGCTGGGGCTCAGTGCATAAGAACAGTTGCTGCAAAAGTATGAGGTCCTGGGTTCAATCTCAAGCACTCACGTGAAAAAGCCTGGCATTGCCACACATGTCTGTCGTCTTACCACTGAGTGAGGTGGAGAAAAGAAGATTGCTGGGGCTTTGTGGTCAACTATTTTTTTTTTAAAAAAGAACCTCCTCCAAAAAATCTGAAGAAAAGGCAAATAAGTTTATTATGTTAGATAAAAACCTTTTGGTTTATTATGGGTTTTCATTTCTCTTTTTTATATATTTATTATTATTATTAGCAACATATTTCATATGGATACTTCATGTATCCCTTTCCCTTATTCTTGCCTCCATTCCATTGAGGATGCTCCTCAGTTGGGTTGTAGGTAGGTATTCACCATGGGGTTGTGGTTTATGCATTGTGGGAGCAGCAGTCAGTTATTTTTTGGGGCATTGAATGCCTCTGGGCATGATGTCTAAACCTGTGGCTCTTACAATCTTTCCGCCCCCTCTTCCGCCAAATTCCCTGAGCCGTGGTTGGTGCATTTTAACTCTACTTCAGTGATGAGCTCTTAGGAGCCTCTGGATCTCTTCTTTGGTAGGTGTTCAGTATCCCCAGGGTCTGTGTCCTACACCTTGGCTCTGATTGTCA
This sequence comes from Orientallactaga sibirica, assembly GCA_036365145.1. Lineage (NCBI taxonomy): Eukaryota > Metazoa > Chordata > Mammalia > Rodentia > Dipodidae > Orientallactaga > Orientallactaga sibirica. The sequence goes on from JAEOAD010000418.1 coordinate 4,494,651, forward strand.
GGTTCAGCATGGAAGCAGCACTCTTGCTCATCTCCCCAATTCCTCTGCGGATTCAGCTGTGGCTTGGCTGAAGTGCAAGGGGTGGTTTATCTCCTTGGGTCTTGCTACCTTCTGAAAAACATTCTCCAATGGCGAGTGAAGTCAGCATAGTTTAAATGGGACAAGCATTATTAATTCAGGGAGAATTTCATGTATTTAACCCCTCTTTTAGCCAAAGACTAGTGAGAACTTGATGCTAAAGAACATAATCTTTGTCTCCATAGGATTCTGATCTGGTTCCCAATTCCAGATATGGGTTCCTTTACTCTGAGGGGATCTATTAACCAATCAGAAAGCTATTGGTTACCCACTGAGGCTGTGTGCCACTCTTGCACTGGTGTGTGCCTTGTGTCAGGGTGTTTGCTTCTGAGTAGCATAGACCTCTGGTTGCTCAGATTGCTGTTGGCCACTTTCCCCCAGTAGCTCATATAGTGCTTTTCAGTACTAGACAGGCTAAATGTCTGGGGACTGGCTTTCTTCTGAATTCCAGCCAGGTCTCGCTGTGTTCTGTGTCAGCAGCATATGCTGTCTTCAGCAAAAGGTTCTTAGCTTTTGCCTCAGATAGATAATCAAGTGCTTTAACAGAAAGCTGTCTTGATTTGGGGACCTTGTAGGTCTCTCTGAGCAACAGTTCAATGTGGATAGTAACCAATCTCTGGTACTGGGAGTTACAGGTCAGAGCCAGAAAAAAAATTCTTTTAAGCTTAGGCTTCATCCCATCCTCACCAGAGCCCTACTTTTCAGGTGCTCCCCCTTACTCCTTTTGAGGGCTATGTCTTTAAGGCTATCTCCAAAGATAAAGGTTTCTATGGTATCAGCTCATTTTGGATTTATTTTTTTGCTTGTTTTTCCCCTTCCCCTCCCCCTAAACCCTTCCATCCCTATTGTCTGGCTCTTGAGTTGCCTATCAGGTATATCAGCAGGTCCAGGTTAGGAACCACAGATAAGTGACACCATGCAGCGTTTGTCTTTCTCTGATTGTGTGAGTTCGCTGCGTATGATCTGTTCCAAGTCTGCCCATTTTAGAGGTTTTCATTTTTTGTTTTACATGAAGTTTTTAGTTTTTAAAGTTAACATACAAGATAAACTGGCTGCTTTATGTACTTTAGTGCATACATATCATTATAGTTTGTTCTTTGTCTCCCTGTTCCACTGTTCTTTCTTGTCCCAATGCCTATTCTTTCTGGTCTCCTTCTTTCCCTTCGTTCAAATAGTCCCCCTTTTGCTTTCATGTTGTTACTTGTGTTCCATTATCCTACCATCTTCTTCGTCCCTCCTCTGTCTTTAAGATATCTTCCCTCTCAGAGATCCCTTTCTGCTCTCTACACCCCCCCACACACGGGGGGGGGAGGGGGAGATTAAACCTAGATTTTATTTTTTGGAGAGAGACAGAGACAGAGAGAGAGAGAGAGTGGGAGAGGAAGACAGATAGAGAATGGGCGCGCCAGCAGTCTCTCAGCTGCTGTGAAGGAAATCCAGATGCGTGCACCCCCTTGTGGTCAAGTGTGGCATTGCACCCTTGCGTCACTTTGCATCCTGCTAAATGTGGGACCTGGAGATTGGAACTGGCGTTCTTTAGGCTTAGGAGGCAGGAGCCTCAACTGCTAAGCCATCTCTCCAGCCCTAAACCTAGATTTTTGTATATGAGAGAAAACATGTGATGTTGATTTTCTGGGTCTGGATTAATTTCATTTACCATGATGATCTTCAGCTCTATGCATATTCCTGGAAATGGAATGATTTCAATATTCTTTATGGCTGAATAAATTTCCATCAAGTATATACACCACATTTTCTTTATCCATTCATATATTGATGGACATCTAGACTCATTTTATATCTTGGCTATCATGAATAATGCAGAAATAAACATGGATGTGCAAATATCTCTGTGGAATGCTGACTTAGAGTCCTTTGGGTATATACCCAGGATTTATGCAGCTAGACCATAGTGTAGTTTCATTTTTTTTTTTTTTTTTTTGAGGAACCTCTACATTTTTGTAGTGACTGAATCAGTTATATTACTACCATCAATGTCATAGTGTTCCTCTTTCCTCATTTCCTCCTAACAATTTGTTGTTGCTTGCCTTTTTGAAGCTAGCTATTCCTGTTTGGGGAGATGCTCAAAATAGTCTTAATTTGAAAGAGGGGAGAGGGGAGGCCAGGGGAAGAGATGAAAGAGAAGGAAGAGGGAAAGGTAGGAGAGGAGAGGCAAAAATAGGAGAGGGATTATACTCAATGAGGCTGCAGAAGTGATTCTTATTGTGCTGTGGTTGTAGCTAAGTGGATCTCTAAGAACTAATTCATAAGTTTAGTAGATATGCTGGATAAGTGGTTTCACATGTTTACCAAATGAGGCATGCTGTATAGATTTGGATGATTCATCACACCTGAACATTAAGGGATCTGAAAATTATGGCAACACACATGCACATACACACAAACTTGGATCCAGCATTTCTCAAAACTTCTTTAATCATGTAACACTTTGTTCGAAAACATCTGTTTCTGTCTTGTGTATTGTTTGGTGTTGCATCACAACGTGGTTTAGATTAATTAGAGGAAATGTATTAGAAAAGAATGTCCTAGAAAGAATGGAAATACCAGACAGATTTTCTCCATCTCTTTGAGTGGAATCTATGACATGGCTTCAGTATTTTAAAACTTACTTCATCAGTGGATGTTCTTTAAAGCTGTGTGTGGCCTAATTGCTACATTGTCCAAGCATAAGAAATGAAAATTTTGTATGATAATGTTTTTTAATGATTTTTTAAAAATTTTCAAATATGCCTAAAACTGAAGAGAAGTGTATTACTCAGATTGAACTGTTATCAAGATTGTACAATATTATTTCTTTATTAATTTCTTTTCTTTTTTTTTTTTTGCTAAACTATTTTTCAAGCACAATGAGAAACATATTTGACTCTTACATTCTTCAGCGTGCAGTGTTTCTGAAGCAGTGCCAAGAATTGAGCCTGGCCTTGTTTATGCTACTCATGTACCTGTTTTTCCGTAGAGCCACCCTACCCCCAGCCACAGTGAACATCTTCATTAAAGGGGGCATTCCTTTGTGTTGCCTCAAAAGTATTGTTGTACCTACCAAATTAGCATAATTCTTTTAATATGCAATTCAGTGGTAAAGATATGTGACCATCTCTACTGTCTAATTCCAATACATCTTTACCACCCCCTCCAAAGGTGTGGTAAGAATGGCTGTCTTCAATAAATAAAAATATTTAAAAATAAAGATTGGACATTAGTATGAAATAGACTGACAGCACAGGGAGGAGTAGGTACCTACTGGGGAGAAGTGCAGGAACTAGAAAATGTGTTTAAAACATCATATGTCTTCCATTACTGATATCATTCCTGTATCTGGATTTTGCTTGTTGTAGGACACACTGTGTGTCCCATTATGACTGTCTTTTTTTATTTAGCTTAATGTTTCCAAAAGTTATTTATAATACACCATGCTTTTTTTTTTTTTTTTTTTTGAGAGAGAGGAAGAGAGAGAGAGGGAGAGGAAGACAGATAGAGATGGACATGCCAGCAGTCTCTCAGCTGCTGCGAACAAAATCCAGATGTGTGCGCCCCCTTGTGGTCAAGTGAGGCATTGCACCCTTGCGTTACTTTGCATCTGGCTAAATGTGGGAGCTGGAGATTGGAACCAGCATTCTTAGGCTTAGGAGGCAGGCGCCTTAACCGCTAAGCCATCTCTCCAGCCCCATGCTTTGTTTTTCCAACTACCTGTTGTTAGACATTTGGGCTGTTTTTGATTTTTGGTTGTTATGAATTATGTTGTGAAGAAGTGTGTACAAACTTTTGTGTTGATACAACATTTTCATGTTTCTTGTACATATAACTAAGGGTGGAATTTCTGTGACATACAGAAACTGTATGTATAACTACTTTTCCAAAATAAGCACACACTTTGCATTTCCACCAGCAATTTCAGAGCAATTGCAGAGATTTCCCACCAATACCTGTTGTCTGTTTGATACCAGCCATCTTAGTGGAAATGTATCTCATTTTGATTTGCATTTCTATAATGATTAATGAGTAAGCACAGTTTTGGTATTGGCCATTAGATGTCTTTTTGGGAAAATGTCTATTAAAGTTTTTCCCTGACTTTTACATAGGTTGTTGCCAGGGTTTTTCCCTCCACCACCGGCAGGTAGAGTGGAAGAGAGAGAGAACATGGCCAGCCGCTTCTCTCGAGGCTGAGCAAGAAGGCGGGTGTCGGCGACTCAAACCCCTTCCCCCTCAAAACACCAGGGAGAAAAACCACATTGAGTCACAGAGACCATCTAAGGCGGGAATCTCTGTTTATTGTCATGGGGAGGTATTTATATATTTTGAGGAAGGGGGCAGGAAGAGGGGATGAGAGAAAGGTATAAGGGCCAATAGTATTTCACCACGTCAGCAGCAGCTGGGCGGAGGCAGTTTCAGCTTAGGTGCTGAGTCACTTCAAGGACAGGTCGTGAAACTCTACTCAGGCTCTGGAAGCTCGACTAGGCCTCACCGGGAGTAGGCCAAGACTGGCTGGGCTAACCACTAGGCTTCACACTGGGCAGGGCCCAACATCTCCCCCTTTTGTTTTTGTAAGAATGGTGGACGGCCATGGCCTCTGTCCTAGGTTGTCCCCCTCTGGGAACCTTACCCATCACTGAGTACCATGCCTCTAGCCTGTTGACCACTCCATGCCCTGTCTTAGGTTGTCTCAGCCTGTCTGAGATCTTACCCGTCGTTGGTTCGATGGAGGGCGGGGGAGGGATGTTAGGTGGATAGCCAGTAAGTGGAAAAGCCATTGCCTTTGAGTTGTGAACCTGTGGTGCCTTGACCTGATGAAGTTTAATTGTGACCTGATGAAGTTTAATTGCCTCAAGCTGTTGGTGAATGAATTGTGTAATCTTATTAATTACACAGGGCCCTAGAGTGAGGATAAGAAGAAGGAGGGGTTCAGGGGAGGGAGAAGGTAGGGTAAAGAGCAAGAAGAAGGAGGGGCCCAAGTGGAGGGAGAAGGTAGGGTAAAGAGCAAGAAGAAGGAGGGGTCCAAGGGGAGGGAGAAGGTGGGATAAAAAGCCATGTAAGCTCGTCTACAGCAGGTTGTCTTAGAAGTCCTGACTCCTCTTCTGTAAATCTTTTTGGAGTTTTTCTGGCTTCATTTGGGTCTAGTAGCATCCACACCTTCAGTTGTTCCTGGGGAAGAAACAGAGGCATAGTTCTCAGGGGTGGGACACTCCCTGGAGAATTGATTATTATCATCCCCTTGTTGGGGTAAATATTTTAAGTCTCTTGCCGGTACCCAAATAGGTCTTTTTCCTCTTGAGGAAAGACACATCCAAATCCTCTCCCTGCTGTGAGGAGGGGGTCTTGTCCCTTCCAGGCCCCAGTTAATGGGTCCCTCCATTTGACCCAGATGGAGCTGTAGGTGACAGCTGAGGTCCAATGTTTTTGAAAAGGGGACAAGTGTCTATCTTCTTTAGAAAAATTTAAAATATTTAGGGTTAATAATGCCTTTTTTAGTTGGTCATGTGGGGGTAGGGATTCCCCCTTTTGTTTTTGTAATTGAGACTTGAGAGTTTGATGATATCTTTCCACAATGGCCTGGCCCCGCGGGTTATATGGGATGCCTGTGGAAAGTGAGATTTTCCAGGTTTGGAGGAAATCTATAAAAGTCCTGCTTATGAAGCAGGGACCATTATCGGTTTTGATTTGATCTGGCATTCCAAGGGTGGCAAAGCATTGAAGCATATGGCTAATAGCATGTTTAGTTTTTTCCCCAGCATGTGCTGATGCCCAGCAAGCATGGGAGAAAGTATCAATTGAGAGAAAAATATATTTAAGTTTTCCAAATGGAGAATAGTGTGTAATGTCAATCTGCAAAAGGTGATTAGGGCGTAGTCCTCGAGGATTGGCTCCTGTAGTTTGAAGAGGAGGTACCTGGAGGAAAGGCTGACAGGATTTGCAAGTTCGGACAATTTTTTAAGGTCCTTGACTGGCACATGGGGATATTTATGTTTAAGGCCCCTCCAATTTATATGAGTTAATAAGTGGAAGTATGTAGCTTCTGAGACTGTATTACATTGAGGCTGAGAGGCCAGTTTGTCAGCCAAATCATTTTCTTTAGAGAGGAATCCTGGTAAATTTTGATGGCCTCTGAGATGTTGAAGAAAAATGGGGTTAATTTTTTGTTTAAGTAGGGAGCGGGCTTGAATCATCAATGGGGTTATAATATTGGAGTCCAGTCTAATATGGGCCTCAATTAGGTTGGGTAACAGGTTAACAACACAAAGGCTGTCAGAAAATAAGTTAAATGGCTCCTGAATAGTGTCCAAAGCCAAAACGACAGCAAATAGTTCTTTGAATTGTGCTGATCCTGTGACTTCATGGGAGATTGACTTTATCGGCATAGGCTTTTCTTCCCTCCTTAGGGGAGGGTAAACAACTAGGGAAGCTCCCAAGCGCCCCCATCAGTGAATACGGTAAGAAAATCAGGGTTGGGTTTAGATTAAAAAAAGTCTGGGGGGGTCTCCATTCCAACCTAGAGAAGGAGTTCATCCATTTATAAGGACCATAGTGACAATCAATTATACCCAGAAACCCCTCGAGGGCAATAGCAACCCTGTTGTTATTTTTTTGAAGCCAAGTGAAGTCTGTTACCTTAAAGGGGGTGACAATGACATGAGGCTCTGTGCCAAACAATCGGACAGAGGTGTCCCTGCCCTTCATAATGCAGTCTGTAATCTGGTTAGTTATAGAGTAAACTCTGGGGACTCCACCAAGGGAGAGGTGAATCCATTGGATGGGTTTTCCTTCCTGGGCTAACAGCGCAGTGCATAATGTTTCCCCAGAGAAGATACAGAGGGAGATAGGTAAGTTAGGATCAAACCTCTTTAGGACAGCAGCATCAATAGCCTGTTGTACCTTATGTAGAATTTGTTCATGACAAGGGGGCAAGGTTATCTGAGAGGAGAGAGTAAGACCCTTTAAGAGGTCAAATAAAGGGGACAGTTTCTCAGTAGTTATGGGTATCCAGGGCCTCATCCAATTAATTTTTTTGCAGCACCTTTTGGAGTTGAGGCAAAGCATAGAATTTTTGAATATGGAGTTGGGATTTGACAGGAGAAACAGTATCAAGGAATAACCTGGAGCCCAAAATCTTGAAGGGAGGGGCAGTTTGAATCTTTTTTGGAGACACCTGTAAAATGGCAAGGTATTTAGCAGTGGGGTCTTGGAGATCTGATGGGTTGGAATGACCTAAAATAATAATAAAATATTAGGATGATTAATCAAGGAAGAAAAGATATGAGACATGTATTGTTAGGGTTAATCCAGGGCTGACAGCAGTTTTCCATGATGTTGAAGCTTATAGATCTAGGGGAAGTTCCATACTGGCAGAAGTTGGACTGTCTTTATAGAGCCATGAAAGAGAGAAGAAGAAATTAATTAGTCATATAGTACATAGAGCAAAATTATTGTAGTTAAGCCACAGCAAGCTTTAGGAACTCCTGTTAGGCACATTTTGTATATCTTCATAATGGAATTTTAAATTATTATTACACCTTAAAATTGGCCCCCAGTGACGTTGTCCTTAGTAAGGCAATTGTAGATGTAAACTATAAATTAATAAAATACTGAATATATTGAGGGACATATATTTAAATTACCACATTTTGTCCCTGACTTTTAATAGATTTATAATAACAGTAACAATAATAATAAAATCAAACAAGTTAATTGGTATAAGGCATAGTAAGGAGAGACTAGAACAATTTAAATTTAACCATCATTAGCCGTTATTAAACTTTTGTAGTAACCAGAGACTGATAGTCTTTAGGTTTTCTAATTTTGTTCCTCCAGTTGGGCAGAGTTGTCAGGGAAAACTTTAATCCCAGGCCAACATTGTATTACTGATTGAGTTAGTTGGGCTTAGTCTTATGTTTTATGAATTGAGTTAGGCAGGCAGAGAGAGAGAGAATGGGTGTGCCAGGCCTCCAGCCATTGTTTACATGGGTACTGGAGAATTGAGCCTCGAATCAGGGTCCTTAGGCTTTACAGGCAAGCGCTTAACCACTAAGCCATCTTTTTAGTCCCACGTTAATGGGAAGGCAGTGAAGGGTGGGACAATGGTGTGTAGGATATAGCCATATAGACTTGAAAAACAGGTCTTTTTACCTCTAGCAGGGCAATATGAATGCCCCCAGCTGTTTTTTTTTTTTTTTAAAGTAAATATTTTGGGCCCCGCGGGACACTCAGTTAAGAGCATAGAGGGGGCGCCCAGAGGTAAGGGGTGGGAACGGCAGCGGTTTGCCTCATGGCCTCATGGCGGACTGCCTGCCCGTTCCTAAGATATTTTTAAAGCAAGTTAGGAGCCCACCCATCTGTTTCCTTGCCGTTTGTTTGCTTTTTTTTTTTTTTTTTTTTTTTTTTTTTTTTTACAAAAGTGACGCCTGGAGGTGTGGGCGAGGCAGAGGCTCCGGGGCAGGGGCAGTGTCCGGGCCAGGCCGGAGCCGCTGCTCAGGACCGTCCCATTCTGCCCGCTCCCCGCAGGGATGTCGGCGGAGCCTGGCGGACCAGTGACTTGTGCTCCACGCCCGCGAGGAAAGCTAACCTGGGTTTGGGACATTTGGGGAACTCGAGCTTGTATTTGATCACAGTTTACATCCACAGAAAGCTACACAGAGTAGCTGTATGAGGCAAGGAGTTTACTGAAGAATGTTAGTGTGGAAGAATTTTGACACGCCCATATCCTCCACCAGGGGTTTGAGCACATTTGTCTTAGGCAGTAGTTAGGGGCTGAAAAGAGCTGAAAAGATAGTTGTCGGGTGGCGGCTTGGGTGGTGGTCTTGGAAGAAAGGAGATTTTAAAAGTCAGTTTTAGTCTTTTTTTATAGTTTTTGTTAAGGGCAAAAATGAACTTTTTTACGGAAAAGCCTTTAAGGCTGGCAATTAAGGCAAGGAGACTGAATTAATCCATGGGGCTAAAACAAGAGTTTTGTCCCAAGAGCCACACTGTAGGAGGAGTAGGGCAATAGTAATGAAATCAAACACAGTGTAGCTGGGAGCAGATCTCCCCATCAGGTTTCTTTTGTCTTTTGGGATGGAGTTTTTATTTAAATGAGTAAGCAAAATGTTTAAAGTCTCCTCTAGGTTTGCCCACGTGGTGTGTCCGCCATGAACTGGAGTTTAGAAATGGCGGCACCGTAGCGGTCTGTCGGAAACCCGGAAATGAGAGGAGAGAGAAAGGAACAAGAGATGTTGAAGTTTGGGACAGAGTTTTTATTTAAATGAGGAGGCAAAATGTTTAAAGTCTCCTCTAGGTCTACCCACGTGATGTGTCCACCATGAACTGGCATTTAGAAATGGCGGCACCGTAGAAGCTGGAAATGAAAGCAAAGAGAAAGTGGTGAGTTTCCTTTAGGTCTGCCCACATGGTGTGTCCGCCATGAACGTACCCGTTTAGAAATGGCAGCAAACCGGAAATGAAAGGAACGAGAAAGGAAGTTGAAGTAAGCACAGATTATAGAAGTAAAGGTTAGAGTATTAAATATGAAGATTACCTCATAACTTATGAGGATACACCCGTCAGCAGTCTGATTAGCCCGTCAGCTTAATTTTGAATTCTGTTTCATCACGTCAGGGTCCAGCCTGTAGTCCATTTTGAATCCTCACACGTAGTTTCTCAGGTAGTTTTCTGTCCTCACACGGGGCACCACTTGTTGTGCCCCATGTTTGGGCGCCAGATGCCGGTGATTTTTTCCCTCCACCACCGGCAGGTAGAGCAGAAGAGAGAGAGAACCGGGCCAGCCGCTTCTCCCGGGGCTGAGCGAGAAGGCGGGTGTCGGCGACTCAAACCCCTCCCCCCCAAAACACTGGGGAGAAAAACCACATTGAGTCGCGGAGACCGTCTAAGGCGGGAATCTCTCCATTTATTGTCACGGGAAGGTATTTATATATTTTGAGAAGGGGTGGGAAAAGGGGATGAGAGAAAGGTGTAAGGGCCAATAGTATTTCACCACGTCAGCAGCAGCTGGGCGGAGGCAGTTTCAGCTTAGGTGCTGAGTCACTTCAAGGACAGGTTGTGAAACTCTACTCAGGCTCTGGAAGCTTGACTAGGCCTCACTGGGAGTAGGCTAAGACTGGCTGGGCTAACCACTAGGCTTCACACCGGGCAGGGCCCAACAGGTTGTCTTTTTATTTTTATTTTTAACTGACTTGCAAATGTTTTTGAGCTGCAAAATTTCTCCTTATTCTTTGGCTTGTCTTTTATTTTTTTTTAAAGATTTTATTTTTATTTATTTTTTACAGTCAGAGTGAGAGAGTGAGAGAATGAGCACACCAGGGCTTTCAGCCATTGCAAACAAACTCCAGATGCATGCCCCACCATGTGCATCTGGCTTACGTGGGACCTGGAGAATCAAACCTGGAAGGCATGAGTCTCAACTGCTAAGCCATCTTTCCAGCTCTGGCTTGTCTTTTTACTTTCTTGTTGGTGTGCTTTGAGGTTCAAAAGCTTACATTTTGATCAAGTCTAGTTTATCAATTTCTTTTGTTCTTTCTGGTTTTGGTTCATATCTGAAATGCTACTGTCTAATCTTAGGTCTTAAGAGATTTACACTATTTTTTTCTTCTGAGAATTTCATAATTCTAGCTCGTACAGTTAGGTCATTAATCCATATTAAGTTGGTCTTTGAATATTCTGTAAGGAAAGGGCACAACTCTTAAGAACAAAGCTTTACTTAAGCTGCAAAGTTACCTAGAAAGATAGCTTTTCTACTTATCTCTACTTGTATTCCTACATCCATTTCAACTCCTCTTTTCTTAGCTAATCATGATATAATTTATTGGAATCTATTTGCGTGGTAGGTAGTAATACACTTAGATTTATGAAAGGACAAAGTCTCCATTACAAATGTGATTACATTTAATTAAGCAAACAACCAAGATATAATGGACATCTGCTGCTTTTGCCTTCTTTGCCAACCCTTTGTACGCTTTTGCCTTCTTTACTAACCCTTTCTATTTTTCTGAAAATGGGACTTGTTTTCTCCTTGTGGAATTTCCTTCCTTTTTTTTTTTTTAGGTTTTTAGGCCAATTTTGTACAAGGAGTGAGTTCCTTAGAGATGGACACAGACTGGAAAAGGGTAATGAGAGAGATAAAATAATTAGTGAGAAAGAAAACTTGCACAGCATAGAAACATAGCTATCTTACAACCTTAGTGGAACACCTCTCTGTTTATAAGGCTATCATGAGAAAACTGAGCTAAGAGATAGAGGGATATGGGCTCTTATCTAGCAGTTAAATAGCTGGATCTGGCTATGTCTTTCTGGGCCTTTCATATCCATGAATCTGCAGATTCCTATCAGGTTTGCACCCAAAAGAGTTAGGATTGTTGCTAGGAGCTCAGGACGTGGATATGTTTTTTGTTTTCTTGGACTTGACAGGCTGGAAGTAAGAAAAGACAGAGATAAATGAATGACTAACACAAGAATGGATATCTGAGGATGGAGAAATGGCTCAGCAGTTAAAGGCATTTGCTTGCAAAGCCCAATAGCCTGAATTCAGTTCCATAGTAGTCATGTAAAGCCAGATGCACAAAGTGGCACATGTATCTGAAATTTGTTTGCAGTGGAGGGAGTCCCTGGCATACCCATAATCACTCTTTCTCTCTCTCTGTCTGCCTCTTTCTCTCTGGCTCTCTCCAATAAATAAAAATATTTTAAAAATAGGATGGACATTTGTATGAAATAGACTGAGAACACAGAGCAGGAGTAGGTACCTGCTGGGGAGAGGTGCAGGAGCTAGAAAAAGTCTTTAAAACATCATAATTCCTTGAGGAGTTCACTCAGTTGTTGCTTGCCTTGGAAGTATGAGAACATGAATTCAATCCCCAGAACACACATAAAAATGCTGGGTGTGGTGACTCATGATTGTAAATCCAGCACTGAAATGGTGCAGATGGGTGGATCCTCAAAAGATTTCTGGCTAGTCAATATAGCCTACTTGTCAGGCTCAAGGCCAGTGAGAGACCCTAGACCCTATCTAAAATAAAGGTCTAGTGTTTCAGAGGTGGAATGCTGGTTATCTAGCTTCCACATGTATATGCGCATGCATGAACACATAAATGCATAAAAAAGTCACAGTTCCTGTTTTGTGGTTGATTTCTCTCATGGAAGAGCTGAACATATGGGTGCACTGTACCCCACCATGGCACTGACTATTAAATGATTGCACTGTCAAGCTTCTGTAGCAGCTATGGCGAACACTTGGGAACTATCAGCAGGCTATCAGAAAATGATTAATTTGTGAAATAGTATTAATATTTATTAGAACCTTTTTTTTTTTTTTTTTTTTGGTTTATAAAGGTAGGGTCTCATTCTAGCTCAGGCAGGCTGACCTGGAATTCACTATGTAGTCTCAGGGTGGCCTCGAACTCATAGCAATCCTCCTACCTTTGCCTCTCAAGTGCTGGGATTAAAAGCTTAGTGTTTTTTTAATATTTATTTATTTGCAAGCAGAGAGATGAGACTCACAGAGAGGTGGGGGGCGGAGAGAATATGAATGGATAGTGGGTACACCAGGGCCTCCAGCCACTGCAAATAAACTTCAGATGCATGGGCCACTTTGTGCATCTGGCTTTTTGTGGGAACTGAAGCCAGGTTGTTAGGCTTTTCAGGCAAATGCCTTAACCACTGAACCATCTCCCCAGCCCTAGTGTGCTTTTTCATTTATGTATGTATGTGTGTACATGCTTGTTTGTGTGCATTTATTGGGTGTGTGAGTGTGAGCATGTGTATGCCATCACACATGTGGAAGTCAGAGGACAATCTTGGATATCAATCCTCACTTTCACCTTGTTTGAGGCAGAGCCTCTTTGTTTGTTGTTGTGTACACCATGCTGGCTGGCCTGTAAATTTCTGAGGATTCTCCTGGCTTTACCTTTCATCTTACCACAGGAGTTCTGGGATTACAGACGCGAGCTACAGTATCTAGCTTTATGTGGGTTCTGATGATCCAGAGTCGGCTTCTCAGGCTTATATGCAGTAAGAGCTTTCCCCACTGACCCACTTTTCCAGTTCTCAAGGTGTTTATTAAGGTCCAATGTAATATGGAGCTTTATGTTGACCTCACTGTGTAGACTTGGGCCAGTTATTCTTAACTCATTTCACAAAGGAAAAAAAAAAAAAAGAAACAGTTGTAGCTCAGACAGGCTGAAGAATATGGCCAAAGTCAGACAGGATGTCTACAACTGTAACCTTGGTTTCCTTGTTCGTTAGGTAAAGTCTTGGTACCATTTCATATCTTTTTTCTTTTTTTTCTTTTTCTTTTTATTAATTTATTTGAGAGAGAAGAGAGAGAGAGAGAGAGAGAGAGAGAAAAGAATAGCATACCAAGACAACCAGCCACTGCAAATTAACTTCAGACGCATGTACCACCTTGTGCATCTGGCTTATGTGGGTTCTAGGGAATTGAACCTGGGTCCTTTGGCTTTGCAGGGACGTGCCCTAATTGCTGAGCCATCTCTCCAGCCCCCTTTTTTATTTTTTAAAAATATTTTTATTTATTTATTTGAGGGAGAGACAGAAGAGGTAGACAGAAAGAGAGTGAGTATGGTTGTACCACGGTCTCCTACCACTGCCAACAAACTCCAGAAGCATGTGCTACTTTGTACATATGGCTTTATGTGGGTACTGGGGAATTGGACCCAAGTTCTATCTTAAGGAACAATTAAATTACTTCCTCATTCACCAAGACAGTGTTTTGCACATTTTTATCAGTGTATTATTCTATCAGTTTCTATTTGGGAATTGGACTCCAGAGGTATCTGAGGGACACTTAAATTTGTTCCTACCACTGCCAACACTCCAGAAGCAGTGCTACTTTGACATATTTTATGTGGGTACAGGGAATTGTTCTATCAGGAACAATTAAATTACTTCCTCATTCACCAAGACAGTGTTTTGCACATTTTTATCAGTGTATTATTCTATCAGTTTCTCCCACCAGAGGTTGTGGGACCCTATTGTACTGCCCACTCAGGAGAAGGAGGAACAGTGACTAGAGGAGACATGGATACACTTCAAAGGGTTAGGTGCTGAAGACTAGGAGGGGAGAGATGTCTCATCCTGTGTCAGCTTTACCTCAATTCACATGTGAGTCATATTTAGATTTGAACTTTTAAAAACTGAACAAGTACCTGGATTTCTTTTTTTTTTTTTGCAGTATAAAATCACTTAAATATTTGCACATTATTTTTTGTTACTAGTAAATATTAATATTTGTGTTATCTTTTTTGTGATACCACTGATTTTTATTATGGAAAAAATAAAATGACCCTTGTTTATATACTAAGCATACAAACCTTTATCAGTAGCACAACATTTAAACATTTCTGTGCACTATTGTTGACACATTATTCTGAGCTACTTTATATTTATACTGTTTAGCTTTTTTTCCTTTTATTCATGCATAGAGACACAGAAAATCTGAATGTTAGTGGAGAGAACTAGGTGGACCCTTGTGGGAAAAAGGGAAGTTCACAGTGTTGAAGTGTGAAAACTGTGTTTTACTAGAGTTAAAAATATTCTAGTATTACAATTAATAAAATGTTTTACATAAGTACTTGCAAAACAGTATATTACAGTATATTTTTATCATGCAAATAACAGCTGAAATCCTAGATTTGTGTTCAAAGAACAGAAATTATTTGCTTATGATATATCAAATTGCCTATATTATTATATTAAAAACTATTCAATTTAGAGGAAATAAACTAGCTAAGTCTCAAGACACAGGAAGTGGTATTTGAACTGATTTTCTTGAGAAGGACTTCAGTGTAATCCTTACTCAAATACATCCTTCTACTGAGAAAACCTTGGCACAAAGAATCACAAATCACATTTTTCTTGATATAGATTATTTTCTTTTCAATAAGGCAGATAGATATGAAAGTCAGCTGCTTTCTGTCTTTTTGTTTTGTTTTGTTTTTAGAGGTAGTGTCTTACTCTAGTCCAGGCTGACCTGGAATTCACTATGTAGTCTCAGGGTGGCTTTGAACTCATGGCAATCCTTCTATCTCTGCCTCCCAAATTCTGGGATTAATATCAGCCACACAGAAAACTTAACACTAAATCAGATTGTCATCAGGCTTGCCATGGCTCAGGGAGCATTGTGGAAGAGGGGGCAGAAAGATTGTAAGAGCCGTAGAGTGGGTAGGAATATCATGAGACGAGGTCCCCAGTTACCTCACAGGGACTAACTGAGGTCTTCATGAGCCCACAGTGAATACCATAACCCTACTGAGAAGGGCCTCCAGGGTAACAGGATCTGGGGCAAGGGAATAAAAGGTAATAACCTGTTATAATAAATACAAAACAAAAATTAATATTAAAATAACTCACATATATGTAATTTATATGAATAAATATGTGAATATCAGGGAAAAAAAGTAGAGCATGAGTTCTGGTTTCATTCATCACTCTTTTAAAAAAAAATCACATTATAAACAGGATACTAGGAAGAAGCCTAAAACACAGCTTTCTTTCCATATTTTATATAAGTGTAATCTTATAATAATATGGTTCAGTGATTGAAAAACCTGTGTAATTGAGACAGCAAAGCCTCTTGTGGCAAACATGATCTAGCTTCTACTGAATGATTTACTGGTATCTGTTCATAAATGATTTTAGGTTACTTATAATGATCACTCATTTTTTAAAAAACTTTTTATTTTTTATTATTTTTTGGAGAGATACAGGGAGAGAGAGAGAGAGGGAGAGGAAGACAGAGATGGGCGCGCCAGCAGTGTCTCAGCTGCTGCAATTGAAATCCAGATGTGTGCGCCCCCTTGTGGGCAAGTGTGGCATTGCGCCCTTGCGTCACTTTGCATCTGGCTAAACGTGGGACCTGGAGATTGGAACCCCTGGAGATTGGAACCAGTGTTCTTAGGCTTAGGAGGCAGGCGCCTTAACCCCTAAGCCATCTCTCCAGCCCTCATTTATTTTTACTTATTTAAAACCTTTTCAAAAATTGCGTGTGTGTTTGTGTGTGTGTTTCCATGTGTGTACCTGCGTGCATGTGCCCGTGTGTGTATGTGCACACACCAGAGTCTTGCTGCTGCAAACAAGTGTCAGATGCATGAGTCACTTTTTGTGTTTGACTTTACATGAGTGCTGGAGAGTTGAACCCAGGTTGGCAGGTTCTGCACTCAAATGCCTCTAATTACTGACTTATTTCCCTAGACCAAAAAACTCACTTATAACAAGTCCTAAACAGAAAGCACAGGATGGAAGAAAGAAACTGGAAGAGGAGGCTGAAAGTAAGGATTTTCTGACCAGGCTGAAGTCCTATAAGGGGGATTTGCAGACGTTATAGTTTATCAGGAAGGTATACTGGAGAACAAGCTAAGAGAAGTTTCGTGTAGGTTTACTGAGCACCTATCAGATCCTTTGGGGAATGGAAATGCAGGGGTAAGCAACTCAGACACAAATACTGGCCCTCATTGAGTTTATGTTTTAGTGAAGAGAGAAGTTGTGAAAACAATATACAGTGTGCTTAGTATGTAACTAGTAAGTTGCTAAAGAGAACAAGGTGTGAAGGGAGATGGGAGTTGTTTGGAGTGGTCGGGGAAGGCATCCCTAAGAAACTGATTTTGGACAAATGGCCACAGACTGAGGGGGCCCTGCGGGGATGTCAGGAGAGGAGCGCTCCCAACAGAAGGAAAAGCCTTCGTGTGATTGCAGGAAGGAGGGGGAGAGGAGTAAATGACACAATGAATGAAAGGAGAGTGGGAGCAGTGGACTCTGATCTGCCAAAAAGAGCTGGGCCACAAACAAAACCAAAAACCCTAGCCCTGCCATACTGTCTTCATATTTATTCAGTTGCGTATCAAGTTTTTTATGTGCTTGGGTTTTCCGTCATCTTGAGAAAAGAAGTAATAATGTTCTCAGGTGCAAGTTTACCATTTTAAAAAATGATTTCCTGGACATAGAACATTTTGAAATCTTAGCAAATATTTTAGGATGTACTTCTAAATTTGATAAAGTACTGTTTGTTTTGGAAGCAAATAAGAGAAATACTCTCTAGATCCCATTGGCATTGCAAGTACTGTGCAGTATGAGATGGGGTGCTTTGTAGCTATCAAGTTTAAGCAGAGTTACAAATGAATGATGACCTTGGAGGCATAATTTCCTGTGTCAATCCCTCCCGCCCCCCCACATTGATAATTCCTAGAACCTTATAACAACTCATTACAAGCATGAGTTGTTTGAAATAGTTAGGGTCAGACTAATTTTTACTTTTTACCTGAACAAATTCGCCTTAAAATTATGTTGCTGAAGTCCTGTAATCATTTCCCAGTCTTAGGGTGTTGTAGGCTGCTGCTATTTGACTACTTAAAAACAGTAGTGATGTTTTTCAAGTTATGGTTTTCATTCTCTTCCAAAAGTCTAATCTACTAGTCATCATCCAGAGATCTCCTGTTTGTAGTCATTGAAGGGGAAAACACTGGATTACTTTACTTTCTGGAGATGATGGTGGAGAATACATAATGAGTTTTCTGGAAGCTGTTTCTTCTCCTTCTTCTTCTTTTTTTTTTTTTTTTTGATTTTTCAAGATAGGGTTTCACTGTAGCCCAGGCTGACCTGGAATTTACTATGTAGTCCCAGGGTGGCCTTGAACTCACAGTGATCCTCCTACCTCTGTTTTTCCAGTGCTGGGATAAAGGCATGTGCCACCACACCCGGCTCTTGGAAGCTATTATTTCTTTTTGTGAACTGGAGGAGAAAAGCCTACAGCTGTGCCCCATGCACAGATAATCACTCCCATTTCCTCTGAAGTTCATGTTTGGTGCCTAAAATGACTGGATTTTTTTTTTCCATTTTCATGACATTTGTGAATCTTACCCTTTGTTTAATAGAAGTGGGAATTGGGAATTGGGATTAAACATTAGGAAGGTCAGGTCTCTGTGGGTGATATACCAGTGCCCTACTTCAGGCAGTGTTGTTTCTTGAGATTGCCAGGGAAATAAGTTAAGAAGAGGTCCACTGGTGCCAGCTGTGTGGCTGGCAGGCAGCTGGTTGCCCAGACATCTGTTGGGTAGAGTCAACAGTTGGGTCAGAGAGGCTGTGACTCCGCGATGTGTGTAAATATTAGTTTAAGTGATTAGGGGCAGAGCTTCCCCTCTCTGGTTATTAGCTGATGATAAGGGTAAAGTGGAAGAAAGCCACAGAATGACACTAGCTTCAAGGCAGCCCACTTCTGTTTATAGAATATCAAATGAAGCCACAGTATCAGCAAGACACAAGGGTGGTGGGGCTGTGAGGCTCAGTGGAGAGACCAGTGGAAGGAGAAGTTACAGTGTAAGTTCTTGCCTGGCTTGTGCTTGGGCAGGTCAGGTGTTGGCTGAGGATCCCCTTCATGGTCACATCAGTTAGCACAGGAACAAATGAACCTGGCCCAAAGCGTTTGAACAAAAGAAAGAGGGAAGAAATGCTGCTTGTATTGCTATGTGTTTGGGGTTCTGTCTCCCCGAGTCGACTGTGGATGCCCTAATAGTGGTATTAATTTTATATCTCCAACATTATTAAAATAAGCTGACCAGGTATGATGAGTTTTTTTTTTTTTAAATAATATACCATTATTTTCAGCTTTTTGGGACTTTATTCTCTGAGACTCTTCTTCTTTGTGATTGTGATTGAAAGTAATTTTTTTTTTTTTGAGGTAGGATCTCACTCTAACCCAGGCTGACCTGAAATTCACTATGTAGTCTCAGGCTGGCCCTGAACTCAGATGTCCTCCTACCTCAGCCTCCTGAATGGTGGGATTAAAGGCATGTGCCCCAGTGTACCAGGGCCTCTAGCCACTGCAAATGTACTCCAAATGCATGTGTTACTTTGTGCATGTGGCTTTACATGGGCACTGGGAATTCAAACTTGGGTTGTTAGGATTTGCAGGTAAGTGATTGAACTGTTGAGCCATCTCTACGGCCTCAAAAGTAATTTTTTGTAATTGACAGTGAGGAGTTATAGCATTAGTATTTCCTTTTTGTTTACAGCAACCACTTTTATTTGTAGATATTTATTATCTACCCATATTTGTGTGTAAATGTGTGTGATTTACATGTAGAACCTTGTAGAACTTTTGTGGTAATGTGGACACTAAATAATACGGTTTTTCTGTGTATAGAGCTGAATATTTTTATATTGCGAAATATGACTTCAGCTAGTGACATTAGAAAGGGATCAATCAGTTTATATCTTTCATGGGTTTTATGACAGTCTCTTTGAGATTAACTCATTAAACACAGTTCCTAATATTTAATTAAAATACTGAATTTACTGAATGCTATTTTAGGATACCAAATATGTAATATAATTAAATTTCTTATCTGCCACATAATGAGAAGAGCCCAAAATATTCACTGCTTGGAGTGACAAAATATAGCATGAATAATAAACTTAAAAGCATTATGTAGAAGAAGCTAGATGAAACCTTCAGGTGTAACAGAATAAGTTTCTGTTTGTCTCTTCTTACCCACAGTACATGTGTGGAAGTTTGAATGGATGCCTCCCAATACATTCAGTTTTATTAAAGCTTTTTGGACTTCCAGCTGCCTGACTAGAGGAGGTGTCACTGTGGACGGATCCTAGAGTGCAGCCCTAAGCTGTGTTTGGGGCAGACCTGTAATTCTGGCCTAAAAGTATGCAGAGTGCTTGAACCCTGCCTGGAATTCCTGGAGCGTGCTTATTTATGGTGCTGCTGGTGGTATTTTCTTTCTGCATGGACCTGTGAAAGGGGGCCAACTTCTTCTGTCATTATGGAACTTCCCCTAGATCTGTAAGCTTCAATAAATCCTGTTGCTCCCATAAACTGTGCCTGGTTTGGAGGTTCATCCCAGCAATGTAAAGCTGACTACTACAACATTGGAAGTCCATTGGACAGATTTACCAGGCTGTCTCTGTGGGCTCTTCCTAACTGAAGGCAGTGCAGTGCATCACACCTCTTGGAGTCACTTATTACATGTGCATAACATGCAACAGTTTACATCGCTACAGTGTTTGGGATTTTAGTTCCTGTGAGTCTTAAGGGTGGAGAAGAGGTGATATTTATTGGCACATGTTTCTACTCTTAACACCACTGTGATCCCAAATTAGATGACAAAAGAACTCATTTTTTCATGATTTGACACTTTGTAGAGCAAACCAAAACCTGGTTTTGTACCTAGTTGTACTTTAGAGCATGGCTTTCTATACAATTACCATGTTTTCCAAAAATTACATAGTCTCTTTCATGCATCCTGAGAAGATAAATTCTGTATTGTGGTATGCATATTTGAAAAAGTATATATATATATATGCAAATATGCAGATATGCTTTGGCTTATTTTGTAAGCATCAAGGTCAGAGTTTAAATTCTCCAGTGTGGTCTGTTCTAATCCCTTTTGCCATTTTTTTCCCTCCAGCACTGGCGATTGAATACGGGGTACTGAGCTACATCCCTATCACTATATTTATATGCTTTTAAAAAATGAAACAATTTAATCAAGACTTGTTGGGCAGTATAAATGGCTTAGTGGTTAAGGTGCTTGCCTGTGAAGCCTAGGGATGCAGGTTCGATTCCCCAGTACCCAAGTAAGCCAGATGCACAAGGTGGCACATGCATCTGGGGTTCATTTGCAATGGCTAGAGGCCCTGTTGTGTCCATTTTCTCTTCCTCTTTCTCTCTGAAATAAATAAAAATAAACATTAAAAATGACAACTATTTAGGGCACATATTTCAAATTACTCTGTGTTATTTGCTTACAGGAATTTCTGTTCTGTTGTGCAATTAGTCTGTCAAAAAACATGGAGGCTTTTAAGTCAAAGTTGTCTGTATACTTGATCAAATGTCACATTAATTCCCATTCAGTTCTGGAACACAGACCTAATCATAAATGGCTTAGTAGTTGTGTAAAATAAATATTTTCTTTTTTAAAATTTTATTTATTTGCAAGGAGAGAGAGAGAGAGAAAGAGAGAGAGAGAGAGAGAGAGAGAGAGAGAGAGAGGGAGAGAGGAGAGAGACACAGAGAGAATGGGCACGCCAGGGCCTCCAGCCATTGCAAATGAACTCCAGGAGCATGTGCCCCTTGTGCATCTGGCTTACATCGGTCCTGGGGCTTCGAACCTAGGTCCTTTGGCTTTGCAGGCAAACACTTTAACTGCTAAGCCATCTCTCCAGCCCAAAGATATTTTCAAAACATAGAGGTGACTCCATTTGGGTGTCTTCCAGACGTTCCCTTCACCACACTCCACTTCTCAGACACATGGAGGGTGTGGTGGGTGGAGGATGGGGTAGGGGGTGGGGGGACTGACAAGCCTTTCCACTCAGTCTGAGAGTTCAGTCACTCAGGTGCCACTGCATATTTATGACAGCTGTGCTGTATTTACTCATACTTTATTACTTACTGTTTTCATTGCTATGGCCAAATAACTTGACAAGAAGCAATAAGAAGCAATTTAAGGGAGGAAAGGTTTATTTTGGCTTGGGCTTGAGTGGATAGAGTCTCTTGTAGTGGGAAGGCATCAGCTCATGGCTGTGGCTATGGGAACTTGCTGTCATTTCAGTGGATCAGGAAGCACAGGAAGGGAAATGCCCTAGCTCAGCTTGGTTTCTCCTTTTCTTTTTATTCAGTCTGGGACCCTAGCCCAGGGTAGGTCTTCTGTCCTCACTTAAACCCTTGGAATCATAGAGGTATGACTTCTAGGTGACTCTAAATCCAGTCACATTAACAATGAAGATTAACTGTCAAAGATCAAAAATTTAATAAATGAATATA
The DNA here is from genome assembly GCA_036365145.1 of Orientallactaga sibirica. Classification (NCBI taxonomy): domain Eukaryota; kingdom Metazoa; phylum Chordata; class Mammalia; order Rodentia; family Dipodidae; genus Orientallactaga; species Orientallactaga sibirica. Next base: position 4,516,510 of record JAEOAD010000418.1, read on the forward strand.
AAATATGTGTTTGTGTGTGCAGGTGCACGCTTAAAGAAAGGATGTGATTGTTTCTATGAAAAGAAGTTAAATGAAGCCCAGAGTGGTGGTTCAAACCTGTCATCTCAGCGTTTGAGAGGCTGAGGTGGGAGTTTTGTTATGAATTTGAAGCCAGCCTAGGTTAGAATGAGGGAGTGAGTGAGTTTCAGGTCAGACTGGACTAGTGTGTGACCCGGCTTCAAAAAAAAAAAAAAAAAAGACTTCCATTCAACATGGCAGACTTATAACTAGAGCTGGAGGGGAATACAGTGAAATTAGGTGAGAATGGGGGGGGGCGCTAAGACTAGGAGGTCTTCAAGGATCTCTACTCAGTGGGCACAGGTGGTACGCAACAGCAGGCTAAGGTGGGCTGGTGCCTAATGAGGTCAGCTGAGTTCAGGTGGGCAGGGCAGTCTGGAGATTGGCCTTCCTCCACGCCCCATGACCTCAAAGTGGGAACCAATCCACTGTGCCTGTAAATACAGTGCCAGAGGTGGGGCCCATGCTTCCATTCAGGCGCCCCTAGCCTGGGCACCAGCAGATCCCAGCACTGCCCACCTGGAGGATCACAGCACCACATGTGTCTCCACACAGCCACCTGCTCCCATCTGCCAGTCACCCCTGCCAGCCCCAGTCCCCTAGATGCTCTTGCACTCTGCCTGTCCCCATCTGCCATGCACCAGATCCCCATGCCTCGGGTCCCCACAGTGCCAGAGTCAGGGCTCAAACTTATGCCTCACCCTGCCCCCACACTTCTGCCCCACTCTGCATTGCCAGTCTCTGCCAGAGTGAGGGCCCATGCTACTATTCTGCTCCATGCCACCTTTCCCTGTGCTGCTGATCACTGCAGATCCCCATGGTGTCAGATCTGTGGCCCATACTATGTCAGCACTCTGTGCCACCTATCCATGATCCTTGTGAGTCCCCATGGTGTCAGAGCTGGGCGCATGCTTCTGCCATCCCTGTGGGTCCTCACCCCACACTGTTGGCCCCTGAGGGTTCCTATGCTGCTAGCCTTAGCAGAGCATTCCCACTTCTGCCGTAGCCTCTGATCATGCCAAGCCATGCTACTGGCTGCCTCTGTATACCTAACTCCCCACATCAACCACTTACTCAACTCACTCAGACCATCTTCAGGCCTGGTTCCTGTATCCTGGAGGCCCACACACCTCCCCAATACCCTCCACTTTTCTCCACCAGCATGTGCCTACCAAGACCCCAGACAGGGAGCACAGGAATATCTGGCAGCTCCATACCAAACAATACCAATGAGTCCCTCACAACCTGCTCAGCTACAGTGGGGGACCAGGGGTAAGTACTACTGCTATTGAGCCCAACAGGCAAGGCACTCCTGGGATAGTGGGCTGCCAAGATTTAGACTTCCACCTGCAGCTCTTGTATCAGCCACCAGCCTAAAGTTGCTGGTGCCCTTGCAACCACCACAACCTGTGCATCTGTGGATATAGTGGCATCCCACTCCAAGCTAGTTCATACCCAAAACAGGCACATGCACTGAACAGCCCACAAGAGCAAATTCTTGCTTCCTTCTTAAAAAGAAAAAAAAAGAAGAAAGAAGAAAGAAAGAGGGCTGGAGAGATGCTTAGCGGTCAAGGCGCCTGCCTCCTAAGCCTAAGAATGCTGGTTCCAATCTCCAGCGGTTCCAATCTCCAGGTCCCACGTTTAGCCAGATGCAAAGTGACGCAAGGGCGCAATGCCGCACTTGACCACAAGGGGGCGCACGCATCTGGATTTCATTCACAGCAGCTGAGAGGCTGCTGGTGCGCCCATCTCTATCTGTCTTCCTCTCCCTCTCCCTCTCTTTCTGTCTCTCTCCAAAAAAAAGACTTTTATCCCAGAGATGGGTAGCCCACAATGCAAAACAAACAAACAAAATAAAAACACAAAACCAACAACAAAACCCAACACACACACACACACACACACACACACACACACACACAATCTGAGAGAGCTCCACCAAGATTGCCTTGTCTCACAATGGGAGTCTCCAATGAAAACACAGAAGAGACAACAGAAATAGAACCCCAGAATTAAAACACAATAAGCTATGTGATGCTGACCAAGTAAATTGCTGAACTCAAAGCAAATCATCAAAATCCAACAGGAAGGCTGGAGCAATGGCTTAGTGGTTAAGGTGTTTTCATGTGAAACTTAAGGACCCAGGATCAATTCCCTAGGACCCATGTAAGCCATATGTACAAGGTGGCATATGTGTCTGGAGTTGGTTTGTAGTGGCTAGAGGTCCTGGTGCACCAGTTCTCTCTCTCTCTCTTTCATATTCTCCCTCAAATAAATAAAATTTTTAAAAGAACCCAACAATTGCATAAATGAAATGTACACAGCTTTTGTCACTAGGCTTGACTTGACTTAATGGAGGCAATCCAGAAAGATCTCAAAAGAGAGAAATGAATTGAAGTTTGTTAACAAATAGAGGCTCTCAATAACCACATGATTAAGCTTAATAAAAATAGGATTAAATGCAAAATTGCATTCCAAGAAGCATCAAGAAAATCAAACCATGACCTGAAACTGGAACTCAACAAAGGGATGGATACAATATAGAAAAGTGTAAAAGAAAACAGAAATCAAATAGAAATTGTAAAAACCTCTCTAGATACCCTCACTAACTAAGTCATTCATGTGGAGGACAGAACCTCAGATCTGGAAGACAAGAAAGAACAAATTACCTGGGAGGCTAGAAACTTTGAAAACTTCAAAAAGTCATGTCAACAGAACATGAGGGAGTTGTAGGATACCCTAAAATGACCAAACATCCTGATCATTGGCATATCAGAAGAGGAAGAAATTCAGGCCAAAGGCATGGAGAACATATTCCACAAAATTATTGAAGAAAACTTTTCCACCCTTTCAGAGATCCATACAGATATAAGAAATTCACAGAACACCAAACAGACTGGACCAAAAAAGAAACTCTCTAAGGCACATCATAGTTGTAACCCTAACTAATGACAATAAAGAGAGAGTGCTAAAAGTAGCAAGAGAGAAACAACTGATTGCATACAAAGGAAATCTCATCAGAATTACCTCAGACTTTTCAATGGAAATCTTGAAGCTAGAAGGGCTTGGAATGGAGCACTTCAAGGTCTAAAAAACTATGATTTCCAACAAAAACTGCTGTACCCAGTGAAAGTATCCCTCATAATAAACGGCAAAAGGAACACCTTCCATGATAAAAGCCACCCCTATGATTATATGAACACAAACTCAAACCTACAGAGAATTCTTCAGGGAATACTCCACACAGAAGAGTCGAACAACAAAACTCAAGAGCCTACAAGAGGAAGAACACAACCCAAACTGGAACAGGCATGAAAATGTACAAAGCCCAAGAAAGTACCAAACTCCATAAAGCCTCTAGCATGGCAGGGATTAAACCTTAAATATTAATGGTCTTAAGTCACCCATAAAGACACAGGTTAAGCAAAGTAGACCTTTCTATCTGCTGTCTTCATGAAACCCACCTCACCATTAATGACAGACACCTCCTCAGGGTGAAAGGATGGAAAGTGATTTTCTAAGCAAATGGAAATAGACAAGCATGTGTGGCTATATTAATATCTGACAAAATAGACTTAAAATCAAAAAGTAATCAAAAAGGACCACTTTTAAGATGGCCACTTTTAACTCATCAAGGGAATGATCCAATAAGAAGACATCACAATCACTCCCAGCACTCCAGAGGCAGAGGAGGGTTGCTGTGAGTTCGAGGCCACCCTGAGACTATATAATGAGTTCCAGGTCAGCCTGGGCTAGAGTGAAACCCTACCTGGAAAAAAAAAATCCATATGCATCAAACACAGATGCACCACAATTTATAAAACAAAATCTACTTGACAAAAAAACAGGAATAAACCCCAAAACCATCATAGTAGAGTACTTTAATACCCCACTATCATTGATAGACAGATCATATAAGCAGAAAATTAATAGGGAAATAATGGAGCTTAACAATATCATAGATCAACTAGACCTAGCAGACATCTACAGAAAATTCACCCCAATTCTACAGAATAAACACAGCTCTAAACAGCCCATGGAAACTTTTCCAAAATTAGTCACATATTACGACATAAAGCATGCCTCCATAAATTCAGGAAAATTGACATACCTTCCTGTAGCATATTGAACCACAATGTGTTTAGCTAGAAATTAACAAGAGAAGCAGGAGAAAGTTCACCAGCTCCTGCAGACTGAACAACACATTATTAAACAATGAATGGGTCATGGAAGAAATACAAAATGAAATTGTAAATTTTCTAGAACTGTATGATAATGAAAACACAACAAACCAAAATATATGGGTCACAATGAAGGTAGTCCTAAGGGGAAAATTTATAGCACTAAATGCCTTCATAACAAAGATAGAGAGATCTCAATTTAATAACGTAACCACCCACCTAAAGTGTTGGAAAAAGAATAATTCAACCCTAAGAGTTCCAAATGGGAAAAAAACAAGATTAGAGCAAGAATTAATGAATTGGAAACTAAGCACATAATTAAGAAAATTGATAAAATGAAGAGCTGGTTCTTTGAAAAAATAAGATTGATAAAACCCTAGCCAATTTGATCAAATGGAAAAAAAAAAGGGAAGTCTTAAATTAACAAAATTAGAAATGAAAAGGGAGAGGTCACAACAGACATCAATGAAATTGGAAGAATCATCAGGACATATTTCCAAAACTTCTACTCCACCAAACTGGATAATCTGGGAGGAATGGATGAATTTCTAGAACATGTTACCTACTAAAACTAAACTTAGAGCAGATAAATCTCCTATACACACCTATTACATTCACAGAGATTGAAAATGTAATAAAAAGTCTCCCCAAAAGGAAAGGTCCAAGACCTGATGGATTCTTAGCCAAATTCTACCAAACCTTCATTGAAGAACTGAAACCACTTTTTCCTAACCTTTTTCACATAATTAGATACAGGAAATGCTCCCCAACTCTTTCTATGAAGGTACCATCACCCTAATACCAAAATCAGACAAAGATACAACCAGGAAACAAAACTATAGACTTATATCCCTGATGAATTTAGATGCAAAAATCCAGAATAAAATTTTCATAAACCTAGTTCAACAACACATGAAAAGCATCATCCACCTCAGTCAAGCAGGCTTCATCCCAGGGATGCAGAAATGGTTCAACATATGTGAATTGATTAATGTTTAATTAATTAATGATTAATTGATTAACATAAATAATTTTAAACACAAGAACCGCTTGATCATTTCAATAGATAGAAGGAAGGCCTTTGACACAATACAACATCATTTCATGATTAAAATACTGGAGAAAGGGCTGGAGAGATGGTTTAGCAGTTAAGGTGCATGCCTGCGAAGCTTAAGGACCCCAGTTCGATTCTCCAGATCCCACACAAGCCAGATGCACATGGTGGTGCCTGCATCTGCAGTTGTTTGCAGTGGCTAGAGTCCCTGGCATGCCCATTCTCACTCTTTCACTCTCTTTCTCTCTCTCTCCCTCCCTCTCTCTGTCTCTAATAAATAAATAAAATTAAATGAATGAATGAATGAATAAATGAATAAATAAATAAATAAAATGTTGGAGAGAATAGGCATGGGGGTTTCTATCTCAACATAATAAAGGCTGTATACAAAGCACCTAAAGCCCAAATCATACTTAATGGGGAAAGACTCAATGAGTTCCCAGTGAGATCGGGAACAAGACGGGATGTCCACTGTCACCACACTCTCTTCAACATAGTACTAGAAGTACCAGCCCAAGCAATTAAGATAAAAATAACAAGCAATAAAGCCAACAGACTACCCATAGAATGGGGGGAAATCTTTGCCAGCTATACCAGTGACAGAGACCTAATATCTAGAATCTACAAAGAACTCAAAAAACAAAATAACAAAATCATCAAATAATCCACACAAAAATGCAGCAGAGAATGGAATAGGAAATTCTCAAAGGAAGAAATACAAATGGCTAATGCCTACCTAAGATAATGGTCAACATCCTTAACCATCAGGGCAATGCAATTTAAAACCTCTATGAGATTCCACCTTACTCCAGAAAGGATGGCAATCATTAAAAACTCAAATCATAATAAATGTTGGCGAGGATGTGGGGGAAAAGTAACCCTTATTCACTGTTGGTGGGAATGCAAACTTGTACAACAACTATGGAAATCAATATGGAGACTCCTGAAAAAGATGAAAATAAAGCTACCAACTAATCCAGCCATTCATTTACTGGACATCGACACTAAAGGTTCCACTCTTCACTACAGCTATATTTGTTCAACCACGTCTATAGCTGCTCAATCCACTATAGCTAAGAACTGGTATCAACCCAGATGCCCTTTGTTTGACCAATGGATAATGAAGATGTGGTACATATATATATATACACAATAGATTCTACTCAGCAGTATGGAAAAATGTTATAATGACATTTGTAGGAAAATCGACAGACTTGAAACAGATCATACTAAGTGAACTCACATAAGCACAGACAGACAATTGACACATGTTCTCCCACACCTGTGTTTCCTAAAATGGAGCAGCTTTAGTTGCAGACACACCTGACAGACAACTTGAGGGACAGATAAGAGGGATGGAAGGGATAAGAGGGAGGGGAATGGGTGGGAGGGGAAACATATACACACAACCAAATCCAAAATGAAGAGACACTATGGAAACCTTCCTCCTGGATAGCAGACTAAAAGATATAACCCTCAATAGAAGCGTGGAGGGATTGTCTGGTAAAAATAGAGGTTGGGATGAATGCAGCCTAACCCTAAAACATTTGGCTCTGGCTTGTAATTCCTTATACCAGAAATTTGTTACAATCTACCTTGAGCTGTTGAGCAGAGAGATAAAATAAGACAGGCTTCTGTCAAAGCACTTGATTTCCCTCCCAAGAGATCTGGCTGAATCTGGAAGGAAGGCAGCTCCCAGATAGTTGGCCCATATAGTGCCTGAAAAGTGTACATGAGCTGTTGGGGGAAAATGGCCAACAACGTTGTAATCAGGTAGGGAACACTGCTATATGAAAGCAACCAGCCTGACAAGATGTACACACATTTGCAGTAGTGGCACACAGCCTAGGTGGGTATTCACTGGGTCTCTGATTGGCTATGACAATAAATCCAGAAGCTGCTGAGAACACAACACTAAAGCAGACTTTAAACATACCCACCACAGCTGAGGGAATTTTGCAGAAGAGGGGGCAGAAAGAATGAGAGAGCTTCAGGGTGAGAGGGAATATCCAGAGGCATTGCCCCCCACCAATGGTTGACTGGCTCTCACAACTTGTAACCCACAACTCCATGGTGAATACCAGCCATCCCACTAAGGAGGGCCCTCAGTGGAGTGGGGGCAGGAAGGAGGGAAATGATGGTACCAATACATGATTTTTTTTTTACTTCAAAAGATATGTAAGTGAATTAAGGGAAATGAAATAATTGAGATTTATCATAATCATTTTTTTGAATTTCTACTTTAAACCACTTGTAAGTGGTTTTCACTGTGTTAGTTTAGCAATGGGTTTTTGCCTGTAATCTCTTTTGCACTGAGCATATATGATTTGGTGAAAGGCCTAGGATATTAAAGTTTACATTTATCTCTCTTAAAAAAAAAAAAAAAAAAAAAAAAAAGAAAAGAACATCTAGGAAATAGTAACGATCTAGAAAAGACTTTAAATTAAATGTATAAATACTGGTAAAAGATTTTTCTTGTAGATGCAAGTTAAATATCTTTAAATTATTTTTCTGGAAATAATTTCAACTTGGAGACTACTATAGAAAGTATTATAATATCCCTTAACATTTTCTTTTTCTCTCTTTCTCTCTCTCTGTGTCACTTTCTCTCATTGCCCTTTTCCTACTCATCCATCCACTTACCTACCTACATTGTCTTTTATTATTATTGACTTATCTGGCCAATGTGTTTGTGTTTGTGTTGATACATAGTTAGACACATACAAATGCTTTTTTTTGTGTGTGTGTGTGTTTGTGTGAACTAAACACATGAGGGACAATGTTTTGATGAAGAGCAAGGTATCTATACTGAATTAACTCTCCCCTATATTGCCCACAGACATCCTCTAACACCTTCACTAGGTGACCAAAATCAAGTGTGAGGAGCATATAGACATCATATCCTTCCAGATGTGGAAGCCTGAGGGTAAAATATCAGTGATGTAATGTTCAGTTTGGGAATATATAACCTGAGCCTAAGCAATGTTTCCTCTTGCTTAGGAAACATTACACAACATAACATGGGGGTATTCTGCTTTATAAAAAAGAAAATAAAAAGACCTACATTTAGATATTTCAGTGTTATAAATATAAAAGGCCAAAGAACTGTGCCAGATTAAGGAACATGAAACCATATGTCAAGAAAATGCAATGTGTGATTCTAGGAATGTAAAGATGCCATACAACAATACCCTTTGGGACAAATGGCGAAGTAGGAAAATAAATAGTACATTAGCTCCAAAGTACCTAATCAATGTTAGATATACTGAAGTTGACAATAGTACTGGGTAATAAAACAGAACATGAAACTTTCCCTCAAAACTGTAAGCCAGGATTAGACGCTTTTCTTCCCTAAACTGCTGCCTGTTTGATGTTTTATTTCAACAATGAGAAAGTATCTGATATACTGTCTTTCAACTAATTCTGCTCCTCGAGCAGTCTGCATGGACAATGAAAACCACTTCAAGATGGCTCTGTCTTTGTGGTAGTTCCAATGACCTTATTTAAGCACTTGTCACCTGTTAACATAACTAAATGTTATAGGCTTATGACTTAGTGTCCCAGCATTTCTCCAAGGAGCCCTGATTCCTTTGAGTATGGAGTCATATCAGGAAGTAGGTGTGGTCATTGTTATTAGGGCATCTGCTTCTTAGGTTTTTTGAGCAGAGTGAGTTATAAATTATAGTAATGTATGTATATTCATAAATTTACATATACATTCAGACACAATTATACATGTACATATACATATAAATGCATATGCACACACATATCTTAGGAATGGTAAGTGTGGCGATTTGAATATGGATATATGTCCCCTATAGTCTCAGGGATTTTTGATTAAGGTTACCCTTCCTACTTAAGTCTCCAGGAAACTACTGGAGGAGCTGTTACTGTGGGTGTATTTTTGTAGTCTAGCCTTAAGGTGGTATGTTCAGAGCCAGTTTGAGCTCTGGCTGTTCGTGTTTGCTGGTTGTTTGGTGGTGTTTCTCTGCTATGAATCTATGCAAGTGAGCCAGCTTCTTCTGCCATTGATTGTGTTCCCCTGGATTCTGTAAGTCTGAAATAAACCATTTCCTTCAATAAGCTGCTTCTGGTCAGCTTTTGTTCCAGCAATGAAAAGTAATTATAACAGTAAATTTATATAGCCTTAATCTAGATCCGTTGCCACAGTGTATTTTTGACTTTCTTTTGTTTTACATTTGTTTCTTTTTTGGTCTATGGTGTGAACTCTAGGTCATAATAACTTCAGTGTGTTTTAATCATTTGTTAATGTAGAGACACACTTACACTATAGTAAGCTGAAGTAGTTTCAGAATTATGTTTGTTAGAACACTACAAAATCAAATTAATACAAATAGCTTAGGATGCTTACAGCCTTTCCTACACAGAATCCTTTCCCATGGAGAATATTGTGCTTATAAAGGTTGTTATTGTTCTTATGTCATGTGTAATTATTTGTCTCACATGGTAGTTTTTAAAATTATTTATTAGAGAGAGAGTGGGAAAGAAGCAGGGGGAGAGAGAGAGAGAGAGAGGGAGGGAGAGAGAGAGAGAATGGGCATACCTGGGCTTCTAGCCACTGCAGACAAACTCCAGACACATGTGTCACCTTATGCATCTGGCTTACATGGGTCCTGGGGAATTGAACTTGGGTCCTTAGTCTTTGCAGGCAAGTGTCTTAACTGCTAAGCCACCTCTCTAGCCAGTACATGATATTTTAATATATGTGCGCATAGTATATCATAGCATATGTGTTACTACAGTTAAAACCGAACCAGTTAGCAAATCAGTCTTATACAGTTGTTACTCTTTGTGGCTGTGTGGTTATATCATTCATTTGGAGAATACAATTTGGGTTTGTTTCAGTTTACTCCTATTTTATTCCTCCTTCTTCATTCTTTTTGCTTTAATTTTAGTTTATCAACACCAATAATAGTAACATGTTTCCAAAAGTGAAAATGATAGGAAAAGATATATTCAAAGAAGTATTACTACTGCTAGCATCACTACCACTAGTATTACAACCACTAGTATTTACTAGTCTGTCTGAACTTCCAGTCTAATTACATAAGTAACCAACTTTGGTAGCTACCTGGATGGGAAAGGAGAGGTTTAGGATCTGCCTTTTGAAAGGAGGAATATCCAAGAATTTATATATGCATTTAAAAGCCACCACTTCATCTTTATGGTTCCTTAATACTTAACCTGTCCATCTATCTTTCCATCCATCCTCCATTCAGTGCAGGCATACATGTTTGCTTTCAGCTTCAAATCATGGTGATAAACACAAGCACATACACATAGTTATCTATGTCCTTTAACCTGGTTTTTGTTTATAATATATTTAAGTCTTCCAGACATCTTTTTAAATTAAATGTCATTTTGTTTTCAAATTTCTTTGGTCATAAAACCTCCCCTCATTTTCTTTTTAAAAATATATATTTAATTTATGAGAGAGAGAGAGAGAGAGACAGATAGAGTGAGTGGGTGTGCCAGGGCTTAGCCACTGAAAATGAACTCCAGATGCATGTACCACCTTGTGCATCTGGCTTTACTGGGGCATTGAACCCGGTCCTTAGGCATTGCAGGGAAGGGTCTTATCTGCTGAGCCACCCTCTAACTCACTTACTCCTTTTCTAATGATGTTCCAGGATATTCATGCTCCCACAAACTTAAATATAGACAGACACACACAAAAAAAGCCTTTGTCCTGGTAGCCTCTTGAATTTCCTCTTCATTATGTTAAATAACCTTATTTTTATGATGAGTTGACTCCTCCTCTGCAGTGTTGCATATTAAATCCATGCTTGCTTGTTATGCAAGTACTTAACCACTGGGCTATCTTCTCAGCCCCAATGATTTTGTTTTTAAGAGGACTGTCTTGAAAGTTAACAAATGCCCTTTTACTATTATAGATGATCTGTGATTTTTCTGATTTGACCTATCAGCATAATAAACTACTTTCATATATTTCCTAGTGCTGGATAGCCTTTATAAAATCAGCCCATTTTATATTTAATTTTATTAAAGAGTTTATAGTGTTATTAGACACAGTAATTTTGGCTACATATGTGTATATAACAAGTAATTATTTTCTAGTTTATCATTTTTCTTTTAAACACACACACTTATGTTTTTATTGTGTAACATTTTTCACCTTTATGGAATCTAATATAACAGTCTTATTGCTTCTTATGTGGAGTTATCTAAAAAGTTTTCCCTATACTTATATGAGGAAAATATTCAGCCACATTTTCTTCTGATAATTTCCTCTCATATTTACATTTTAAAATGATTTGAAATTCATTTCACTATAAAAATTGAGTAGGGAATTCATCTTTCTTGTTCTTTCATACTGATTTTCATTTGTCTTGGTAACATGTATTTAAGTATCCATCTTCTTACTGCCTCAAAGTGTTATTATGAATTAATTTTCAAACTATACCTGGACTTTGGCTGATGGCAATATTGCATTGACTTTTTCCTGTGTCAGTAATATTTTCTATATTACTATTCTATTACATTTATCATACATTTGGTCTTAGAGTAGGATATTTTAAAACTTTTTATTGACAATATTTATACATATAGATAATATAACATGATCATGATCCCCTCCCACCATCCTCCCTTCTCCTCTTCCTGAATCCTGTCTCTGACATGGACAAATTTTGGGGACTGGAGTGCTTCCTTAAATCCCAAGTCCTAAGTTCGTGTCTGTTAATTAATCAAAGAATTGTCAACTGAGAAAGAGTTTTACATATGTGTTTATGTATGTATGTATTTATTTATTTATTTTGGTTTTTCAAAGTAGGGTTTCTCTCTAGCCCAGGCTGACCTGGAATTCACTGTGTAGTCTCAGGGTGGCCTTAAACTCATGGTGATCCTCCTACCTCTGCTTCCTGAGTGCTGGGATTAAAGGCATGGGCCACCACATGTTTTTTTTTTTTTTTTTGAGAGAGAGACAGAGAGACAGAGAGGGAGAGGAAGACAGATAGAGATGGGCATGCCAGCAGCCTCTTAGCTGCTGCGAACGAAATCTAGATGCGTGTGCCCCCTTGTGCTCAAGTGCAGCATTGCGCCCTTGTGTCACTTTGCATCTGGCTAAACGTGGGACCTGGAGATTGGAACCAGTGTTCTTAGGCTTAGGAGGCAGGTGCCTTAAACGCTAAGCCATCTCTCCAGCCCCAGAATGGTTTTTATACCATCACACTTTATTCAGACATGAAGGAATTTGACAGAGGGAAATGGGTGGAGGATTTGAGGGCCGAACAGGAAGGCAAAGTGACCATAGAAATCAGGGGAAGTACACCATGTGGTCCAGGATCCCATGTAAATAAACACGGACCTTGGATGAGAAATGTGATGAGAAGGGTTTAAAAATAAAGTGTGTGATTCCAAAGAGATTAAAAAGTAAAAGCAGTCATAAGAAATGTCCCTGCCTGGCTGTCAGGATGGGAGAGGAGAGAGCTAATTTTACCAGTGTGAAGACCCAGGTGTGGAGTTGTGTGCAGCTCAAGGGCCAGGGAGGAGAAGAAGCCTTCTTGTTAGACCCAAATAAGATATATTTTAGGGGCTGTAGAGATGGCTTAGTGGTTAAGGCACTTGCCTGTGATGACTAATGACCTAGGTTTGATTCCTCAGTACCCATTTAAGCCAGATGCACAAGGTGGCACATGCATCTGGAGTTTGTTTGCAGTGGCTAGAGGCCCTGTCATATCCATTCTCTCCCACCCTCTCTCTCTAATAAATAACTATGTACTATTTCTTTCTCTCTAATAAATATATATATAAATAAAATATTTTATTAAAAAAGTGTTTTGGAGTCTGCTAAGGAAGAGGTGGGCGCACCTGTGCCAGGTATCTCAGTCAATCAGCCTGGGCTCAAAGGAGGAATCCATCCACACCTGGGAAGGGTACACACTCTGGAGAGATCTGATTGGGTGAGTTGAGTCCTGCGACTGAGGCAGGCAGAGCTAGCTGAGATGATAGGAGTGGCAAGGGTATATTAGGTAAGAGCATATGATCCCACCTTTAAGGGCCTTCCTATCTGCCTGTGGCAAACCTAGCCTCTCACAGCTCCACTGAATCCCTTCTTTCCAACTAGGCTCTCTTCTATTTTGATGCCATCATTTTCCCCTCCTATTATGCAAGTATTACGTAGGTAGTGTCAGCCACTGTGAGGTTATGAATACTACAGTCACTTTGTGTCTGGAAGGAAGTATCGCCAAGTACTTCCTTCAGCTTTTACATTCTATCTGCCACTTCTTCCACGATGGTATAAACATAATATTTTTAAAATTAAAGAATCTGTTGAAAGTTTGAATTGATCGAGAAATTAATTTGGGGGATTTGTAGAACATTAAAGTTTTTTGTTCAAAAATTATTTAATTATTTGTTTTCCTGATTCTCATTTCTGTTTTTCATGATATAGGTGCCATGTATTTCTTACTAATATTTATTATGTAATATATTATATTTCTGTGATGTTTTGATTATGCTTCTCATACAACTTATTTTCTTTTTAAAACATCAATGCATAAGACAGCTATTATATTGCAAATATTAATTTAACAAACAGCATACACTATTGTATATCTTTAAGCCAGTTGCTTGCTCCAATTTTCTCATTTTTAAAATGTATAACATTATAGTTGAAATGTAGGGATTTAACAAATTTATTGAGACCTTTAATATATAAACATATTGTAAATGGGTGATATTTCCATTAGATTATGCTGTTATGTTCCCTCTCTCTTGTCCCCATTCTGCTGAGGGCCCTCCTCAGTGGGGTTACTGATAATCACTGTGGGTTATGAATAAGATGATATTTTAAAGATATCAGTATGAAAGGGCCAAGAACCAAAGCCACGACAGGCTTCAGCTGCCTTGCAGGCCTCAGGTTAAACTCAGGTCAGGTTCCCAGAATGTAAGTCAGAACAAACAGTTACTGGAAAGACCATGCTAACCCAAAATAATGGGCCAATTAGACAAAATAAGCAGATGTAATACATTCCTGTGGCTTTGTAGTTTGCTTAACGTTCCTCAGCTGCTGTATAACCAATCAACTTGTAACAAATAAATTCATGGTAAATGTCAACCAATCATAATAGAAATTTCCCTTCTCTTTGTTTGAACCCAATAAAAGCTTCTCCCAAACATAACTTGAGGCTCTTTCACGAATCCACTGTGTTGGTGAAGTCAAAAGACCAAACTCAAGCCCAAAATAAAGCTCTTTGCTTTTGCATACGTGTCTGGACTCTTTGATGGTCTCTGGGGGGGGGCGGTGAACTGGGCACTATATTTGAGGGCTTGTCCAGGATCTCCCCCCCCCCAGAAACCCTGAAGACCACCAGCATGTAGAGCTTAAAGAATCGGCTGGTAAGATTCTATCTGTTGTCTGTTGTCCATTTGTTTCTGTAACTCTAAGTTTTGAAAATTGGTTCTCTACTTGGTTTGGTGGATGCGCCACTGGAAACCACTCAGTTTGGGTGGCGGGTCCTGGGTGCCCTATGCTCACCCATTGGGGAATTTTTATCCCTTCTGAATCTGAAGGAACAACATGGGTCGCTTCTGTGGGACGGCAGTTTGCCGTGGTTCCACTTTCGGTCTTGGCTCCCTCATGGAGCAAATCAGTCGACTGAATTTGTGTGTTATTTTGTTGTTTTGTTATTTGTCTTGCCATGGGCCTGACCATAAAAATGGGACAGATGGAGATGCTCCTCTCTATCTCCTGACTGATCATTTTAAGGATGTAAAGGAAGGGGCCTTAAATTTGAGTGTGGACATTAAGAAGGGTAAACTTATAACTTTTTGCAGGAGTGAGTGGCCCACATTCAATGTTGGCTGGGCCCCAGAAGGAACCTTCCACCTGCCTATCATCAGGCGGGTTCAGGACAATATCTTCCAGAATTTTTTGGCAGGAAGAACACATCCTGACCAGATCCCATACATTCTGATCTGGTGGGACATAGTGGAAGATCCCCTACTTGGTTAAAACCTTTTCTCTCCCCACAGCTCGACTCCACAGCCATTCTGGCAATTAAGAAGAAGGACCCTCCTCCTTCTGACCCTTCTCCTGTTCCCTCCCTACCTAACACCCCTCTTTATCCTGTTTTACAGGATTCTCAACAAGAAGAATTAATCTTTCCTACCCCTTATCCTTCCCCTCCTCTAAATCCACCACCTCACCAACTAGATCCACAGGAACCCCAACCAGCACCCCAGCCTCTCCCTATCCAGAGTCCCCCTAACACTTAGAGCAGGGCTCTCCGGACCCTGTCACCTGAGCCAGATACAATCGCCCTTCCCCTTTGGGTGACAGGGCCTCCTGATGCAGCTGGCAACCAACCTCATCACTGTTGTCCATTTGCCACCAGAGATCTTTACAATTGGAAAATGCAAACTCCTAAGTTTTCTGAAAAACTGCAGGATTACTTTATCTGTTAAGACTCTATTATTTTCACCTATCTTCCAACTTGGAATGATTGTCAGCAGCTTTTGCAGATTCTCTTTACTACGGAAGAAAGAGAAGGAATCTTGACTGAAGCCTAGAAATTGGTTCTGGGCCTTTATGGAAATCCCACAAACAACCAGGCTGTCATTGACGCCTTCTTCCCATTGACTAGACCAGACTGGGACTTCAGTGTGGCAGAAGGTAAGGGGAGACTCCAAGTCTACCGCCAGACTCTAATGGGGGGCGTCTCAGGGCAGCCGCTGGGTGCCCAACCAATTTGGCTAAGGTTAGTGATGTTCAGCAAGGAAAAGATGAAAGTCCAGCTGCCTTTTTAGAGAGACTCATGGAAGCATATCGTATGTATACCCCCATGGATGCAGAGTTTCCAGAGAATAAAACAACAGTTATCCTTAGTTTTGTTAATCCAGATATTAGAAAGAAAATTCAAAAATTAGATAGATTAGCAGATAAAAGTTTGCGGAATGAGTGTGCAACAACAGAGAGAGCCCAGAAGAACGACAGGCACTAGCCATTGCTTCAGCTCATGAGAAGAACACCCATAGACTGGCTAAAATACTTTTGGCAGCAACTGCAGAGTCCCTGGGAACTCAGTGTAAACAATACAAGAAGCTCACAGGAGAACAAGGTACGAGAGGAACTTCGCAGAACAAACCCAAACTCCAACCCAATCAATGCGCTTACTATAAGGAAATGGGACATTGGATTAAAGACTGCCTCCAGAAGCCTCCAACTCAGGGTAAACAGCCAGACCGGATCAAAGTTTTAGAATTAGAAGATATGTCCGATTAGGGGTGATGGGGTTTGGACCCCCTCCCTGAGCCCAGGGTAACTCTAAGAGTGGAGGGGACACCAATTATTTTTCTGGTGGATACTGGAGCACAACATTCAGTGCTTACTAAATCTCAAGGAAAATTGTCAAACAAAAAGTCTTGGGTACAGTGGACCTTGGCATGGGCTGGGTATCCCACTCCTTCATGGTCATACCTGAGTGCCCTTACCCCATTTTGGGAAAAGATCTGCTCACCAAAATGGGAGCCCAAATTTCTTTTGGCCTGGGAGGGGGCATCTTTCTGATAAAAATGACACCCAATACAAATGTTGACTGTCCAATTGGAAGATAAATATAGGCTACACCAACAACCAAGTCCCATGATGGACATTGCTGAATTGTTACCAAACTTTCCTGGAGCTTGGACAGAGACTGGGGAATGGGACTTGCCTCCCACTGTCCACCCATTTGGGTGAAACTAAAACCTGGGGCAACCCCTACTAGAGTCAGACAGTACCCTATGTCATGAGACTCCCATATGGGAATAACTCCCCATATCAGGCGACTCCGGGACACTGGGGTGCTTGTTCCCTGTCATTCCCCTTGGAATACTCTGCTCCTACCAGTAAAAAACCACACACTGGGGACTATCAACCAGTCCAAGATCTAAGAGAAATAAATAAAAGGGTGATAGACATCCACCCAACAGTGCCAAATCCTTATACTCTTTTGAGTTCTTTGCCTCCATCTAGAGTTTGGTATATGGTATTGGACTTAAAAGATGCTTTCTTTAGTCTGTCGCTGGTGGCACAAAGCCAGCCACTGTTTGCTTTTGAATAGCACAATCTAGAGCAAGGGTTTAATGGACAACTGACCTGGACACGACTACCTCAAGGATTAAAAAAATCGCCCACCTTGTTTGATGAAGTGCTACATGAAGACTTGGGTGAGTACTGCCAGCTACACCCATACCTAACTTTACTGCAATATGTTGATGACATATTAATAGCCGCGACATGGCACAAACTTGTCAGACCGATACAGAGGATTTGCTAATAACTTTGGGTGACCTTGGGTACCGTGCCTCAGCTAAAAAGGCACAAATTTGCCCAAGAGAAGTAACCTATTTGGGGTATATTCTTAAAGATGGTCAAAGATGGCTATCTCAGGCTAGAAAAGAGACTGTGCTCAGCATTCCAACCCCACCACGCTCAGAGCAGTATGTGAGTTTTTGGGGTTGGCTGGTTTCTGCCGGTTGTGGATTCCTGGGTTTGCTGAGAAAGTTAAGCCCCTATATGAACTAACAAAAGAGGGAAGTCCATTTCAATGGACTCCCCCCCCCCCCCAAGAACAGGCTTTCAATGACAATAAGCAATGGCTACTAGCTGCACCTGCATTAGTGTTGCCAGACATAAACAAACCCTTCTGTCTCTACGTGGATGAATGGAAGGGGATAGCCGAAGGGGTCTTAACTCAAACTTTAGGCCCTGGAACCGGCCAGTTGCTTGTTTATCAAAGAAATTAGACCCAGTGGCCACTGGATGGCCACCATGCCTGAGGATTATAGCTGCTACTGCCTAGCTGGTTAAAGATGCAAATAAGTTAACCTTAGGACAAGAACTCCAGGTGGTTATTCCTCACACCATTGAAGGGGTCCTTAAGCAACCCCCTGACCATTGGATGAGTAACACCCTCATAATTCATTATCAGAGCATGCTTCTAAATCCGCCCACAGATACAATTCTTTCCAAGCACAGCCTTAAACCCTGCTACCTTGTTACTGAATCCTGACTTGGAGGGACCCTTCCTCAACTGCACTGACATCCCGAGTCGAGTCTACAACATCAGAAAAGATCTCACTGACCAACCTTTGTCAGATGCTAAGGTCACTTGGTATACGGATAGCAGGAGCTTCATGACAGATGGACAAAGGTATGTGGGGGTGACTGTAGTACTAGAAACAGAGACTGTCTGGGTGGCAGCTTTGCCCAAAGGAATATCTGTGCAATGGGCTGAGCTCATTGCTCTAACTAAGGCTTTGCAGTTAGGTAAAGGCAAAAAGCTAAATGTATACACAGATAGCCATTATGCCTTTGCAACTGCTCATGTGCATTGGTCCATTTACCAAGAAAGAGGCCTCCTTACAGCTGAAGAAAAGACTATTAAGAACAAGGAACAGATTTTAGATTTGCTAGCGGCCTTGTGGCTGCCTTCAAAATTGGCTATTATACACTGTCCTGGTCATCAAAAAGCAGATACTCCAGTGGCAGAGGAAATCAGAGAGCAGATGAAGTGGCTAAAAAGTTACTTTAGAGACTGAGCTGATACTGACTGTACTCCCAGACCTAGGGACCCCTACCCTACTTGACATTCCCAGATATTCCACAGAGGACTTTAAACTGATTAATAAAATGCCCATGACTCAAAAAGAAGATGGAGGTTGGATCCACGCTGGAGATTACAAACTAATCCTTCCTCTCACCTCGCTAAGCAGCTCCTACAACATCTGCATCAGTCTACCCATTTGGGGATGAAAAAGACAGAAGAATTAATTAGACATAGTCATCTAAAGATACTTAATTTAAGGTCCCACATTGAAGGAATGGCTAATAAATGTTTAAGTTGCAAGGTGAGCAACGCCAGTACTCAACATTCTAAAAGGACTTGGAATCTGTTCGAGGGGCTCCAAACCAGGGGCCCATTGGAAATTGGACTTTAAAGAGGTAAAACCTAGTAAATATGGTTATAGATATCTCTTAGTTTTTGTAGATACTTTTTCAGGATGGATGGAAGCTTTCCCTACCAAACATGAGACTGCACAGGTGGTGACAAAGAAAACTCTGGAAGAAATTTTGCCCAGAGTATGGAATGCTTGCTCTTTTGAGTTAGATAATGGACCTCAGATAATTTCTCAGGTAACACAAGAGGTAATTAAGATATTAGCAGATATTGGAAACTACATTGTGCTTACAGGCCCCAGAGTTCAGGACAGGTAGAAAGAATGAATAGAACTTTAAGAGACCCTTACTAAATTAACCTTGGAGACTGGCAGGGACTGGGTATCTCTCCTCCCCTTTGTCCTTTATAGGGTAAGGAACACCCCCTACATGATAGGATTAACTCCTTATGAGATTATGTTTGGGAGACCACCTCTCATTCTGCCTGATTTAAAGGAAGAACTACTTGAGAAGTTTAATAATCAAAATTTATGTGAGTCTTTTCAATCCTTAATTAGAACTCACAAAAAAGTGTGGCCTCGCCTGAAGGCCATATATGAGACTGGACCTTCCCCACCAACACACAGATACCAGCCTGGGAATTGGGTCTTTGTTCGTGAAACGCTCAATCCCCACTAGAAAGGACCCTATGTCATCATCCTGACGACTCCCATTGCCATCAAGGTAGATGGGATCGCCACATGGATTCATCACACTCAAGTCCGACCAGCAGAACTCCTGGCTGAACTTGAGGACTATCAAGCAAAATGGAAAGTTCAATGAGACCCAGAATCTCCTCTCAAGCTCAAGCTTCAGCCCGCCTAATGATTTTTGTGTTACAAACTGCATGTACTCTCCCTAACTTTAACCCACATGTCCCTTTAAACCTTACATGGGAAGTATACAATTTAGTCACCTTAGAAACTCTAAATTCCACCACTGGCATGCACCTACTTTGGACTTGGTTCCCAGATTTATATTTTGATCTGGGCACCTTTCTTGGACTGACTTGGTCAGACTCATTTCTCCAGAAGCATCATTTTTATGCTTGCCCAGGGTATATTACTGCCAAGAAACATCATAAAGACTGTGGGGGAACTGAGAATTATTACTGTGGGTCATGGGACTGTGTTTCCACAGGATACATATGGTGGAAAGCACCCAAAACAGATTATTTAATTTCCATAACTAGGAACTCCGAGCCCCGCTGCTTGAGAATAACATTGGGGTCTCTGAAAAGGCTTTTGGAGAAAAATGGGGATGAACATTGTAACCCAGTTTACTGATCGTGGAAAGCAGGATAGATGGTTACAAGGATTAACCTGGGGAATAAGAATTTATGATAAGTCCCGCCTAGGCCCATGTGGTACTGGGGGACTCATAGGAGTACCATTACAAGTTTCATGACCTAAAAGCTCATCCCTAGGCCCAAACAAAGCCCTGGCCCCACTATCTAAATCGAAACCTATTCCTGCCCAAACTGGGACCCACACGAGAGCCCCGGACTCCACCCAGCCAGAGATTCCCCTTAATACTTCCCAGATCTTTACCCCTCCAATGGTGCCCTCAGGGTTTGACAACCCCCTAATAACTCTCCTCAATCGATCTTTTATGGTTGTAAATGCTACCTGCCTGGACCTAATCTCTGCCTGTTGGCTTTGTTATGACACTGCACCCCCTTTTACTAAGGGATTGTGGGGAATGGAACTTATACAATTACTGAAGACTACGCTAAGTGTAGATGGAAACAAAAACAGGCCTAGTTAACTTTAGCCTCTGTCACTGGGCAAGGAATATGTATAGGGAAAGTACCCTCACTCATCAATACCTTTGTTTGATAATTCAGCCCCTTACGAATTTCAATTCATCAAATTATCTAATCCTCCTACAGATATGTGGTGGGCATTCTCCACCGGCCTGACTCCTTGTATACACTGTGAGGTACTCACCAAGTCACATGGATTCTCTGTACTCATAAGACTATCCCCAGGCTTCTCTACATGCAGAGGATGACATATATAACCATTTATGGGCACCTCCCCCAAGGATTCAAAAACGAGAACCTATCACAACCCTTACTTTAAGCTTCTTAAAAGGTGCAAGTTTGGCGGGTATAGGAACTGGTACTGCAGCTTTAGTGAATCAAGTAAAACATTTTTCCAGTCTACGAGCAGCCATTGATATAGACATAGAAAGACTTAAAAACTCGATTTCTCTCCTTCAAGAGTCTCTTTCTTCCCTAGCAGAGGTTGTATGACAAAGTAGGTGAGGACTGGACCTACTCCTCCTCCACCAGTGAGGTCTATGTGTAGCTTAAGGAGAAGAATGCTGTTTTTATGTTGATCATTCTGGCATTGTAAAGGACTCTATGGCTAAAGTCTGGGAAGACTTAGCTAAAATTAAAAGAGAAAAAGAAGCTTCCCAGGGATGGTTTGAATCATGGTTTAATTTTTCCCCATGGCTTACAACCCTATTTTCTGCTTTAGTAGGCCCCGTGCTTATATTGCTACTGTTAATCACTATAGGACCCTATATACTTAATAGGTTGGTTATTTTTATTAAGGAGCGAATCAATAGTGTACAATTAATGGTTTTGAGAAGTCAATATGTTCCACTAGAACCCTTAGGACCCAGGATTGGCTCCCCTTAGGAACATAGAGAGGGGGGAATGAAAGGCCCAAGAACCAAAGTAACGTCATGACAGGCTTCGGCTGCCTTGCAGGCCTCAGGTTAAACTCAGGTCAGGTTCCCAGAATGTAAATCAGAACAAACAGTTACTGAAAAGACCATGCTAACCCAAACTAATGGGCCAATTAGACAAAATAAGCAGATGTAATACATTCCTGTCGCTTTGTAGTTTGCTTAATGTTCCTCAGCTGCTGTATAACCAATCAACTTGTAACAAATAAATCCATGGTAAATGTCAACCAATCATTTTAGAAATTTCCCTTCTTTGTTTCTTAAAACCTGACTACAACAATAAAAGCTTCTCCCAAATGCAACTCGAGGCTCTTGCACGAATCCACTGTGTTGGTGAAGTCAAGAGACCAAGTTTAAGCCTGAAATAAAGCTCTTTGCTTTTGCATAAGTGTCTGGACTCTTTGATGGTCTCTGGGGGGCACCATGAACTGGGCACTACAAGTACACAGTTTTGAATTAATGAATTTCATTCTTGTTATTGAGATTTCTACAAGTTACTGTATTGAATTTACTTGTTTGTTCTAGTAGTTTTCTTCAGTTAACTTTTTTAGTTTACAAACAACCACTTATTCAAGTAAGATTTTAAAGAGCTTTTTACAAAGAAGTTTAATTTGGTAAAGAAAGGTGTCTTTGGTTATTACCATTTTCAGCTGCCTATTGATAGGAAAGTGACTCATGTCCTCATGTAAATGAACTTGGAGAATCAACTTTCAAAATATGAAATGCACAGTTTGGTTTTATTTATTTCTCTCAAAGCTTTCAGAATATTTGGTCTATATCAAAGATATGCTATTCAGAATGGTTTGGTTAAAGATAGAAGTCCATAACATTATCTTACTAAAGGAAATGAGCTGTGCTGTGTGTGGTGGTTTGATTCAGGTGTCCCCTATATATTTAGGTGTTCTGAATGCTAGGTTCCCAGCTGATGGGGATTTGGGAATTTACGCCTCCCGGAGGCACTGTATTGTTGGGGACCAGCTTATGGGTATTATAGCCAGTTTCTCCTTGCCAGTGTTTCGCACACTCTTCTGTCACTATTGTCCATCTGATGTTGGCCAGGAAGTGATGTCCACCCTCTGCTCATGCCATTTTCTCCTCCTGCCATCATGGAGCTTCCCGTTGAGTGTGTAAACCAAAATAAACCTTTTTTTCCCCACAAGCTGCTTTGGTCAGGTATTTCTGGAATCAGTGAGAATCTGACTACAACACTTGTACCACAGTGATCCCAGATCTTTGCATAAATTCTTGGAAATATTGTCAGCTAAACAAATTATGTATGGACTGTATAGATAAAATAGGATGGGTGGGAAGATTTCTCAGTGGTAAAAGGCACCTGCTTACAAAACCTGCTGTCCTGCATTTATTTTCCCAAGTACCCACAAGTTTGTTTGCAGTGGCAAGAGACCCTGACATGCCCATAGTCTTGTTCTCTCTCAAATAAATACATAATTGTTTTCAAAATAGGTTTATTTCTGTCATTGTTGTCTAAAAGTAAGATGTGAGGAAAATGGTAAAACCAAATTGCAACTAGTGGCCATCAGTCCTAAGATAACAATTTTGAGAGCATCAGTGGGATAGCTTTTGCTGTTAATATTTGTTTTGCCTGTGTGTGTGTGGTTGTGTGGTGTATGCACCTGTGTGTGCAGAGGCTTCCGGAGAACATAGGGTGTCTTCCTCTCTCATTCGTCTGCTTGTTTCTTTAGACAGAGTCTCTTACTCAATCTGGGGCTGTCATTTTTTCTTCAGTCTGGCTGACAAGTGAGTCACAATGATTCTGCAGTCTCCTTCCTTAGGATTAGGGTTAAATATGTAGATGGCCATGCCCAGCTGTTTATGAGTGTTGGGGAAATTGAACTCAGGGCAAACAAGGCCCTTTTAGGACCTCATGCTTGTGAAGCACGCTCTCTCAGCCATTGCCCCAACTCCGTCTTAAAATGTTTAACATATGTTAAATGTTCTAATGTGCTTAAACTTAGTTTTAAGTACACAGTGTGGTTCAGTGTTATTGTATGAGCAATAAAAGATAAAAAAACAAAACAAAACAAAACAAACCTCTAACCAAATAGCAAAATGTGAACTAAAGACCACAGAGGAAGACTTAACAACTCACTCACCATGACTGCCTCTAAATATGCAAATGCATGATCTAATTGTGAATGAATTTTCTTTTTAAAGCAGCAGCTGTGACTTGCACAATTTAGAAATGTCAACTTTCAACTAAATCCAAGTATCCACTTAAGGGCAGAAGGAATGATTTATTTAAAAAAATTCACTATTTCCCAGTTCATGATCTGGGTGGGCTGTAAAATACCATATAAATGTGAGAAGTTGGAAGACTTAAAAATGTCTAGAGTTGTGTAAGCCGGGCGTGGTGGCACACGCCTTTAATCCCAGCATTCAGGAGGCAGAGGTAGGAGGATCGCTGTGAGTTCAAGGCCACTGTAAGACAACATAGTGAATTCCAGGTCAGCCTGAGCTAGAGTGAAACCCTACCTGAAAAACCAAATAATAATTTAAAAAAAGGTCTAGAGTTGTGAACATTTGTTGCAGTTATGTTTGTACCAGTTTTCTAAAGTCAGATCATCTTCAGGATGAACCTACTGACTGGCCAAATCAGAGCTGGTCTGGAAGCTAAGCTGCTGGGTCCAGGGAGCTAATTAAAACAAGAACAGAGGGACTGGGAAGATGGCTCAGAGGTTACAGGTGCTTGCTCGTAAAGCCTGCTGGTCTGGGTTCAATTCTCAAGCCACCCATGTAAGCCATATGCAAAAAATTGTGCAAGTGCCTGGTGTTGTTCGTTTGCAGTGGCAGAAGGCCTTGGCGCATGCATGTGTACACACACGCACATGCAAATGAATAACAACTAGAAAAATATACAAGAACTAAGAAGAAAACTTTACTTACAAGGGTACGTAAATTAAGTTCTTAAGGATGAGCGGGGCTTTGGTTGGCTAGAGCTTTTTTTCCTTGGTAAGGAAGGAAGGGTTTGTTTTGACTTTTAGTTTGGGAGTACAGTTCAGCACAGTGGGAATGGCAAGGAAGTATGAGGCAGCGGGTCACATTGTGATTACAACCAGGAAGCAGAGAAATGAATGCTGGTGCTCAGCTCCCTGTTTATTTTATTTTATTTATTTATTTATTTATTTATTTTATTCAGTCAAGGATCCTAGCCCATGACATGGTACTACCCACAGTTAGGTGGGTCTTCTCACCCCAATTAACCTGTTGTAGAAATTCTCTCAAGACATGCCCAAAGATATATTGCCTACGTCATTCTAAATCCCGTCAAATTGATAGTCACATTAATCATCACAAGATCTCACAATAAAAAGTACTAACTGCATTTCTATTTTTTGAATTAGCTTGGTTATAGATTCATGACTGATCTTGCTTCTAAAGAAAATTGGAAGCAGTTTAAAGATAGCCAGAAAATATTTAATGAAATAGTGTGTTATTTTAGAAAATCCTAGACTGCGATCTTGTGCCATCTAAGAATAAAGACCTCCTCCTACCTCATCAGTAGTGTTACTATACATACTTTAGAACAATGTTTGAAATATAATATCTGAAAAATTATCTTTTAAGTGCATAAATTTATTTTTTATTAATATTCAAACATAGGTTGTAGTATGTCCCCTGCCCCATTCCCCATTTTCCGGAGGGCCCTCCTCAGTAGGGTTATTGGTGTTCACTGTGGGGTAATTAGGGCCTCTGTCTCTGGGGGGGGAGCTATGCCCTAACTTGTTTCTACCTGCCTTGGAGCTCTTACAGTCTTCCTGACCCCTCTTCTGCAACAGTCCCTATGCCTTGGCAGGTGTGCTACCAGTTGGTATTGACTTCTCTATACCTTCTGTATTTCCATTCTGATGTGTTTCAGTTCACCACAGTATTTGTTGCTATTTATCTGGATGTGGATGTTGGGCTATTATTGGGAGCAATATTTGTGTCACTGCTTCCTCTGCAGTTTCTTCTGGCACCTGGTAGATGTGGCACAGCTCCCTGTGAACATTTGGCTGTCCTTCCTTGGGTTGATGGATCTTGCATCTCTCCAGTATTCTCTGCCATCTATAAGATAAAACAGATTCTCCAACCAAGGGTGAGAACAGCTTTGATTAAAGGGGATATGCCTAGGAGCTGAAAGATATTTTAATGAGACTACCTACTCGACTTGTACAGGGAACACTGGGAGCTTCTCTCTGGGTTTGTAATTTTCTTGACAATGGGGTTCTGACTTAGTTTACAGTACCAGTAATGAGTTCTTTCTCATTGAGTGGATGTCATGTCCAATCAGAGGGCAGTTGGTTACCCACAAAGGCTATGTGCCACTATTGTACAAATGTGTACTTCTTTTTTTAAATATATTTTTATTGACAACTTCTATACTTCCAGACTGTTCCAGACTATTGACCATGATATTTTCCTCCCCTCCCCCACTTTCCTCTTCACAGCTTCACTTTCCATCATATCCTCTCCCATTAGTCTCTCTTTTAATTTGATGTCATCATCCTTTTCTCCTATTATGAGGGTCTTGTGAAGATATTGCTAGGCACTGCAAGGTCATGGATATGGAGGCCAATTTCTGTCTGGACAATTGCGTTGTAAGGCATGGTACTCTTCCTTTGGCTCTTACATTCTTTCCACCACCTCCTCCACAACGGACCCTGAGCCTTGAAGGGTATGATAGGGATGTTTCAGTGCTGGACACTCCTCCATCCCTTCTTCTCAGCACTATTTTGGCTTTTTAGGTCATCCAATTGGTCATCACCATCTGAAAAGAGAAGTTTCTTTAACCAGAAGTTACAGTAGCAGTAATAAATGAATATATGAATATGAACATTAACTGTAGTGCTTTTGTGGTGGGAATAATATGTACATTTAACCACACAAGAGCAGGCTTTGTACCCTTAAGGCTCATGACCTCCCTAGCCACAAGCTTTTGATTAGGTTTTCAGTACCAGGCAGGTATTCCCTCCCATAGAGCAGGCCTTCAGTTCAATTATAGAGCAGTTGGTTTCCCCCAGAGCAGACATGCCACTATTGCACCCATTTGGTCATTAGGCCTGTCTGGCCAAACTTGAGGCTTCCAATGTCCACATTTTTACTGCTAATGACTTCTGTCTCCCATATGGCTGCTTGCAGTGCAGCTTTTTCCAGCTTTCAGTTGGCTGGGCTACAGGTGCTCAGTACCAGATTGATTTCTCAGTGACCTTGTCCACAGGCATGTGAAGCCTTTAGCAATAGGATCTTACCAGCTGTTTCTCAAGGGCCTTGGCAATATCCTGTAATGTTTTGGAGGCAACAGGGACCTCCCTGGCCAACAACTCACTGGAAGGTATCCCATCCCTGGCACTGAAAATTTTCTAGTAACAATCTTTTGCTTTTGGATGTGCCATTATTCACAAAAGTATGTTTTTATATGTCGTATTCAGAATATCTTGAATTTTGATTGACCCTCCTCCCCACCCTTCGTTTACACAATTTAATCCCCAGCCTTGCTGAGGCCTTTCCCCTTACATATATACAATACCATCCCCTTAAGTCCTTCCCTTTCCTCCCTCCCTTATAGCCTTTTTCTAGCTTACTGGTATCTGCTACTGATTTTTAGTTCCAGCTCATACAAAAGTCTGTATTTGTAGCTAGGATCCACATATTAGAGAGAATATGTGACATTGGCTTTTTGGGCCTGGATTACCTCACTTAGTATAATCCTTTCCAGATCCATCAATTTTCCTACAAATTTCATTTTTCTTTGCCACTGAATAAACTCCATTGTGTAAATGTACCACATATTTATTATTCATTCATGTGTGGAGGGACATCTTGGTTGGTTCCATCTCCTAGCTATTGACAATAGAGCAACAATAAACATGATTGTACAAGTATCTCTAAGGTAGTGAGTGTCTAGGAGTGCTATAGCTGGATCATATGGTAAATCTATTTTTAGCTGTCTCAAGAACCTCATACTGATTTCAATAATGGCTATACCAGAGTACATTCCCACCAAGAGTGTAGAAGGTTTCCCCTTTTTCTGCATCCTCTCTAACATTTATTGTCATTTATTTTCTTGATGGTAGCCATTCTGACAGGAGGGAGATGGAATCTCCAAGTAGTTTTAATTTGCATTTCCCTGATGGCTAAGGATGTAGAACACTTTTTTAGATGTTTATATGCCATCTGTATTTCTTCTTCTGAGAACTCTCTATTTAGTTCCATTGCCCATTTATTTTCTTATTTTTTTTTTATCGGCAACTGTAGGACAATGTCTCATGGTACTTCCCTCCCTCCCTCCACTTTCCCTTTTGAAACTCTACTCTCCATCACATCCCCTACCCCTTTCAATCAGTCTCTCTTTTCATTTTGATGTCATCATCCTGTACTCCTATTATGATGGCCTTGTGTAGGTAGTTTCAGGTACTGTGAGGTCATGGATATCCAGGCCATTTTGTGTCTGGAGGAGCACATTGTAAGGAGTCCTACCCTTCCTTTGGCTCTTACATTCTTTACGCACCTCTTTCACAATGGACCCTGAACCTTGGAATGTGAGTTAGAGATGTTTCAGTGTTGAGTGCTCCTCTGTCCCTTCTCAACACCATGGTGCCTTCTGAGTCATCCCAAGGTCACCACCATCTGAAAAGAGAAGCTTCTCTAACCAAAAGTGAGAGTAGCATTAATATATGGCTGTGGACATTAAGAGAAGTGCTTACTGGGCAGTTT
The DNA here is from genome assembly GCA_036365145.1 of Orientallactaga sibirica. Lineage (NCBI taxonomy): Eukaryota > Metazoa > Chordata > Mammalia > Rodentia > Dipodidae > Orientallactaga > Orientallactaga sibirica. The sequence continues at coordinate 4,545,182 of JAEOAD010000418.1, forward strand.
GGTGAGCATAGTGTATACATTTAGCCAGACACCAGCAGATGTTACACCCCTAGGGCTCATGACTACCCCTTTTGTAGGTTTTCAGTATCAGGGATGTATTTCCTCCCAGTCCAATTAGCGGTTGGTTTCCCCCATAAGAGACATGCCATTGAACTGAATGCAGCATAGCTTTTTCCAGTTTTCTGTCAGCTGGTCCACATGGAGGAGGCTTTCAGCTCAACTCCAGAAGGACTTCTCAGTGACCTTGTAGCCCAAGTATGTGGAGTCTTCAGCAATAGGGTCTTACCATATATTCCTGGTGGGAAATTAAAGGCCTTGGCAATGGCCTATACTGTTTTGGGGGTATCTGTGACCTCGTTGGCCAACAACTCACTGGAAGGTATTCCATCCCTGGCACTGAAACTTTTCTAGTAACAATCCAGTGCTTCTGAGTGTTCCACTGTCCAAAAAGGTAGGTTTCCATGTGACTTATTTATATACTCTTAGATTTTGATTAGCCCTCCCTCCACCTTTCCTTAACTCAGTCTCTTCCCCTGACCTCACTTAAGCCTTTTCACCCCCATTAATCTGTTCTTCTACTTACATATATACAATACCATCCTATTAAGTCCCCCTCCCTTTCAATTCCCTTTATGTCTCTTTTCTAGCTTACTGGCTTTTGCTACTGAGTTTTATTCCTACTCACATAGAAGTCCAATCATTTGTAGCTAGGATCCACATATGAGAGAGAACATGTGACGTTTAGCTTTCTGGGCCTGGGTTACCTCACTAAGTATAATCCTTCCCAGATCCATCCATTTTCCAGCAAACCTTCATAACTTCATTTTTCTTTACCGTGGAATAGAACTCCATTGTGTAAATGTGCCACATCTTTATTACCCAATCATCTGCTGAGGGACATCTAGGCTGGTTCCATTTCCTAGCTATTGTGAAGAGAGCAGCAATAAACATGGTTGAGCAAGTATCTCTAAGGTAGCAAGATGAGTCCTTAGCATATATGCATTGGAGAGGTATAGCTGGGTCATATGGTAGATCTATATTTAGCTGTCTCAGGAACTTCCAAACTGACTTCCACAATGGCTTGCCCAGATTGCATTCCCACCAACAGTATAGAAGGGTTCCTCTTTTTCTGTATCCTCACCAGCATTTATGGTCATTTGTTTTCTGATGGTAGCCAATCTGATAGGAGTGAGATGGAATCTCAACATAGTTTTGATTTGCATTTCCCTGATGAGTAGGGGTGTAGAACATTTTATTTAGATGTTTATATGCCTTCTGTATTTCTTCTTCTGAGAACTCTCTATTTAGTTCCACAGCCCATTTTTAAATTGGGATGTTTGATTTCTTATTTAATTTTTTGAGTTCTTTGTATATCCTAGATATTACTCCTCTGTCAGATGTGTCGCTGGCAAAGATTTTCTCCCATTCTGTAGGTTGCCTCTTTGCTGTATTCACAGTGTCCTTAGCTATACAAAAGCTTTGTAATTTCATGAGGTCCCAGTGGTTGATCTGTGGTTTTATTTCCTGAGTGATTGGGGTTATATTCAGAAAGTCTTTGCCAAGACCAATATGTTGAAGGGTTTTCCCTACTTTTTCCTCTAGCAGTTTCAGAATCTCAGGTCTGATATTAAGGTCTTTGATCCACTTGGACTTAATTCTTGTACATGGAGAGAGATAAGGATCTATTTTCATCCTTCTACAGATGCATATCTAGTTTTCCCAGCACCATTTGCTGAAGAGGCTATCTTTTGTCCAATGAATATTTTTGGCATTTTTGTCAAAGAGCAGGTGGCTATAGCTACCCAGACTTACATCAGGATCCTCTATTCTGTTCCATTGATCTACATGTCTGTTTTTGTGCCAGTACCACACTGTTTTTATGACTATGGCTCTGTGATATAGGTTAAAATCAGGTATGGTGATACCACAGCCTTACTTTTGTTGCTCCAAATTGTTGCAGATATCTGAGGATTTTTGTTCTTCCAAATGAATTTTTGGATTATTTTTTCTGTTTCCATGAAGAATGCCATTGGAATTTTGATGGGGATTGCATTAAATGTGTAGGTTTCTTTTGGTAAGATTGCCATTTTCACAATATTGATTTTTCCAATCCAAAAACAAGGGATGTCTTTCCATATCCTAGTGTCTTCTGCAATTTCTTACTTGAGTGTTTTAAAGTTTTCATTGTAGAGTTCCTTCCCTTCCTTGGTTAGGTTTATCCCAAGGTACTATATTTATTTATATATATTTTTTAATGCACTTGTGAATGGGAGTGATTCTCTGATTTCATCCTCTGTGTGTTTGTTGTTAGCATATAGGAAGGCTACTGATTTCTGTGTGTTTATTTTGTATCCTGCTACATGGCTATAGGTGTTTATCAGCTCTAACAGTTTGCTGGTAGAGTCTTTAGGGTCCTTTATGTATAGAATCACATCATGGGCAAATAATGATAACTTGATCTCTTCCTTTCCTGTTTATATCCCTTTTATCTGTATCTCTTGCCTTATTGCTATGGCTAAAATTTCCAGTACTAAATTGAATAAAAGTGAGGACAGTGGAAACCATTGTCTTGTGCCTGATTTTAGTGGAAAAGCTTCAAGTTTTTCTCCATTTAGTATTATGTTGGCTGTGGTTTTGTCATAAATAGCTTTCATTATATTGAGATATATTCCTTCCATTCCTAGTCTCTGTAGGACTTTTATCATGAAGGGATGTTGGATTTTGTCAAATGCTTTTTCTGTATCTAATGAGATGATCATGTGGTTTTTGTCCTTCAGTCCATTTATATAATGTATTACATTTATTGATTTACAGCTTACTTGGTCAGGGTGAATGATCTTTTGAACCATCTTTTGCTGTTTGTCAATATTTTGTTAGTTCTTTCATGAAGGCTGTAATTTTCTTTTTTTTTTTGTACTATCTTTGTAAAATTTGTTATCAGCTTCACAAAATGAATCCATCTAAGACATTGGACTGGTTTTCTTAGTTGGGACTTTTCTTAGTTTTTTATAACTGCTTGGATCTCCATACTTGTTATAGGTCTATTTAAGTGGTTAATTCCATCTTGATTTAATTTAGGTAGGTCATATAAATCAAGGAAATCATCCATTTCTTTCAGATTTTCAAACTTAGTTGAGTATATGTTCTTATAGTATGTCCCTATGGTTTTTAAAAAATTTCTCTGCTATCTATTGTGATGATGCCTTTTTCATCTCTAATTTTTTTAAATTTGTGTCTCTTTTCTCTTTCTTTTGGTAAGATTTGATAAGGGTTTATCAATCTTGTTTGTCCTTTCAAAGAACCAACTCTTTGTTTCATTGATTCTTTGGATTTTTTTTTTTTGGTTTCTATTTTATTAATTTCTGCCCTAATCTTTATTATTTCTTCCAATCTACTGATTTTTGGTGTGCCTTGTTCTTCTTTTTCCAAGGCCTTAAGGTGAAGCATTAAGTTTTTTACTTGTGACCTTTCTAATTTCTTAATATAGGTATTTAAAGCTATATATTTCTCTCTTAGGACTGCCTTCATTGTGTCCCAAAGGTTTTGGTATGTTGTGTTCCTATTATTATTTGACTCTATTATTTCTTCATTCACCCATTCATCATTTAGTAGTATATTGTTTAGTTTCCATGCTTTTGTGTATGCTCTATAGCTTTTCTTGCTGTTGATTTGTAGTTAGATTCCATTGTGATCAGATAGAGTGCAAGAAATTATTTCAGTTTTCCTGTATTTGTTAAGATTTGCTTTGTGTCCTAATATATGTTTTATTTTAGAAAATGTTCCATGTGCTGCTGAAAAGGATGTGTATTCTGCAGCATTTGGATGAAATGTCCTGTATATATCTGTTAGGTTCATTTGTTCTATGACCTCATTTAATCCAGAAGCATCTATGTTTATTTTTTGCTGGGATGACCTGTCAATTGGTGAGAGTGGGGTGTTGAAGTCACCCACTACAACTGGTTTTGGTGTTATCTGTGACCTTAGTGCTAATAGCATTTGTTTGATGAAATTGGGAGGCCACATGTTAGGGGCATATATGTTTAGGATTGTAATGTCTTCCTGTTGGAGTGTTCCTTTAATCAATATGACCTTCCTTATCTTTCCTAACTAATGTTGGTCTGAAGTCTACCCTGTCAGATATTAGGACAGTGACCCTTGCTTGTTTTCTAGGCCCATTTGCTTGAAACACCTTTTCCCAACCTTTTACCATAAGATAGTGTCCATCCTTTGTAGAAAGGTGAGTTTCTTGGAGGCAACAAATTGAAGGATCCTGCTTTTTAACCCTATCTGAAAACCTATGTCTTTTGGTTGGGGCATTCAGGCCAGTGATATTAAGAGTTATTATTGAAAGTTGTGTGTTTATTTTTGCCATTTTTCTTGTTTTGTAGTTCTTCCGGTTTTACCTTTACTCTCTTGTATTAACTAGTATTGGACTGTGATTTGTTTTTTCCAGTTTCCTTATATGTGTGCTTTTGTTTCTCTTTAGCATGGAGGATCCTTTCAAGTATTTTCTGTGGAGCTGGTTGTGTCCTCAAATATAACTTCAGCCTGTTTTTGTTGTGGAATGAAGTGACCTTTATATTTCTTCACTAATGTTGGTTTGAAGTCTATCCTGTCTTCCTTTCACCCTAAGACAATGTCTGTCTTTTATTGAGAGATGAGTTTCTGGAGGCAACAAATGGCAGGATCCAGTCTGCAAGCCTGTGTCTTTTGGTTGGGGAATTGAAGCCATAGATATTAAGAATTATTATTGAAAGGTATGTATTTATTCTTGTCCTTCTTCTTGTTTTGTAGTGCTTTCTGTTTCCCCTTTACTTGCTTGTTTTAACTGTTATTTGAGTATGGTTTATTTTTTCCTATTTCCTCCTTTTGTGTGTTTTGCTTTCTCTTCAGCATGAAGGATTATCTCAAGTATTTCCTGTAGAGCTGGTTTAGTTGTCATAAATTTCTTTAGCCTGTTTTTGTTGTGGAATGTCCTTATTTCTCCATCAGATAACTTTGCAGGATAAAGTAATCTTGGTTGACAACTGTTATCTTTCAGAACTTGGAATCCTTCATTCCAAGCCCTTCTGGCTTTTAACGTTTGTGTTGAGTAATCTGCTGTTATTCTCATGGGCTTGCATTTGTAGTTGCCTTGCTTTTTCTTTTTAACTGCTTTCAATATATTTTCTTTGGTTTGTGTGTGTTTAGTAGTTTAATTATAACGTGGCGAGGAGGGGTTATTTCCAGGTTTTGTCTCTTTGGTGTTCTAAAAGCTTCTTGTATCTGCATTGGAATGTCTTTCCCAATTTGGGAAAATTTTTCTTCTATGATTTTGTTGCAAATGCATACTAAGCCTCTGGACTGAAATTCTTCTCTTTCTACTATACCATGAATTTTTATGTTTGATCTTTTCATAGTGTCCTGGATATCTTGAAATTCCCATTCATATCTTCCTATTAGCTTGTCTTTCTCTTTGTTGGACTGTATTAGGTCTGTCACCTAGTCTTCTACTTTAGAAATTCTGTTCTGTCCTTCATCCACTCTACTGGTGAGACTTCTCACAGACTTTGCAAGGAGGCTGATGAGGTTGGAAAATCCCCTTGTTTGGTGCTGCAGGGTGCTGGCACCTGGTGGGTGGTGCTGGGCTGGTGTGTGGATGGGTGGGCTGCAAGTGCTTCAGTGGGATTCTGGCCATTTTCTTCCATTGTGGTGGATCTTGGTGTCTCCTGCTTCTCCGCTCAGTCTAAGCAGAACCTATGCTCCTTCACTTTTCAGAAGAAGAGTGTATTTTGCTGTGGTTTTGCTTAAATCCCTCCGTAGGCTGGTTTGGTGTGGCTGCTATGCTGCCATCTTACCTAGAAGTCGTGTACTTCTTATCTAGCTGGTAAATTACGTGGTTTGCAGAGTCTCATGCTTATTCATGCTATTGGTGAACATTGTCACGCAGTTGCTCTCATTGCACCTTCCATCTACCACTATGAGGGTTTACCAGGTAATGACTGGCTTTCCTTTCAGTTCCCATGGTTTTTCTTGGTGTTCTGAGATGGCAGCCTATGGTGTCTTTGGCAATAGGGTCTTACATTTTAGCCTTGTCTGGTAACCAAGTGCTTAGGAAAGGCCTGCATTCTTTTGGAAATCACATTGATCACCCTGGCCAACTGCTCACCCTGGGGGTTAACCCAGATTTGCCCTGGGACCCACAAGCCAGAGTCCATGGTTTAAGCTTTCAGCTTTCTTCACCTTTGTGGTCTGGTCTATTCACCCCCCCTTAATTGGGGGTTCTGTTTTGTATACTGGTTTCCAGGAGGACTAGTCCATTTTTGAAAAGCAACTTTTTTTTTTGAAAGTTGAAAAATATGGGAGTGATATAAGGACCAGTACCAATGTAAATGTATGATGGAGGAAAGGATGTGGCAGGTTCTGATAATAGATGGAAAATTTTTATCTGTGGTGCTTGCAGTTATGACAACTCTTAGGAAGATTTAGGTCATTATTTAAAATAGATTTTTTAATATTTAAAAAAAGTTAACATTTTCTCAAAGGAACAGAAAAGATAAAGACTTTACAATCTAGATTTTAAAAGCAGTTGTTGAGATGCCCTGCTAGATGTGTTGTGAAGTGGTGGCATCTTTCTTCCGTTGATGATACAAAACAGGAACAGTCACTAAAAGCGATTTCAGTTGTGGAAGGACAGACAAAAAAAAAAACAAAACCAAAAAACCAAAAAACAACAACAAAAAAAACCCAGCCAGTAGATACTTGATTTAAGCCAGTTGTCAGAGTTGACAACTGAGAAATGTGACCCAGAATTATGATCTCTGTTTCACATTCTCCCTTAAATCAATACCTACAATATTAAAATGGAAAAAATCTAAAGTAAAAGGCTGAGGGAGTAAGGAAAGTATAAGGTGGGAAATAGAGATGTAGGTTGAGCTGTGGCAGTCACAGTAGTGCAAGTATGCCTATATAACACATTCCCACAACCGGCTCCTGCACCTCAAATGAGCTGAATTAAAATGATTGCTGCCGAGATTTTGCTGTGGACGTCTAATATATGCTTTTGTTGCCAAGGATCAGTAAGAGACCAGTGGATTCAGATTTCTAATGGAAGTCAGTAGTGACATCTAATAAAAGAAGTAAAGGTAGTGTTACTACGTTCATCGTCCTATGATCATAAGAAAATTCTGCACTTGGAGATGTGATCTTTTCTCTTAGGACATAATTAGTTTATATACTACTATTAAATCACATAGTGAATAGTCTGATTATTAATTTCTGTTTGATAATTGTTTTTCATTGTTTATAGAACACATGGAAATGACTTGACAGTTGTGTGTGAAGTCAATAGTCCATGGGCAATGTGCTAAGCATTAACAAAAACCCACAGCTAACAGATTATTCCAAAAGCAATCTAGAAAACATGTTTGGTGATATGTTTCAAGTAAGTGATTTATTGAAGGTGTGTTATGGTACTATAATAAAGACTCAGTGCCCCAGTGGATAGTGTTCAAAGACTGGATTTCTGAGACAGAAATCTATGTTGATATAGTCAGTGCTGACTTGAGACAGTTTTAAGTAACATTGATGTGTAAATGGTGGTTACTATGTGATGATATTACTCATTAAAGTCATAAGTGATAAGAATTGGCAGTCTTTTCCTTCCCTTGCCCCTCTCCTTTCCTTCATCCTTATACCACCTTATTCCTACAATTTACCTGACTGAATTCAGTGGTTAATAAACAGGACAGAGGTGTCCCTTGCTTTTCCCCTCATATTTACCTTAGTGGAGCTTGAACCCTGCCCTCCTCTACTCTTCCACTCTTAGGGGCCCCATTTCTCAGACAAGTCATCATACAGTTGGCTGAAAGTGCCAATATGAGTACCAGAGGTCTTTCTGAAATAAAGTAGAATTCTGATACACAAGGACAAGCAAATATGGCTCCATGTGGTTGAAGTCATAAAGGGACTTTGTTGCCTTCAGGAGCTATTAGATGATGATGGTGCTCATTTCCATGATAAATTTAGCTTCACAATTATTAGGGATTTGTTTTTATCTGGCCAGGTTAGGTGCTAGCTCTGTTCACCACCAGCATCACTTACTGTTTTATAAGTGAACCTAAGGGGTTTTCAAAGAGGCTGGATGTCTACATTGCTGAGCAATAGCTGCCTGAGTATGTGGTCATGCAGAGGGTGTGTGTGTGATTGAATGATATAGAGATGCTTCATTAATTGAGCTATGGTCTGCGAGCCCTTTGTTTCCTTTTGAGAAGATAAACTGGATCCTGGATTGTTAGTTGAATTGCTGACTAGAAGTCTTCTTTGGTTGTTGGGGGCAAGCTGCTTTTATATATTCAGTGTTTAGAAATTTTCCATAACAGTGAATTTTGACCTTAAAGTAACACTCGAAAAAAGATACAATTTGCTCTTAATACTCTGAAGATGTTAAACACATTTATCTGCTTTTGAATTAATCCTTAGATAGGTGCTAGGTAGTAAATGCTTGCTTCCTAAATGGATGAAAGAATTTAGAAATTGCTAATCAATTCTAAATTTCCTTGAAATAATTTTCTGCTGATCTAATGCAAAGGGAACGTTTTGGTTTTTGAGAAAATGTTTATAGCATTTCAAAATTTCTGGCTGTCCTTAAAACTTGATACCTAAACCTGCTTTTTTAAAGCTTTTCTTTAAATAAAAAAAAAAAACTTAGTTGTTTTATTTACAGATATATATGCAACAGCATTAGAGGTACAGATATGTATGAAACAGTATTAGAAGAATGCAGTCATTTATTCTCAGTATTTTAATTTGTAGTAATGTGATATAGCCTTAAAACTAAAAGTCCACAATTTAGACTGAAACTTACAAGGCAGATATCAGGTTATTCTTAATGCTATAAAAGAAAAGGACTCTGGTTTGCCTTGGCATGTGCTGTCTTAGAAGCAGCAGGAACAATAAAGGGTGTGAGCTTGGGCCAAATGTTCTAGATTTGGATCATAGCTCTTTCTGATTTCCTATTTGAGTGGCTTTACAGAAAAGATTTGGGTTTCAGTGTGAGGCTAAGAGGGGTGAAGCATGTGGGTGCATGGGAGATTGGTATTTCTTGTCGAGGGAACAGTAAGGAAGTTACTGTGAATCGAACAGAGTGAGCAAGGGGAAGGTAGTAGGAATAAGATCAGAAAAGCTCAGTGTCCAAGGCCTTGTGAGCTGCTGTAAAATTGGAATTTACTTTGAATGAGATGGGGAACCACTGGATATTATTTATTTATTTAATTATTTTTGTTTTGAGCTTTTGAGATAAGGTCTGTGTAGTGCACGCTAGCCTTGTCTTGAACTCAAGATGCTCTTCCCACAGCTTGCTGAATGTTGCTGGGATTTCAGGTGTGTACTAGCATACCGAGCCACTGGAAGTTTTGAGCAGATTAAAGCAGCTTGATGTCTGTTTTAAAAGGGTCACTTTATCAGTTACCTGAGAAAAGGCAGCTGTTGCAGGAAATCAGCTGAGATGCCTCTGCAATCACTTTCAAGTGCAGTCTGCAGGCATGGGTCATCACCACCCCAAGAGGGTGGCTGTCCTGTACATGCTGGGAACTGTTGGATTCTTTATTTATTTTGAAGGTAGAGCCAACAAAATCCATAACAGACATAATATCAAATTAGAGTCATCAAGCCTTTGGATCTGAACACCTTGAAACCTGTTATTATTGGAAGTGAGGTTTTAGAGGATTGGTGGATACTTGATTTCAGGATTGTTGTGGGGCTGGAGGTAAGTGGTCTTGCTTCAAAAGAGCTGATGTTGAGGGGAAAGGTTTCATTCCACATGTGTATCATACTTACACATCTTAAAATAAAGAAAGTATGATGTGTTATAATTTAAGAAGCATATACATTTTAAATTTGGAGTTGTTTTAAAGATATACTTTATTGCAAATAATTTGGAGTCCATTGTTGTGATTTTTTTCCTTTTGGAGTTGATCCAGCTAGCCCTTCTTATGGGAGCCAAGAATTTATTATTTTTATTTATTGGTTCAGTTTTGAGACAAATATATGCAGGCATTCCATTTTATATGCATCTTTTGAAGTCTTTTCAAATATCTACTTTGAATGGCTGGGTGTTTATTTGAACATGGTGTGATAATTGTCCAAATAGTTTTGAATTTTTAAAAAATATTTTTATTTATTTATTTGCAAGGAGAGAGAGAGAGAAAGAGTGAGCAAGAGAGAGAGAGAGAGAGAGTGAAAATGGGCTTGACAGGGCCTCCTGTTGCTGCAGACAAACTCCAGACGCATGTGTCACCTTGTGCATCTGGCTTTATATGGGTACTGGGGAAATGAGCCTGGGCCATCAGGCTTTTCAGGCAAGTGCCTTAACAGCTGAGCCATCTCCAGCCTGGAATTTCTGTCTTTTTAAATTAATTAAAAAATTAGCTTATAATCCACTAGGGGCTGTCAGTTCTAATTATTTAACTCTGTTTTGACCCACAGTATATTGATACCTCTTAAGAGCCAACACGTATGCTATTACATGTTGCTTTTCTTGTACAATCTTTTCTTTTTGCCTAACAATAATTGACTCTTGCTGTCTATTTGCTTACTTTTCTATGGCCCTGACTTTCTTTTCTCTCTTCCCCAAATCATTCCTGAGATTGAATGTATTTAGGTGTCTCTGTCTGTCCCATGGTTCCTGCTTTTCTAGCTCTGGGCCTGGTGTCCCTGTCCCATTCTTAGACCTGGAGGACTGTTATCATCCTGGGAAAGCCTCAGTATTCTGCCATGTGGATCAAGATCTCATGCCTTCTGCTTTCTGATTTGCTTTTCTTCTTTTTCTTTCTTTCTTTCTTTCTTTCTTTCTTTCTTTCTTTCTTTCTTTCTCTCTCTCTCTCTCTCTCTCTCTTTCTTTCTTTCTTTCTTTCTTTCTTTCTTTCTTTCTCTCTGTTTCTTTTTTTACTTTTCTTTCCTTCCTTTCCTTCATTTGTTCTCTCCCTCCCTCCCTGTCTCTCCTTTTCCTTCTTTTCTTCCCTTTCCTTCTTTCTTCTTTTCCCTGTTCCTTCTTCCTTCTCTCTCTCCCTTGTTCTTTTCCTTCCTTTCAAGCTAAAGTCTCACTGTGTAGCTTATATTGGACTCACCATGTAGCTCAGAATAGTCCCCAAATCCTTCTGCCTCAGTCTCCCAAGTATTGGGATTATAGATGTGAGCTGCCATGCCTGGCTTGCTTTCTTGTTTGGAAGAATAATTAATCAGTGACTTCTTAAAGGAAGAAAATGGAAGGCTAAGTTTTATTCCTTTTGCTGTGACACTGCCTTATTTCTATTTTTTTTTTTTTTTTTTTTTTTTTGGTTTTTCAACGTAGGTTCTCACTCTGACCCAGGCTGACCTGGAATTCACTATGTAGTCTCAGGGTGGCCTCGAACTCACAGTGATCCTCCTACCCCTGCCTCTCGAGTGCTGGGATTAAAGGCGTGTGCCACCATGCCCAGCTTTATTTCTACTCTTAGATTCAATTGATTTGTTGCCTGGGTATAGAATTCTAAGTTAAAAATATTTTTTTTCAACAGAACTTTGAAATCTTTGTATTGTGTTTTAGGCTCCATTGTCATTATTGGTATTATTATTATTACTCTGTTTTGAAACAGGTTCCCTTCATGTAGCCCAGGCTAGTGTCAAATATGTAGCCTTCCTGTCCTGGCCTTCAGAGTGCTGGGATATAGGCATGTGCTATCATGCCAGACTTATTCTATACTTTAAAAATATTCTTTGTTCTGTTTACCATCTGTTATATATAGTCCATTTTCCCTGTTTGTTTTATATGTTCTTCTTATATAGTGAAGCTTTTATGGTACATGGTTATCATGTGCTTTCCAGTGTTTGAGGATGAGTCCTGACATGTTCCTTCATTAACCCTCTCTCCATGTGTAAGATTTCTTAGCAAGTTACTTCACTGTATGGTGATGAAGTGGCAAGTAGAGCTGCTTCTCAGGCCAGTCAACTGTTTTATGGAAGACATAAGTCATTTTGTTTCAGAGGCCAAAGGATTGTCTTCTAACCTCTTAGATGGATCAATTGGGCCTTGTGTGGGAGTAAATAAGAGAGTAGATCTGAAGATGCTAGTGAACCTATTGAACACAGTATTCAGTCCTTTGAATTTAGTCACAGTGTTCAGTGCACATTGTTTTGATAGTATCTCCAGTCACCAAGTATCTAGAGACCGGTCTCTGTCGAGAACAAGGCTACATTGGGTAGGGATGGGGTGGGGGTTGGAATTTTTAAGTTGTGAACTAGGAAGAATTCACCCAGCTCTCCAGTGCTGCTCCTTGGACCCTCTTTCCTTTCATTTTTTTTTCCTTCAGTTTCTCCAAAACTGTCTGAATTTTGTATATAAATTGGCTCACATCTCATTGGTACCCCACCAGGCACTGGACCAGCAACTTTCTCTGCTCACTTAAACCAGGAATTGTTCCTCCAACGTTGTTGAAATGGTTCTACTTTTACCTTTGTCCTAGTAAGTTTATTTCCTTTTAATTCCTCTGTAGTCAGAAATTTTGACTGGGGGGAGATAAGAGGTTTGTGGTTAATCTACCATGTTTTATGAGATTTCCCACCCAGATATTTGGGTTTTTATTCTACCTTGATGTACTATAAGCATTTCATAGTCTGCCTCAAAGTAATTTCTCCAGCAAGATTCGGTCTAAAACATTTTAAAGTTCCTTTTGAAGGATGGTGCTGTGTGCAAGTTTGGAACACAGGATTGAAAGTTCAGTGAAGCCGCAATATAGTTATATAATAAGCAGAATTTAATAAATATATAAATATCAATAAAGACAACGCTTATATTTTAGATAACTTAAAAACATAATCACTGCCCCATCTGCCCAGATTATCTTCCTTCTCCCTTAAAAAAGGAAAAAGCCAAGGAAAGAGAGTCTGTCCTAGGCACATTTTCTTTCTGTTACAACTCCTCCCCGACACACACACTACTACTAAGAGATGTGGACATCTTGAAAACTAGCTATGACCATACTAATTTTTAAAAATAAATTCTACTACTGAAATCAGATTTAAAATTAAAAAGAATTCAGATTTTATAGTTTGAAGTGTTTATGTCCTATGTATTTCTCTATCCAACATTAATTCTGCAAAGGTTCACAGTGGTAAGTTATTGCCTGTGCCTCTTTGAGGATAAGTTCAATATGCAGTAGTTATGTGGCAAACATGTTTAGTTAGGCAAGTGAAAACATAAAGAATCATTTTATACTTGTATGTGATGAAGTAGTATAGCTATGTTTATCTACTTGTTTAGAGTCTTATGAAGAAAACACCAACACTTTTTCATATTTATTTGCTATATGTAATGTAGATTTAGCACATTTCTGCCTATGTTTTCTAAATAGGCCATAATATGTTTATAAAAAACAGTTTCTTTGCTGGAGTTTTTCCATGCATCTTATATAATTGTATATAACAATATATAAGATACATTCCTTTTTAAAAATATTTTATTTTTATTAATTTGAGAGAGAGAAAATATGAATGGGCACATCCAAGCCTCTAGCCAGTGCAAACAAACTCCAGATGCATGCACCACTGGTTACTGGGGTACTAAGGGAATCGAACTTGTGTCCATAGGCTTCACAGGCACCTTAACTGCTAAGTCAAGATACATTTCTTGTTACTATATGTATAACACTCCTATGCTAATTAGTTTTTAACCATATTATAATGCTTTCTCATCTGACTGGTGAAGTGGCAGAATCTCCATATTTAGCTAGACAAAGCATTATTCTGGTCCTTTTTTAAGTCCTCAGAAGTTGCTAGGATTATTATTTCAATTTTCTGAGAGATAGACCTCAGGGGTAGAGTCACAATGTGAACCCAGGCAGTGTAGCTCCAGACTCCATGACTTATGTAACTCACACCAGATGATGTTGACTTTAAGTCATCATAAAACCGTGAAAACATCAGTTTTTATCTGAGTCATGATAGACATTAAAGACTTTGGAGAAAGTGCATAAGATTCAAAATAAAATTGTACAAAAGAAAGAACTTTTGGAACTAGTGCAATAAAAATAGTAAATTAAGAACCATATTACCCTTTATATGTAGTGATCCTCAATACCCAAACATGACTGCTTTTATGCCCTCTGGGAAGGTCAAGGTCTAGAGTAGGTAACGTTGTGATTTATTGCCATGATTTTAGCACTCATGAAGGCAGACCTCACTCTTGTATTGTTGAGGTTCTTTGAGAATCTTTAAAGTAGACTAAGGCCAAGTTGGTTTGACGGTAACTTGGGATACTATCCCTTTATACACAGGAAGCAGGAAGTGTAGCACCTCAAATGTCTCAAAGGTGTGTACTAATGACCAAATCCAAATATTTCTTCCTGTCTTTGTCACTATTCACATTTTGTGATTGCAAGTAGATTAGGCACATTTTCAGAGGCCATAAAATAAATATGCATGAAGTCAACTTGGAGTATATAGTATTTTCTTTGTAAGGTCCTTAAGCATTGGACTCTTCCAGACAGCTAAGAAAGCTTGATGATTGGGTCTTTCTCACATAGGTGGGATAGGAGATAAATTCCAGAAAATAACAGAATTACCTAGCTCATTATTGGTGGTGAGGAGACCTTCTAGACAATGAGGTCATGTAGATGATCTGGTTCCTTCATTGGAAGGTAAAGGTATACTGGATGGAGAATCATACACTATCTATCTTACATCAGAGGCAGTCCAGCTACAAGTCCATGGAATTCATTTATCGGAAGTTCACACGATGCTCATCATTTGTTATGTGAAGAATAAAATAGTGTGAAATTAAAGACTGAGCCATCATGACACTCAGAAACCAAAATGTTGGGAACATACTTTGTCAGTGTCTTTCAGTAAGAACTAGGTGTTTTGGGGAAAATAATACTTTCTGGTCACCCTCAAGTTCAGAAAACTGAGAGGCTTGGGGTATAGGCAGCAGTGTTTTCACAGGCTTTGCATTCAGCAGACCTAGGCTTGACTCTCAGCTCTACTGATCTATGACCTTTTCCATTCTGTTTAGCAACTCTAATCTTCATGTTACTCCTAAATAGTGAGGGGATGAAATAGTGCCCATCTCCTAGCTTAATAAATAGAATTAAGTAAGATAATGCAAACAAGCATTTTACTAAGACTGGCACACAGACACATCAGCATGTGTTTTTGCTAATAGTATTAGTTGCAACTAACTAGCAGTAGTAATAGTAGCAACACTCCCTCTTTTTTATATCTTTACCTTATGGATTTAATGGGTTGAGTATTTCTCCAATTTCTTTTCTACTCTTGTCATTCTAGTTTTAGTTATCATCTCTTGCCTATACTAGTGAAGGAGTACCCTTCATTGACTCCTAAAATCTATCCTTGTAATTCTTGTTCAGTTGTTTAAATGTGTTCATGTCTTTTCAGTGGCCCTCATGGTCTTCAGAATCCCAGTTTATTTGACATGGAACTGAAGCACAGAGGTTCTGTGCCGCCACTTCTGATAATTTCAATTTCTCTTTGTTCTAGTGTAAGGCCCAGTTGTTATTTTCATTACAGGCTTCTTTTCATGGTCTTGGAGGAAGGAACTAGGAGTTATGTTCTCTTGTATCCTAGACCATGACGTCAACCACTGAGCAGCTACCATCATTGCGCTCGCCAGTTATATGAAAGGGGGGAGTAATAATCTTAGAACCCCCCCACTCATCACCATACAGCCCTATAGTTAAGTCTGTAAATATTTGTGGAAAATACTCCATGCACTTACTGAACTAAAGTGGATGTGTTTTTATTGCATCTCTGTAGGATGCCTTTTTCATTTACATAAGTTTTGTGTTTACTGTGGGTTAGAAAGTGATAGGATATAGGGGTTTTCATCTTGTTTTGGCTTCATCAGTATTTCTATATATCTGTTTTGACAATGTAGAAAACTTGGGATAGAAAAGTGGCAATCAGAGTTAGCCTCACAGGGGGTCTCCTGGTCTCCTGGGGAGTTCTCATTATCAGGAGAGAGTCCTTCATTCACAGGCATACTTTCTTTGTTTCATTATATTCTCTTTGTTTCAATTATGTGAAAGAACTCTAAAGTCATAGATCTGATTCTTTACACATGCAAAACCAGTTTTCATTTTCTATCTTATAGCATTCACTTGTGTTTTAGATTATATTTTACATAGAGGTCACTGCATTGTTCTGATGAGAAAAAAAGTGCTGCTTTAAATTCCAGCCATTTCTTCTATCATGCTAAAAAAATTCTTCTCAGAGGAAAGCATTTTGCTAGCATGGTCCCATAGCTTATGTGTTATACTTTGGGAAAGTGCATAAAAATGTGTAGTGTTTGAATGGAAAAATAGTACTTTCAGCCTGTGTGAAAACTAGATTCCTTTCTTCAAGCTGTTATAGGAAGTATTTCAGATTTTGTATATATTTGCTCTTTTTCAATTTTGAAATGGTTGTACTGTGTATTCTTCCCTCAGGTATTTAAAATGTGACTACTTCTGTGGAATGTAAATATTAAGGTTGATGTCTAAAGGTCATTTTTAAAATTTAAAATATCTGAACTCATTAATACTCAAATATTTATTGAACAGAAGACATATAAGTCTTCTGTTCTTGTGGGGAGTCCTGACCTGGAGTAGACCCTGGTCGGCAATGCCAGCAAGGGTTTGGAGGCAGCGATCCAAGAATAGCACATGTTAGGTAGGTGCTCATGGCTCAGACAGACCTTTTCAGGGATTCTCTACTGTCTTATAACATATCTTCCTAAAGAATAGCTTTATGCAGAAATACTGTACATTCATGGCTGTGTTGCTCAGAAACTCTATGAACATTTCACTCAGAAATGCATTGGGAGTGCAGAAAATGGAGAGATCTGTTCTACAAAGGACCTGTGCTGTATTGCTCCTGTGTCCCTCAGTGGACTCTGCTCCTGAAGTCCTAGTGAGAACATCTACTTAGTCATTGATATGGGGTTTGCTGTCTTTGTTTGTTCTCTTAGTGATTTTCTTTCTAGATTGGTTATTTGTCATGAATCATAAAGTTGCTAACAAAACAGAAATTGTTTAAAGAAGGCTGTGATATCAAATGTTAATTTTCTGACTTTTTTTTTTTTTTTTTGAGATGATTTTATGTTGTAGTTCAGTATCATAAGGTTTGGGAGTGACCACGACCACACAAATGACCCTGAGTCAAGGATGAAAGCTTTATTTGGGAAAAACATGAGCTGCCAGGGCTGGCTGTCAAGAGAGGAGCACAGCCCACCTGAGTTCCTCAGATACCTTAGGTAGTGGGCTTTATAGGGCTTTCAGTTGGGGGAAAATGAGGAAGGAAGAGCTGAGGGGAGATCTAAGATAGCCAGGGTGTGATACCAGAACAATGACCAGGTGATTTAAAAATAAGGGGGCAGTAAACCATGACCTGGGGGCATTGCAGGGCAGGAGGGGATAATGGCTGGGCAGTTTCTTGAGGAATGTGGATAATCCACTTCCTTATGTCTCTGTCACCATCCTGCTATTCTTGGTGACTCCATACTGGGGTCTTTCAGACCTAACAAATATTGCCTGTTACTCATTATGTATCTAGCGTAGGCTGCCTTAAACATATTATTCCTTCTTCTAAGTGCTAGGAGTATAGGTGTGAGCCACCATGCCTGGCTTGGCTTTGTTTCTTAATAAACAGATGCTAAGGTAAGAAAGATCATTAAGGATGAACACATACCTTTGAAATTAAGTCATTTGTGTAAGAATATAAAAGCAGTTATAGGTAGAACATATAAATTAAACGTATAGTACTTGCCATTTATGGATACCCAAAAGGTGGAAAGGAAGAAAGAATGGCAGGTTGGCATTGGGCCCACTTCTTTGTGGAGAACTTATCTTTTCTATATTTTCACCATAGAGATTGGCTTTGTACCTGTTGGATATGTTTTTTGTGAGGCAGTCAAAGATGATCACTGCCAAATGAGATGAGGATAGTAGCTCTGAGGTAAGAGGGAAATGAAATAATGATTTCATTACTAATACTAAAGATACAGAAGCCAAGAAAAGAGGGCAAATGACTTAAAAAGCCAATAGAGACATACTTACTTGATCTTAATTGAAAGACCTTGCCGGGCTTGGTGGTACATGCCTTTAATCTCAGCACTTAGGAGGCAGAGGTAGGAGAATCACCGAGAGTTCATCACCAGCCTGAGGCTCTAGGGTAAGTTCTAGGTCAGCTTGGCCTGGGCTACAGTGAGACCTTTAAAACCAAAAACAAACAAACAAACAAACAACCCCCCCCCAAAAAAAAAAAGAAAGAAAGAAAACAAGACAGACACCTCAAAAAGATCCTTGGTAAACTGATAGTGTGCGTTCTATACTTCCACATTACATTTCTTTAAACTAGTAAATATTAAGTACTTAGTTGAAGCCTACTCTTTTAATCTTAGCGTAGATTGTTTCTTGTCCAAGCCAGCTGAAGTCTCTTATTCTTTTATGTTACTAGTGTATATTAATTTTACAAAATAATGGTTGCCATTGATGCATTTTCATAATGCATATAACATTCTTAAATTATATGCATCTCTTCTGTAAGCACCATGAGCTCCACTGGAGCTCCTGCACCTCTTCTATTACACATTTTTTTCTCCCCTCTATCTGGTCTTCTTCTTTTCCCTTAATACTCCTCCTTTTACTTTTATGTGCTGCATCCCAGGATATACACAGGTAATATTTGTCTTTCTTTGAACTCTTACTTAAAGTTTGTATTGAATAAATTGTAGACTCTTTTGGTATCTTAATACAATTTATTTATTTATTTTACTAATTAAAACAACTCTAATTGAATTTTCTTGTTGAATATTTTTCTATCAAAGTAGAATTAACATTTACTATTATAAGTAAATTCACTGATTGTGCATATACAGGAATCTCTGTGTTAATTAAAGATTGTATTGAATGTGTTCTTGAATGGCTAATTGATTAAAAGCTGAAAATAGTCAAGATGGAACATGTTGAGAAAATATCTCTAGGAAAATTGACTATTGAATGGCTTGTAATCAAGTTGATATGGATGATAAGGGATAAAATAATCATTTGTGGCCGATAGATTGTAGGTCTTATCATTTGTACTTCTTTGGAGCAGAAGGTTACTACTTCTAGTAACCTGGTGGGTTAAATAGTCTCATATGCTCTGAATAAGTTTTAACAATTAAATTCTGACTGCTGTTTTCTTGCATATGACATGGTGTTACCTTATGTTGACATTCCGTACAGATGCTGAGTACAGGACCCTTTATGATTATCCTTTGACTGCCTTCTCCCTTATCCCAGGCCTCCTCTTTCACCTGTCCTGACCTCCTTCCTTATCCCCCAAACTCTCTTCAACTCTTCTCTTGGGAGGTCCCTGTGTTTCCTAAATATGTCATACTGTTCACTACCTTGTTTTTCCATGCTATTCCTTCTGCCTAAAAATTACCACCTGACCCTGTGGGGTACTAAAAACAAATACAGATAGATAATCCATTTGGACCAGAGTATGAGGAATATAAACCAAAGCAAAGGAAAGAAGAAGAGCGATGCCCGAGGTGTGCATGTTGATAAAGAAGACATTTGAGAAGCTCACAATTGATCTGAAGGAGCAAACCATTGGAGTATATGGTGGAAGCACTTTCAGAAGAGAATGCAGCATCTTGAATGTATAGAGGGCTTA
This sequence comes from Orientallactaga sibirica, assembly GCA_036365145.1. Lineage (NCBI taxonomy): Eukaryota > Metazoa > Chordata > Mammalia > Rodentia > Dipodidae > Orientallactaga > Orientallactaga sibirica. The sequence continues at coordinate 4,564,853 of JAEOAD010000418.1, forward strand.
GTGGTCTTAAGAGACAGAGGGAACTCAGAGCATTTCACACTGGTTGACTTTTCTAGACATGGTAGGATGTAGCATTTTATTCCAAGTCAGAATTTTTGGGGTTTTAAGCACAGCAGTGACTACAAAAAACAAATCAAAACAAAAAACACAAACTTTGATATAGAGGGGACAGGTGGAAGGTAGTACAGAAATGGCAGAAGACCCAGGTAGGAAGGAATACTAGGAGGAAACGGATTTGAAAGGTTGTAGATATAGGAATTGGCTTTTGAACTTGTTAAGTTGGAGATTCATATTGGATATGTGAATGGAATTGTCACATAAATAATTTGGTGTATGAGTCTGAGGATAAGGCACAGGTAAGATCTGGAGACACAAATTTTCGGATCCTCAGTGGTGTTTGAACAATGAGCTAGGATGACATTACTGGTGGAGGGAGTGTAAACAGAGACAAAATTCAAAATCCTGGTACTGGGAAGTTTGTCTTCATTTGGGGAAAAGATGAGTGTAGGCAAAGGATTACAAGGAAGTAGAGCCAGTGAAGTTGGAGAGATCTGGGTGTGTTTGGAGAAAGAACCAAGGGAAGGGGAGAACTGATCAATTATGTTAAGTGCTACTGAGAGGTTCAGGAAGGCCTGGGATTGCCCATTGGATATGGCCCATGGAGGCTGTAGCTGCCATTTAGTGGGATGGAGAATACAGAACCCAGATTTAAATGAGTTGAGGAGTGTATGAAAAAGAGAGTCAGTTGGAAAAGGCCAGTTTCTCTTTCTGAAAAATTTTGATATAAAAAAGTTGGAAATTGAGCTAGGATTAAGGGAAGCTTATGTGAAAAGATAACTTTGGATACTGAGACAGGTTTTATTCCTCTTCTCTCTTTTTCTGATAAACAAAAAGACTTTTTACTTGATCACTTATCTGTGACACTGTTCTACAAACATGAGAAAATTGTCATTGAAAGACATAGAGCTTATTCCATTTTCTGTGGTGCTAAAAGCCCTTTAGTAAGCCATCGGATCTCATTGTTGTTACCTTGTGCTTTCTTCTTTTTGATTTTTTTCAGATGTTTGATGGTGTCTTTGAAATGATATAAAGCCCTGTATGAGAATGGCCTTGTATGAGATTTTCTATAAGCCTACAAATGATTTCAGAATATTTTTTTTTAAGAGAGGACTTCTAGTCTGAAGTAAAGGTGGTAAAATTTATAGTACCTGTGGTGGTTTGATTCAGGTGTCCCCCATTAACTTAGTTGTTCTGAGTGCTAGGTTCCCAGCTGATGGAGATTTGGGGATTAAGGCCTCCTGGAGACAGTATATTGTTGGGGGAGGGCTTATGGGGATTATAGCCAGGTCTCCTTGCCTCTCCTGTTACTATTGTCTACCTTATGTTGGCCAGGTGGTGATGTCCACTCTCTGCTCATGCCATCATTTCCCCTGCCATCATGGAGCTTCCCCTTGAGTCTGTGAGCCAAAATAAACCTCTTTTCCCACAAGCTGCTCTTGCTTGGTTGATTTCTGCCAGCAATGTGAACCTGACTGCAGTAGTACCCCAATTCCTTGGAAACATCTATATAGGCTTAAAAGGAATAGGCATTTTTCAAGAAGGAATCATGTTTCAAGGTAATATTACTATTTAAAAGTAAGCATTTCAGGCTGGAGAGATGGCTTAGCAGTTAAGCCACCTGCCTGCTAAGCCTAAGAACCAGGTTCCAATCTCCAGGTCCCACGTTTAGCCAGATGCAAAGTGACGCAAGGGTGCAATGCTGCACTTGCCCACAAGGGGGCGCACACATCTGGAGTTCATCCACAGCAGCTGAGAGGCTGTTGGTGCATCCATTCTCTCTCTGTCTTCCTTTCCCTCTCTCTCTGTCTCTCTCTCTACAAATAAAAAATAATAAAAAAGTAAGCATTTCATGGATATTTCAAGTGTCTTTTAAAAAGTATTCAAATACTGAATAAAATTAGCTCGCATATGCTAGTTGATGTTTTTTCTGATAGGCAAGGTTAGTTTTAGTTAAGATTAATTGCCCATGTGATTGTGTGCTTCCACTTTCAGTGCAGGGGACTTTCTTGGTGACAAGGCTTTTGCAGAGCCATGAATGGTAACTTTTCACCTGTGCTTGTATATACTGTTCTGACAATAATAATTATTTATTACTAATTTTTCCATTCTGATTGTAATTTCATGGAATTTGAAAGGTAGAACATTAATAGGTTCTACCTACAAAAAATTTTTTTTTGTTGTTTTTTGCAAGGTAGGGTCTCACTCTGGTCCAGGCTGACCTGGAATTAAATATGTAGTCTCAGGGTGGCCTCAAACTCTCGGCGATCCTCCTACCTCTGCCTCCCGAGTGCTGGGATTAAAGGCGTGCACCACCACGCCCGGCTACAAAATTTTGTTTTTAATTAAAAAAGTTTTTAGAAACAAGCCCAACAGACTGGCTTTTTTTTTTTTTTTTTTTTTTTTTTTGCGAGGGAGAGAGAGAGAGAGAGAAAAAGAATTGGCACGCCAGGGCTTCCAGCCACTGTAATTGAACTCCAGACATATGTGCCACCTTGTGTGCATGTGTGCAACCTTGTGCACTTGCTTCACCTTGTGCACCTGGCTTATGTGGGATCTGAAGAGTCAAATGTGTCCTTAGGCTTCAAGGCAAGAGCCTGAACTGCTAAGCCATCTCTCCAGCCCTACAAAAATATTTTTTAATTTTTTATTTTCAAGGTAGAGGGAAGGAGAAAAGAAAGGAGGGAGGAAAGGGTGGGGGAGAACATACCAGGGTCTCTTGCCACTGCAAATGAACCTCAGATGCATTATTATTCTGTGCATCTAGCCTTATGTGGGTACTGGGAAATTGAACCCAGGCTTTCAGCCTTTGCAAGCAAGTACTTGTAACCACTGAGCAATCTCTGCAGCCTCCAAATTCTTACATTATATTAAAACACAGTTTCTTAGTTGTAATGTCTTATACTACTTAAAGATAGAAGTGAAACCCTTTTGTACCTAAGAGGAAAAACAGAATGACATTGGGTCCTTCTGATTGAGATTTAACACATGTGGGGAGATTCTGCTTCTGCATAGACCCACACACCATGGATGATTGACTCAATTTTAGTAAGAAAGACAGTTATTTGTGTATGCATTAAAAAACCTACGCCTCATAGCTCTATTCTTGCTTTGATCTGATGGAACATTTTGTTTAGAGCGTTCACAGAAATCATGCTTCTTGATTGGCACCAATTATCTTAAAACACCCCCAAATATTTTGGAAATATGGCCTGCCCATTTAGAGCTGTTTATTTGAAGAGTTGTTTGGTTGCTATTGGTGAAATTAATTCTTGATGAGTTTTTCTTTCTTTTTTCTTTTTTTGGATGTTCTCTTCTTGAAAGTTTCTCGTGGCAGTCAGGTATGAATACATCATACAGCTGACATTCAGTGGTACTTTCACTTCTTCATGCATTCTGTAGCTAGTAAATTTCCCTTGTGTAAATCTGGTCAATAAACCAAATTATTTTAAAATTTAATTTAATTTTTTATTAGCATACAAAGTAACATTCTTCATGGCATTTTCCTGCAACTTAGTTTTGTTTGATACGTGCCCCATCCTTCCTCCCAGTTGTATTCTTTCACCCAATATTTCTCTAGGCTCTGAAAACCCATTTTTCCAGGTTTATTATGTAACTTTAGGTTTCCAGTTCTAACCTGACTTTTACCTGCAGTTTTGTAGTTACAGAGAAAAGGATGACAAAAGATAGGAAGGGAGGGAGGGAGAAGAGGACTGTGAGAGAACCAGACTTTGTCATTAAAACATGTTGAACTATTGGCGGGCTTTTCCACCGTTAGCCAAAGGAAATCAAAGCAAATATGAAGAAAGCCTGTGTAGGCATTCATGGAATGGTGTGAAGAATAGAAACAGGCGATAGAAACAGGGATATTGGGAAATAGTTCATGGGAACTGATGGAATTAAGGAGTGACTTGGGAAAATAGCCTGGCAGCCCAGGGCTATTATAGAAAGAAATGCCCAGAATAATTGGATGAATCAAGAGAACTAAGGCTCATGCATCAGTAGAGGCCTCAGGACACAGGATATCTGTGGTGCCTAAAGCTTATTGCCTTTTTAGGCCTAAATGCACATTATGTTATTATTAGGTGTGTGCACTGTTGTAGATAGCATGTATCTTTCTTAGCCTCACAATGATCCTTTTATGTATAGGAGTTACTGTCATTCCCATAAATAAGGTGTCTTACCCAAGGCCTGGATTCAGAACTCAGGTTCATTCCTGCCTTGAGCTCACCTTCTCTACCTAGTTGTCTTGCCTCTGAATTTATGGTGAAGTTATGCTCCAGTGTGCCTGTTTATATGGGTTCATCTATGTAGTTGTCTCTTTTCTCCTTATCAGACTTGTTTCATCTTTAAGAGTTCTGTGGTAAATAACCTGGTAGGTGTGGCAGGTAGTATCTGAACCAAGGTGGATCTGTCTATGCGGTCCTGCTGTTTATAGTTAGTGTTTGCCCATAGAAAGTTCTGATTGTGATGGGGTCATTTGGGAAGCAGCTCTGTGTTTTATGTGGCTGAATAGCCCTTGAAAGAGTAGGAGATTAATGAGAGAGTCGGGGACTTTAGGGGAGGATTGATGAAACTAGCTTAATTGATTTGGCCTTTGCATGGTGATTAAGTGAAACCTATTTTCTAAGTTAGAGTCACTATTGAGGCGAGGAGTAGAGAGGCAAAGATGGTTTGCAAATTCTTCATGCCAAGCTATTGCAACAATTCCTTAAAGAAATGGCAGGGTGGGGGGAATTCAGTTGTCTGCCTCCCGGGCAAGTAGGAAAAACACATCTTTTGAGCTATGTGGGCAGGCAGTGTACTTGGAGACCTGGAGCCCATCCAAACAGTCTTATACCAGAGGGAGAAGAGAACCATTGTTCGCAAGGACTTGAATTACAGAACTGGTTTCACTCTTCTAGGCTATGCTCCTATGATATTACAGCAACTCTTTTGTTATGTTATCAAATTGCATCCAGATATAGATAACAATTGTTTTGTTAAGAGCAATCCATAGGAGTCTGTGGGTATAAAGACCTCATCTTACCTATTGAATTTTTTATGATTCTCTTATTCAGAATTTGATTACCTAAAGTAATCTGCCAGTTTTGCTTGTTCCATCTTTCTGAAGTCTCCCACAATCCGAACTCCCATGGTATTTTCTGTTCCCTGTTCTATGGGAATTATTTGCTGTATTGTATTTATTTGTATAAGTATCCAGTAGAGCAGCGGGGGTGTTGCATTCATCATTATACCCCTAGTGTGCTGAGTACAAAACTCAGTAAGTGGCTGGTAAATGAGTAGAGTATGAAGAGAAATCCTTTATAAGTGAAAACAGAAAGCATACACTTTACCTTGTGATGTCTTAGCTTTTTCTTTACATCCTTCACAAGTCCCTAGTGTACTTTTGTGGCTTTTTCCAGATTCCCTTGCCATTATTTCTTTAATTTTTAATAACCCTCTCTCCTTCATGACCAGAGGTCTTTAAAAGCCAGGACAACAAACAGACTCCACTTTCATAGTTTCCATAACATCTTTTACTTATGGGAAGTAGTATTTACCAATAAACCATAACTAGTATATGTAAGATTACTCATTTTATTTCTTTTTACTTACTGGGGCTAAATTTTTAGTATGTGCTTCCACAGCAATTGGATACCTGTCTAAACCAATTCTTCAAAGCATTCAGACTTTCTGTAAATACAGGTAAGAGATTGATAGGTATTGTTCCATGGCTTTTTTTTTTTTTAAATAAAGTATAAACATAAGCAACATGGCATTTAATTTGGTAAAAACTTATATAATTATATGTAGCAGATGTCTGAAGTAGCTTTGGAAAAACTTTTGATTGGTATGAAACCCATTCTACTATGAATTAAATCAACAGCAGCCCTATTTCTCTCTTTCCTGGAAGTTTCAGCAACACATCTATTAGATTATTTAGCCCTCATTGTGGTATTAGTATTTTATGGTAGCTCAGCATCATTTTTGTTGTATGTCCCTGTGTACTAGCATTACAAGGAAGTAAAAATCAGTTTAGAGAAAAAAAAGGAAATTTACTGGAAGGATAAATATGGTGGAATAGAAATGAGAGCTGATGTATGCAGTTCAAACTGAGAGAGAAATTACCAGAAGAGATACTCAACAGTGGACACCTTACATTTGGTCAGCCAGGCCAAATGAGCCAATGGGTGCAATAGTGGCATGTCTGTTATGGGGGAAACCAACCATTCTCTAATTGGACTGGAGGCCCGCTCCATGGGAGAGAATCCATCCCTGATAGTGAAAATCTACAATAGGGGTAGTAATGAGCCCTAGGGGTGTAACGTCTGCTGGTGTCTGGCTAAATGTATATATTGTACTATGCTAATCAAACTGCCTGGTAAGCACTTCTCTTAATGTCCACACCCATATATTAATGCTACTCTCACTTTTGGTTAGAAAAGCTTCTCTTTTCAGATGGCAGTGACCTTGGGATGACTCAGAAGGCACCATGGTGCTGAAAAGAAGTGACAGGGGAGTGCTCAGCACTGAAATATCTCTATCACATCTTCCCAGGCTCAGGGTCCATTGTGGAAGAGGTGGTGGAAAGGATGTAATAGCCAAAGGAAGGATAGGACTCCTTACAATGCACTCTTCCAGACACAAAATGGCCTGGAGATCCATGAACTCACAGTGCCTGACACTACCTATACAAGGCCATCATAAGAGGGGGAAAAGATCATGACATCAAAATAAAAGAGACTGATTGAGAGATGGAGGGGATATAATAGAAAGTGGAGTTTCAAAGGGGAAAGTGGGGAGAGGGAGGGAATTACCATGAGTTATTGTCTACAATTATGGAAGTTGTCAATAAAAAAATAAATTAAATTAAAAACAAAAGAAATGAGGGCTGAGAATTTTATTTTATTTATTTATTTGATAGAAGGAAAGAGAGAGAGAGAGAGAATGGGTGCACCAGGGCTTTGAGCCATGCAAACAAACTCCAGATGTCAGCCAGCCTGGGGTTGGGACTACTGAGCCATCTCTCCAGCCCATTGTTTGTTAATAGTATTTTCCTTCATCGTTGTCTTTACTGCTCCATCTGTTCTTGGTCTCAGTTGATAGACATGGCTGGAGACATTGCCACTTAGCTAACACTTTTACTGCTTTGCCACTGTCAAAGTAGGGGTGGAATGCAAGTGAACTCAGGTTGGCAAATTCCAGGGAAGAAGGGCTGGTCCAACTTGAATCCCTTGTCTGGTCTTGGACAGTACACAGTCCTCTCTAGACTAATGGGACAGGAAGATTAAGAAGGAACCATTCCCCAGGAAGACAGAAAAGATATTCTAAGCAATTTATTCTACTTCTTTTGGTAAATAAGCATCTTTTAAAATTATTATCCATGCCAGGAAAACATTACTCAAGGAATAACAAGAAATATTCAGCCAAGGTGTAAGTGCTAATGTTATCACTATTGCACTGGATAGAAAAGGACTCTGGAGTGAATTAGAACATTTCAGATTTTTTTTTCATATTTTGTTTTTGTTTATATATTTGAGAGAGGGAGGGAGAGAAAGAAGCAGTGATAGAGGCAGATAGAGAGAGAATTGGTATGCCAGAGTCTCCAGCTGCTGCATACAAATTTCAAATATATGCACCACTTTGTGTATCTGGCTTATGTGGGTCCTGGGGAATGGAACCTAGGTCCTTTGGCTTTGTAGGCAAGTGCCTTAATGGCTAAGCCATCTCTCCAACCCCATCATTTCAGATTTTTTAAATGTTTATTTGTTGTTATTATTAACAAGATGTTTCATATGGATACATCATGTGTTGATATGCTCTTTTCCCTCATCCCTGTCCCCATTCTGTTGGTGACACTCCTCAGTGGGGTTGCAGGCATTCCCCATGGGGCTGTAGTTTATGCACTGTGGGAGTAGTGGTCAGTTATTTTTTGGGGGAGGGAATGCCTCTGAGCATGATGTGTCAACCTGTGGCGCTTACCATTTTTCAACCCCTCCTTTTACAAAATCCCCTGAGCCCTGGTGGGTGAGTTTTAAGTCTACTTCAGTGATGAGCTTTAGGAGCCTCTGGATCTCTGCTTTGGTAGATGTTGACTATCCTCAGGGTCTGTCTCCTTCACCCTGGTGCTGATTATCAGGATACTTTTGCTTGGTAGAGTATCTTGGGTTGAAAGCCATATTTTTTAGACTTTGAAAGGTTCCATTCCAGGCTCTTTTGGCTTTCAGGGTTTCCCTTGAGAAATCAGAGATAATTCTGATGGATTGCCTTTGTGTGTAGTGAGCTGTTTCTTTCTTGCTGCTTTTGACATTCTCCTTTTATTTTCATTGTTAATAGTTTTAATTATGATGTGCCTTGGAGATTTTCTTCTTTTATCCTGTGTGATTGTTGTTCTGTGGGCTTCTTGGATATGGATGGGCCTCTCTTTTGAGAGACTGGGAAAATTTTCTTTAATAATTTTGTTGAATATGTTCTCTATGCCTCTGGCCTGGATTTCCTCTCCATTTGGTATACCCATGATCGAAATGTTTGGTCGTTTTAGGGTATCCCATAGTTCCCTCGTATTCTGTTCACTTGATTTTTTGAATTTAACATTTTTGGCCTTCCGATCTGTTCTTTTGTCTGTCTTCCAGGTCAGAGGTTCTGTCTTCCATATGAGTAACTCTGTTAGTGAGGGGTTCTGGAGAGGTTTTTACAAGCTGTGTTTGATTTTGATTTTTGTTGTGTTATTTTGCATCATTTCCATCTCTTTTTTGAGGTACATTTTCAGTCGAGTTCTGGATTTCTTGATGCTTCCTGGAATTCTTTCATTTGATTAAGTCTTTATTATTAATATTATTATTTTTGGTTTTGTGAGGTAGGGTCTCACTCTGGTCCAGGCTGACCTGGAATTAACTATGTAGTCTCAGGGTGGCCTCGAACTCTCAGCGATCCTCCTACCTCCGCCTCCCGAGTGCTGGGATTAAAGGAGTGCGCCACCACGCCCGGCCCCCTGATTAAGTCTTTATTAAGCTTAATAATTGATTATTGAGATCTTCCATTTCTTGACTCACCTTCAGTTTATTCATATCTCTTTTGAGGGTTCTAACGTTTTCTTCAATCAAGTGAAGCCTACTGTCAAAAGCTGAATGCTCTAAGATATAATTCCGTTCAATTTCATTGATACAATTGTTGGTTTTTTGATGATTTGCTTCCAGTTTGGCAATTGTTTTGATCATGGTCTTATTGGTTGCTGTGTTTTTATTTTTGGGATTCAATTTCTGTTGATTTCTCTACATTTCATTGGATGCTTCCATTGTGGGACTAGGCATCATTGGTGGAGATCTCTCAGTCTTCTGACCTTTGTTGGCTTTTTTTGCATTGTAGTCTACCCATCTTGGAGAGACACTATTCTATTGAGGAGGAAGCAAGTTTATGTCCTTGTAGGATCTTCAGAGAGTGTTCTCTGTTTTGAATGTGAACTGGATTGGTCTACTGGTGTACAATGTGGTTATAACCACAGATGCGCAGATTGTGGAGATTGCAGATACATCAAAGGTACCTGGGGAGCTGGGAGCTCTGGCCTACTCACTCCACTTGCAGTTACTCTTCAGCACAGGGGAATCATGGGTTGGGGAATCTGGCCCCGGGAACATGGAGAGCCAGATGCAAGAGGCCTGCTCCGAAAGTGGCCTGTGCACCCTCTGACTCAGGGGAATATGGATGTCTGAATCCAGGGGCCTGTCAGGATACCAGATCAAAAGGCCTTTTTCCACAGCCCCCACACAGCGACCAGGCCTCCCCAAGCCAGGCGCAAGGGGACCTACAGGGACCAGGAAGCTGGGGTGAGCCCTGCGGAACTGGTATCTGGCCTACTCACTCCTTGCCTGCTATGTGTACTCTCTGGTGAAGAGTATCCAGGAATGGGGACTTTGGGGTACTTTGATCAGGATGGCAGAGCAAGGGGCCTGCTTCAGCAGTAGGCTTTCAGGGTCCAAGCAGCCCTAAGCCAGCTGCAGGGGGACCTATCTGGACCAGGAAACTAGGTGAAGCCCCAGGGAACAGGGATCTGACTTACTCACTCTGTGCTTGCCACGCACATCCTTTGGCACAGTGTATCCGGGAATGACCATTTCAGATTTTTAAACATTATTTTAAGCCTTTTTATAGTGAATCTGATTCCCTCTGGTATCAGTGGGCTGGTGAAATAAACATGTGATGTGTCTTCTTTAGCCAGATGCCTACTTCAAGTTGCCTTCTGCTTTTTGAAAAAATATTCTTATTTTTACTTATTTATTAATGAGAGAGAGAGACAGACAGACAGAGACAGAGTGAGAATGGGCACACCAGGGCCTCTAGCTGCTGCACATGAACTCCAGATGGATATGCCACCTTGTGCATCTGGCTTAAGGGGGTACTGTGGAATTAAACCTGGGTCCTTTGGCTTTGCAGGAAAGTGCCTTAACTACTAAGCTATGTCTCCAGCCTGCCTTCTTTTGGAGGGTGATGTACATGGTTTTAGAATGACCTACATGGTACCAGCATTACCTTGAAAAGGCAAGAACTAAAGCCTTGGCCATAAGAAGGCCAATGCAATTATGTAGCAGCACATATTTTTATGTCTGTCTCTTTGGCTGATTGTCCTTTCATTAGCTAGTGTGTATTGTCATCACATGTACAGCCTTGCTTCCTATTTCATTTTTGTTCCTAGGTGTGATAAGGTGAACCAAAGGAACAAGTCATTTAGGGAGTGATTTTTATTTCAGTAGTAAGGTACTTTAACGTTGGAGGCCAGTGCCAGAGTTTTTCTAATTTAAAACTGTGAGATGTAGTTGAATATCACATCTGGCTATTTCACATACTTAGAAGGTCTTCTTCCTTTTGAGGTTTTCCCAGTTTTCTGACTTTTTAACAAACCTGGAATAAAGTTCTTAAAAGCAGTAAAGCTAACTTGTAACTCTGAAGTAGGATTTTGTTATTGACCCTGTTCACAGTAAGTTCAAAATGTAGACAATTTTTAAAAAATGAGGGTTAGTTTCTTAAGGAGCTTTTTGACAGTCATGGATCTGTAGTCTTGGTCCTCACTGGATCCACAGTGCTAGCAAGAAAGAAGGTCCTCACGTCCTTTCTCTAGGCCTTTGGGTTTCTTTTTACTGCTACCCGAGGACTGTGTGTGCCAATGCAGTCTTATAATTTAATTCACATTTCTTACATCATATTAGTTCTAAACATTTTGTACTCTTGGATGCTGTTCTTTTTGGATATGGTCATAATAAAGTCATCTTTTCACTTGAGTTTTCTTCATTTCACACACTTGGCACATGGCATCACATCAGAACTCCATATGTGTTTCTGCTAGGTCATAAATAGGAAAAAAATTCCACATAGTTTATATATCACCTGAATAAGTAATAAATATGTACATGTATGCTTATATAGAAGCCACATATATGGTGGGCACACAGAAAATGAATAGATGTTGTAAATCAAACACAAGCCCACTATGACAAGGATTACAAAGTAAACCCAGGGGAACAAGACTGAGATACAGATAAGATGTTACTCAGGGTATCTGCAGACAAAAATTGCAGAGTAAAAAAATCTTTGAAAAACAGCTAGAAGTATAACTGTACCCCGACATGAGGATTTCTGAAAGACAGGTATAAAGATAAGGAAGGCTTACCTCACTATTGCGCCTGCATCTACTAGCTTCCTTTGTTAGAGTTGTGATCTTTTCTTTCCATGCTGCTCTTGACAGCTGTACCATTCTACAGGTCCTCTGCAGTAGTTCAGTCTTTGGACTTTTAATCTCCATCCTAGGCAAAGATCATAGCCTACCTTACTTTCACCAGATTTACTTTCTTTAGCAAAGGATTTTTCTCTAGCTAAGAATATGAGTACCCATCACATTTAAACTGTGTCAGCACTGTAGAGAATATAGAGATGAGCATAAAGAAGTGGCAGTTTTATTTCTGGGGGTTTAAAGGAAAGATGTGAAATTAGCTTCTCAAAAAGTTGTTTGCACTTCCATGTTTATTGCAGCTGTATTTACAATAGCCAAGTTATGGAATCAGCACATATATATCAATAGCTGAATAGATAAAGAGAATGTGATATATATGAAGGAATACTATTTAACTTTTATGGAGAAGGAAATTCCATAATTTGCAATAACAAAGTTGGAACTGAAGAACATTATACTAAGTGAAATAAGCTAGGCAGAGGAAAAACATCACATATGCTCAGTTATATGTAGAATCTAAAACAACTGAACTCACAGAAGCAGAGAGTTCAGTGCTCCTTACAGAGGCTAGGGAAGGGGAAGGGGTGGATGGCTATCAAAGGGACAGAGTTTCAAGAAGAATAGGGTTTTTGTGGTGTGTCTTAATTTTTTAAAGATTTTTTTAGTAACGTAGTGACCATAGTTATCAGTGGAATATTGTACATTTCAAAATTGCTAATGTAGTAAATTTCAAATGTTTTCATCACAAAAAACATTTGTGGTAATAGAACTGTTAATTAGCTTAATTTTTTCACAATGTTCACACATCATAATATTACCTTGTATGTATATGAATATACAATTACAAATTGCCAATTAAAATAAAAAGATTTATGGTTCATAAGTTAAAATAAAAAAGATATGGACTATGTAATTGTTTTTAACAGAATTGTTTTGCTTTTATTAATACTCTGGATGCATGGACTTTGAGTCTACCTTCTATCTTGTCCCCATAATGTCTCTAGCTTTTTTAGGTTGTAATTTACTAGAATGCAGAATTCTTTCAATAATTTTTTTCTTTTGTCTTTTAAAATATTTATCTATGTATTTGAGAGAGAAAGAGAGACAGAGAGAAGGAGGGAGGGACTACTGCACTGCAAATGGACCCTACATGCATGTGCTTTTTTGTACATGTGGCTTTACATGGATACTGGGGAATTGATCCTGGTCCATCAGGCTTTGTGACTAAGTACCTTTTGCTGCTGAGCCATCTTTCCAGCTCAAGATCCATTTTTGATCATTGTAGAATCACATGTTATATTTTTTGATAGAGTTAAGTTCCATTTTTAACCCTCTAGAATACAGAAAATGCTCAAATTTGAGTAATATTAACAGAAAAATCTTGAACTCATGAAATGGCAAAATGGCATATGGATAGTTTAGATAATATAGTTAAAGTTGGTTTTGGGGCTGGGGTGATATCTTGTTCAGTAAAATACTTATTTTTTTTTTTTTTGAGAGAAAAAGAGAGAGACAGATAGAGAATGGGTGTGCCAGTGGCCTCTCAGACACTGTGAACGAACTCCACATGCATGCACCCCCTTGTAGGCAAGTGTGGCATTGCTCCCTTGTGTCCCTTTTTGCGTCTGGCTAAACGTGGGACCTTGAGAATCAAACCAGCGTTCTTAAGCTTTGCAAGCAGGCGCCTTAACTGCTAAGCCATCTCTCCAGCCCAAGTGCTTATTTTTTAAAGCATAAGTTCCTGTGTTTGATCCTCAGGACTTACATAAAATACCATGTGTAATAGTGCATGCCTGTAATTCCAGCACAGAGGAAGCACAGACATGAGTATCCTTGGGGCTTGCTGGCCAACTAGTCTAGTCTAACTGGTGGAGCTGAGGCCAATTAGAGACTCTGTCACAAAAGAAAGTGGATGGTGTTCCTGAGGAACAGCACCTGAGATTGTCCTCTTGCCTTCACACATGTGCATCCAGACACATACAAACATGCATGCACACCACACATATACTGGCAAAAAATGGTTTTAAACATTCAGCTATAGCACCTTCAGAATTTCATAAGTAAATGACATTTCACAAAATATACAGGAATGTGAGTACTGAATGACATCAGTAGAGAATTAACTTGTAAAAACTTTCCGGTTTACTAAAATAAAAACTGAAGTTTTAGTAACAATATGAATATTTAAAAGTAAGTCAAGGACTAGGGAGATGGCTCAGCTGGTGAAGTCTTTGCCCTGGAAGCATGGAAACCTGATATGGGATCCCTAGCACATGAACGCTGGGTGGGTGTGGCAGACTGGTTGAAATTCCAGTACTCAGGAGTCAGAAAAAGGGAATTCCAGAGTATGCTGGCTACCTAGGCTGGCAGAATGGGTGAGCTCTGGATTTAAGTGAGGAAGTCTGTATCAAAAAAAAAAAAAAGGGGAGAGTAATTGAGAAAGATACCTGGCATCACCTCTGACCTCTATACACACTTGCACACCACACATATATGCATGCACAAAAGAATTAAAAAATAAAATAGGGCTGGAGGTTGCTGTGGTCAGTTGAGTAGAGCAGCAGTCAGCACTTTAGAGTGGTCCCCTTGCCTCCCCTAGCGCATTGCACTGGCTTTGTTCACTGGTTTACTGTTTGTTTACCTACACTCCCTCTAGACCATAAACCCCTCAAGAGCAGACCCTTCCATAGGTTACTTCTGCAGGTCTCCCCAACCCTTAGATAAGCACTCAGTGCTTGTGGAGGAAATAAAGAAGGGGAACAGTTGCTGTCATAGGAGTGGAAACAAATTCAGTGAGCAGGTATAGATGGGAGGAAGTGGATGGGGGTGGGGTGGGGAATGGGTGCAAAGAAAAAAAACAGTTTCAACAAGTACAACTTTATTGTAGGCTATAAAATAGCAGTCAAGATAGTGGCTGCAGGAAATTAGCCATTCAAGAACCTTAAAATATGGACAATACCAATAATAAGAATGTTCTATGAGACAACATCTGATTATATCCTAATTGATTCAAATATGAGGTGCTGTTGGTTTTGTAATGAGGATTTTAAAGCTGGAGGGATGAGTCATCATCCAAAACGTCAAGCCTTGAAAGACATGTTGAGATTAGTCCACTGTGCAGAAATGGTGTTCAAATAATTCAATAGTTTTCTGACATTCTGGAGAGAACTTTATTTCTATAAGAAATAAGGAAGTACATAATAATTGTATTTTAACAAGTTTTTTTTTTTTTGCAAGATTTTGAAAGAGATTTTGTGTTGCAGGAAAAACAATAAAGTTAAATATCATCATGGTGCCATTCAACATGATGAAGATGGTTTGCAAGTAGGGGATAAAGGAGGTGATTAGGTTTTATACCAATTAAGATGTGAAGGGTAAATTATTTTCCTACAGCCTTGATTCCTCAAGTCCCAGGAGCTTTGGGAGTGTTGACCACTCACCGTTGACACAGTAGTTTCCTTTTCTTGTGGATGTTTCTGAAATAAGTGAATATTTATGAGATGAGATTACTGTGCCACTTTTAATTTCTCATTGGCAGTACTTTTCAGTTTTTTTTTCCTATGTTAATCTAATTTATGAACATCTGTGATTTGTTTCTGGGGATAAGAAACCCTTAAAACAAGTATGAACTGTAGATCAGCCACTCTCCTGAAGGGGGCGCTAAGAGAGTAGCAGTTTAGAATCTTCCTTTGCCACCCAGCACCTTGTGGCATGACTTGGCACAATTTGCCCAAGGATTGTAAACTCTGGCTATTGTTGGTATTTTATCTTTGAATAATTCTGCAGGCTCATAACTATGCATTCTGTCCGTTTGGTTCAGTAAATGTTACACCTGTGTGTTTTTTTAAATGTCATGTATTGGTTTGCATGGTAATTTTAGAGTTCTCATTATGCCTTATTAGAATATGATAAATGTAAGCACAGAGACACATTAAGCCATTTCCCAAGCTTTTGCAGCATTAATGATGGTAGCCTAAACTTGGCCTTCTATAGGACCTCAGATTATTATTTAATGGGGTTGTCACTCAGGACACTTCTTATCTTCCTCTGGTGCTTTTAAAAAATTGAATTGAGCATGATGAGATGCATCCCTTGATTAAATGTTTTTCCTTCTTTGCAATCACCATTAGCTGCTTAGCTCCCATTCTGTATTCTTTTGAAGCAGCCCTGCATTACAAATCAATATCTTTCTGGAGAGACAGTGTGTTGTGGATTGCCTAGACAGCGTATGCACAGTTACTTTGGCTGCAATGCTGCTGCAGAGCTGGGTTACTCTGCCTTCCTGGGAACTCCACAGGCAAGTCCATCGTGTTTGGAGAAAAAAAAAACAAAACAGATTTGTTTAAAGGGAAGAATTGAACAGTTAAAGCTATCAATAGTGAATATTAGCATGTCCTTTGTGCTCTTCTGAAACTGTTTTTGGTCATACTCCAGAGATAGCTTCTCCAAGGTGATTTCTGGATTTTTTTTTTTTTTTTTTTGCTTATGCTTCCCCCTTTCTTGGTTGTAGTACGGCCGTACCATTTCAGCTTGCTAGTGCGGAAAGATGTGAATTCAGTTGCTGTGTGAGGCTGGCTTGGTGCAAACACATTGCTAGAGATATGGTAAAGAGGTCCAGGTGAATCAAGGCTGAGAGAGACAACAGCAAAACGGTAAGGCAGAGCATGCCTCAAATTATAGCACGGGGTTTTCATTTGGAGCATCTCAGCCAGTCTGACTCCTGACTCACTCATTTACAACTTAAAAGGGATTCATTTTATGCATGTCATTTTACTCACTCCCATTTATTTGACTGCCAAAACCATCACAGATTGATAAAGGGGTATTTAAATTAGGGATCTGACAGGAGGTTACTCATGGTGAGTCTCTGGAAGCTCTGCAGGCTATTGCTTATAGTTTGTAAACACCAGTAGCAGAGATGAGATGAAGAAAATGTTCAAGGACTGCTTCTTTGCCATAGCTCAGTCTTATTTCTTTGGAAACTGGTCTTATTTTGTGTAGCTGAGAGTGATGTGATAGATTGTTTTGCCTGGCTCCGCTTGGCTGAATGTCCTCTGAGTGAAGCAGGTGAAGGACAGGAGACCACTTTTCTTGAGGGTAAACTGATGTCCGCGAATTTAGCTGAGTTGGATCTGAGTAGAAATATTATCTGTAATATATTAGGCATCTGGGGTTTTCTGTCTGCTCATCTCACACTCTCTTCCCCACCCCACTCTGGAGCCCAGAAATGCACCTGCTTTCAGTGTGTGCTACCAAGCAGAGGTCAGTGTGCTGGCATTTAGCATCATTACACCTGTAGTGGTTCTGCTGTCGTGGATGGAGGTGGTAATCTTTCATGCAGTTCTGCTTGAAGCGCTGCTTCTCCTGGTTGCCTTTAGCACTTTGGGCACTGATGGACAACCCCAGCATGCATGAAAGAAAGAAAGAAAGGACAGGGCTGCAGGCAGGCTACTCCAAAAATAAGGCTTACCTGTGCATGAAGTGGATGAAAATCAAAATATTGAAATGTAGCTTGACATCTGCTGAGGATGATTTTTCTATTTCCTTTGTTAATTGGCACAAAGTATTTAGCAGTGAGGGGTTTGAAGTTGAAGGGTGTGTTTTCATGTTGTATAGAGTGAGACTAATACATTGTAGAGTCTTGGTGGGTTCATACAGATCTTCCTATTACATAGGTGCTGCATGTTAAAGATGTCACCTTTTGATTTTTTGCTTTAAGATATTTTCTTTATGTTTACTTTAACTTCACTTGAAATGTAAATGTTGTTCAGTGGCTGTAAGTCATCATATTATCACTAACTTGCATGTTGAGCTGGAAACTAAAACTGTGATTTTATGACACAAAAGCTTTTAAGAAAGAATACCTCCTTACTTGATTGGCTATAAAATAAAAAAATATTAATAGCATGTTATGGCTGAAGTAAATAATTTTTTTGGAGGGAGAGCCTTAAATATACTTTCTTATTTATTTACAAAATTGACTATAAAAGTTAGACATTGATTTGTGGGAATATTTGGATTTTCTTCTCAGGAGAGTTGAGATTCTGTTGTAATTTGATCGTTTATTATTTTACTTTTTAAATTTTTCTTTCTTTTTTTGGTTTTTAAGGTAGGGTCTTGATCTCGCTCTAGCTCAGGCTGACCTGGAATTCATTATGTAGTCTCAGGGTGGCCTTGAACTCATGGCAATCCTCCTACCTCTGCCTCCCAAGTGCTAGGATTAAAGGCATGCACCACCATACCCAGCTCTTTTATTTTTAAAGGCATGACCCACCAAGCCCGGCTTTTAAAAAATTTTTACTTATTTATTTGAGAGAGTGAGAGAGAGAGAGAGAGAGAGAGGGTGAGAAAGAGAGAGAGAGAGAGAGAGGAGAGGAGAGAATGGGCATACCAGGGCCTCCAGGCACTGTAAATGAACTCCAGATGCATGTGCCACCTTGTGCATTTGGCTCACATAGGTCCTGGAGAATCAAACCTAGGTCCTTTGGCTTTGCAGGCAAATGCCTTAACTGCTAAGCCATCTCTCCAGTCCCATTTATTATTTTCTAAATAGTATTAAAGATGAAATACAACCTATTATGTCTCATCTGAATTCTATTTAGAAGATGCTTCGTGCTGTTTCTCTGAAAGTGATATGTTCTAGCTATTTATATTTTTACCTTCACTTTGTGTAAGCTGTGAGGTTTATTTTTCATTCCATTACAGAAGGAAATGTGCATCTGTAAAAAGAAATTTTTAAAAAAGGAAAGAGTAAAGCAGTTATGTGACTTTGCTTTTACACTCATACTTTCCTTCTCATGCAAACAATTCTTAGCCACCTACTTTGTGTAAGACACTATAAGAAGGTTGTGCTGGAGGCACAGGTGAGATGGGCAGAGCATAGATGTAGTACTGCTATTTCCTGGAATATGCATCATGGGATCTTAAGGAATGTGCACCATTGTACCTCATGGAAAGTAAATCTGGTGCTTTTTAAGTATTGTATGTATTTCCTACTTAAGAGAACCCTTTCCCCCCTTCTTTGGTGCATTCTCTTATTATACAAACATTTGTAGAGAGAATGCTGTGCAATTGTGATGAATAAAACAAGTTCATTTGGTCCATGTCCACATGGAGCTTACACTTTACTAGCTTTAAAAATATTTCAAGGAGAAGTTCTGTTATAATTTTTTTTGGTAATTGCAAAAGAGATGCTACATAGTTTGATTTTTAAAATTGTGTTCAAATTACATATTACATAAAATTCACCATTTTCATCACTTAGGTTTATAATTAACTGGCATTAAATACATTAAGTGTTTTGTAATCATTACTATTTATTTCCAGAATTTTCCATTATCCCAAAGAGAATATATAGACATTAAATAATAATTCTTCTCTCTTCCTTTACTCAAGCTTGGATACCTTTTGTTTCATTTCTACTTTCTATGCCTCTGAATTTGCTTTTTCTAGGTATCTTACTTAATGCCAACTGCCATGTATTGTACTGCCTCATTTATGTCTAGCTTACTTCACTTATCATGTTTTCAAAGTTCATCTGTGTTATAACAAAATTTGGAATTTCATTTCTTTTCAGGGTATGCTTTGACTTTAATATGAAAAAGACAGAAGTTTTTCCCTTTATTCATATGTTACTAAATCAAGTTTCCATATGTTCACCACAATAAATAACTTAGAGCTACTAAAAATAGTAGCTAGTGGGCAGGGGCAATGGATGAGGAATAGAAATGCATTGAAAGAACAATCTACTGATATGTTATATTTAGATTACTTGCACGTCTTGGTAATTGAGCATGGTAACTGAACTGCCAAGATTTTCATATCTATTCTTTACTGATAGAGAGCAACAATGAGCTGAAATATTCAAAGGGAAGCTGGATCACAGCTTTCATTATCATTCACATTCAGATTTTATCCACTGTTGTTCTCCTTTACTCAGTCTAACTTTATAAACAAAGATTCATCAAAATTCCACTCAAGTCTCCCAATGCCCACTACAGGCCAAACCTACCTTCAGTGGACACTTAACCAGAAACCTCCAGATATCCTCTGAATTAGACAGGAGAGTGCCAGAGGGTACAAGTTTGATGCTGTAGCAAGCAGTTTTCCATTGAATGAAGCAAACCTAACTTCATCAATATAATTTTTTCTCTCTTGATTTTCTTTCACTGATTGCATCTTTTAAGTTGCGATATTTTTTTCTTTTAGAAAGCTAAGTAAGGGCCCTAAGCCATCTATTGGTTTGCCTTCAACTAATTTGACAATTTGCAGACTTGGTCATTCAGCAGTTATATCTAGGCCTTTAACTCTGTATCCAGGGGACCCAAATCTACATAGAAGAGGAGGGTTCAGTATGGCAACATCTATTACCTGAGTCATCACATCTTACTAAGTATCCCTATCCCTTTTTTTTTCTACTTTGTTTTGTTTTGTTTTGTTTTGTTATTTTATTTTTTTTTTTTGTTTTTTCTAGGTAGGGTCTCCCTCTAGTCCAGGCTGACCTGGAATTCACTCTGTAGTTTCAGGGTGGCCTTGAACTTCTACCCCTGCATCCCGAGTGCTGGGATTAAAGGTGTGCGCCACCATGCCCGGCTTTATTTTATTTCTTGATACAGGATCTTATGTAGTTCAGGCTGGCCTCCAACTCACTATATGGCTAATGCTGGCCTTGAACTCTTGATCCTCCTGTCTCACCTCCCAAGTGGTGGGATTATAGGAATGAGTCCCCACACCTGACAGCCCTATCCTTCTTAATGAGTCCCTTGTTTTCTTGCTCCTCTGTTTTTTTTCCATACAGCCTTTCTTTTGATATGAGGCAGATTTGAGTAATTAAACGAACATTAGTTGGGTGGTGTATTTCTGGGGAGAAAGAAAGGATAGGCCAGAAAACCACAGATTGCTTTGAATACTTTTTTACTTTCGTATCAGAAGACATGGGAGAGGGTGGAGAGAAGTATTGCAGCATGCCTGACCTCTGTTTATTCCTTTTAGGACATATGGATCAGGAGACATGTGCACATTGGTCAAGAGCTTGTGCTTTGTAGATTTGTCCTACAGTAAATCTCATCATCTTTCTTTATCCATGTGGCCTTGGACATGTTGCTTACTTCATGTGTGCCTCAGTTTAATCACTTGCAAAATTGAGATGGTGATACCTTCTCCTGGGGCTCTTGTAGGAACCATATTTAGGGCAATTTTCATAGTAACTATTATATAAGAGCTGCATAAATGCTATTATCACCATTGTCATCTCATCTCATCTCCTCATCTCATCTCAGTCTTCAATTTCCCTCTCTCTTTTCTAGCAACTACATTATGTCAGGGCCCAGCTCCTTCTCTAGTTTGCTTTATTGTAGAGCATCTGGGAACAGTTCTTAACCTTACTGGATTTGAGAAGATAAAAGGAGGTTGGAATAGAATGCTCCAGTTTTCTCTTTATCATCTGGCAGGCTTTGAAAAGCTGGATGTTCTATAGACTTACTCTTCTGCCCAGTTGGCAACACATTTTACCTAGCAGCTTATTGCTAGGCTAAATGAGATCTTGCTAAAAATGTTGACAGTGAAATGCTTCTGGAAGCACTGGGGTTTGTTTTCAGGTGACAGACAAGCAGCGGGACATGTGCATCCAACGGCTCTGTTCTATTCACCTTGGCTGGCTCGGTGAGGAGTCACTATTGACTTTTCTCAGTGGTTGGAAAGGTTTGCAGAGCTAGTCCTCATGAAAGCAGTTAGGATTTTGTTATTAATGGATTGCTGTCAAATTTATTATTGCTCAAATTTTAGCTCTTTATAGTAGGTGGACCAATTGTTAGAGCTGCACTGAAAGATACTTCTATTTTCTTTTCAAAGGCTCATTGTTCCCTCTGTTTCTCTTCAGAAGCTCTGTGCAGTTAGTGACCTATATATGATTCTCTGGAAATAGTGAGAGCTTCAAAAGTCAATTCTATATTGAACAATGTCCTACATGTTTCTGAATTCCTTTTCACAGTTTTACATTTAGATTGATTTTATTAGAAGATAAACACAACATTTTCAAACATTATAACATTACTCTTGACATTAGCCACTAAATTATTCAAGCACTAATAATGCATTTAAATTTTTATTTGAAAAGATGGTTGTTGTAGGTGAGGGGATATAAGTTGTACTTATTTATGTACACATCTCTTTCAGAGTAAGATGATAGTATGCAATTTTATTTATCTTTTAGGGAAGAAATTTAAAATTCTTTATATTTATTTTTAAGTGCTGTTCACATAGTTATCAGGGGAAAGAATTCAGGTCCTAATGGATCTATCGTACCCTCAGTTCCCGGTTCCTTTTCGTTTGCATTTTTTAATATTATTGTACTTTTTGCATGTTTTATCTTGCATGAGGGACAGCATAGAGAGCTATTTGAGAGTTATAAACATGAAGGTAGAACTAACCTGGTTTAGTACAAACAGGCTCAAGGTGGTTCAGTGAAACAACAGGATTCAAATGGCACCCAGTGCTGACCTTTGCACAGGCTTTCTGACAAATGACAGTTCTGCAGTGTCTTAGGGTAATTCAGAGACCTCAAACACTAAGCACATAAGAACAGGTGGAAACCATTCTAGACCAAGCTATACTACTGACTTCAAATTCACCTTGTTTGCTTGCTAGCTATTGGTATTTCTGAGATGGTTCCTGTTCTTGATTTATAAGTTTCTATAGTTAGTATTAGTTATTTTACACATGTGCATAATGTGGGGTTCTTTGAGAATATTCTGATTCCCCCTTTTTTTGGCTTTTCGAGGTAGGGTCTCACTCTGATCCAGGCTGACCTGGAATTAACTATGTAGTCTCAGGGTGGCCTCGAACTCATAGCGATCCTCCTACCCCTACCTCTCGAGTGCTGGGATTAAAGACGTGTACCACCACGCCTGGCTCTGATTTCCCTTTATCAGACAGGCCCCAAGAAGGAACATAATAAAAAGAAGAACTATATTTAAACCTGTAAATTCTTTGAGAGAGAGGGAAAATGTCCATATGTACAGGAACAGATCTTTTGCTTTCTTGAATAAAAGCTTTAAGGGAATTATGTCTTAATGAAGAAGGTAATTATCATGCATTGTGAGCCACGCTGTGGTGTTTGGGTCTTCTGTTTGGTTGAGAATGGGCATTCTACTTTGTACAACTGTGGGAATTCTGTAAGTTGGCTTAAGTTTGTGGTTTGTAGAATCCTAGGAAAAAGTCACTCCCTTGCTCTGTGTAGATTCTGAGCCTACATTTCTGAGCCTTCTGGCTGGCCATGTGGGGTTAGAGTAAAAGGTAGATGTTAATTCTGTTATTTCACCTTCCAACACTGGATACTTCTGTGGCTATCTGATATGACTGCTATACCTTGACTTTGTTATTTTCTCCATAAAGGAATTTTAACCAGATTGTAATTGTGGATTCAAATGGAAGTCTTCTTTCTCCCTTGACCTTTTGGGGTGTTTGGTCAATTTTTAATGCAAACTGTTTGAAAGCTGTCTCACCCAGTCTTCCACAGAACAGGAGTAAGAATTCATATGCTTTTTCTAATCGGGAGGGGGGACTGTTCAGTTCTGCCATGTAGGCTAAGGGCTTTGTTTTCCTCTATTGGAGGGCTTGTTTTAAGGTACATGATACTTTTCAGGCATAAAAGTTTCTCTGTTTTTACCTCCAAAGCCATGAAAATAAACTACTGCATATAAAAAACAAAATAAGACCAGGTGTGGTGGCATAAGCCTTGAATTGTGGCACTTGGGAGGTAGAGGTAGGAGGATCACTGTGAATTTGAAGCCAGACTGAGACTACATACATAGTGAATTCCAGGTCAGCCTGGGCTAGAAGGAGGCCCTACCTCAAACAACCAACCAACCAAACAAACAAATAAATAAATAAAAGATAAGTTAAAAAAAAAAAGCAAAGTAAGGTTCTCAGTTCAGTTCTCTTTAGAAAAATTTTGTGGTGAATATATATATATATATATATATATATATATATATATATACATACATATATATATATATACACACATACATACATACATACATATACCTATGATCAGTGTCAAAACAGTACTTTTTATTAGAAGCATATAAATCCATAAGTTTCTGTATAGGAACTAATATTACATATAGTATTAGTATATATATATATATATTATTACTAATATATATTATATATATAGCATTCTACACATATTGGTACATATATTAGGCAAGTTTATCTCACTAATTTCCTGAAATTATCTTCATATTTTGTGGGAATCATTACCAAAACAATTGTTACCTGAGGAATGATGGCATGTTCATCACTCTTACTGTATCCAGAGACTGAAACAAATTATGTCTCTAAAGAAGTTGATTTCTATCAAGATCTTAAGACCTTGTTCACCATAACAACAGAATGTATCATTGCATGGTTTACAGTACCATGTCTCTAACTTTATTGTGTATACATTGTATGTACCAAGAGGTCTTGTTAAAGTTTAGATTGTGATAATAAGACTAGGGTAGTCCTGACATCCCACACAGTGCCCATGTTGGTCTTCTGTTAGCAGCACGGAGTCAGAGAGTATCCCAGGTGAAATGCTGGCCTCTACATACAATGACAGACTGAGAAACCTGTGTAGCCATGAAGCAATTATAGGCACAGTACTTCTGCTCTTTCTGTGAGTGCTCATTGAATCTTACATTAAACTTACTATTATGATTCAGATGTATCTGTCTATATGAGTCTGTAAGCAAAGTATATCTCATATATCTAAATTCAAGTATATAATTATAACAGAAGGGAAAGCATCTAAATACAGTTATTTTGGTAACATTTAATAAAGCTTAAGCTGCTGGGAGAACACCTAAATATCCAGAGTAGAATTCATAAAACATTAACCCAGCCTGTTGATAGTGAGCATTCATGTCCAATAAAGGTCGCAACAAAACTATAGTCCCTGAAGCAGCATAGAAAAATCAATGTCTTGACCTGGGTGTGGTGGTGCACACTTTTAATCACAGCCCTTGGGAGGCAGATGTAGGAGGATTGCTGTGAGTTCAAGGCTACCTTGAGACTATAGAGTAAATTCCAGGTCAGCCTAGGCTAGAGGGAGACCCTACCTCAGAAATCAAAATAAATAAAAAATAAATAAATAAATAAATAAATAAATAAATAAATACAGTGTTCTCAGGACTTTTCCATTTAGCCTTGTCCATTAGTTTATATGTTCAGAATTCAAATGAAATTAGATTGGTCCCCAAAGAAAGCAGTCAGTAGAGAAATGAGCATTTCACTGTCATTAAGAAAGCAAATGACAGGGGCTGGAGAGATGATTCTGCAGTTAAAATTGTTTTTAAAATAAAAAAGCAATAAATGCTGGCGAAGATGCAAGGAAAATGGAATCCTCATACACTGTTGGTGGGAATGTAAACTAATATAGCCACTGTGGAAATAGTATGGTAGTCCCTCAAAAAGCAGTTATACCATTCCTGAGCATGTACCTCCAGGAATCTAAGTCAGTAGGCCATTGAGATCCATGCACATCATAATTATTGCATTGCTAGCCATAAAAGCCTATATAAGAAACCTGCCTAGGTGCCCATTAATAGATGAATGAAAAAGAAAATGTAGTATATATGCACAGTGGAGATTTATTCATCCATAAAGAAGAATAAGATTGTTCCAAGAAAACTGATGGAACTGGAGATCATCATGGTAAATGAATAAGCCAGACTCAAATGACAAATACCTCATGTTTTTTTTTCTCAGAAGCAGAATCCAGACTAAGAAAAAAAGTAAAAACATGAAAGTAGAGTAATGCTGTTTGGAAAGAGGAAAGGTACCAACAAGAGGGAAATGTGACAGGGTGATTGGTAAAGGGACAAAAGTGATCAAAGTCCATTTTACTCTGATATGAAAATGTGGTAATGGACTCCATTGTCTTGTTCAATTAATATATACAAAAATGAAAGTGGAAAGAAAGAAGCATTTCAAAGTCACAGTATTAGGCATTGAATTCTGGTGAGTTGGAACAAGTGGTGGAAGCATTTTCATCTACTAGAAACTATCTCAACTCATTTTCATGTAGTTTCTGAGAAGTAGTTTGTTAAAGGTATACTTTTAGTTAACAGGAAAGGTTTATCATAAAAATATCATTGCATAACTATTAATGGAACATCTATTTCATGGCAGTCTTTAATGCTTTGGGGACACCAAAAACAAAGAAACCAACCAACAAACAAAAAACATAGTTTATTTACTCTGTGTTGGTACTGGATATAATGAGCACACGAGAAAGAACAAACAAACAAACAAACAAACAAACAAACAAACAAACAAAAACACAAAACAAAAAACAATGGCAAGCTTCCTGCCACTCTAACCAAATAAACCAAACACGGCAGCAAATTCAACATTAGCTCTTATGAAAACTACATGACAACAACAAATATTTAATAGATTTTGAGGCAAATCTAAAAATGATGTAGTTTGAGGTGAGGGCATTTTGGTTGTAGTAGTGACCATGGTGTAGGGGCACAGGTAGTATTTAAAAGAGTCAAAGTTGTCAAATGTCCTACAGTGCATATTGCTACACTGAGTAATTTCTCAGACAGAATGCCCAAGCTGCCATCATCGAGAAATAATTCCAGAACTTCATAGTTAATGAAAACCTAAGAAGATTGGGATGGTCACGAGAAGTAGTCATAGTATGTACTTGTTGACTTCATCTTCTCTAAGCCTTAGGATCTAAGGGGGAAATGGCATGTAAAAAGAAATATGAATAAGTGTATTTATGTTCCTGGCTCTATCCACTTAATCTATTTAAAATCATTCTCTGGCTGTAAACTGTTACTCAGAGTTCACAGTAGAGGGGGGAAGACCTGTTAATATCAACGGTGTCTTGTAAGAGACAAGAAGACTGAGACCCAGAGAGCCCAAGAGGCTTGTTCTAAGGAGTTCTGGTTTATGGATACTGGCTAATGTTCTGAAGGTGATTTGGGGGCAAGAGCTTGGATCTGGCAAAACACATATCCCTCTGTCTGCACACAGATAATACATCTTGCATCTTTGCTCCATGTAGCTATTGTGTTACCATGTCTGCGCACATACCTGCAAACATCCACTGTGAAGGAGAGAAGACCACAACCTGCACCAAAAGGAAGATAGTGTCCTTTCCAACCCCACAGGTTAAATTAGAGGGAGGCAGCTGTCATGGGTATGATCTTGGTGGCATTAAAAATTACTTCCGGGGCTGGAGGGATGCCTTAGTGGTTAAGGCACTTGCCTATGAAACCAAAGGACCCAGGTTTGATTCCCCAGGACCCACGTAAGCCAGATAGATGCACAGGGGGTGCACGCCTCTGGAGTTCGTTTATAGTGGCTAGAGGCCCTGGCACGCCCATTCTCTCTCTTTCTCTTTCCCTCTCTCTGTCTCAAATACAAATAAATAAATTAATTTAAAAAATTACTTGTGTCCTTTTTTGCCTCATCTATCCTTTGATAGCTGAAATTCCTTTAACAAAGGAGAAATCTCTTTGTCTTTATAAATTTTAAAGTTAAAATAATTGTGGGAGAGATAATGCTTTAAGTACTTAAATTGTAAATGACTTATGGTGTTTTTTTTTTTTTTGGTTGGGTACAGATTTCAAAAGATGTTATTAGTCTGGAGATGGCTTAGCACTTAAAGGTGCTTGCCTGTGAAGCCTAAGGACCCAGGTTTGATTCTTTAGGTCCCACATAAGGCAGATGCACAAGGTAGTGCATACGTCTGGAGTTTGTTTGCAGTGGCTAGAGGCTCTAGCGTGCCCATTCTCTCTCTCCCTCTTGCTCTGTCTCAAATAAAAATAAATAAATTAATTTTTTTTAAAAAAGATCTTATTGAATAGGAGAAGGCGCTCAACTTTCATGGAGTATTGAGCAAGGCAAAAAACTAAATATAAACATATGATATTGTCAAGGTCCTGTGATGGACATTTCTGTCTGAACTTTAGATGAGGATGCATTTTTGCTGTGGGTCAGCTTGGATCCTTTAAAAGCAGTTCTTTCCCATATCTGCCATCCAGTAAGAGTGTGGGCTGAGCAATGGACAAGATCACACTGGGAACTTAGAAATATACAGATCACCACAAAATTGTTGATTCAAAGGGACAATTTTCAGTCCAAATGAATTCACTTGAAATGTGAATTACTTGAAATTTTTTTTTTTTTTTTTTTCACATCTATTGCAGAGACTTCACTAAGCAGTTGTTTGGGTTTCACATGGCTTTAAGCTGAATCCGAGGTCAAACTGTGACTTTTGGATCCTTGAACACTGTTTGTATTTCTAACATGTTTTTGTTTTTTAAGCACGCTTAGGGTCTGCCAGCTAATGAACATACCTCTGTTAAAGATGAATGGGCCAAATACATGGAGATGAATATCTACATTTGGGTTTTTGTCTTGTACCTAAATTGAAATCTGAAGTTTCCTTGAATTAACTGGCACTGGGGTAGGAGGGCCACAAAAGCAGTTTAGTTTGGTATTTGTGATGATTTCTTCTTTTTAAGTGTTTCCAAGTACTGTAAGATATCCCTGCTTGTGGTATTCTTGTCACTTCAGTTTTTAAATGGAATAAGTGTAAAAAAAATGTAGTCATAGGGAAAACATACCCTTCATTGCTATTAATACTGGAATGTCTTATTTTCTCACATGGCAATAACATAGTTATTTTCTATGATGAGCCTTGGGCACAGGTACTCAAGGAGATGATTTCTTGTGGCCCATGATTGGAGAAAATTGCCTTTAAACACAATAGCCTCCTGGTTTTCATGAGTTAGTCAACAGACCTTTACTAGAATCTTCAAGAGCGGCTCTGAGGACAAGGTGCTGTCTTGGGGCCTGTAAAATGGATACAAGACAGTCATTGCCCTGTGGAAGAGATTGGCTATTGACTCTGTTATTGAAAGGAATGATTACAGTACAAAGTATTGAAGGAGATTAAAAGTGGTCACTGGGGTGATATTCCACAAGGATTGGTTTGAATGGCTGGTATTTAACAACAAGGGCTTCTGATCAGTGGTATTTTTTGTTTTTTGTTTTTGAGGTTGTCTCACACTCTGGCCCAGGCTGACCTTGAATTAACTATGTAGTTTTAGGGTGGCCTCGAACTCATGGTGATCCTCCTACCTCTGCCTCCCAAGTGCTGGGATTAAAGGCGTGCGCCACCACACCTGGCTAATCAGTGGTAATTTTTGAGGAAAGTCATGGCTTGGCTTGGGAGGAAAATTGTTCATGTTGGGGCCACTGGCAAAGCATATGTAAATTATTGTAAGTGACACTGAGAGCTGATGCCATGTGGAATGTTCTGTGCTTGGAACAGCTGTAGCTTGTGATCTTTGTACGTGACCAAGGACCTACATCCTTAACATATGTAGCTAATAAAAGTAAGTTTGAAAACCAGTTTCTCCTTCTGTATTTAATCACTGATTACTGACAATTAAATTCTTTCAATTTCATACGCTAATTTAGCATGACTGATTGTTTTAAATGTATTTCAAATACTTTAGTCAAAGAAAACATGTACAAATACAAGTTTTGCAAATTGTATTACTACATTTTATACTTACCAGGTTTTAAAACAAGGGCACTATTCATTGAATTCATTTCATTTTTTTTAAGTCTTCCCAGTCTTACAAATCTACTCTTTTAGAGTCCTTTCAGGGATTAAGTATGATTTCTCATATAGTCCTGAGGTTGTGTTGTGTTTTTAGAGTTGTAGGTAAGTACTGCCTTGTCAGAACAGCCTGGCTTACAGCATCCGAATCATTGACCAGTTGCGGTCTTGGTTGTTTTTTCCCCAATTAGTGATTCAGATTTGAATTGCTGTTGGCAGGCAAACTGAGTTTCCTTTTTAGGGGCTATATTTTACATAGGTTGTTAAAAGTTAGCTTACGTTTAAAGATGCCTTTGCAAGTCAGCATGTCTTTGCAATCAGGTGTCCCTGTAGCAGATGTGCATTTGGTAAAGCATTGCTTGGGGAATACTATCTACCACTCAGCATGCTGTGTAGTGCTCTTGTGGCCTCTAATCAGGAGCAGACTATCTACACCAGTGCTACTTAGCCCTTCTCTACACCTGGTCTGAGAGTCCGGTTCTAGTCTTGGCATGGTTCCAACTTGATCTGGCACTACTGGGGTTACCATTTTGTGTGGTAAAACCAACTGCATCCTATTCTTTTCATCCTTTTATAGTGTAATTACCATTTGACTGTTATAGTAAATTTCCTATTTTGAAATAATATTGAACTTTTCAGTACCTCATTCCATTGGGCTACAATATTGTATTTTGTTTTGATAATCAGATAAGTAAGCACAATTTTGCCAGTGGGGTTCCTTTACACAGATTTCTTTGTCCTGCTAGCATTAGCATTGCCTAACATTTTTTTAAAGGATTCTAGTTTTCTGATTAATAGTTGGATGTTTCCTAGTCTTTTCTTTTTGTTTTTTGGCATTTATCACCTCTGAATTGGAATATTGGAGTCTATTATCTTGCAGGGGTTCCTTCTTCCTTCTTTTCTTCATGGAGAATGGCAACACCAGCCAGACTCTGGGCACACACTAGGGATGTACATGAACATCAGTAATGGGTAAAGAGCTTATTCTTAGTTGCCTGGGGAAATCTGCCTTTTGTGAGGTTTAAGAGTTTATCTTTTAGGATTTTCTGGGGAAGACTTTATTTTGGTGGCTGATAGGTATGGAAGGTGCTAGGGAATAGCACCCATGAATAATTTGTCCTCCAGTGCCCTCCTTCTGTGCAGGGTTCACATTGCTCACTCCTCTCTTCATATGCCTTGGGCACATTAGTAGTTTGATTCTAAGAGTTTCCAGAAATTACAGCTTTTCACCAAGAAATGAACACTATTGTTACTTCACCTTGCTGGATCTTTTTTGGAATCCAAACCCTCCTTTTTCTGTTTGGGGTTTTTTCAGAGAGCACTCCAGACAAACTTGGGAGGTCAACAAAGCTAGCTCTCACATTGTTCAAAAGAGCTTCTACTTTCTCTTGTGTTCACAGTTAATAGAGATAGCCAGATCACATTTAAGTAGTTTGTCCCAAATATTGGAAACCTGAAACTTTTCCAGAATAGTTCCATTGCCCAATGTGGAAAACTCAAGTATACATTACTTTCCTGGATGAATATGCATGCACAAAGCAGTTGCTGATCCCTGTATTATTCACAGCAGCCAGGCTGAAGTGGAGACCAGCATCAATTGTGTATAAGCGTCATTATGTGGAAAGCTTATTCATGAGCTTTAGAATACTCATGAATTTATGGTATGCAGCATATAATTACATAGTGATAGTAATCATGAGAATCATTGCCTTTTTTTCTGGGAAGTCATACAATGTATAAAACTTGGTAAATGGTAATATATATGCAACAGTCTTTTTAAAAAAAGAATTATCAGATAGCAAAGTGTTTCAAGCAAATTCAGCAAAATGTTCATATTAGGTTCTGACATATATGTAATAGCTAATAGGCACATAAACGTATTATTGCACTGTTTCAGAAACTTAAGTCTGGGTGTGGCATAGCATGTTTCTTTGTACAAGAGCTCACTAGTCTGAAGTTAGGGGTTGTCTGGGTTGTGGTTCTCACCTGGAGCTCAAGGTCTCTTTAGCTGTGAATAGAACTAATTTTCTTATGCATGCAGGATGCCCATTTTCCTGCTGGATATCAGATGGTGGCCAATTCATGACACATGGTCTCATAGTTCACAGCATGAATGATGTTTTCTTCCGGGCTAGTCAGGTCACATATTTTTTTCTTTTCTGTCACTCGCTGGAGAAAGTGTCCTGATTTTAAAGGACTCCCAGTTATGTTCATTCTACCTCCCATTTATCATATACATACCATAATCATTACCATCTCATCATTATCATATTCAAAAGGGAGGTTCTTATTCAAAGATAAGAGATAGTAGATATCAAGTTAGAATGCATCTATTACAATAACCTTGCCATTAGAAAGTTGTTGCTTGATAGTATTTTATGAATATATATATTATTTTTATATCATGATTGTACTTTTAAAAAACTATTTTAATTTTATTTATTTATTTGAGAGAGAGGGGAAGATAGAAGGGGGGGGGAGAGAGAGATCATGGATCTCTCTGCAAACAAACTCCAGATGTATGTGCCCTTATGTACATCTGGCTTACATGGGGAATCTAACATGGATCCTTGGGCTTTGCATGCAAGTGCCATAACCACGAAGTCATCTCTCCAGCCCAAGATTGTGCTTTTTAAAAAATAACTCTGAAGATATATATATATGTTAGAACTTCAGCTCATTTAGTACAAAAGAATGATTTATTATCTGAATGAATCTTAAATATGACATATTAATTCAACAAAGCCTTAGTGAGATTTATCATGGGCCAGTACTGAGCATATTGTGGAAGAAGGATACAATACCATGGGATAACTTGCATGGAACTAGGTCAAGAAATATTGTGTCTCACATGTGTTTTGCTGGCATGGTACTTGGAAAACAGGTTCCTTTGTAAACCACCACAGTGTACGAATACATTTTTTTTTGCTTTTTATTTATTTATTTGAGAGAGGGAGGCAAACAGAGAGAGACAGAGGGAGGGGAAAAAGAGAAAGGAGGGGGGAGGGAGGGAGGGAGGGAGAATGGGTGCGCCAGGGCCTCTAGCCACTGCAAACGAACTCTAGATACATGTACCACCTTGTGCATCTGGCTAACAGGGGTACTGGGGAATCGAACCAGGTTTCTTAGGCTTCACAGGCAAGTACCTTAACCACTAAGCTATCTCTTGAAGCCAGGGCCACCATTCTTCTCTCCTAGTGGTAGAATATTCTAGAGAAGCTGATTTTCCATAGGTTCATAGTTTTCACTGATCTTTTTCATTATTAAATGAGCTATAGCTGGTGCACTGACCAAGGCTGCCTGATTCAGTACATATCAAAGTCAGACCCATAAGACGTAAAGATGGAGATAAAGAAATGCTTGCAATGGATTCAATACCACTTTCACATGCTTCAGTTGCATGTTTTCACCTGAAGTATTTCTGTCTTCTAAAGCCAAACTGTCTTTGAGTCTTAGTTATAGAATATCTGGTAGCATGAAGGACAACAAAAAATATTTATATGATTTCATGAAGTGGTTAAAATTTAAGTTCTTCCTTTTAACATTATGGTGCCCTTACTGCTTTTCTCTGTTCATTTGTCATTTTATCCTTGCTCATCTTTCTCTTTGGGGGATGTGCTGATATAATTATGCTATAATTATGCTTCATTGGAAGCTTTTCCATATATATTTTAGGTAAGGAAAATAGACTTTAATCTGTTAAAGTCTAATTAATCAATATGGTTCATTGACTTTGGCTACAAAATAGAGTATAGGGTTAAAATTAGCTCCATATTCTCCTTGGAGGATCCAAGAGATGTTTCTGTGGGGTATGTTTCCTGTCACTAATTTGTAGGGATAGGAATGGAGTCCAAACATGCCATATTTCTCCATTACTCATCTATCATTTCAATTTCCATTTATATCCTTTTATAGTATCATTTTCTATACTGTTATTTTCTCACTTGAATCATAAGTAAAATAAGCTCTTGTGTCTTGTAACATTAATAAACATTACTTATTTTATGAAAGGCTTTTAAAATTATATATTTAATTGACCTTCCTGCATAAGGTAATCATGTCTTATGTAAATAGTCAGTTTCTCTCTTTGTCTTTAATAAGAATAACTTTCCTTTTTTTCCTTGCCTTATTACATCAGCTAGAAAATATAATACAATGTTGAATTAAACTAATGTAAGTGACATTGTTTCTTATATTTCATTTGAAAGAGAGAGAGAGTGAGAATGAGTGAATGAAGAATGGGCATGCCAG
Organism: Orientallactaga sibirica; assembly: GCA_036365145.1. Lineage (NCBI taxonomy): Eukaryota > Metazoa > Chordata > Mammalia > Rodentia > Dipodidae > Orientallactaga > Orientallactaga sibirica. The sequence goes on from JAEOAD010000418.1 coordinate 4,598,500, forward strand.
AGCCTCCTGGCAATGCAAATTAACTCCAGACACATGCACAACTTTCTGCATCTGGCTTTATTTGGATACTTGGAAATTGAGCTCAGGCTGTCAGGGTTTTGATCATATTATTTAAAAAATGTGTGTAATAATTATGTTTGCTGCATGAAAAATTATCCCAGGATATGAGCAAATAGGTATTTTGATAAAGTACTTTTTCTTCTAAAAATGAGGAGCTGGGTTTTGCCATCAGAACACACATTCAAAAACCCATCATGGTGACACTCATTTGTATTTCCAGCACTGGGGAGATAGAGACAGGTGACTCTGTGGGGCTCAGCCAGTCTAGTCTACTTAGCAAGTTCCAGGCCAACAGGAGACCTGGCCTCCAAAAAAGGTGGATGGGCTGGGTGTGGTGGTATATGCCTTTAATCCCAGCACTCGGGAGGCAGAGGTAGGAGGATGGCTGTGAGTTTGAGGCCAGCCTGAGAATACAGAATGAATTCCAGGTCAGCCTGGGCCAGAATGAGACCCAACCTTGGAAAAAAAAAGAAGGTGGATGGTGCCTAAGAAACACATCTGAGATTGTCCTCTGGCCTCCCCATGCATTGCACACATGCATATGCACACATATGCACCCACAGACACATGAACATGCACACATACACATAACACACACACACACACACACACACCAAATTATCCCATCACATAATACTTTAAAAGAACCACATTTTTTTTTTTTTGTCTCACAATTTTTGTGAAGTTTCAATCTAGGAACTCCAGAGTCAATAATGGGGTTCCTATTAGACAGTAGGCCTAGGCTGTGATTGCAATTGGAGGTTTCAGTCCATGATCAGTTTGGTTTTGTTGTTTTGGGGTTTGTAGTGTGGCAGTCTGTGGTGGAGCAAAGATACTCATTTCAGAGGGAGGGAGGGAGAGAGAGAGAGAGAGAGGGAGAGAATGTGAATATGAATGATGGGACTACACTGGGAACACTACCTAGTAAAGGTTCTACCACCTCATAATGATACTACAGGCCAGAGCCCAAGCCATTTACATGAAGGGTTTTAGGGAACATTTTAATAGGAGCCATAACACCTGGCTGTGTAGGCAACCTAAAGGCCACACAGTTCTTTTGTAAGAAGATTCATGGGATCAGGAGATTGAAAGGGTTACAACATAAAATGGAAAACAGGGCAAAAATGAGATTGACCAAAATAAAATGAGTGTTACAGATATCAGGAAGGAAGTAAAGATCTAGTGGTATAATATAACAGCTTTTAAATGAGTGTTACTTAATGTTTTTCATTAATACTATTATTACTTTTTATTCATTAGCTTTAAAATTAAAAAGAAAAATTTATACTTGTCTTCATTCTTTAACATCTCTAATCTTTAGTTCCAACTGGAAGAAGAAATCAAGATAGGGAGAGATTTTAACATATAAATTCAGGCAGAAACCTTTTAAACGAAATGATGGCTTTTTTCCTCTCTAGAAATTGTGTTAGTTGCTTCTGTGATGACCCATCAGTAAGTTCCTATCAGTCAGCCCCACAACTTTATATAAAGTCAGATTATCCACTCTTTTAACTACTCTGAGATATCCATTTACAATGAGATGATAATACCTGTGTCACACATTGGACTCACATACAGTAGTAGTGGTCTATACCACAACCTTTATCTTTTTGGGATAGCTAAATTTTTATTTTTTTTCTTATTTTGAAGTATACACTGTAAATGACTAAACAGATTGATTATCAGGAATTTTCCATGGTGTAATTGAACTGGTATAGCTCTTAAAATGTGGGTTTTTAAAGTATTTCCTGAAACTAAAATTAGCACACTTTCTAGAATAACAAATTACCATGTCTCTCTCTCTCTTTTTTTTCCAGATATGTGTCTCAAAGATGTCTACACGGAACTGCCAGGGAATGGATTCGGTGATCAAACACCTGGACACAATTCCTGAGGATAAAAAAGTCAGGGTTCAGAGAACACAGAGCACTTTTGACCCATTTGAAAAACCAGCTAATCAAGTAAAAAGGGTGCATTCTGAGAACAATGCTTGCATTAACTTTAAGACCTCCTCTGCAGGGAAAGAGTCCCCTAAAGTTAGGCGACACTCTAGCCCCAGCTCGGTAAGTGCTGTCCTCTCATTTGTCACTAGGTAAACAGCAGGAGTAGCCCTCTTCTAATCGCAGCACACTGTGCTGGGTGTCAGCAGGTGGTGTTCTCAGGGAGGTTTTATGCATTTTCTCCCAGGGTGGCTTAATGTTTTGGAAAAGAGAATAAATTTTATGTATCTGTTTAGTTATAAGCATGTGGAAAGCAAATTAATGAAATGATTCAACTTACTGTTGGCAAAAAACTTCTTTTTAAAAATCTTTTCCATTTCAAACTCCTGGGAAGGTTCTTGAACTTTTTTTGTTCTAATAAAAAGTTTTGAAATTGGCCAATTCACAATTTCATTTCAAAATAGATGTTGAAATTTGTTCACATGTGGTTTACAGTTTGCTTTCAATGGAAAGATTTAAAACTTAAGAGCTGGACATTGAAATTCACCTTCAAAGAGAATTCTGTTCATTCCAATAAAATTCACTAAGGGTTAAGTCAATATAATTTTTGGCTTTAAAAAATTAATTTTTATTATTATTATTAGAGAGAGAAAGAGGCAGATAGACAGAAAGAGAATGGGCATGCCAGGGCCTTCAGCCACTGAAAAGCAACTCCAGACATGTTCACTACCTTTTGCATCTGGCTTATGTGAGTCATGGGGAATCAACTTGCAGGCAAGTTCCTTAACCACTAACCCATCTCTCCAGCCCAGTTTTTGCCTTTTTATTCAAACTCCTGTCTTAGTTTGGGCAGGGCATCGGTAATAATATTTAGAAATCAGAATACCATAGAGTAGGTGGCTGAACTGAGAGAAATTTATTTGTCATAGTTCTAGAGCTGGAAAGTAAAAGATTGTGATTCTGGCCAATATCGTGCTTCTTATGATAGTGGCACTAATCACACTGTGGGGACCCCAACATAATGGCCTAGTTTTACCTCCTGATAAGACCCATCTCCAAGGATTAGACATTCAATGTGATATTTTTGGTGAAGGATACAGACATTCAGTTTATAGAAGAGGTATAAAATTTTAATGTGCTTGCTACTTTTACCCTTTTTCCTAGAGCATATATATATTTTGGAGACAGAGAGAGAGGGAGAGGAAGACAGATAGAGAATGGGTGCGCCAGCAGCCTCTTAGCTGCTGCGAACGAACTCTAGATGTGTGCGTCCCCTTGTGGACAAGTGCGGCATTGCACCCCTGCGTCACTTTCATCTGGCTAAATGTGGGACCTGGAGATTGGAACTGACGTTCTTAGGCTTAGCCAGCAGGCGCTTTAACCACTAAGCCATCTCTCCAGCCCAGAGTTTATATTTTTAAGACTAGATGGCTCTTAACATTGTGAAACAGTCCTATCAACTTTTGAAATTAATTTTCAGATATAAAAAACACTTAATAACCTTTTGACATAGATGCTCTAAGAGTTTAATAGGTGGGAAGAAAGTGCTCAAAGAATTTTAATTGTTTTATTGCTAAGAAACATGCTAAAATTTTGAGGACAAACACTGAAAATGTAGTATAAACTTCTAGAATGGTATTGATACTTCAGTTCAGTATGGCATGGAATGTATCTTGTATTATGTATTAGTAAAGCTGAAGCAAATATTATTAATGTAAAGCTGAGTGTGATGGCACATGCCTTTAATCCCAGCACTGAGGAGGCTGAAATAGGAGGATTGGTGTGAATTCGAGGCTGGCCTGGGGCTGTGGAATAAGTTCCAGATCAGTCTGGGCTAGAGTGATAGCCTAGCTAAAAAAGTACATACATTATTAATGTAACATTTATGAGAAATAATTCTGTGGTTTTCTATGTGTGACTATAAAGTAGGACCCACCTGTGTCACAGTTATTTAGTTAATTCCTGGAAGAAATTTTAGATTTAATGATAAATAGAAGAAATGAAAAGTATTATTAAGAATGATCAAGGTTATGCTATGTAAAAGAATTATACATAGTTTACTATATAGTAATCTAATTATATATGTCAGCCTTTATATTTGGCAATCTTTATTTCATATCATATGTATCTATATATGCATAAATTTTTATATCAGATAGTATTACAAAGCATTCTTATACTAAAAAACCAATATGATTCCAAAGTTAACCAATCCTTGTGTATTTTCTTTCTTTGTGTAGCATTTTAGATCTCTTACAGTCATCTCATATATAAACTGTGGATTGCTTTAATGTATCTGTGGCAGGGTGTAAATGTTGAGTGATAGAGCCTGGTATGGAGGTCAAAGCCAACAAAAGTGAGTGAAAGCAGGCTTGACTCCAAATCTTTAAGGAGTTCACAAAATTCTGTTTGAACCCTTCCTCCCTGTTTCTTGTACCACTCTCAGAATTATGGTACAGCATTGCACAACAGTGATTATGTTTTAAAAAAATGTTTATTATTTATCTGAAAAGGAAAGAGGGGGAGAGAGAGAGAGAATGAGAATGGGCACACCACGGCCTCTAGCCACTGCAAACGAACTCTAGATGCATGCTCTACCTTGTGCATCTGGCTTTACCTAGGTACTGGGAAATCAAACCCAGGTCCTTAGGCTTTGGAGGCAAGCATCTTAACTATTGAGCTATCTCTCCAGTCCAACACAGATTTTTTTTTTTTTTTTTTTTTTTGGTTTTTTGAGGTAGGCTCTCACTCTAGCCCAGGCTGACCTGCAATTTACTCTGTATTTCTCAGGGTGGCCTCGAACTCATGGTGATCCTCCTACCTCTGCCTCCCGAGTGCTGGGATTAAAGGTGAGTGCCACCACACTTGGCTCCAGCAGTGATTCTTAATTATGGTTTTCCTATTTGGTGTTGTTATAATCCAGATCTTAAATGGCCATACCACAAAGGCCTTCTGTTCAAGACTTGGCACTGGCCAGGCTTTTGAGGTACAGCCTAGGAGGAGTCTAGGTCATTGGGGCACACCCTTATAGGGTTCCATAGCCTCACCCACTTTCTTTCTAGTTGTCTCTCCCTATCTCTGTCTCTGTCTGCTTCCCAGGGATGAATAAACCACTTTTGACACGGCTCCTGTATTATGTACTGTGCTACGATACACACAAGGCAATGGGGCCAAGTGACTAAGGATTGAAACCATGAGCTAGAATGAACCTTTCCTCCTTCAAGTTGCTTATCTTATGTTTTCTGTCAGAGTGATAGAAGTCTGACACATAGGGGTCCTTAGCTGCCTAAACAGGTTATGAGGATTAAAATCAATTTCAATATGAAACTATAGGCATTCTATGGGCATATCATTGTATCATTAGAATGAACATGAGGTATACTCCTATGTTTATAATGATATAGCTCAAAAACCTACTCCTAATTCTAAGAACGAGATTTCTGCAAAAGGTAGACCTAAGCATAGTTAATATCTTCTCTATTCAAGTGGGAATTAAGTCCACAGCAACACTTTATGAACATGGTATTTAGTAAAGAAAATAAATTTTCATTTTCAGTTCTGCTAGTGACTATAGGAACTTAAATAAGTTTTGTTATTTCTCATCTCTACATTCTTCAAGTTCAAGTGGAGATACTAGTAGAACCAGTCTAATGGTGAAATTATAGGGATTAACTTCAGATGATATACATAAAGCTCAAATATTGGCACAGAGTAAACTCTGAATATTTGTTGGGAGTTGCTGTTACTATTATTCAAACAATGAACTAAAGCTATTAAGGTTCTGGACAGCTTCTGGACAGCTTCTTAATGGCAGGGCGGCAACTAATGTTCAGCTGAAACATCTGCACTTTTCATTATGCAGACCAATGTTCCCCTCCACTGGTCTGGACAACTGACGGTCCTATGCTCTTAATATATTAACATTATCTCATTAAATTCCACATCTCTGTGCAGCGTCTGTTAGCAACTGCACATTAGCCCTCTGTTTCTAAGTCACTACAGTGCCTTCTCAAGCATGCATTCTAAGTAGGGACATGATAAGGAGAACATAGTTATCTCACTAAGCTGGTTTCCATCCATTCAGGTACCTGATATCACTGAACTGAAGATAAGTGGAGGCTTGGCTACATCTTAGTTTGATCTAATATCTTTATTTAAATGTAACAATTTAATAAAGTTGCAAGAAAAGGCATATGAAAGGCTCAAGCTTCAATTTTTTAAACAAAATAGGACCCTGCCTTCTGATTCTTAGTTTTGTTCATTGGCCTCTTTAAAGACTTGGCATTTGCATCCCTTATTTATATGCATAGTAATTACAGATCAGACTATTTCTCTATGCTTAAAATAGATTTGCTTTACGAGAATCTAATTCTCAAGCAGAGACTATCTTATAGACATATCCTATTCCATGGGATCACTCCTTTAAAGATTAGAAACAATTTTAGAAAGGAATTACATGCTTTTAATTCTTTCTGTTAAGGCAATATGATGATATTACAGTGTATTTCCACAGCATCTATATATCAGTTTCATAGGGAAAATAGCTGACTGTTTTACTGTAAAATGTGGCAAAATATTAATTTTCTTCTATTGCAATATTAATAGAATATAGTTTAACCATGACATTATTGCATCCAAATTCATCTAGTAAGATAAACAGACTACATTGTGCCATTAGACTCTTCTCTTGATTTTTCTTGTGAATCATGGAGATTGTTCTTATAACAAAAAAATTCCTTGTTTTAAAATTCCCTCTGTTTAAGTAATATTATCTGTTTTATCTTAAACAAATTACATATCCAAGGCAGATTAAGAAAAATAAAACAAGATTTTTAGAAATTGATTTGTGCCTCTCCCAGAACAGGAAAAATATTGTGTTCCATGATCTTGTCAGTTCTGTGGAGGCCTTGTATTTATGCAGTAGCAGTAGCAGTGTGTCTCCTCGTAGGCACTAGGAGGTTTTTTTTTTTTTTTTTTTTTCCTGCTACCTGTTTTCTTTAGCTTAGCTTAGATTCATTCTTAAAGGAGCATAAAAACAAACACATAGATCTCTTATTCTGATTTTAAATAATTTAGAGGGGAACTGTGAACACAATATTTTCCCACTCAAAATCATTTTATACTGAAGTTTAATATAGGTTTTTAAATTTCTGTTTAAAACTTGGGCTCAGAAGGGTGATGGTAAAGTGTGACATTCGCAAGCTGTTTCCTGGCAATGAAAAATGCATGAGAACATAACCCACACAAGACTAGTCAGGCAACTTTGAATGTAATTTTCCATTAAATTTTACTTGATTAAAATTAACACATGGTTTATATCTTATATGTTTCTTGAAGGGAAAATATGAGTGGACACACACACACACACACACACACACACACACACGCACATAAAATGCTTAGAGTTGAAAGGCTCATCACAGCAGTCCATGGCTTAACACACATGGAAACCAATTAAGTCTCTTGAAAACTATCTTATAGTTCTCTCTTCCCTCCCTTGCTTTTATTAATAAAATTTGAAACACTTGTCTATTGATCTTTCTATGGGCTGAATTGTGTTCCCTCAAAATATCCATGTTGAAATTCCCTGTGTCTCATGAAGTTAAAATACAGCCATTGTTATTTGTCTAGAACCCTAATCCTGCATGGCTTATGTCCTTGTAAGGACACCAAGAATATACACTGTGAGGAGAAGCAATGTATACACAGCCTGAGTTGAACAAAGAAAGCCTGCTAGTGCCTTGATTTTGGGTGGCTCTCTTCCATAAATGGGAGAAAATAAGTGTTTTGTTGTTGAAGCCGTCTAGTCTGTGGCCTTTTTTTTTTTTTTTTTTTTTTTTTTTTTGCACGTCTGGCAAACTTAAAAACTAGCCCCTTGTTATTAGTTAGGATGGTTTCTTAAAATATTGTTAATTACATAACTGTTGCTACTATTTTCTTCTTATACTGAATGCTAAATGAGAAAAGATAGTTGATTTGTACCTTGAGGAAAAAAGGTATTTAATTAAAACTTATAGCATGTTCTTGGGCATATCATTTTTTTTCTGGAAAGTGTTCCTTTTTATACAAATATATTAGGGTAGATGAAACTGAGAGTATAAGAATTCTATTTTCGTTTTATATTTCATTGAAAGTTTGGCAAAATACAATCATGGAGTGTGGTATGGAATCGTTGCCTCACTGGGGACTGTTGAGGAAATGAGTTACTGTGGTGTTCAATTCTGGCAGGGTGAGTTACTGACTCAGAACATTCTTGCAGCAGCTGTTGCTGTATTTGCTGTATCCTTTCTTCCTCTGACGATGTTCAGTCAATGTCTGGAGATGTGTTGAAGTAATGACTGGGATTCATAGACATTAATTTTCCTCCTTAAATCAGTTTAGTGATGAGTTCAGTAGCCTAACCAGGCTTTCTCAGTACACAGCTCCCAGGTACCATATGCACGTTGAAAGATCTGACTTCACATTCACAAAATTTAGTTCCACATACAAATTTCTCAGAAATAAGCTGTTGCTAAGGATGAAACAACATGAAAGTTTGCATCTAGTGGGTTCGCTTTCAACCACTGATATTTTTGGATGTAGGTGAATGAGGATGGTATAAATTTGAGTATGGAGTATTTCTTCAAGTCCTGTTATTAATTTCAATTGCCTAACATTCAGCATGTTTAGAGACTCATTTGTTAGTGTTAAGGATTAGGATAGGATCCTACAGTTGTAGCAATTCATCTGTAATCCTAGAACTCTAGAGGCTGAGGCAGGAGGATTCTGAATTTGGGGCCAACCTGGATGGCATAGTGAGAAAACAAAAACAAAAACAAAAACAAAGTAGTTAGTAGGCTAGCATTTTATGGGAGAGGTTAAGGTTTAAAGCACAAATGCTTATTAATTATGCTCAAATGTGGAGGTTAGGACATTCCTCATCTCCTTCCTTGAAGTTAATGAATCAAATGTCTCATCACTAAATATGAAGCTAATTACAGGTTCTAGGAAATAAACGTCATGAAATCAAACATTTTTTCTAGATTATGTTGTTTATATTTGAGATATATAGACTTTTAGAATTTATGTTTCCTCAGATTTAAAACTAATTAATTTATTTATTTATGAGGGAGAATCAGAGAGACGGAGAGAATGGGTGCTCAAGGGCCTCCAGCCACTGCAAATGAACTCTAGATGCATACTCCACCTTGTGCATCTGGCTTACATAGGTCCTGGGGAATTGAACCTGGGTCCTTTGGCTTTGCATACAGCATCTTTACTGCTAAGCCATCCCTCCAGCCCTGTTTTCTCAGATTTTATTTTAGTTATCATATTCTCTTATTCAGTGAAATACATCTGACGTGGTTATGATATGTTACTATTTTTTTAATATTTTATTTTTATTTATTTATTTGACAGAGAAAGAGGGGGGAGAGAAAGATATAGAATGGGCATGCCAGGGCCTCTAGCCACTGCAAATGAACTCCAGACACATGTGACCCCCCCCCGTGTATCTGGCTAACGTGGGTCCTGGGGAATCGAACCTGGGTTCTTTGGCTTTGCAGGCAAATGCCTTAACCGCTAAGGTATCCCTCCAGTCTGATATGTTACTATTTTTAACACATTTGTGAACATTAGCTTTCTGATATTTTTGGAATTTGCTTCTGTGTTCATAGAATTTGGCCCTTATTAAATTAATTAGCTTATTACTAAATTTTGTTAATAGGATGCTGCCAGTTTCAGGAAATAAATTGCTTAGCATTGGTTATTTTGGGGGACATTTCCTTTATACAACTTAGTAATTACTTGTCTAAATTTTAGTACAAGTTGCTCTTAACAACTTTTGTACTTCTAGGTTTAGGTAGGATTTCACTCTAGCCCAGGCTGACCTGGAATTCACTAATTCACTGAGGAGTCTCAGGGTGGCCTCGAACTCATGGTGATCCTCCTACCTCTGCCTCCCGTGTGCTGGGATTAAAGGCATGCACCACCATGCCCAGCTACTTTTAGGTATTTTACTACATAAATTGATTTTATTTACTGTTTTTTTTTTTGCTTAGACAAATGTGAATAATTGGTATTTTTGTAGAAAATAAAGCATTTCTTCTAAATGTTCAAGTATTTGGTGTGAAGCTGTGCATAGAATTACATGCTGGTTAACAATAAAAGATCTTTTCTTAGACTGAGCCATGTTACTCTTGAGTATGTGTCTTTGATTCTCTCTATTTATCCAAAGATCTCATTTTACAGTTCTCCACACAGCATTTGTTTTTCTTGATCATGAATATGATGTTTCTGCTTTATACTTCATGAGTATCTTCCATCATCATTAACCCACTCCTATCATGTCAATTAGTTTGTTTCTAGCTATAGTCAAAAGTTAAATAATTTTACTTTTTTATTTCCATATGGCATATATAGACACTTGCATTTTCTTTTATATATTGACTGTACTAATTCTTGCAAATGTTAAAATGCCATGTCCTCACCACCATATTTAATAATTTTCAGTTTTAGTTTATTTTTTAACTCATATGGCTAAGCCACTTATTTATTTGACAGTAAGAGAGACAGAAAGAGACTGAAAGAGAGAGTGAGTGTGGGCACATCAGTGTTTTCTGGCACTGCAAACAAGCTCCAGATGCATATATCTCTTAGCGTACCTGGCTTTATGTGGGTACTGGGGAATCAAACCGGGCCATCAGGCTGTGCAAGCAACTGCAGAGCCATCTCTCTAGCCATAAACCTTCTATTTTTATATTAAATATATTTAATAATGTATAAAAGTATTTAATTTAATGTGAGATAGATAACAGACATAGTTACTAGAGTGAAGGCAATTACTGTATCCTTTAAATCATATAACTATGAATTTTGTTATTGTAGCAAGAGCATCTGTAGTCTATTTTAGCCAGGACATAAAATATTTTGATTTTTATTATCAGTACTCTTGATTCCTAATCTTACTCTAAGTTGTTAAAAAAAAAAAAAAAAAACTTGGAAAGGAATGTTTCTGTAGTTTTCAATCTTGAGATACTCCTTTTGGCTTAATACATGGTCATTTTAAACAAATTTTAAATCTTTGCTTAAAAATATAAGCATATTAATATGTATACTGGATTAAGATGTTAATTCTGATATTTTTGCTTAAAGATCTCTGACTTACTGGTTATTTGCTTGCTCTGTTGGTTACTGAACAATATATGTCTGTCTTCTGTTATCATCATGAGTTTGAAAGTTTCTCAATTTTATTGCTATCAACAACTGCTTCACATATTTCAAAGCAATGTTATTAAGCTTTTATTAGCTTATTACTATCAAAATCCTTAGTAGAGTTTATCACTTATTTTATGGAGTACACTATCTATCATCTGTTTCTTTCTTTTCTTTTTTTTTTTTTTTTTTGGTTTTCCGAGGTAGGGTCTCACTCCGGCCCAGGCTGACCTGGAATTCACTATGTAGTCTCAGGGTGGCCTTGAACTCACGGCTAACCTCCTACCTCTGCCTCCTGAGTGCTGGGATTAAAGGCGTGCGCCACCATGCCCGGCTTATCATCTGTTTCTTGTTTGTTAAATTGTCTTGCCTTCCAATAATGCTAATATATTTCATTCTTAAAAATAATTTTGGGAGGCTGGGGAGATGGCTTAGCAATTAAAGAGGCTTGCTTGCAAAGTCTTGACTATCTGGGTTTGATTCCCTGGCACCATTGTGCCTGATGCACAAAGAGACACATGCATCTGGAGTTAGTTTGCAGTGACAAGACCTTGGAGTGCCCTTTCTTTCTCTGACTTTTTCCCATTGTATTTTCCCTTTACTCCTTCATTTTTGCATAAATTCTCTTACTTGATCTCTTCTCAATAGTGTATTGCTGATTTTCCTTCCCTCTCTCAATCTGGAACTTCTGTTAGCAGAAATTGATTCACTAATTCTTAATGTAATCATTGATGATGTGGGATTTAATTTTCTTATTTGATGGTGTTTTACTTAGTATGCTTTCTTTCACATTCCCTCTTGGAACCTCCCACTCTATTACTTTTTCCTTCTTGAATTTTATCCTATTCCCTTTCCCTCAGTTTGTTTGAAATGCATGTCTTACTCATACAAATGTAGTGATTAGTTTTTGAGAGATAAAAAACACCCAAAATTTTACTTTTGGAGTTAATATCTGTAGTCAGTCTTGATTAACTCACAAAATTTTAATATGACGATATTTCTCTTTTCCTTCTTCATCACTCTAACCAGGTCTTTTGTTCAGCTAATATGGTATATTATATTTAGGTTTCTGTGCAATGTATCCACATATCACTTGGAACACTGACAAATGTAGTACTAATATCACAAAATTATTTTTTCCTTTCTAAACATTGTTTTTCTTATTTTTATTTGCAAAGAGAAAGAGAGAGAGGAAGATGGGGGAGGGGAGGGAGAGAAAGAGAGAGAGAGAAAGAAATAAAGAAAGAGAATGGGCACCCCAGGTCTCTTGCTACTGTGAATGAACTCCAGACACATGCACCACTTTGTGCATTTGGTTTTACATGGGTAATGAACCTGGCCCAGTAAGTTTTGCAAGCAGGTGTATTTTACTGCTGAGCCATCTCCCCAGCCGCTAATCACTTTTCTTAATTTGGAAAATATTGCACATCATCTTGTAGCCATTGTTGTCTAAAGATATTATATTATATAATTTCTCCATTTAGATGCAGTCTGTCCTTGAAATTTTCAGTGGGAATTTTGTTCAAACATGAGCTTATTTCTTTTTAGCCATGCATTTTCTGATATTCACTGCCCATTAAGTGCTTTATTATACTGATTAAATATTTAACCTATGTAATAACCTCAAAATTATTACCATTGCCTGTGATTTCTGTTACCAGTGTTTTAATTTATCTGCCTATTGAACTTTGTGCTCCTATTTATATATATTATTGAGGCAGAGAGAGAGAGAGAGAGAGAGAGAGAGAGAGAGAGAGAGAGAAAGAAAGAATGGCTGTACCAGGGCATCTAGCCACTGCAAATGAACTCCAGATGTATGCACCCCCTTGTGCATCTGGCTTACGTGGGTCCTGGAGAATCGAACCAGGGTCCTTTGGCTTTGCAGGCAAATACTTTAACTGCTAAGTCATCTCTCCAGCCTGTGCTTCTCTTTCATAGTGTTGATTTTAGTGAATTATTTTGTGATTTTTGGTTTCCCTCTGGCTAGATGTTCTTTAACCAAATCTGCTCTGCCTTGCTGGCCCCAAATACACATTCTCATCTGTCTTCCTTTGCAAATCTCTGTGTACTTTTCTTGGGAAGACACAGTATAATCATGTGCACATACAGGTTTGGCTACTTTTATCGAATTGCCTTCTTTAAATTTGAGGACTTTTCCCTGAAATTTTGCTCGTAAGGACTTTCTACCACTCATTTCGAATTAGAAATTTCGAATTAGATAATAGCTCACTTTTAATTTTTCTTTCCTGATTCTGATGTATTATTATTATTTTTTAAAATTTTATGAGAGAAGCAGATAGAGAATGGGCATGCTAGAGCCTTTAGCTGCTGCAAACAAACTCTAGACACATGTGCCATCTTGTGCATCTGGCTTATGTGGGTCCTGGGAAACAACTGGGGTCCTTTGGCTTTGCAGGCAAGTGCTTTAACCGTTAAGCCATCTCTCCAGCCCTGATATATTATTTTTGAATAAAAGTGTTTTTCAGTCAGTACATTACTTTTGGGGTGGGAAGAAGGATCTATTTATGATTTTCATTTTTTTAACATGTAATATTTAACATTTAACATCTTTCTGCACTGACTTATGTTGCTTAACGTGATGATTTCCAGTTCAACCCAGTTTTTAAAAAATGTCATGTTCTCATGTTTATAGCTGAATAAGTTTTTATTGTCCCACATTTTCATTACAAGTCCATCTATTGAAGTATAAATAGTGAACATGACCATTCCACTATCACTTTGTGGAAAATTGATTTTCATACAGTTTTCATATATCATGAAAATTTATTATTTTGTTCCCTTTCTTAGTACTAAAAATTGTAAAAATTATTCTAAGCTCATAGGATATACAGAAACGGGTGTGGGCTAAATTTGACCTGATGGTCACCATGTACTGGCCTCTAATTTAGAAGATAATATAATAAACTGGAAAATGTTCAAAGAATGTGAGTAAAAATACTGCACTTCATCAAACAGTATGTAAAGCAGATTGATGTGAAAAACAAAAGCCATCATCAGAAAGATATCATTGGAAAAATGCAGTATCAAAATGTTTACAATGATCTCTTGTTAGATTATGTCTTATATTTATTCTACATAAGTTTATTTGCATGTTTTGGATTTTTGTTTATGAATATTTATTATGGTTGAAAAATCTTCTTACATCAGAAAAAGTTACTTAACAAGTCACAGAGACTCTGTACATTGATACAATCTGTTTTGTTTACCCTCTGTTTCATTTTTTAGCCAACAAGTCCCAAATTTGGAAAAGCTGACTCATATGAAAAACTGGAAAAACTAGGGGAAGGATCTTATGCCACAGTATACAAAGGGAAAAGCAAGTGAGTTCATTTTTTAAAATGCCTCACATTTAAAGTGTGTCCTCTTCATACTAAATAGTATTATATGTAATTCTTATTTAATATGTAACAGAGTATTCTCCTGTTAGTTTGCTTCCTGCAAGTATAAAAGCTAATGTAATTGTTTACCCTGCTTCCAAATAGTTCTGCAGACTTCTACATTTTTCCCTTTCTCTGTGCCCCTTCTTCCCTATCCAACTTTGTTATCTTTATCTCTCAGTGGAATTGTAACTCTATAATGAGAATTTATTTTTAGGTGAATTATGTGATTAATTTCTCATATTGATTTAATGCTTAGGGTAAGTATAATTGACAAAATCAATGATATTACCTTTTTTTTTTTTTTTTTTTTTCGAGGTAGGGTCTTGCTCTTGCCCAGACTGACCTGGAATTCACTATGTAGTCTCAGGCTAGCCTTCTAACTGACAGCGACCCTCCTACCTTTACCTTCTCAGTGTTGGGTATATTACTATTGCTGTTTTTTGATTTCTTTTTGTTTTCATGCCAGTTAATTTTAATTCTGACCTTACTGACACCAACAAATACCTTATGGGATCATAATTCCAATATGCAGGTCAAATATGCCAATGGCAGGTGCAAGGATCTGGCTCCAGTTGGCTAAGGGCTATGCTTGGGCTCTTGGCATCCTGGCCGCTTAGTGTATTGTGAGTGATGTGGGGTACAGGGCTCCATACAGCTATGGCAGTAGCACTTTCTGAGGCCTAGTAAGGGGATCAAGGACACAGAGGACTATCTTTGAGCCACACCCATGAAAGCTTGGGACATTTGGCAACTGTTTTTGTGACAAAGCACTTTAAACAGCATTTAGCATTTGTCAAGTTAATTGCTTTTAGGAAGACTAATCCTCTGGGAGCATTATGGCCAAGGGCATTCTTTAATTCAGGTACCGGGTACCATTTCCTCACTGAAGCTATGTCAATTCCCAGATACTACTGGATCAGCCCCTCTGAGTCACCCCAACCTAGGACATGCCACCCTTTTCACCTGAGCTTTTACTCCATCTTTCAGAAGCCACTTAGCTTAAAACACTGCAGCTGTTTCATTTTCATTCTTCCTACCTGTGTACTTTCCATCCTATTGCATGTACTTCCCCACAGAGAAGCAACTTGTTCCCTATTCTTTATTCTTCCTCTTCCTCCATTGCTGTCCTGGGGTCAGGGCACACAGTGGATTCTTAGAAGATTCCTTCCAGTACATTTCTGAGGAACCTTCTCCCTCATAGCTTGTAGAAACCTCAATTCTCTTTCTGAAAAAACTCAGGAGACACGAGCCCGAGTTACCTTAATAACATCACTAACTGATGCTAAAAATAATTTCCTAAACCATCCTTGTTGAAACCTATTTTAAAATCTTTATAGAAGACAGGACTACTAATCCAAATAATTAAATTAAATTAAAGAGATACAGAATTCTCTGAATGATAATATGTAATGGAGAATTTTGACTATGTGCTAGTATGCATAATTGGGTGTTTTTGGGTGTACACTCATGTATTTTTCATGATTTTTAAAGTAAAGAAAATGAAATATTCCTATAAAATAATGTAGGTAAAGAAATTCAGAAATGTTATAAGTAACAGTAGTAGTGGTAATTTTTTAAGGGGATCAAGGACACAGAGGACTATCTTTGAGCCACACCCATGAAAGCTTGGGACATTTGGCAACTGTTTCTGTGACAAAGCACTTTAAACAGCATTTAGCATTTGTCAAGTTAATTGCTTTTAGGAAGACTAATCCTCTGGGAGCATTATGGCCAAGGGCATTCTTTAATTCAGGTACCTGGTACCATTTCCTCACTGAAGCTATGTCAATTCCCAGATACTACTGAATCAGCCCCTCTGAGTCACCCCAACCTAGGACATGCCACCCTTTTCACCTGAGCTTTTACTCTATCTTTCAGAAGCCACTTAGCTTAAAACACTGCCGCTGTTTCATTTTCATTCTTCCTACCTGTGTACTTTCCATCCTATTGCATGTACTTCCCCACAGAGAAGCAACTTGTTCCCTATTCTTTATTCTTCCTCTTCCTCCATTGCTGTCCTGGGGTCAGGGCACACAGTGGATTCTTAGAAGATTCCTTCCAGTACATTTCTGAGGAACCTTCTCCCTCATAGCTTGTAGAAACCTCAATTCTCTTTCTGAAAAAACTCAGGAGACACGAGCCCGAGTTACCTTAATAACATCACTAACTGATGCTAAAAATAATTTCCTAAACCATCCTTGTTGAAACCTATTTTAAAATCTTTATAGAAGACAGGACTACTAATCCAAATAATTAAATTAAATAAAAGAGATACAGAATTCTCTGAATGATAACATGTAATGGAGAATTTTGACTATGTGCTAGTATGCATAATTGGGTGTTTTGGGTGTACACTCATGTATTTTTCATGATTTTTAAAGTAAAGAAAATGAAATATTCCCTATAAAATAATGTAGGTAAAGAAATTCAGAAATGTTATAAGTAACAGTAGTAGTGGTAATTTTTTTTTTTTTGGCTTTTTTGAGATAGGGTCTCACTCTGGTCCAGGCTGACCTGGAATCTGGAATTCACTATGGAGTCTCAGGGTGGCCTCAAACTCACGGCAATCCTCCTACATCTGCCTCCCGAGTGGTGTGCGCTACCACACCCTGCTTAGTAGTGGTAATTTTAAAAATTTACTTATTTGAGAAAGAGACAGAGAAAGGAAGAGAGATAGAGAGAGGAAGGATGGCCGTGCCAGGGCTTCTAGCCACTGCAAATAAACTCTAGATGCATGTGCCACCTTGTGCATCTGGCTTTATGTGAGTACTGGGGAATCAAACCCAAATGCTTGTGCTTTGCAGGCAAGTGCCTTAACCATTGAACTATCTAGTGAGCCCAGAAGTGGTAATTTTGAGATCTGACAAAAAAGTGATAAAAGAAGGTCTTTCCTCCCAACACTTGGGAGGTAGACAGAAGGAATAAGACTTCAAGGCTATTCTCAGGTATATAGTGACTTAGAGGCTAGCTTGTGCTACCTGAGACTTTGTATCAAAACGAACAAAAAAGTTCACTTTTTTAAAAACTATATTTTTATTTATTTATTTGAGAGAGAAAGAGAGAGAGACAGACAGAGAGAATGGGTATGCCAGGGCCTTCAGCCACTGCAAACAAACTTCAGATGCATTCACCCCCCCCTTGTGCATCTGGCTTATGTGGGTCCTGGAGAGTCAAATTGGGATCCTCTGTCTTTGCAGGAAAATGCCCTAACTGCTATACCATCTCTCCAGCCCCCCAAAGTTCACTTTCTATTTGAATAAAATGTCAGCAAGATGAGGAATGGAAAACAACAGATCTAGCAACCACAGTGCTAGTGCCTAAGGTGCCTTGAGAACATAGAAGATAAAAGTAATGGTTTAAATGGTTAAGCTAATTTTATCATAAGTTATTTCCCCATTTTTTAAAATTTGAGAGAGAGAGAGAGAGAGAGAGAGAGAGAGAGGAGCTAGAGATACAAAGAGAGAGAGAGAGAGAATGGGCGCACCAACGGCTTCTCAGCTGCTGTGAATGAAATCTAGATGCGTGCGTCCCCTTGTGGGCAAGTGCGGCATTGCACCCTTGCATCACTTTTTGCATCTGGCTAAACGTGGGACCTGGAGATTGGAACTGGTGTTCTTAGGCTTGGCAGGCAGGTGCCTTAACTGCTAATCCATCTCTCCAACCCCCCCCTGCCCCCCAATTTTTTTATTATTTCCTAAAGAAAAGTGCTGCATCATTGTATAAAATTTCTTGTACACTTAACATTTATGTGATGCTAACTAGCTATTATTAAGCATACTTAGTATAAAGTACAGCACATACTTTTGTCTCATTTACCCTTCTATTGCTATTGTTATCATCTTTGAACAGTCAGTAGTCTTGGTGCATGGAGCGGTTTCAGAAACTGCAATGTTCGTACAGATGGCTGTTGGCAATCCTTATTGCTACTCATGTCTTTCTAGCTGTAAGCCATTTTCCCCCAAACCATCACACCACCACTGCTTATACATGGTACAAGGCCCTGGAAAGATCTGGTTCTTGTTGAATATTCCAGATGGTTCTTACATATGTTCTGACTTGTTTTAATTGTGATTCAAACAGAAGCAAGCATACTATCTCATTATAAAGAAACAAACCAAGCACTTGTTATTGCGTACCTAAAAAAATGTGCTCAGCTGATGTGCATATACAAGTCAATAACTCTATTAAATGCTTAACTTGAAGATCTATGTCAAAATCTTAGAGATAGCTGAAAAATTTCCATTTGTTATTCTGGAATAAAAGGAAGACATTAAAAGTACCTTTACAATCTTTGAGAAGGATAGTTCTGGACAGCTGATAGTTTTCACTCCAGTAGTTTTAAATTTATTTTGTCAGGATTTCTCCAGCAGTTTCAAGCCTGCTGGTCATATGTAGAATTTAATTTTCTCCAGCTGAAGATGAAAGTGACTGCCCACACACCTGACTTAAGAGATGACAGGCTGCCTGGGTGTGCTTGCTTTTAAGTAGCAAGGTCAGGAAAAGAACAACATTTTTGCAAGTGTCCTATTCCAGGATGTAGAATTGGGCTTTTTGGTGTGTCCCAGCATGCTGTGTAATTTCAACAGCTAGCTAAATGTTGGAACCCTGCATGTCTTACTACTGTCATCAAAGTTAGCATCCCTGCTTTCACTTGAATGTTTTCTTTAGCACCCTCTCCAAGTACTCTAATTCCAGAAAAGCTGCTTGGTAGGTAAGATTCCTTGATTTTCCATTTGTAAGCACTTTGCATATATAGGCATTGTATTGATTTATAGGTGGCAACTTCAGAGTTTATTGTCATCCTCATTATGTTAGTTTGCTAGCACTGGTATAACAAAGAAACAAAAACTTGGTGGCTAAAATGTCAGAAATTTGGCTCAGCTTTGGAGGCTGGGAGTGCCTCATAGATGATGGTTGGATCCTCCTGAGAGCTTCTAGCTTCTGGTGGTCTTTGAATCCTCTCAGTTGTGGGTGTATCACTCTGAAGGGGCTCTGTCTTCATCTTCACTTGCTGGTGGTCTTTGGAGTGCCTCAGTTGTGGGTGCATCAGTTTCAAGCGGCCCTGCCATTATCTTCTCATCTGGTGGGTGCTGGTGGTCTTTGCCCATCATTTTGGTGGTCCTCTGCCTTCACTACGTGTTGTTTTCTCTGGGCATGTCCATTTCTGCTCAGATTTCCCCTTTTGATTCAGACCCAAATCATATGTGATTAAGGCTTCCCATTGACTTCATTTTGATCCTGATGCTGCTGAAATGACCCTATTTTCAAATAAGGTCACATTCTAAGGTGGTAGGGTTAGAATGTAAACATAACTTTTTTTTGAAGGACATTACAGTTGCCAGTTTCAAACCACCACAGTTTGGTATTGAATTAATGACACTGCAGTCATGGATAATTTTTCTTTTTCTACCTATGGTATATAACAGCGGTCCTTTATCTTTTGGTTCTCCACACAGTGTAATCAAACATATTACTCTCATCGGGAGGGTGATATAAATCCTGATTTTGATGTTATTGCAATTAGCCATGGTTTTAGAAACTCAAAGAATCATAGAAGGTGTTTTTTGCATGCGTGTGTGTGTTGTTATTTTTAGCTTTCCTGTTCTCTTATTCCTATAAGAACATATCTATTGAGCAATAATTTACAAAGATTTCTATCTATGTAGGTAGCCTGCTTGGTAATGAGCTTAATCTCTAAAGGACGGTTGGTTGACTAGCCACATCCACACACACTCACAAGGGCACTCTGTTTCTCTAAGAGGAGGAGCAGCATTCTCTTTGTTCCACCTTTGCAGTTGGACAGTTTGGACTGTCTGACTCAGTCATCACACAAATGCTTGTGATCACCGGTCATTTTCTTGGCTTGTCTTCATTTTCTGTGCAGGTAAAAATGCCAAACCTCACTCCTGGAGGAGCTGCTAAGCTGCTCCAGAGGAGCCTGCCCACACTGGTTTGTGCCCACAGTAAACTGTTATCTCAGAGGTCCATAAGAACAATGGGGGAATTTGCTCACTTTATGTAACATGAGATTTATGTGATTGAAAGTGCCAATCTTCTTTTAGCATTTCATTCTGCCAATTTGTGCTGAATAATTGAACTTGAATTAAATGACCTCATAAATTGAGAGGCTAGCCAAACCCAGACTGAAATATACTAAATACATTTCAAAGTGCACCTCAAAGCCCCAGGAGAAACAGGGGGAAGAAATACTGTTAATTAAAACAAGCAGCAGCAAGAAGAAAGGCAGCAGCAGTTAACCACCTTTCCAGAATGTGTGAGATTCAATTTGAGGCTCTTAGTGCTTGCCCCGAAGGTCAACTCCATTGCAACAGTATGAGCTCGAGTTTAAAGAATTGAAATCCTCAGAACTTCCTAGATGGAAAACACTGGATATTGGGTTCACTGAAGTTTCAATCTTAAATGTTCGTACCTGGATGGTCATGATGACTTCCAGTGTGCTCAGAGGTCATCTGCCCTCAGATAGGAGCTTGGTGCAGAAGAAAGGGAAATCTGATCATGTTTTATAAACTGCTGTAAGATGCTCCTGAGGCCCACTCTGTTTCTCATTAGGCCTGCTCTTATTTCTTTTAGACTTGAGTTTATAGTTCTAAGCTGATGATGGCAGCTTCAAAAATGAAGCCTATAACCACGCTGTTAGTCATAGGATGTGAAAATGGCACTATTCTATGCTATAGTCAGCATTAGTTTTGTAATTTAATGCACAGAATATGGCATCACAATGCAAAAAGTGAGAAACTGAATTTTTGTAAAAAGTATCTAATATAATAAATAGGTTTATTGTGTGAGATTTCCCAATCTATGTTCCTTGTGTATAGATGAAACTTGAAAAATAGGACTCTTCTCCTTACTTGGTCCAATGTGGACAGGAGCCTAATCACCCACATCTGCTAATTTTATTTTAAAAGAACTCTGAAGCTTACCCAAGTGGCAGATTCTGGGCCTGACTTCCTCTGGTGGAAGCACACAGGCCTCTGAGGTTGGTTCTTTGGTACAGCTGCTTTCATTTAGCTTACAGCAAATAAAACAAACAATTCCTGACTGCTTTTGACAAAAGTGACAGTAAGGTTATTGTTTTAGTAAGAAGCACGATTTTAATAATTAGATTAGCATGTACTGTTAGTGTTTAAGTTTATTGGTCTCTGATGGATGTTTTAGTTAGGAGTTCTTTGATCATTTGATTAGGAGGTTCTCAAAACAATAATGGGTAATACTTGCTGATTATATAATTAGTGTATTCAGTAAGTCTTTTTAAAAGAGTAAATCTGGGAATTTTCAATTATTGAAATGATCATGACCCATAATGTCAGGGATCCTGTTTGGGTGAGTTTGAGAACTAGGGGATACATTGTGATTGGTGTTAGGTTAAAGTACAGCACTTTCCTCAGTTGTGTTATTATTATTGTCATCCTTTAGTTTGAGTCAAGATGCTAAGATGCTACTCCTTTCTAGTCTAAACCAGCAATTACCAACTGGGGACAGTTTTGCTCAACAGGATACATTTGGCAATGTCTGGCAACATTTCGGTTTTCATAGTGGTGGTAGCGATGTCATAGATACTAGGGGAGTGGAAGGGACTCCTGTAAGTTAACAGGAAAGTCTGCCACAAAGAACTCATTGGCCCAATATGTCACTCATGCTGAGATTGAGAAACTCTGGTCTAAACAAGGAATGTATGGAGGCAATGTCTGTTTGAAAGAGCTCATTCCTTCTCAATTACTTACTGGGGACTTACTGTGTTCTGTGTGCTTTGCCAAGCAATGGAGAAGTAGTGTTGAATAAAACTGACAGAGGCCTCTTTTCATGGAGCCTGTCATCCAGTGATGGAAACAGAGATTAACCAAATCAATAGACACATTTGTATTTGCAAGTAGTGTGAAGGAAGAGAGCTGTAAGTGTTGTGTTATGTGTATTTAAACATGTGGAGGCATAGGTACACTTTAGATGGGTGCACAAAAAGAACCTTGTTGAGGAAGGGGTATTTAAGCTTAGACCCAGAGGAAGAATTCTGACTAATCAGGTAAAGAGCAGGGACAGAGGTGTTTTAGGGCAGGTCTTGAAGTGGGAAAGAACTAGGTTAGATAGAGCTGGGTATGTGCTGTGCACTCAGACAGAGGAATGTGATTGGTGACATGACATGCTGCAGGACAGTTTGGCACGCTTGAGCTTTGAGAAGCTGATAGGATGTAGGGGAATATCCTAGGGTTGTTATGTCTATATTCTGCTGCAGAATGAATCCTTATAAAGTAGACTTAAAACCACTTTCATTTATTTTGCTCATGATACTGCAATGGGGAAAGGACTAAGTAAGAAAAGTTTGTTTCTGTTCCATGTAGTATTGTTTTGTGCAGCTTGACTAAGGTATAAGAAGCCCACTACCAAACAGTTCAATGATGTAACTAGAAGTTAGTGGTTTACATGGTTTGGACTTCCTGATAGTATGGTGATCTGTTTCTCTGAGTGAACATCCCAAGACATAGGAAGGAAGACTTGGATTGTCACTATTATGTTTGGGAATCTTGTTCTTACAAAGAAAATATATATGCAAAGTAGAATTTAGTGACTTTTCTTTGGTCTTGCAAATAATTAAAATCATCAGACAAACCTCTATCCTAATTTCTAGGAGAAAGGTTATCATATTGGACATAGCCAGGATCTGCTTACCTATAGCACTACCTCTGTAGCATAAAGCTGGTAGATACTTACATAGTAATATTGATGAATTCCTGGAGGCTGAATATGCATGCCTAAGCATGAGACTGCAAATTTCTGCAAGACACAGTGTAAGAGAGGCTCCTACACTTTCTTGGGCTTTATCTCCTGTGAAGATGCCCTTGTGGCTAAGATAGGGGGAGCACACACAAGGGTAAGCATGGAACACACACACACACACACACACACACACACACACACACAGTGCCCTCTACTACAAAGGCCAATTCTCCAGGAAGAGGCTTCTCTGGAGCCTTATCCCAGGTGAAGGACAGGGATTTCCTCCATTTAAAGTCTATGAATTCTTCCTGTCTTATGCAAGTGGGCAGAACCATAATTAGTAGCGACAAGGGCTTTCAGAAACACACACACACACACACACACACACACACACACACACACACACACACACTGTCCTATTCATGTCCCCCAATACAAAACAAGAACAGAAAACACAAAACAAAGTCACACATAGGAATATGAATATTTATATATAACTTTTAGTATATAGAAAAACAGAGACAAGAGTTTTGACTGAAGCTGGAGGAAAAACACTTTATATAGGAGAGACATTTCGATATAAGAATCATATTAGATCTCATCAGATATTCTGAAGTAACAAGTATGGATTGAAAGACTTAAAGAAAATATTACTTGGAACTGGAGATATTCATGTCAAGAAAAATAAGTAGATTCAGCTATAATCATCAGCTTAGCTCATGAACTTCAGGGCTAAAAGAAATCAGAGAAGACAGAATGAGAAACAGAAACTGGGGTCTCTGAAGCAACACACACACACGCACACATACTCATATGTGACATGAAAGTAGATCAGGGACTATATAAAAGGAGAGAAGGGCCAAAAGGACAGATGAGCAAGAGAAGCTAATGGGAGAGAAATGAGAGACAAATACATCATATTTTCTCATATGCATAATCTAGATTTAAACATACCCCTCACATATTGTATGAAACCAGAAGGGGTACTATATGGGCTAAAAGGGGGACCAACAAGAGGGTAAGAGTGGTCAAGAGAAGGTGATGGGAGGGAGGTGAATTCAGGCACAGTTCAGTGATTATACATGTATGAAAATGTCAGTGAAACCCACTGTTTTATATACTAACTAAAAATAGAAAAGCTCCAATAAAATTTTTTATTATTATTATATTTTATTTATTTTTATTTATTTGAGGAGAGAGAGAGAGAGAGAGAGAGAGAGAGAGAGCAAGAGAATGGGCGTGCCAGGGCCTTTAGGCACTGCAAACGAACTCCAGACCCATGCACCACCTTAGGCATCTAGCTTACGTGGGTCCTGGGGAATCAAAACTGGGTCCTTTGGCTTTGCAGGCAAGTGCCTTAATCACTAAGCCATCTCTCCAGCCCTAAATTTTTTTTTAAAATCTGTTAGCCAGGTGTGATAGCGCACGCCTTTAATCCCAGCACTCGGGAGGCAGAGGTAGGAGGATCACTGTGAGTTCGAGGCTACCCTGAGACTACATAGTGAATTCCAGGTCAGCCTGAGCTAGAGTGAGACCCTACCTCGAAAAACAGAACAAAAACAAAACAAAACAAAACAAAACTCTCTCAGTCCAACAAAAACTGAGGGAATCTGTCAGTGGAAGACCTATCATGCATGAAATGTTAAAGTAAAGCTCTGCATGCAGAAGGAAAATGACATGAATCACAAAGTTGGATCCATAATAAAAGAAAATAAGGGAACCAGAGAGGAATAAATGGAGGTGTAATATTTTATTTTTCTTCTTCATTGATCTAAACATGAAGTGCTTATTTAAAAAACAGTAAGAGTGACATTAGTCTTACTAGGAGGTTGGAGCTTGCAGTTGTAAACATGCTGTTATAATGTACCTACACAACAAGCATATAATGTGGTAGAGTTACTTCAGAGTTGCCTTAGATTAGTTAAAAACCACATATAAGTTTTACAGCAACTGTTAACAAAATTTAAGAAAGCATAATTGATTCACTAAGAGGGTATAAAATAGAATTACCTAAAGTTCTTCTCAATTAAAATTGGAGGAGGCAAAAAATGAGGAAGGAAAGACAAATACAATGATAGAAATGACTATAAATGTTATAGATAGTAGTGTAACCACATCACCAGGGGCTGAGAGATGGCTCTGGGAGATGACTCAGCAGGTCTGAGCTTGCCGCTCCTCACGAGGACTTGAGTTGGATTTCAAATACGTATGGAAACAGCTTGGCATGGCCACAAATGCCTGTGACCCCAGTCCTAAGTGGGCTCATTGATCATGCAGTCTGACAAAAAAAAAAAAAAAAAACCCAAAAAACAAAAAACAAACAGCTTTAGGTCCAATGAGAGACTTTGTCTTGTGGAAATAAAACAAAAGACAGTAGAGGTAGATATCTGACATTCTACTCTGGCATTTGCATTGTGCACACAGGGCACATGCATCTGCATACATGTGCATACACTGCACATGCACCAAACACACATGCACACACGCGCACGTGCATGCGTGCGCACACACATACACATACAGACTTAAAATATAACCCTTCTAAATGTACTAACTATAAGACTCAGGATGGATAAAAATAAATGACTCAACTGTTGTCTAAAATTAAACCTTTCTGTATACTCTGATAAAAAGGGAAGAGAGAGAGAGAAATATGCCATGTTAACAGAATAATATACAGCTAAAGTAGCCATATTGGTGTCAGACTAAGCAGACAGCTATGCTCATTAAGATACTCATGGAGAAAGAGGACATTACTTAATAGGGTCAATTCTCCAGGAAGACATATCCGTCTTCAATGTGAATGCACCAAAAGTATCCAAATTTCAGTAAAAATTGAATTTAAGGAAGATATGAGCAAGTACCCTTGTATAGCTAGAGAATTCAATACTTCTCTATCAGTTATTGGTAGTTCAAGTAGACAGAAAAGTCATTGAGGGATTGAACAGCACTGCTAAGATCTAAAGTGTGGGAGTTGCCAGTATTTTAATGTCTGGGCCCAGAAAGGGTGCAGTTCCCTCGTTCTGTTGTTCAAAAAGCAGATTCAAGGATAGGAGACATAGCCTATCCCTCTCAGTGAGGAACATCAGAGAATTTGTGATCTGCATTAGAAA
Organism: Orientallactaga sibirica; assembly: GCA_036365145.1. Taxonomy (NCBI): domain Eukaryota; kingdom Metazoa; phylum Chordata; class Mammalia; order Rodentia; family Dipodidae; genus Orientallactaga; species Orientallactaga sibirica. The sequence goes on from JAEOAD010000418.1 coordinate 4,624,936, forward strand.
CTCTCGCATGGATTGGTTTTATTCTCTTCTGAAATAAATCTTTGCTCTTCCTTTCACACACAGTTCTTTTAGCTATCTTCTCCATACACTTATGCTTTTGGGATTAACCCCATTAAGCATTTAGATATACTGGAGAAGAACAAAAATTCTATTTGGGGCATTGTTTTGGGAAAAAGAGACTTTACTTCCTGTTTTTCTGTGGACAGTCTTAGTTTATCAGTGTTGCCTTTGTTTGATTACTAGTAGTGATCACTTCTTACTGTGAATATTGTCTTCGTTTGGGTAATAAGTTATATGATATTTTATTCTGGGACCAAACTGTATTTAAAGGCATTAATTTAAAGGCTATACAAGCATTTTGGGTTCTTTGTATTATCATTGACTCCAATGGCACACTCATCATTTAATTTTAAGTTTCATGGCATATTAATGAACTGAATATACTGCACATTCTCTTATATAGCAAGGTGTGGAGACTTCATGATTTTTGTGAAGTGAAAACTGATTATGCTAAAATTCAAATGACCACTTCACTCCTTCCTACTCATTACCTATGTGAAGGGCTTAGTGTAATTAAGATTGCTGCCATGTTGTACATTTCAAACAAGAATTAATGGATAAGGTGGGACTTGGATGAAATCAGTTGCTTTTAGAGTTCAAAGCCAGTGAGGTGAATCATCAGTGATTTCATTCAAATGCTTGCATGTTCTTTAGGACAGACACAATAAAAAGATGCCTATTATGCTATTAGAAATAATGATGGAGAGATAATAAGCCTCTGAAAAATCCAGAATTAATAATGCCATACAGTAATACAGTGCCAGGTTGTATTGTTAGTACTGTATACAGTGGGGAATATTATGAACTACATATGATCTTAGCAGAATACAGTCAAAAGGAACAGCTTTGGAGAAAGAATGACCCCTCCCTTGAGTATGTTTGAGTTGCCAGAGAAGTTCAACTTCAAGGTGTTCTTGGTGGCTTTCATTATGAAGGATGTAGAGATGTATCTGTCTTACTCTATAGACTCTGAAAGCGAGGAATGTGATACAAGCTCTCTGTCTTCTCTTCAAGAAAATATCTGAACTTAAGCAGTGTCTCAGACATAAAGGAAATCACTTAAAGATCTCAGACAAGAGGCGTTTTTCATGCTTTATGGTTGATGCCTGAGCACCTATGTCCTTTATTTATAGAGTTCCAAAGAAACAGACATTCCCTGTACAAACAAATTCCTTGAAAATTTAATAGCTAATTTTGACTTAAAGTCATGATACTCACTTTGGGATGTGTGTTTTTAACCATCTTTTTCAGGGACTTATTTCAGGAGACTATAGAGTTATAATCATTGCTCAAGTTATAGGAATGCAGACTAGGCACTTTATTTATTAGTGTAAAGCCCTGTTGTCATTCAGTGGAGAATAAGATAGGCGTTCTTCCTAATTGATGTGATAGGTGAGACTGGAGAGTGAATTCTGAGGATGCATAACAGTCAATTCTAGTACCAAGAGACAGAAGAAGCCCCAGAGAAAGCAAAAGAGAACCCCAAAGGCTTTTACTGTATGTTTGGTATGTTTTCTCCTCTTAGGAGAAAGTATAGGGAAAACAAGATGCTGAGCAACCAAGTAAGTAGTTCTACAAATGAATCCTGTTGAGGGGTCCCAAAGGAAGCAGATTTCCTAATTAGAAAGAGAAGAGAGAGACTAAACCATGGCCTTTTTTCTTTTTGAAAAGAAAAAAAAAAAAAACAGATGTTAATAACTTCTTGCTGTTAGAAAGCTTTAATGCTATAACACTCAAGAGAGGGTTGAGGGAACTTGGGACTGTGGCCAACGTAAAACATAGTTGATTATCACATGAAAATAGGTTTTGTTTTCTAAATGTAACAGAAAGGATGGAATAGCAAAAAATCATATTTAGAGTGGACAAAGGGAGACACAAAGATAAGGAGGAGAATGCTTAGAGGCAGCAAGGAAATGAGGAAGGGAGAAAGGAAAGAAGTTCCAGGGGGAGGAGATTGGAGTGTCAGGTATCAGGAATTGAATCAGACACCTCCTGAAAAGATTCCAGGATGTTTTGCAATTAGGAGTATTTTCTTTAAGTATGTTTGGGGGATGGGGTTAGTGAGGATGGAGACCTACAGAGGTGAAAAGTGGAATGTGAAAGCCACTCTTCTAAGCTGTAAAGCCAGTGGGAAAGTATTGATTAGGTACAGAGACTAGAATGAAGGAATCAGTAGAAAGGAGGGAAGAAACAATTAAGGAAATACTTGAAATATATTCTTGATGAAAAAATTGACAAACTGTTTCTCTGTTAGTTGAACTTTAGTCCATTTGTCCCAGATAATTGGTCTACCCCATCTTGTTCCAACAATTTATAGATCTGAAATAGGTCTTTTTACTGTCAGCTTCCTTTCTATTCAATTTAGGAGTTAGACTTAATAAGGAAATTATCCCTCTTAAATATTTCTTCTGGCTTTTTATTCATGTGTATTTAAAATTTTAATGCTGTAGAACTTTATAGTTCATTGATGCTACTTTTGGCTCCCTCATTGTGACTTTTAAGATAGTTTGTCTCCTTTTGTGAATCTTGCTTACTAATTTTCTCTGGGAAATTTAGAGTCATGACATAATGGTAAAGATACTGTTAATGTATGGGTTTCATACAGCTGTGAAGAATATATAAGAGTGAATAGCTTTCTAGTATTGGAACATTGTCTCACATGTTTGGAGAATGTCAGCTATGACATTTTTCTTTATATCTTATAAAAATCCCAGACAAGATTTAAAATAAGACAATATCCCTCATTTGCCAGATGAAGAAATGGAACCTCACACTAATGCAGTGATTGCATCTAACTAAATGATATAGCTATAATTCAGAGCATGTCAGTCCAACTCTAGTTCTAAGTTTTCACTTTTACTATGTGTAGGAAGAAGCTTAAGTCTGTGCTTGCACTACTCTTTGATAATAACTAACTCTAGGAGTACTAAGATAACTTCTTGCATTCTCTGATCTTGCCCCTATACCCATGTTGTAATATACCTTTAGTCATATAGCCATATTTCTACTATCCAAGGCAACTGCACAATGACCGATAGCTGTTTCTACTCTTATTTCACCCAAGCAATGTGCGGATTTTTGTGCACTATGTATTGTTGGTGCTGGCAGAAAATAAAACACTCACTGCTCCACAATCCTGTTAAGTGATTTTTTTTTTAAAAGAAAAATTCTCCATTTCATTGCTGCTTTCTTATAAGGATCTCAGTCCAAAATTTCATGGCATCCATTTCTCTTACTATCTTTCATTAGTTATGGAAACATAATGCCTGATTAACCAATACCATTATGACTCTCTTATACTCCTCACAAGTATCAAAGTGCTAATATTATAATATGATCTATATCTTAAAAAGAAAATTCTTTGAAATAGTTTTTTGAGTAAATCAGAAACTCAGGTTTTTTCATTTTTTATTTTTTTGTTTTTCTTTTTATTTACTTATTTATATTGACAACTTCCTTAATTGTAGACAATATCCCATGCTATCCCTCCTCCCACTTTCCCCTTTGAAACTCCACTCTCCATCATATCCCCTTCCGCTCTCAATCAGTCTCTCTTTTATTTTGATGTCATCATCTTTTCCTCCTATTAGGATGGTCTTGTGTAGGTAGTGTCAGGCACTGCAAGGTCATGGATATGCAGGCCATTTTGTGTCTGGAGGAGCACATTGTAAGGAGTCCTGCTTTTCCTTTGGCTCTTACATTTTTTCTGCCACCTCTTCCGCAGTGGACCCTGAGCCTTGGAAGGTGTGATAGAGATGTTTCAGTGCTGAGCACTCCTCTGTCCCTTCTTCTCAGTACCATGGTGGCTTCTGAATCATCCCAAGGTCACCACCATCTGAAAAGAGAAGCTTCTCTAACCAAAAGTGAGAGTAGCATTAATATATGGGTGTGGACATTAAACGAAGTGCTTACTGGGCAGTTTGGTGAGCATAGTATATACAGTTAGCCAGACACCGGCAGATGTTACACCCTTAGGGCTCAAGACTATCCCTGTCGTAGGTTTTCATTATCAGGGATGTATTCCCTCCCATGGAGTGGGCCTCCAGTACAATTAGAGAGCAGTTGGTTTTCCCCATAACAGACATGCCACTATTGCACCCATTGGCTCATTTGGCCTGGCTGGTCAAATTTAAAGCTTGTTGAGTATCTTCACTGGTGTTTTCTCTCTTTCCCATTGAACTGCATGCAGCAAAGCTTTTACCAGCTTTCTGTCAGCTGGTCCACATGGAGGAGGCTTTCAGCTCAGCTCCAGCAGGATTTCTCAGTGACCTTGCAGCTCAAGTATGTGGAGTCTTCAGCAGTAGGGTCTTACCATCTATTCCTGGTGGGAAACCAAGGGCCTTGGCAATGGCCTGTAATGTTTTGGGGCTATCTGTGACCTCCCTGGCCAACAACTCACTGGTAGGTATCCCTCCCTGGCACTGAAAATATTCTAGTAACAATCTCTTGCCTCTGAGTGTTCCTTTTTTTTTTTTTTTTTTAAGAAATGTTTTATTTATTTGAGAGAGAGAGGGAGAGAAAGAGGAAGAGGCAGATAGGGCCTCTAGCCACTGCAAACAAACTCCAGATGTATGTACTACCTTGTGCTTATACACATACTAGGGAATTGAAGCTGGGTCCTTAGGCTTTGCAGGCAAGCCATCTCTCCAGCCCTCATCAGATTTCTTAAGTCCAACTGAAAGTGTATCCCTAATACTCATGAATGTAGTTAAGTATGTTTTAGAAATGAGAAATGAGATATGTGGTTGGGAGTGATGAAGCATGTTTTAATCCCAGCCCTCAGGAGGATTGCTATGAATTTGAGGCCCAGCCTTGAGCTAGAGAGTGATTTCCTGGTCATCTTGGGCTAGAGTGAGACCCTACCTCTCAAAAAAAAAAAAAAATAGAACAAGGGCTGGAGAGATGGCTTAGTGGTTAAGGCACCTGCCTGCCAAGCCTAAGAATGCCCGTTCGATTCTCCAGGTCCCATGTTTAGCCAGACATAAGGTGATGCAAGTGCACAATACCACGCTTTCCCACAAGGGCATGCACGTACCTGGAATTTGTTCATAGCAGCTGAGAGGCTGCTGGCGTGGCCATTCTCTCTCTGCCTCTTCCTTTCTCTCTCTCTCTGTTTCTCTCTGTCCCTCTCTCTCACAAAATAAGCAAAAAAACATTAAAAATGAAATATGAGAGAATCATTTTCTAGTATGTCCTTTGAAAATTTTTTCAAATTGTCATGCTATTTCTTATTCATTTTTAGCTACTTCCTTGTATATTTTACCTAAGTAAGAACATTTATATTGTTTGTTTGTGTGTATACAAAATGTTAGGACTTTTGTACATTGTTAATCACTTTTGTGGCAGTTGATGTGACTTCAGCTAGTTTAGCATTGACCCCTCTCATTTTAAAAAGAGCTTGTTTCGGTATGGAAAGATTGTTTAGTGGTTAAGGCTCTTGCCTGAGAAGCCTAAGGATCCATGTTTGACTCCCCAGATCTCAGGTAAGCCAAATGCACAAGGTGATGCACACACAAGCTCATGCATGCTCACAAGGTGGCATATGTGTCTGGAGTTTGATTACAGTGGCTGGGGAGGCTCTAGTGTGCCAGTTTTGTCACTCTCCTCTCATAAAAAATAAATAAATAAAAAGTGTTTAAGAAAGGACTTGCCGGGGGCTAGAGGGATGGCTTAGCAGTTAAGGCGTTTGCCTGCAGAGCCCAAGGATTCAGGTTTGATTCCCCAGGATCCACAGTAGTCAGATGCAGAAGGGGGCACACATGTCTGGAGTTCATTTTTAGTGGCTGGAGGCACTGGCACGCCCATTCTCTCTCTCTCTCTCTCCCTCTTTCTCTGTCAAGTAAATAAATAAATAAATAAATAAATAAATAAATAAAAAAAAATAAATAAAATGAGCATTTAAAGAAAGGGCTTGCTGGGCATGGTGGCACACACCTTTAATCCCAGCATTTGGGAGACAGAGGTAGGAGGATTACCATGAGTTTGAGGCTACCCTGAGATGACAGTGAATTTCAGGTCAGCCTGAGCTAGAGTGAGACCCTACCTTGAAAAAGAAAAAAAATAGAAGAAGAAAGGGCTTATTTAATTAATAATGCCTAGAGAGTACTACCGTGCCTAAGGTTATTTGTGTAGGAAACATGGCTGGTTGATGCTGTAAATCGTCACAAATAGAACTATTCAAGCTGATATGGCCCGATCTCTGCTTAGAAATGTTAGTAGTCATTTAATAATCAGCATGTATAGTTGTTTTCTTTTCTACTCTTCAAAAGTGTTCTGTTTTTGGTGTGTGTTATATACATGTCTACAGAGAGGTTTTAGGGATTATCTTTAAAATTTGGACAAGTTAGAGAGATGGCTCAGGTCATCTGGGGAAGATGATCATTGGGTAAAATGCTTGCAAAAAAATGTGAGTACCTGAGTTTAGATCCCTACCACATAGGTCAAAAACTGATGTGGTAGTTCACATCTGTAATCCAGCTGGGTATAGTGGTGCACGTCTTTAATCCCAGCACATGGCAGGTAGAGGTAGGAGGATCTCAAATTTGAGGCCACGCTGAGACTACATAGTGAATTCCAGGTCAGCCTGGGCTACAGTGAGACCCTACCTAAAAACAAGCAGACAAAAAAAACAAACAAACAATCATCTGTAATCCAAATATGCCTATGGCAAAAAGGGAGATAGAGCAGGAGAATCCCATGGAAGCTTGCAAATATAGCAGTGAACAATGAGACCCAGCCTTAAGTGAAGAAGAAGGTGAGGGCTGATAGCCAGAGTTGCCCTTTGACCTCTTTATACACGTGCTGTGGGAAACATGCCCATATTCCAGCATGTGAGAGTGTGCTGTAATGGAAGGAGTCTCCAGTGTGACAACTGAGGACTTCCCTGCTGCAGATGAAAGTGTGCCAGGGTAGTTGTATGCATTACCCATTTTGTGTTAAAACTGAGAAAATACCTAATTGCTTTTGAGTATATTGTATACTCAAGGCCAGGGACATTTTTCCCTTTAATATTCCTTTTCAACTTAAGTGAAAACACGTCAAAATGTTTTCTCATTATGGCTGTGAGGGCTGGCCATGCACAAAGGAGACTTAGGAAAGTTGACTTTTTTGACTTCTTAATTATATGCATTGCTGGCGTAATCTGTCCTTTATAGCTATTTGCTATTTCAGTCCTTTGGGATAGACGTCATTTACTCCTTTTATTGAAAGCATAGCTTCATGAAAACCATTTAGTACAAGGAAAAGCCATACAACACAGATTTTTCCTCAAAGGGACAAATTGTATTGTCTCACATGAAAGGAAATTAGATTTCTTAATCAGAGCTAGATTTGATAGCTGAGATTTTCCTGAATAGCTTTTGTTTAAGGCCTTGTCAGCTTCCCTCTTGTTGTAGCACTATACCCTGCAAAGCAGTTAGCTCTTCAGAAAAGGAATGGGAGTGCCCTGCCTGATGGTGATGATCATGGTGTAGATGCTTGGAAAGCCCTGGAAAAGGCATAGTGGATTTAGCAAATTGTGTGTTTAGATTTCATTGTTTTACTAATTAAGATTTACCATCAGACATTTTTTAGTTTTAATACATAACAGTTGTATCAAAATCTAAGGAATTTATGATTTTTTTCAATTAATCATGGACATACTTACTATGGATACATCATGTGTTGGTTGGTATCATCCTTTCCCTTGTCCCTGCCTCCATTCTGCTGGGGGCCCTCCTCAGTGGGGTTTTGAAATGTTTTAGTGTGCTTAATTTATATTTACACCAATATTAATTTTGTGGTTTGTTTTAACCTGAACTTATAGCATGAAGTACATTTAGTACACTTCCTAAACTCACTTTATTGTCTTTCATTGGTTAGGGTTCACAATACATATTTAACTTCTTTAAGTGAACATTATTGGTATGTTAGCATTTATCTTATTAATCCTAATTTATCTGCATTCAGAGTTCTACCATAATTTCACACAAGCACACACATACAGTTTGCTTCTTTTTGCTAGGTTTTATTTTACTAGGCTTTGTTTTTGAATCTGTGTTTATGATAGGTCCCCTCCCCCAAATATTTAAGAGTATTATGTCTCCTTTTAGCATTTCTATATCCTATTCTGTCTTTAAGACTAATTCAAGTTAGGCTCTTATCATGAAACTTTCCAGACATCTGACAAGATTTATCTCCATGTCAGGCTTTTCTTCTTGGCTAAGTCTTGACCTCAGTTCCATTCTTGACAGGCTTGCATAGGTCAGTGTCAGGAAAACAAAACAAAACAAAACAAAACAAAACAAAACAAAACAAAAAAACAAACAAAAAACCCATGCCAAGTCAGTTTTTAGATGCCCTGATAAACTATCTACCTGATTGCCCTTAGCAAGAATTCTGTTAGACCAATGGAGGAAGAATTCCCTCTAGGCTTTCTGTCTTTTCTTGGTAATTAGCAAGGAGCGGGATATAAGGAGTAAGAGAAAGGAAAATTACCTTTCTCTTAGTCTTACTCCCTGTGTCCTGCTCCTTGCTAATCCCTACTTCTTCTCATATTTGAAGTTGAGCTCTATTTCTCTCTCCCTTTTTATAGTTGTCTTGGTGCCTGTCGTGGCAGTCATATTTTTCTTGTGTGTGCGGGTGTTTCTTTTAACACTTACTGCATCTTTCTCATACTTTCTTTCTTGGTATCTTCTTTATTTTTTATATGTATTCACTTACTCTTTAGTACCTGTTACTGTGCTAGATGGATCCTCAGAAATGGCATTACATAATGATTGGAGAAAGAAATAGCACTACATAATGATTGGAGAAAATGTTTAGGAATGCTGTGATCTGAAAAAGTATGATGAAAGGTTTCTGTGTTAGATTTTGGCCACTGTGACAAACCTCTGAGAAAATCTACTTAAAGGAAGAATGGGTTCTTTGGGCCTACAGTTGTAGAAGTTTTTGTTCTTGCTCTCATTGCATACTTGTCTTGGAGCTAGTACATAATGGCGGAAGTATATTGCAGAGGAAAAATGCTCATTGTATGGTACTCAGAAGGCAAGCAAGAGGCGGAGCTAGAGACAAAGCATACAGAATACATCCCCAGTGACATACTTCCTCCAACTTAGCCCCACCTTGTAAAGATTTCATCACTTTTCAATAGCCTGGTAAATTATCAATTTATAAATGGATTAATTCATTGATCTAATCACCTCCCAAAGGCCCCACCTCTGAACACCACTCCAATGGGGACTAAGCCTGCAACACACCAGTTTTGGTGACATTTCAGATCCAAACCTTAACAAGAAGAGACTTAGAAAGTTGGCTTTACCATATTGTCCTGGAAATAATTGCATTGCTGTTTTCTATTACATAGTATAGGACACTCCCTTAGAGTCTAAGGACTCCTTTAGACTGTCTTTGAGGTACTGTGCCTCGCAGTTGATATATTTCACATGGCTTCCAGGCCCATGCACTTTTTCTTTAGTCAGCCCATTATTGATTGGCCGGCAAGTTTGCTGTCATCAATAAAATGAAAGAATCATTAAACTTTATATGATGAGAAGATGTGCCAGGACCATTTTACTCAAAAAGAAAATGGTAACATATTGGAACTTGAGCTTTCCTGGTTTCTAACCTTAAGCCATTCAATAAACAGATATATTATTAAACCATATACTCACACACAGAATGGTCAATTATAAAGTTCTTTATGTCACGATTTTTGGAAAAGGACCTATACACAGAAAAAAGTCAGGAAGATGTACAAACATATTGAAGAATTAACTGCTACATAGTGGGATTATAATTAATTTAGTTTTTATCTTTATTTTCCAACTATAGTGCCATAAATGTGTCATTGTTATATTTAGGATATAACTTGTTAATGTCATTATAAAACATTTATGTTGAAGTTTATAAAAATTAATAGAAACCACAAAAATAAAAAGATTTTGATAGCAAATAATTTTATCAAAAATATCTTGGAGAGTGGGGAGATAACTTAGTGGTTAAGACACTCGCCTGCAAAGGCAAAGGACTCAGGTTTGATTCCCCAGGACTCATAACCCAGATGCACAAGGTGGTGCTTGCATGTAGAGTTCATTTGCAGTGGCTGAAGGCCCTGGTGCACCCATTTTCTCTCTTTCTATCTGCCTCTTTCTCTCTCAAATAAATTTTGAAAAAATAAAAGTAAAAAATATTTTTAAAAATCTTATAAACAAAGAGATTACTATAAGCAGAGTGCCTTTGGTAAATAAAGGAGTAATATGAGTAGTGTTCACACTTTCCTTTGGTGGTTCACAGTTTATTACCACCCCAAACAGAGGTTACTAGACCTCTGACTTCCTAGGTCCCAAACTATACCTGCCACAGTTCTGGTTATGTGATTTAAAAAAAACATAGTGAGCCAACCTATATCTCCTTTCCTCCTAAAGAAAATGGTACCTATTGCACAGAGCTGTTATAAGGAATACGTGAGACAATATAAATCCAGTCCTGATCCTAAAATACTTGAACAAAAGGAAGATTGGGCAACTGTGCTGTTTTGTTTAATTATCACCATTATTTCTATTTCTCTTCTGTTTTTAGTACTGAGGATTGAGCCCAGAACCTTGAACTTGGTAGGTGAGTGCTCTACCATCGAATCACACATTTTTCAAGCTTCCAAAACTAATACCAGGTGTGCAGGACACAGCCATATTTTTAATTCAGGGACCAAATAAACCATAACCTTGAAAGCAAGTTCCTTCTCCACTCAAGTCTTTCCAAAAGAGTTGGCATGTCTATCACAGTCTTTCCTCAGGTATCTTCTCCATTGTTTAAATGTAAAGCAGTTGGGCCTTCTTTACTAATGTGTTGACAATAGAAGCTTTAGTAAACCTAAAAACAGTCTTAGTGCCTGTAATTTTAACTTGCTTGAAGTTTTCCAATTTAAGATCTTTAATCTCTCAGTCCAGTATCTTTAGCCAAGCATATCAGTCCATTACAAATTTAACCTTGATCAAACTCTCTGGGCCTGGGCAGCAAAATGCAGCCAACCCTTATGCCAGTAGCCTAGTTCCAACAAAGTCCTCTGCAGTCTTTCCTTCTCCTTAGAAAGCTCATAAGCCAAGCCTCCAAGTTCATAAGTTGAGCCTCCAAATACAACTGTCGCTGAATTTAGCATTCTCACAGTCTCATCAGAATAGTCCATAAAACTTGGCTTACCACTCCAAAAGGTGTCTTCAGTTACAAGTACCAAGTCCATGCCCATTCCTCCAGAACAAAAGTTCCAAAAGATGAAAAGCCATATGATCAGATTCATCTCAGTTCATTCCTCAGTACCAATTTCTTTTTTAAAATTTATTTTATTTTATTTATTTGCAAGGAGGGGGGTGAGAGAGCGAGGAGACAGATGGGGAGAATGGGTGCAACAGGTCCTCTAGCCACTGCAAACGACTCCCAGGCATGTGTGCCCCCTTGTGCACGTAGCTTGCATGGGTACTGGGGAATCAAACCTGGGTCCTTTGGCTTTGTTGGCAACCACCTTAACCAAGAAGCCATTGCTTCAGCCCCCTCTGTACCAATTTCTGTAGTAGATACCTTCAGGTTCGCTGAGATGATCTTCCAGTCCAGGCATGTTTATGGAGGAAGAGATGATTATTGAAGCTTACAGATCCAGTGAAAGTTCCATAATGGCAGAAGAAGGGTCAAGCAGAGAGAGAAGCCACAATTCAAAAACCAAAAACCACACAGCACAATCTAGGAACTCCAGGAGGAACCCAGGCACTTTGCAAATCTTTAGATTGGAATCTCAAATCCACCACCACACTTTAGAGCTGGACCCAGAGATCCATCTCCTCCAGCCAGGTGCAGATCCAAACTACAAACTCATAAAAAACCAAATATATTGTAGGTCATCTATTCAAACTACCACACACTATTTTTAGGAAACAGTCTTGTAGATTTAGATAATTCATAATTCTTTATAACACTGTTCTGCAATCCATTGTGCTATGAAAGAGTTAAATCAAAGTAAATAAATGTTTCTTTGATAGCATTTTTGTTTTAAAGATAATGTTTTCCAAAATTATGAAAGTGTAATGGTCCAAAAATTGCTGAAGAAAAACCCCAGAGTTAAATAGTATGTAAAAGCATAAAGTGTTTATTCTGCAGAATTAGCCAGCATGCTGGGGTCAACCACTTGTACAAAATGGCGGCAACCTGAGGAGCTCGCAGGTTCCCTTTTAAGCACAGCTAAAGGAATTTTGGCGGGCTTTTAGTCTTTTAACATGATAGGCTAATTTGAACAGTAACTGTACTTGTTTTTTTTTTTTTTTGGATTGGTCTTAAGGTTTTGGCGGCCAGGTCTAGGGGAATTTCAGGCAGAAGAGTTAACCTCCTAACGTGATTGGCTAAGCAAGCAGCAGTCACGTTTGTACATACTCAGCCCCCAGAGCTCGCACCTCCTGAAAATTGAAACTTCGGCCTAGTCAAGGCAGCACCTTACTGAGGCCTGTTATGGCATCAGTTTGGTCCTTTCAAAAGTAATGCCTTTTATCAGCAAAAATAAAGTTCACTTGCAATCTTCTTGGCTTACTACCAGTCTCGTAGACTTTTCACAAGGTATGAAATCTTCTTTGTTAGTTCTTCATGCGTGTTTTCAGGGAAGCCCTTCAAATAAAGTACTAGCTTTTTTGCTGCTTGTAGCATAAACTGCAGTGCCATATGTGTGTTTTTGTGTCCATTAGAATGGGTTCAGAATAGTGTGAACTCTGAGTCCTCCTGTCTTAATGGTTCTCTGGGGCTTCCTTAATTGTTCTATCTTGCTGTTCGGAACTTCAGTTAATTTTGTGGATAGTTTTGAATGGAAAATGCAGGATTGCTCGGCAGGGAGTATTTGGGGACTCCTCAAAGCCTTGTAGTGAATCTGCGATGTGCTTTTTGGTGCACCTCATTTGTCTTCTGTGGTATGCCTTTTCCTGAGTATGGGAACTTGACTTCCCTTTTACAGTGCTGGACATGTATGCCTGAGGCAGAGAAAAGGAATTTATGGCTCTGGTAGAGAAATGATCAGAACAGTGACCATGTAACTTATGAGTTAAAGGGGTAGGAAACCATGACCTGGGGCATTGTTAGGCAAGGAGGGGATAAGGACTGGGTGGCTTTTTGAAGAATGTGGATAATCCACTTTCTTATGCCTCTGTCACCATTTTGCTGACCTTGGTGACTCCATCTTGGGAGTCTGTCCTGAGTGAACATCATCAAGAAGTATATCCATTTCCTTTTTGCTTTTTGGAAACATTTTATGTGGAGTGAAAAAAAAAAAAAGCTACTGAAGATAAAAAAAATCCACTTGACATGGCAACTTGACCTCAGAATGGGAAAATGCGATTGTTCTGGAAATGTAAAATGCAGTGTCTTCAAAGCCCTTGGTAATGTGTTTCTCCAGACAAGTGTGCTTGAAAACGGGTCTAGGGAAAAACTAAAATAAAACAATAATCCCAGCTGCCACCTCTGTTTTTACATTTGGTGTTTCTTTGTCTTTATCTCTTCATTCTTAATTTTTGGTATGCATGAACCCATGTAAGTGTTATGTGTTGAAGACTATAAGTTGTTCTATGTTTACAAAACTAATTAACACAGCAAATTTCAAATCTCACTTTGTGTGAGTCTTTAAAACCTCTTCATAAGGAACTTCACTTTGCTTGTTTCTAATGAAAGCAGCCCATTTAGTCAATCATCATGAGTCTTCTCAGGTCATTTTAGGTGTGCTGTCAGCTACCTTTACTTCTTGCTCCTAGGAATCTTTTTTTTTTTTTTTGTTGTTGTTTGTTTTTTGAAGTATTTGAGGTAGTAACTTGCTCTATCCCAGGCTGACCTATGTAGTCTCAGGGTGGCCTTGAACTCACAGCAGTCCTCCTACCTCTGCCTCCCCGAGTGAGTGCTAGGATTAATGGCACACCCAGCTCCTTAGTATCTGTTGTGTGCTTTATCTTCTCTTAATTTGTTATAATTTCTTCTATTCCTGAGTTTTTCCTTACTTTTCTTTAACATTATCGTTGTTCATGTGTCTGTGGATTGCTAGATATTGATTTCTCTCTTCTGATAGCTGCAATCTCAAAAACTGTATGTTTGTTACTTCTTGCACTGTCTAGAGAGGTTCCTTGCATCTAGGAGGTATTCCTCTTTAAAGTCCTAAGATATACACAAGCCACTGTCCTAATATGTAGAAGGTCATTGTCTCAAAATGGATGATGAAAGTCTCTTGAAACTGAATTGGCAAATGTCAGAACAGATGATCATCTTTGTGGGAAGCCCCAGAATGAGTTCAGGCTTCAAGTCCATACACAGAAGATGCTACTGGCATCAAAAAATAACACAGAACAGATGCCAACTAACTTCTGTTTTGCTTATATGATAGCTGTCAAGAAACTGAATAAATATAGGAGTGAATTAAATCATCAGATATCTGATAGCACAGTAATTCTCTAAGGAGTTCCCTTTTACTACTTGAGAAGATTGTTCCATGGAATTTTAAAGAACTTTGGACTTGAGATTGTTCTATCACTGTCAATTTTCATGGGAAACAATGAAAAGTTGGAGACACTAGCCACCCTAAAACACATGAGTGTTCAAAGAAAATGATGAAAGTGGCACATATATTTGGAGTTGTTCGCAGTGGGAAGAGGCCCTAGTGTGCTTATTCTTCTTTTCCCCCTCTCTCTCTGCAAATAAAAATGAAAGTTAAAAATATAAAGAAGTGATGAATTCTATGAACTATAGCTGAGGAAGTTGGTATGATTTTCCCTATGCATCCTTTTCTTGCTACTTAGGACAGATTACTGTTCAGATGATTTCTGAGCAGTTAGAAAGTAAAACAGAGACTAGGAGTGTAGAACAGAAATGTTAAGAACAGAATTGTTAAGCTAGTGGACCAGCATGAGTTCACTTATGGACTATTTTAACTAGTAAGTATATCTACTTGTTTACAAAATGTTTTTTTTTTTATTATTACATAGTAATAGATGAAGATTGTAGGCAGTTGAATGATAGGGTATTGCTGGTGGTGATTTGAAACAGACTAATTAACTAGCCTAAGAATGGTAGGGATTCTAATAATACTATTTCAGTACCTTTTTGACACAGTAAGATCTTGACTTATTTGTTCACCATTGAGTCCTAACTGGGTGTGTGGAATTGTGCCAGATACAGTTTCCGAGCACCGTGTAATGGTCGAGGTAGAATGTCAGGGTAGGGTCAGTGATAAGGCCAATGCTCTGCTAAGAAAGGCACAAGCAAGGACTGGACCAGAGAATGAACATGAAGAGATGGAGGGGATGTAGCGGGAGATGACTAATACAGCCAAGGCCCTTGTAGCAGACAGCTTCAGGTTTGCTGAGATGAAACTTCCAGACCAGGCAAAGTTATGGAGGAAGGGATAATTATTGAAGCTTACAGATTCAGGGGAAGTTCCATAATGGCAGAAGAAATTGGCCTGTTTTCACAGAACCAAACACAGAGAGAAAAGCCAAAAGCCAAAAACCACACAGCACATCACACATCAGGAACTCTAGCTAGGTACACATTGGATATCTTTAGATTGAAATCTGAAACCCACCACCACACCTTAAGATCCGCCCAGTGATACTGTCTCCAGCCAGATGGCTGCAGATGCAAACTACAAACTAATAAAACACTGAATATATTGGGGGCCATCTATTCAAACTACCACATTTTGCCCTTGGCCCCCAATAGATTTTAAATCATCATAAATTGTAAATTGTATTCAGTCTAGTTTCAAAGGTCCCCATGGTCTTAACCAATTTAAGGTAGTCTTGTGAAATCAAACAAGTTAAATAATTTCAACATATAAAAGCACAGAGTAAGCATTTTCAACTGGTATAGGCATAGCAAGGAGAGACTAGAACAATGTAAACTAAACCATCACCAGTAATCATCAAACTTCTGAAGTTCAAGTTCAATATAACCAGAGACTGACAATCTCCAGGTTTTCCAATTTTGCCCCTCCAGCTGGGCAAATTAGCCAGGGAAAACATCCATCACAGGCCAACATTGCACTGCATGGTATCTTTTTCATAGTCCTGGTATATTCAAAACGTCTTGAGGTCTCCATGCAAACCATGGTCCATCTCCCAGAGGCTCTTTCAGCCTATCAGGGTATCATGCTCTGCCTCATGCTGCATTTCAGCAGTGGCTCCTGCAACTGTTTGCACTTATTGACCCACTTCATGCATTTTTCATGCTTCCAAAACTAATACCAGCTGTGCAGAACACAGCCATATTCTTATTTCAGGGATGAAATAAATCATAACCTTGAAAAACAGGTTCCTTCTTTATTCAGTTCTTTTCCAAAAGAGTTTGCATTTCTATCATAGTCTTTCCTCAGGCATCCTCTCCATTGTTTTAATGTAAAGCAGTTGGGCCATCTTCCTTAAGATTGCTACTGTGTTGAAAATAGCAGCTTCAGTAACCAAAAATCAGTCTCAGTGCCTGTGATTTCAATTTGCTTGAGGTTTTCCAACTTACAATCTTAAATCTCTCAGCCCAATATCTTTAGCCAAGCCCATCAGTCCATTACAAATTTAGCTTTGATCAAACTCTCTGAGCCCAGGCAGCAGAATGCAGGCAACCCTTATGCCAGTAGCCCAGTTTCAATAAAGTTCTCTGCAGTTTTCCTTCCCCTTAGAAAGCTCATAAGCCAGTCTCTTAGCATTCTCAAACTCTCATCAGAATAGTTCATAATACTTGGCTTACCACTCCAGAAAGGCATCTTCAATTGCAAGCACCAAGTTCATGCCCATTGCTCCAAAACAGAAGTTCCAAAAGACCAAAATACACATGGTCAGGTTCATCTCACCCCACTCCTGGTACCAACTTCTGTAGCAGGCAGCTTCAGGTTTGCTGAGATGAACATCTGGACCAGGCAGGGTTATGGGGGAAGGGATATTTATTGAAGCTTACAGATCCAGGGGAAGTTCCATAATGGCAGAAGAAGTTGTCCTGCTTTCACATAACCAAACAGTGAGAAAAGCCAAAAACCAAAAGCCACACAGCACAGCACACCTCAGTAACTCCAGCTAAGCACACTTTGTATATCTTTAGATTGAAATCTCAAACCCACCACCACATCTTAACATCTACCCAATGACACTGTCTCCAGCCAGATGGCTGTAGATGCAAACTACAAACTAATAAAACACGGAATATATTGGGGGACATCTATTCAAACTTCCATAGCCTTTAAAGGTGGATAGTTCCAGAGCCTACTGTCAGAGGGCACAGTGCTTGGCTTCTTCCTTTTAAGTGCTGGTATTCTTACCTAGGACATAGTGGAGCATGGGTGGCTGCAGCCTGTCATAAGCAAGATTGGAACAGGCCAAATGTGAGCATTGAGTGGCTACTAGCAAATTGCAGCTTTATTAGTGATAAATCAGACATCTGAATCATATTTAAGAAGTGCGTGGTCAGGAATAGTGTGAGTGGGGATGGAAGAAAATGCAAAGGTTTTCATTTTTGGCAAAATCAATATATGTTTCCAGTGTTTTGTGGCTATCACAGTTTACTAAGTGCTTAAGCCAAGTTAGTAAGAGTTTAGTTTCCAGAATAGGGCAGGGATGTTGTCCTGATCCACTCAGTCCTTACAGAGCTCATCACTGACAGCCATAGCTCAGGAGGATGATCAGCCAGAGGCTTAGTTGAAGCTTGTAGCTAAGACATGTGGAACTCACAGTACTGAAACATTTTTGAATATTTATAGTAAAAGGAGACTTCAGCACTATAGTAGATAAAGGCGGAGAGACAGTGAGAAACTAATGTGGGAACTGGAGGGCTTAAGCTCATGTTTCTCAGCCCTGGTTGGATGTTAGAATCACCAGGAGTATTTTTGAAACACCATTTAGATCAGAGATGTGACTAGCTTTTGTTGTGATTTAGCTCTCCAGGTGATTATAATGTATAGCAGGATTGTGAAGCTGGATTGTAATCTTCTGCTCAGCTGCATACAGGCTCCACCATTCCGCATGCCTTCCTCATGCACACAGGGACAAACTGAACAAACTCAAAATATTAGCCCCTATTCTACTACTCCCAAGAGACTTTCAGGATAGAATCTTTTGCCTCACATCACTTCTACCCTGGACAGTACCTGAGACATAAAGACAGACTGATATCTATCTTCTTGAAGACTTCATGTCCATATTTCTTATTTTATATTTATGTATGTATGTATGTATGTGACACAGAGGGGGGGGAGTGAGGGAGGGAGTGGATGCGCCAGAGCCTCAAGCCATTGTGCATGAATTCCAAATGCATGCTCCATCCTTGTGCATCTGTCCTACATGGGTCCTGGGGAATTGAATCTGGGTCCTTTGGCTTTGCAGGCAGCACCTTAACTGTTAAGCTATCCTTCTAGGCCTCCAAAATCTCTTCTTCTTCTTTTTTTTTTTTTCAAGGTAGTATCTCACTCTAGCCCAGGGTGACCTGGACTTCACTATGTAGTCTCACTCACAGAGATCCTCCTACCTCTCTGCTCCCAAGTGCCGAGATTAAAGATGTTTATCACCTCACCTGGCTCATATTTCTTAATTTACCCCCTACTCTGTTCTTGTTCCTCATCCTTCAGACTTTTCTCATGTCTTGTAGATCTAGAACATCATCCCAAGATCAGAGAATTCTTACCTGCTCTCTACCTCATTTCTGAGTATTTTCTTTATTCAGAAAACTGTCCCCTGCGGTCTTCCACATGTCACTAATTTATACCTGGCCTACATTTTGTACCCATGTGTCTATTACACCTGATTAATTGTTTACAATCCAACATTTACCAAACAGCATTCTTGGAACTCACCTAAATCCCCTCTCCCATTCTTTAGTTTCTCTCATCTCAATAAGTGGTGCCTCCACACACTCCAAGACAGGAAGCAATCAGGAGATTGGGAGTCATTACAACTTTCCAGCTCATCTTGACTTCCTAGTGGTTTTGCTCTTGCCAGCACATTGTTATAAGTGACAGCATCTTTCACCTGGACCACTACATCAGTGATTTTTTTGCAATCACTAGTAATCTATGAAGTGATTATGGTTGGCAAACACGGTGCTAATGATTTCCTCATCATTTGTTACATGTCATGCATCTTTCTAGAGAAATTTCCCCATGCCAACTATTTGGTTACACTGAAGAATGGGGAATATGAAAGAATACAAAAGGGAAAGTAAGTGCCTAATATGGCCCCTTTATTTCATAGGCTTTAACCTAATGAGGTGGCTCCAACATACTCCCAGATATGACCAAATAGTTTCTTTCTTGCTTTCATTTTAAAATTTGGATTTAAACATATTTGATGTCTTTTAATTGTATGTATTATTTTGTAGATGATCAACTTTTCCCACTTGGCAAGTGACAGCCTGTTGACCACCTCTGACCATTTCCCACTCATTTGGATCTTGGGTGGTTTTGTCTCTCTCCTCAGCTGTATTATGAGATTTAAGATGCACAAATATATTATCACCTATTCTTTTTTAATAAATTAAAATGGAAAATGTTAGGTCTGTCAGGTCCCAATATGGAATCAAGGACAGCAGGATGGTGACAGAGACATAAGGAAGTGGATTATCCACATTCCTCAATAAACCGCCCAGCCATTATCCCTTCCTTGCCTAACAATGCCCCCAGGTCATGGTTTCCTGCCCCCTTAGCTCATAAGTCACCTGGTAATGGTTCTGGTCTCACACCCTAGCTTTCTGAAATGGCTAATGTAAAGAACAAAGGAGTTCTTTTCCTTTCCTCACTTTCCCCCAACTGAAAAGACCCTATAAAGCTCATTGCCTGAGGAATTCAGGTGGGCTGTGCTCCTCTCTTGTGAGCCAGTCTGGCAGCTCATGCTTTTCCTGAATAACAGCTTTTCCTCAGAGTGGTTTGTATGGTCATCGTCACTCCCGAACCTTACGGAAAACATCATTAAAAATTTTACACAATATTCTCCCACCCTGTTCTTTATCTACTTCTTCCTATCCCTCCACTGAATTTCCTCTTCTTTCCTACTATTCCCTCTTCTATTTTAACATTTCCCCCTCCTTCATCCTCCTCCTTTGGATGGAATCAATATTATGCAGATTTTGTGAAGGTATCAACAGCCATTCTGGGGCCATGAATACAATAACCACTTTGTGTCCAGAAAATAGTATTCCAAAGCATTCTTTGGTCTTACATTTTGTTTTCCTGCCATCTCTCAAACTATATTCTCCGAGCAATTGAAGGGTGTGCTAAAGATGTCTCCTTTAGAGCTGAACGTTCCACCGTCCCTTCTTCTTAGTACTTTTATGAATTCTGAGTCTCCCCAGCAGTCATTACCATCTGTAAAGGTGAAAATTCTCTAATCAAAAGGGAGAGCAGCACTAATATATGGCCATACACATGAGAATTTAGAGGGAAATTTGGTGGGTATAGTATGTTTATTTAACCAAACAATAGTAGTAGATTCCCAACTAGGGCTTATGACTTCCCAACTATAGGCCTTTGAATAAGTTTTCAGTATCAGGCAGGAATTCCTTCTTGTGGAGCAGACCTCAGATCCAATCTGAGAGCAATTGGTTACCCCCACAACAGACTTGACACTGTTGTATTAGTAGATACATCTTGTCTGGCTAGCCAGTTATGTAGCTTGGAATGTTCAGTGCCAGTTAAGACCACCAATGACTTTTCTTCCCCAGTAGGATACATATCACTTTCCAGCACTAGGACCATTGATCAACAGAGGAGATGCCTATAGTTCAGCTCTAGATTGATTTCTCAGTGTCCTTTCACTGAAATATCTGGTGTCTTCACCAATAGGGTCTCATCATTTAATTCTGCTGAGCAACCAAGAGCCTTGGCAATACCATGTATTCTTTTTGGTGGCTTCAGGGGCCACTCCTAGCACTGAATTTATTTATTTATTTATTTATTTATTTATTTATTTATTTATTTATTTATTTATTTGAGAGAGAGAGAAAGAGGCAGACAGAAAGAGAGAGAGAGAACGGGCATGCCAGGGCCTCCAGCCACTGCAAATGAGCTCCAGATGCATGTGCCCCCTTGTGCATCTGGCTTACGTGGGTTCTGGAGAGTTGAACCAGGATCCTTTGGCTTTGTGGGCAAATGTCTTAGCCGCTAAGCTATCTCTCCAGCCAACTGTATGTGTTTTTAATTAGCTAACAAAGAAGTTAAATACTGTTTATCACAAGCACAAACTCATAATCACTAACTTAATATTTGTTTGATAAGGGATAGCATATTAGGCTCAGGGAACATCAGCAAAGAGGTGTGGGGGGGGGCAGAAAGAATATAAAAGCCAGTAGATGCATAGGAATGTTATGGAATGCTTTGTCATGGGAAGTCATGGCCATTACACTCATGAACTGATAATAGCTGTGCTTTCTTGCAAAGGCTGTGCCAGTCAACATTCTATCATGGGTAGGAGAGGGGCTTATGAATCCCTAGTCTTCCCAGAGAAGCTATTATCAGCTAATGGTTCCTGGGGGAGGGAGAGTCATGTTCTTCATTGGTGTAGCCACTGGTCAGCTGTCCATACTCCAGTAAGAAATCCTATTCCCTAGCTCATGCAACCAATACTAATTTAACTCTGTGGGTCACTCACATAGACACACACCCACGAAACATGAAAGTAGGAAGGGGACTAGTTGGGAAGAAGAAGGAGTTGGTGGGACAGGGATAAGTGAGGATAACTGGGGGTGTTAAATATGACCAACATATATTACATGTTTGAAAATTTCAAAAAGAAAATGAAAATAACAACAGCAACAAGAACCCCCTTCACTTAGTGAAGGGCAATTCTGTCAGTGAGGGCTTAGTTTAGTTTTTATGGATTCAGAATTCAAGCAGAGAGTAGAATTTATGGAAAGCAGAAATATTTTTTTCCTCAACAACAGACAGAATTAAATAATCTGAATTATTGTAGAGAGCTTTGGGGTCCACCAACATTTTTGAGGACTGCTTCATTCAAGGTAGTGAGAATACATGGATAAAGACACCAGTGAGGATCTTTGTATCTACTTGGAAGCCTGCTGTATCACCAGGTTGCAAGATATTAAGATTTAAATCCTCTGTTGATAGAATTTTTTTCTTTTTGAAAAGTACAAATTGGCCAGCTTAAAATTATGGAAATGCACTTTTCTATTTTCTGCTATGAACATTATTCACATTTAAAATATTCAAGACTAATTTTGTTTCAAAGTATTATGAGCTTATTTGATAATGATAAATTATGATTTAGTAGTAATCATTTGTTTTTGTAGGTGATAGTTGCTGATTGAACATACTTTTGCCTCATTGCATTTAATCTTCAGAGTATGTATTGTTAGTTACATGCTAACTTTATACTATTATTAATCTTGGACTTTATTTTAGAGGAAATCAATTTACTAGGAACCAGTATGACTGTCCTACTTCTGTTTGTATTATTTTGATAAACATTAGGACAGAGTATAATTTCTGACACTTTCCTAGGAATTTTAATGACTCTAGTTTTTTTTTTGTCCAGAACAAAGTGTGGTGGGAAGGAAGCACTTTTAGGAAATGTCAGAGTAGCAGTGGTTAAATAGTGTTGAGGTGGTGTTTGGATCACAGGTGAATAAAAATTGGATTTAGATGACAGTACAGGGCCACAGATACTGAGTGAAGTTTGTAATTTTTGATATATATTTTAAAATGAGCATTTTAAATTGGTTTTAAAAGAGTAATAATAAATGAAGCCTGATTAGTATTTGATAATTTTGCCAAAATTTCATAAACTCAGCACAAAACATCATTTCTGCTGTTCTGTGTGTGATCTTCTGTTATCACTCTCTTCTTTTATATCCTTCTCTTATTCCTGTATCAATTCAGCAAGCAACTAAAACAGTGTACCCGTCCACATTTGGTATTATTTTCCTTCGCAGTTTCTCTTGAGACAAAATCATAATGGATGAGAGAGGCAGATTACATTAAATTTCCCAGAGTATATTAAATTTCTTTTAGGTATATTGCATTAATTTCCTTTATATCCTCCAGACATAATATCTTCTAGATGTTAGCACATAGACAGTATTTTCAAAGATGTTGTAGATAATATTTGTAATGTTGTTTTATTGTACTGTTATCCTATTAATTTGAGGTAACTAATGGAAAGCCTGTAAGCTTTCATTTGAGAATGATTTATCTGTGGGGCAGTTTTCTCTTAAGTTTTGCAGATCTCTGAATGAATAAATGCATGAATTGGTAAAAAAAAAAAAAAAAAAAAAAAAAAAAGGAACAGGTTTTCCTGTTGTGTTTGTAGCTTCTACATCTTTGCTTTCACAACGGAATTTGATATCTACAAATATAAATGGGTACGTAATTATGAACATACTTTTAGAAGTTGGTCAAAATTTCAGATTTGTTGTCAGAACCTCTTTGGAAGGTAGCTATGCTCATCACTATACCAGCAATGCCACACCCAGACCTGTTTTAAAGCTGGGTCCTACTTCAGCACGGCTTTGGCTGGCCATCTTATATCCCCAGATCTCCGTGTGTGCTATCCTCTACTTTGTGTATAGCTCTGACTTGTACTATATGTGGGAATTCATGTGTGATATACAGACTACATATGTGTCCCTCATCCCTGCACCAGAAGTGTGTCTTGCGGTGAGGCCTTGCTGGAAATGACAAGAGACTCTCTGACACAGAATGGCTATGAAGCTTAGAGCAACTGAAGGCAAAAGAGGACCATAAGACTTCTGTGGAAAGAGCAACACAAGCTAAAAAGCATGCTTATTTTCACTGTGCCACTTACTTGAATTAATGTCTCCACTGGAATCAAACCCTGATTGCCATCTATTCACTAGCTTTTGATTTAATTAATGAGACTCATTAAAGGAGTCTCTTCAGTGTTTTCCTGTAAACAAACAGTTCTTAATTTATTGATTCATTTGAGTTTTCTTTTTATTTAAATCAATGTTTGAATTACATGCTTTGAGCTATCATAGAGTATTTCAGACCTACAAAATAATTATAGTGTTTCTTTTGTTTTACCTAGCAAGATTATCTTCATTTCATATCTTTAAAATTGACATTTCACACATGAGTTAGTAACTTAGAATTTTAAGTATTCCGGGCATTTTTTTTAACTTGAGCTCAGGATGACCTGAAACTCACTTTGTAGTTCAGGTTGGCTTTGAACTACAATCTTCCTACCTCAGCCTCTTGAGTGCTGGGAATTTTAAAAAAATTGACTTTTGTTTATTTGTTTACATACAAAGAGAGACAGAGAGAAGAATACACACACACACACACACACACACACACACACACACACACACACAGAGAGAGAGAGAGAGAGAGAGAGAGAGAGAGAGAGAGAGAGAATGCACACACCAGGGCCTGTAGTCACTACAAAAACAATTCCAGATCCATGTGCTACTTTGTGCATCTGGCTTTACATGGATACTGGGGCACTGAACCTGGATTGTTAGGCAAGCACCTTAACTGCTGAGCTACCTCTCCAGCTCCCTGTTAACTTTTATTGACAACATCCATACATATGGACATTATACTATGCTCATAATCCCCTCCTATCATCTTCCTTTTTCCCTCTCAGTCCTTATTTTTTTTTCCAAAGGTGAAGACAATGATTTAACATTTTTACTAAGCTTTAACATGGAGGAACCCAACCTCTGGAGACTGTCCAGACATGTAGAGAAAAACTAATTAAGAAAGAAGAAAGTCACAGGAGCTCTTAGGTTAAAGAGCAATTTGATAATCAATATGGTTCTTAGTGAGAAACCAGTGAAGCTATTGGGGAAACAGGCAATGCTTATTAGTTGCCTGTGCTGAGCTTATTAAAGGAAACTGAATGTTTCACAACATGTCTGTTGGGTTTAAAAAGGTTAATTAACAAAGCATTCTTCACATGTTAAAACTTCAGTGAAATGAAACTTCTTTCTGTGTACATTAAAAACAGTTTGCACATTTAATCAGAAAGATATAAAAGTGGAGCAATAGTTAAACATGAAATGGGATGTTGAAAGCTTTCTAAAATTTTTGGTATTTGTAAATTTTTGGAAATAATATTTTTAGACCTTCTTCTAGTTTTATTTTTCATGTATGAGGAGGGAAATATGAGTGCTTTAACCATCAGTATTCATTCAGTAAAACATACTCTGTGCCAGGAAAGTTCTAGATAGTGACACATACCATTTAATGAAACACTTTTTTTCTCTTTAGGAGTTCAGAATGTAGTATAGACTTTAAAGAAATGTTTAGTTTCATGTGATATGATATATAAATCTCAATAGCATTAACTATTGAGATGATCATAGCCCATAAAAAAATCTAACACTTGGATGTTCAATTTATGGGGATTTCAGAGTTAGAATTTCATAAACCTGGGTTTTGCTCCTTTATGAAGTTATAGAAAGCAAATTCAAAAATTGCTTTCAGCACAAAATGATGGAGATTACTACTTGAAAGTAGTTAAAGGTGTTCCATCTTTTGTTGCATTTAAGGAGTAAGTACTTTTAGCATGATAAAAGCCAGTTGTATCTTCATGGTCTGAGAGTGTGTTTTAAGTACAGCCTTCAGAAGCATGAGATCCCTGTATTCTAGAATTCAGTTACTGGTACGTACAATTTAATGTTTCTCAAGGGATTTGGAAAGCTTTGTGGGAAGAAGGTTTTGTGTATGTGTGTTTCATGGGTGAGGGGAAAATGTCTGTAGAAGAGAGGAAAATTCCAAGGCTTTCCTGGAATCAGTTACTGCCTCCATTGGGAGCCAGAGATGAGCTCAACTGGGATAAGGCAAGTCTGTGCAGATGTCAGCACTGGCTGCATTACAGCCTCAAGCCCTGCCAGAAGCCCCTCAGTCCTAAAGGACAAAGTGAAGAACACAGGCTTTGACTCCAGCTGAACCCCATGTGCACCTGGGTACCTAGAGCACAAACATGATTAGAGAAGGCCAGGTGAGGTACTCAGGAGAGGAGCTTGTGGAGAAGAAGAGCAGCCAGCCTGCTTTTCCACTAAAACACAGGGGAAAAGCAACACAAATTCTAATGTTGAGGAGATGGCATTGTAGAGCCTTTTAACCAGATGTCCTTATCCCATTATCATCACTAGCAGTGACGGATTCAATAGTCAGTTCAGGGAGAAATGCCACTGTGGTGAGCAGACTGTGATGAATACCTTTGTCTTCTGGACATTCTTTCTGTGGCAGTTTTTTTTTTAAACAATAGATCAGTTGGATAATAGTGTTTTTTGTTGTTGTTTATATATTTGATATTTAAGACATTGACATTCTTTTGTTCAGACTCAGACACTGGATTCTCCAGGCCACATAAAGTCTTTGTTTTGGTTCCTCTGAAGATCTTTTGGTAGCAATTTAAATTGCAAGAAGAAGGGATTTTGGCCTATAAGACTGGCAAAATCAAACATTGGCAACATATAGTGATAGAGAAAATAACTAGGAACTGTTATTGTTTGCTGTAAGAAGGGAAAATTGGTATTTACTATGTAGTATAATTTAGAATTATACATACTTTTTAACTTTGCAACTATACGTTTAGGCATTTATCATATCTTTTATACATGAAACTACATATACAGGTAACTGATTATATCATTTATCATTGTTTGTATGAGAAACAAAATGGGAACAAGTTTAAGGGCCTGTCAACAGAGGACTGGGATTAAATTATGTTACACTTATATAAAGGAATACTACATGTCCTTTGAAAAACATGAGGAAATTTTCTATGTAGCTGTAAGGAAATCTCCAAAATATATCTTTAAGTGACCAAAACAATACGGAGTGTACTTTACATTATATATTATCATTTGTGTGTGAGATATGTATTATGTATATGTATGTGTGCTGTATGTGTGAATATATTTATGTAATATATATGTATATATCTCTTCATATATACATACATTTTTATTTCCTATGGATCAGAATGTGTATTTGAATACTGGCAATGGGGGGGGGGGTTAGACAGCTAAAGGGAAGTTCAATAGATATTTTTTAATACTTTTAACATTTTTTAAAATGTGCCTTAGAAAATTTTTCATTTACAAATAAACTAAATAAAGAATGCAGCCAGGTGTGCTGGTGCACGCCTTTAATCCCAGGCCTTGGGAGGCAGAGGTAGGAGAATCACCAAGAGTACAGTCTACCCTGAGACTACATAGTGAATTCCAGGTCAGCCTGGGCTAGCTTGAGACCCTGCCTCGAAAAACAAACAAACAAACAAATAATCCAAAGAATTCCATGAATCCTAGTAAAGTTAGAAAATAAAGCAATCAGTAGAACTAATATAGATAGTCATGTCTCTAATATTGATAGTTCACAGAATTGAGTGATATCTCCATAGTCTAATCTTACTTTTATTTAGAGCTGACACACATTCAGAATGTGTCAGGAAGTGCCATCTTCTTTGATTACGTCTTGTGCAAGTTGGCAATAGTACATTAAGCATGTTTTTGATGATATACTGTAATATAAAGCACTACCAGATCAAATATAATTTTAGGAGGCTCTTATTAAAAACTGGAAATATGGAGGGCTGGATATTACTGGGAAAGAAGACAGGAGGCTGTGTCAAGTTTCAATCCTTGGGGATTGAATGACCCCATCTAAGACGATATTTATATCATTTATATAAATATATTTATATTTATATCATCTAAGACGATGATAGATATTTCAATTTAAAAAAGGAGATTTAAGAAATAAAGGAAATAATTAACTTTTTTTGTTCATCTGAGAATAATTATCAAGTGATTTTGTTCAATACTAGTTTCATTTTGGAAGAAACTGAGTGGATCACAGAAAATTCCAATTAAATCCTGGCCCATGTAAGTGTGAATATTTAAAAGTTATAGTGATATAGAATTCCCAGCTTTACTGGAATGCATCTTGCTGTACTGGTATAATTGAGTCACTGACATTTTCAGTGCAAAATTGCATAAATTAGAAATTTTTAAGGCAGCTCATCAGAACCATAACAGGCACATATTTCTGCAACTTCATTTTTCATCTGCTCTTTGGTTTCCCACAGGGTCAATGGCAAGCTGGTAGCTTTGAAAGTGATCAGGCTGCAGGAGGAGGAAGGCACACCGTTCACGGCCATTAGGGAAGGTAGGCACTTTTAATTGGTATCTTTGGTCTTATATTTGTGTGATCCTTATTCAAATGTACCATACATCTCTGAATATGCTGTTTTCAAATTAAATTGTTATATGTCTCATTGTATTGAGAAAGCTGAAATTAAAAGTTCAATACCACAAGCATATCAAGTCATGTTTAAAAAGACAAAACTGGGGCCTGGAGAGATGGCTTAATGGTTAAGCCCTTGTCCGTGAAGCCTAAGGACCACGGTTTGATGCTCGATTCCCCAGGTCCCACTTAAGCCATTTGTACAACGGGGCGCATGCATCCGGAGACCGCTTGCAGTGGCTGGAGGCCCTGGCATGCCCATTCTCTGCCTCTTTCCCTCCCTCAAGATATCACCATTTCTTCCTTGAACTTTTGCAATAATTTCTTAATTGTACTCTAATTTATTGAATCATTAGTATTTCTTCTCTACTCTTAAAACTGTTAATTTTCTTAGATTTTCTTTAGTTTTTAAATTAAGAATTTAAATATAAGAACATATAATAATTTGATCTTAATCCCCTCTTACTATATTTTGTCCCCTTTCCCTACTCCTATTCCATTGAACCTCCTCCTCTTTCCATATAGTCTTCTATATTGACTTATTGTAATCTTACTAAAATCCATCTCATATGACTTCTTTATTTAACACTATCAAGTACTGTATGACTGTTTCCCTCCATACATGCCAGTTTCTCATCTCAGGAATTTATACTTGCTTTCCTTTGGTTAGAATGCTTTTCATGGGCTATTTTCAGATAATAGATATAAATTTAATTATCTTTTTTTAAAATTTGTTTTTGGTTTTTCGAGGTAGGGTCCCACTCTAGCCCAGGCTGAACTGGAATTCACTCTGTATTCTCAGGGTGGCCTTGAACTCACAGCAATCCTCTTACCTCTGCCTCCGAGTGCTGGGATTAAAGGCGTGTGCCACCACACCCGGCTTAAATTCAATTATCTTAACAAAGTTTCCTGTGACCATCCTATCTAACATAGCAACTATTATCCTACCATCTTAATTCACCATGTCTGTACCCTATTTATTTTCATCACAGTCTATTGGAATGTGAAATAGGTTTTTCTAGACCTTCACCATTTAGTGTACAGCCATTCTGTAATACCTATTGAGTGAATTGTAGAGCATTATTAAGCCAGAGTCAATAAATATGATGGAGTATTCAATATAGTTCATGCCCTCAAGGAATCTGTCATCCAAGTGGCAGCCAGAAGATATAGGTCATAAATTAGAGAACAACTTATGGTGCCATATCCATGCCAAATCATTTTAGAAATATTATAAACTCTTAGGAGATTTTTCCATTAGTGAATAGAAGTAAGGTGTCAGTTGGGCCTTGAACTACAAATAAGATGGATAAACCGTAAAGAATAGATTGAAAAGTTACATTCTGGACAGATAAAGCAAAGGTACAGAAAGCTTGATGTCTTTGCCAAATACAGTAAATAGGAATGGTATTAATTAGAAATTCTCACTAGTGGTGTTATAGGGTAAGATAGCTGTTGCAAGTATATTTAGCAAGGTTCTGAACAATTAAAAACAAAAGAATAGTGTCCCAAAGTACTCCTCTCACCCTCTGGATTTCACATTCTTTCTGCCCCTCTTCTGTGATGTTCCCTGTGCCTTAGAGGGTGTGATGAACATGTCTCATATAGTGCTATCCTTTCAATAAAGAACAGAGATTTATTTGACTCACAATTTTGAAGGTTAGGAAGGCTAAGAACATGACACTAGCATCTGCCAGGGCCTTCCTGCTGTCCTATCTTGTTCCAGGAAGCAGAGGGTATGAGAGGAAATTCAAGTGAAAAAGTGAGAGACAACTGTCATTTAGCACAATGTTTTCATACTCTTCAATGTTATAGGATACATCAATATTTCATGTCCTTTCATGGCCAAATGATTTTTCATTGTGTAAATATAACATAGTTTATCAACTCATCATTTGATAGATGTTGAGACTGTTTTCTTTCACCTTTTGTCTTTTATAAATAATGCTGCTATGTATATCCATTCATAGGTTTTGGTGTTGGGGAGTGACTGCTGATGGATGTAGGATTTCCTTATGAAGCAGTACAAGTATTATGGAATTAGATTGTAGTGATGTCTGTACAGCTCTATAAGGATACTTAAGATCACTCAAGTGTGTACTTTAAAACAATACATGGGCTGGAGAGATGGCTTAGTGGTTAAGATGCTTGCCTATAAAGCCAAAGAACTCAGATTTGATTCCCCAGGTCCCATGTAAGCTAGATATACAAGGTGGCACATTCATCTGGAGTTCTTTTGCAGCTGCTGGAGGCTGTGGCACACCCATTTGCTCTCTTTCTCTCTATGTGCTTCTTTTTTTCTCTCTCTCTCAAATAAATAAGCAAGAATAAAATAAAATAATTTTAGAAGAATACATTTTATGGAATGGATGAGTTTGAGACATCCCCTGAAAGCTCATGTGTTAAAGGTTTGATTGCCAGATGATGGAATTTGGGTGGAAGTGATCTGGCTTCATCAATGGGTTTGTTCATAATTACATGGTGTAATATGAGGCGATGAAAGCTAGGAAATGGATCCTAGTTTGAGGAAATAGACCACTGGAGGTCTATGAAGGATATTTTGGGACCCCGTCCTTTCTATCTTTCAGCTTCCTGGCTGCTATAGAATGATCAGGTTTTGTATGTTTACTATGCCCTTCTACTGTGCCTTTCTGCCATGATATATCAGCTTAACCTCAGGCTCATAACAGTGAAGCCATCCAACTATGGCAATTGGGAGCCAAAATAAATCTTCCTTTAAAATATGTGAGAAGCAAGTTTAAAGCTTGGAAGGGTAGACTATTGAAAACAAGAGGCTTGTTACTGGGCATGGTAGAGAGCTGTAAACTATTTTGGGTGTTGGAGTCTAAAATAATGGGTTTTAATCCTGTATTTATCTTTCATCATTGAACAACATAAGACAAAGCAACAATATTAGTCTGTCAGCCTGCTTGAATAGAATATTACAGGCAGGGTGATTTAAATAAGAAAAGTTATCTTCACACAGTTTTGGAAGCTGGAAGTCTGGGGTTAGGTGTCATGACCCTCTGTGGTAGCATAAATGGATGTCCCCTAATAAGTTCAGCAGTTTTATTCAAGCTTATAACTTGGAGGCACTGTGGGTGGATTCTAGGGTCCAGCCCTAGAATCTGGAATTCCCATCAAAAATATGCAGAGTGCTTGAGCTCTGTCTGGGATTCCTGGAGTGTGATTGCCTGTGCTGCTGCTGGTGATTTTTCTTTCAGTGTGGACCTGTGAAAGGGGGCAGCTTCTTCTGCCATTATGGAACTTCCCTCAGAGCTGTAAGTTTCAAAAAAAAAAAATATATATATATATATTCCCGTTCTCCTCTAAATTGTGTCTGGTTTGGAAGTTCATCCCAGCAACCTGAAGCTGATTCTGACATAATTGGTACCAGAGTGTAGGTTGTTGCTATACAATGAATCTGACCATGTGGATTTTGGTCTTTTGGAACTTTTTTTTTTTTTTTTGGAGAAATGTTCATGGACTTGGTACTTGCAACTGAAGATGCTTTCCCAAGTAGTAAGCCAAATTTTATGGACTATTATGGTGAGAATAGGAAAATACTAAGTGCAGAGAGAATTGTATTTGGAGGATTTGCTTATGAACTTTCTAAGGAAAATAAAAGACAGAGAACTTTGTTGGAACAGGGCTACTGGTATAAGGGATGGCTGTGTTCTGCTGCCCATGCCCAGAGAGTTTGATCAAGGTTAAACTTTGAATGGACTGATGTGCATGGCTAATGATATGGAACTGAGAAATTTAAGATTTAAATTGAAAAAACTCAAGCAAGTTTATAATTACTGGCACTGAGACTGGTTGCTAAAGCTGCTACTGTTAATGAGATATTACCATGGTTTAGGATGGCCCAACTGCTTTACACTGAAACAATGGAAAGGATGTCTCAGGAAAGACTAAATGGGAGAAATGCAAACTCTTGAAAGGAATTGACTGAAAGGAAGGAAACTGCTCTTCAAGGTCACGATTTATTTGTCCCTGAATTAAGATTATAGTTGTGTCCTGAACACCTGGTATTGATTTTGGAAGCATGAAAAATTCATGGAGTGATTCATCAAGTACACATGATTGCAGGAGCCACTGCTGAGATGTATAGGCATATAGGCAGGGCATGATGACCCTGATAGGCCAGTGGAGCCATTGGAAGATGGGCCATGGTTTGCATGGAGACACGATAATGTTTTGGATATACCAGGACTGTGCAAGGGCTACTCATGGAGCACTGTTAGCTCAGGATAGAAGTTTCCCTGGGTACCCAGCCAGCTGGAACTGTGGAAATGGAAAATCTGAAGACTGTTAGTCACTGATTATGATACAGATGTTTGATGCAGATGTTTGATGCATTCTTGATGGTTATTGAGTTTGCATTGGTCCAGTCTCTCCTTGTTATGCCTTATAGCAGATGGAAATGTTTACTCTGTGCTAAATGTTAAAAGCATGTAACCTGTTTTGATTTTATAGGACTCACACTTTAGAGACAGTCTTAAAATCTCAGATGAGACTGGGGACTTTGCAACAATCTTCAAGTTGGTAAAGACTATGGGACTTTGAATTTGGACTGAAAATAATATACAATGTCAGATGGTTATGAATCTGTTGGGGGTAGGGGCAAAATGTGGTAGTTTGAATGGATGTCCCCCAGTAGATTCAGGAGTTTTATTCAAGCTTGTAACTTAGTGTCACTGTGGGTGGATCTTAGGGTCCAGTCCTATGGTATTGGAGAGAATCTGGAATTCCCATCAAAAATATGCAGAGTGCTTGAGCTCTGTCTGGGCTCCCTGAAGTGTGTTTGCTTGTGGTGCTGGTAGTGGTTTTTCTCTCTGCATGGACCTTTGAAAGAGGGTCAGCTTCTTCCACCATGATGGAACTTCCCCTGGATATGTAAGTTTAAAAAAAAAAAAATTTCCCCCATAAACTGTGCCTGGTTTGGAAATTCGTCCCAGCAACTCAAAGCTTTTTATGACACCCTCTTTCTGAGGGCCATGAGGGATCTGTTTTAGGCTCCCTCCTTGACCTATAAATGGATTTCTTCTTCCAGTGTCCTTACATATCTTCATTTTATACTGGTCTCTGTCTAAATGTCTTTGTTTGGGGCAAGGCCAACAGACTGGCCTTTTTTATGTGTGTGTGTGTGTGTGTGTGTGTGTGTGTGTGTGAGAGAGAGAGAGAGAGAGAGAATGATTTGGTGTACCAGGGCCACCAACCACTGTTATCTAACTCCAGATGTGCTTGTGTCATTTTGTGTGTCTGGCATCTGTGGGACCTGGAGAGTCGACTCTGAATCCTTAGGCTTTGCAGGAAAGTGCCTTAACAAGTAAGCCATCTCGACAGCCCTAAATGTCTTCTTTTTATAAGGATATCAGTCATACAAGATTGGAGCCCACACTAATGTCTTCATTTTAACTTAATTTCTTCTGTAAAGATCCTGTCCCCACAGTCACATACTGAACTACTGGCTCCAGGACTCTAGCATACAAGTGTTGGGGGAAATGATTGAGCCCGTAACACCACTTAATAGCCTAACAACCCTACTTGCAGAAGACAAAGGTTGGCTTGTGCCAGCTCTTACGAACACTCATTCTACTTTGACATGATGGTTTATTTTCCCAAGGTGTTTTCCTTTCACCATGTATTGTGACAAATACTGTTGCTGGATAGAGTAGATGTCTTGAAAATCAGATTTATTTGTTTATTTATTTATTTATTTATTTATGAGGGGAAGACAGAATGAGGCATATACAGAGAAAGAGAATGGGCATGCCAGGGCCTCTACCTGCTGCAGACAAACTCTAGCATGTACCACCTTGTATATCTGGCTTATGTGGGTATTGGGGAATCAAACCTGGGTCCTTGGGCTTTTCAGGAAAGCACCTTAACTGCTAAGCCATTTCCCTAGCCTGAAAGTCAGTTTTTTGAGGGCTCCTGCAATCAACAGTGATAGAAAAATTATTGAAGCCTGGAAGGACTAATTACAAAATGATACATAATGTTTTACTTAGTAATGTATTTAACTTATATTATTCTGATATCTAATTGATTTTAAATAGAGATAAAATGACTCTATTGTAAGGAGAATTAAACTATGGGTCTGTCTTGACTGTATTTTCCATCCTTGCCTTCTAATTGCTGTCATTCCTAGTCGTCTTTTTCTGCCATTTCTGTATGGATACAAAAGTTATTACTGCTTCTAAGCTTTTACCTATTAATACTTCTAGAAGCACTTGCATAATTTGTGCATTTAGTGGTAGAACATGAAATATTTCGGAGCTTATGACTCTTGAGATTGGCTCATTTTCCATTGATGAGGGAGTACCATGACTAGTTTAGTGAAAATTTAGGTTTCCCACTGTTATGTTCTGGTCAATTCCTAATTCTCAAAATGTCAACAGCAGGAAGTAGAAAGAACAGTGCTCAGTAAGTAGTTTTCAAGTGACTGTTTTCCACTTACCAGCTTACCTTGAATTTAGACTTTAACATTTAATTTTCACCTAAAGTAGAAGTACTTAGCGACCTTAATCTTACCTAGATTTATGTCCAGAGATGGACTTTGAATTTTATCTTGTTAAGATAGAATGTGTATTGCTTAACTCAGGTTTTGTTTCTTTGAAATTTACTCTGTCTTTGATGGAAGCTTAGGGAAATTAAGTGTCAGTGCCAAGGGCCAGCTTTCCTTTTTAAATTTAGAATATTTCTGTGATATAGTTATGGACTGTTGTCATGGGATACAGAAAAGATTTGAAAGTGACAGTTAT
This sequence comes from Orientallactaga sibirica, assembly GCA_036365145.1. NCBI lineage: Eukaryota > Metazoa > Chordata > Mammalia > Rodentia > Dipodidae > Orientallactaga > Orientallactaga sibirica. The sequence goes on from JAEOAD010000418.1 coordinate 4,659,958, forward strand.
GTTAGGATAGCCTATCTTTAAAATGCCATCAAAGCATACATGTTCTTATTCTATAAAATTCTTGCTATATTTTTTTTCTCTAAGATTTCCCCTACCAGGAAGGAAAGAAAATCAACTGTCAATTTCATGGATTCTTGAATAGACATAGTTTTCACAGGCAAGAATAAATAGAAATGTATCCACTGTAATAAAGAAGAAGTTTAAGCTATAACAGAAATAATATTAGCCTAATGTGGTAGCAAATACAAAGTGTTATCCTAGCACGTTGGAGGTGGTGGCAGTAGGAGTTCAAGGACATCCTCAGGTACATTGTGAGTTTGAGTCTAGCCTAGGCTTCATGAAATCCAGTGTAGTATTTAGCAGGTTCATATTAATGTGCATATGTAGATAGAGTCTAGTTTCTAGTCTCAGTTCTTATAAAACTTGCTACTTTATGTACTGTCATTTTTGTTTTAAGGTAAAGAAAGTCAGAGAGAGGTTATGCCACCTATGTTAGAACAAAGATCTAAAAATTAAATCTGGATAGTCATACTGCAGGGTCTGCACGAAAGCATTACAGTATGATAGAGAGATTTTGAGTAGAATATTTGAGTTCATGCTGTATTTTCTTGCAGGCATGTCCGATCCACAGCTCACAAGTCCCATTCACTCTATTATAAATTTACTTAAAGCATTGAGGTTTTTAAACCCTTTTTAAAAATTTTAATTATTGAGAACTTTATATATAAACATACTGCAAATTTATCATATTTCAATCAGGTTATACTCTTATGTTACCTGTTCTCTACTTCCATTCTGTTGAGGGCCCTCCTCAGTGGGGTTATTGGTATTCATTGTAGGGTCATGAATGCTTCAGTCAGTCTCTGTGGTGGGGATGCAGTGTCTCAGAATTCTCACCCTGTGGCTTTTACATTCTGTTCTACCCATAATTTCCAATGTTTTCTGAGCCTTGGAGGGCATGTTATGAGTCACCTTTATGGTTGAGCTCTCAGCAGCTTCTGATTTTCTGCTTTGATGAGTTTTGAGTCTCCTCAGTGTCTACTCCATCTCACTGAAGGAGGTGCTGATGCAGCAGTCATTTAGTCCACCACTTCCTCTGTGGTGTTTCCTGGGCCCTGGAAGGTATGATAGAGATAACTCTACTCAACTTCTGGGCAGTCAGCTTGCTTTTCTTATATTGATGGGTCTTGGGTCTCTCAGGTGTTTGTTGGTGTCTGGAAAAAGCAGATTCTGTAGCCAAGAGTGAGGTCAGCATGGATAAAAGGGGGTACACATGGCTTTCTGACAAACATAACCTCTCCTTTTAGCCAAAGAACAGTGGAAGCTTCCCTCTAGGGTCTATGACCTTCTAAGGCATTGCCTTCTGACTTGGTTCTCCATACCAGGTATGAATTGATTCCTGCTGAGGCAGTATCATATCCAATCAGAAAACCACTGATTGCTTTTATAGCCTGTGTGCCACTATTGCACCCATTTATACTCTTTTCTTTTTTGGGGGGTATCTCAATTGCATGGTTCTCAAGCATGAAATTTGTGGATGACAACACTGTGTCCCAATGTCAGAAGGTAGGACATGCATAAGAGGATTATATAATGGCTAGTACATTAGAATAACAAAAGAGGATAAGGTATTTTTAGGGGGAAAAGTTTATTTATAAAGTGATGGTAGTCATAAATATTGGAGAGCAATATTCACTGAGGACAAGAAAAGGTGATTAAGGTGAAAAAGCACATGGATTCAATAGCAACAGTTAAGGAAAGTGGTTACATGCTGAGCAAAAAGGATCTGCTGATGGTGAACTCTAATATTGAGATTCTCACCTGGGTGTTGTCTTTCTAATATCTGTCTGAATATCCTCCTATGTTACACATGCATTTTCTCCCTTATTTCTTCAACACTTTATTTTTTATTAGTTATTCTATTAGAATTCTATGAAAATATTTTAGATTTCTAATAACAAATTACTCAAGAAGGCCTAGGTGGGAAGACGTTGAGACAAAGTAAAGAAAAAAGAAAATGTCTTTTACTTCAGATATTTGGAAATAGTTAACATGCTTATAAAATGAGTAATTTTATACCTTAGTAGTTAATTTCTTTTTATTTTATTTTTATTTATTTATTTGAGACAGAGAGAGGGAGAGAGAGAGAATGAGAATTAGTGTGCCAGGGCCTCTAGCCACTGCCAATTAACTCCAGACGCATGTGCCACCATGTGCATCTAGCTTATGTGTGACTTGGAGATTCGAATCAGGGTCCTTAGGTTTTGCAGGCATGCGCCTTAACTGCTAACCCATCTCTCCAGCCCAAGTAGTTACTTTTTTTTTTTTTTTTTTTTTTTGCTTTTCCGAGGTAGGGTCTCACTCTAGCTCAGGCTTACCTGGAATTCACTATGTAGTCTCAGGGTGGCCTCAAACTCTTGGCAATCCTCCTACCTCTGCCTCCTGTGTGCTGGGATTAAAGGCGTGTGCCATCGCGCCTGGTTCCAAGTAGTAAATTTTTAATTTACTTATTAAATATTTCTAACAATCCAGTAAATTTGGCATACAAATTAGGAACTATTGCTCTACAAACTTGTTAATCTAATAAAACAGAAAATAAAGTAAAAATATTGAGCAGTTAGACACCTATTTCTTCATGTCTTATGTTACAGTTGTATTCATATACCACTTTTTCCTTATAGCCATATGAGATAATTTGGTTATGAAAAATGAATATTTTTGATATCTAATTTTTTTGATATCTAATTGAGTTATAATTCAGCTTGAAATTACCAAATTCAAGTTTTATACTTGGGTACTTTTCTAGACTGGTAGTGATATATTACCAGAAATTTGAGTTTGTTCCTATATTGTGCTAGACAAAGAACTCAAAATCAAGGTAAGAGCAGGACAATGCTTCCTGTGAGGGTGGCAAAGAAATCCTTGCTTGACTTTTTCTACCTACTGTTAGCTCCTTGAAATCTGTGGTGTTGTTTGATTTGTTCCTATAGATCTCTTAACTCCTGCCTCTGTGTTCACATGGCCTCTTTCTTAAAAGTGAATTAGTCATTGTGGTTCAAGCCTATCATAATATGGTATGGTTTAACTTAAGTTAGCTCTTTCCTGAATAGTGACTTACTACTGACAATAAAAGACTATTTGTAAATAAGGTCACTTAGTGAAGTTTTAGGTAAACATTGGTTTTTGTGGAGATACTGTTTACAGGGCTATGTTCTTGTTGCTTTACAGGTATTTATAAGTAATAGTAGACTGAGACTGAGACTTCTAGCTCTCCCTCAAAATATTAGAAGAAAAACACAGAATATAGTGGTATTGATAACACTTGTCATTTTTCCTTTTGTCTATCTATGTATCATCCATCTGGCATCCATCCATCTATCTATCATCTCTCTCTCTCTCTTTCTCTCTATCATCTAACAAATAAACTAAAACATTAACTTGTTCTAAGATGATTGGGCACTTTGTTTTTCAGAAAAATGTAATTCTTCCTCTGTGATTGAATGACTCATGATTTGTGGCTTGTGTGGAAATAGATTACATCTGTCAGGGCAATAAACATGACTAAGACATTGGTAGTTACTCTGTGGATGGCAGGAGGAAAAACTGATCTCAAGGCTACTAAGTAGATGTAAAATTGTAAAGATCTATTTCCACAGTTCTACAAATTGCTGGGATTTCAAACATGTTTACTCAAAGACAAAATGTTATAAATCTGGGTGAGATTCTCAGGGTGTACCATAAAGTCTTTTAAGCCAGCTATGCAGTCTGACAGATACCTGTGTTCAGTGTCATGCAGAACCTGGCTGATAGGGATGGGATCATCCTTAGTTATCACCTACGTGATCTTGTCAAATGTCTGGATGCCAAGACATACCTTTCCCCCATCATCCTCCTAGGGGAGAGAGCGCATGTGCCATTGGCACTGAGAGCCTTTCACTCTCCCTCTTCTCTGACCTGAGTGTTTTCATGTTTAGGATCTTGGCCCTACCTTGAGAGAGTGGGCATAGATGAGAAGAGGGACTTGTGGGACACAATCTCTTCTGTAATAGAACCAGAGGTCAGTGCTCAAGAAGAGCACAGAAGGCCATTGTGTTTCCATGTTTGTGTTTTGTCAATATCCTCGTTTTGAATTGTTCATCATCTTGTAGTTCTGTCAGTTTTTTTTTTTTTGAGGACTCTATTTTTATTTTATTTCTCCCCTTTTTTAATAATTTATTTTTTATTTATATTATTCTGATTTTATATTCATAGTATTGACTCCATTATCCTCCTCCCTGTCCTCCCTCTTCCAAAGGGACCCTTGTCAATGGGGAATGTGGGTCATGCATTGTGGGGGTTGTCAAGAGTTCTGGGGGGTAGGCCAAGTATCTGTGCATAGTGTCCCAACTTGTGGCTCTAACATTCTTTCCGACTCCTCTTCCGCAAATTTCCCTGAGCCACATTGGGGCCATTTTAGTTCTATTTCAGTGATGAGGTTTTGGAAGCCTCTGTGTCTCTGGATATATGGCTTAGTTGGAGTTGGATGTTCTCTGTATTTATCTCCTTCAGCCTTTTTCTGGTGTGATCACCAAGAACACTGTATTCTTGCCCTTCCCCCACATTACTCTATGGTTTTAGCTGGGGCCCTGGTGAGGTGTGATTGGCTGATCCTCCCTTCAGGTACATTGTCCATCTGAAAAAGATAAGCAAATTCTCCAATGGAGAGATAAGTTAGTACTAGATAGTAAGGATGGCCATAGATATTTTGGAGGGAATTTTATATGCGTAGGCTCTCTTCTAGCCCACATTTGGTGGTATCTTGATCTTGGAGACTGAGCTCATTTTTTGTGCATGGTTTTGACTTGTTTCCCAGTTCCAGCAATGAGTTCCATTCTACTGAGTGGATCTATTAGCCAAATCAAGAGCAGTTGGTTACCCACCATGGCTGTGTGCCACTACTGCACTTGTTTGAGCATTACGTCAGGTTGTTTTCTGCTGGGTATCTTATATTGCAAGTTGTTTGGACAGATGTCGGCCATTATCTTCCAGTTGCTCATGTAGCACCCTCTGGCACTAGACTAGCTAACTGTCTGGGGACTAACCCTCTTCCAGATTCTGGCTAGGTCTCTCCATGTTTGGTCTCACACACGTATGCTGTCTGGGATGGCACGCAGGGCTCTGGCCAGCGAGGGAGGGGTCTGATGCGGCTCAGGCAGGCCCAGTGGGACCTGATGTGGCTCAGGTGGGCCGTGCAGGGCTCTGGCCGGTGAGGGAGGGATCTGGCCAGCGATGTGGTTCACACCAGCCCAGAGGGACCTAACCTGAGGTGGCCCCTGCCTGAGAGTGTGGGAATCAGTGGATTCCCTATTTTTCTCATCCACCCCTTCCCTCTGGCAGCATGCAAGAGCCAGCAAACCTTTTAAAAAATCTCTTGGAGCTTAAGGGTCTTGCCTTTACTTCCCTGTAAGGTGAGGCGAGGTTAGGCCAACGCCATCTTGACTGGAAGACTGGTGTTGTTAATTTAATGAGATTATAAACTGAAGTTTTAGCTGTCCTTTGCCATAGGCTAATGTAACATTTGACTCTATGCAGTAGGTGACAGGATAAGTGAAGTTTCTCATTCAGGATTGATCAGTTCTGTGCTGAGTTTACATGTTTCTGAATTCAACTGTTTTACTGTCAAACATTAAAAAAAATATTTTGTTTATTTATTTATTGGAGAGTGAGAGAGAGAAGAGAAAAGCAGATATATAGAGAAAATGGGATCACCATGGCCTCCAGTCACTGCAAGCAAATTCTAGATGCATGCGCCACATTGTGCATCTGAGTTACATGAGCACTGAGGAAATGAACCTGGGTCCTTAGGCTTTGCAGGCAAGCACCTTCTTGGCTAAGCTATTTATTCAGCTTGACAAGTGTTCTTTAAATCACTCATTCTGCCATGATTGCTTGAAGTACATTAATACTATACAAGCTAACTTGGAAACTAGATCAGACCTTCGAGATTACCTGTCCAGAGGTTAATTAATTGTGGTTAGGTGGGGCTCAAGTCTGGCTCTTAAAGTAGATTTTAGTCAATAGGATTAGTGACCAGCCACAGGCAATTTATGTGCCTGTACTCTAAAGCCCAACTGTCTGTATTCAAATTTGGTTTACATTTTTGCCTTTAGGTATGATGTTTGAGCAAGCCTTAAATTTCTGTGCCTCAGTTTCCTCTCCTATAAAAGAGGATGAAAACACTATTCACTTCATAGAATTCTTGGGAGATATATCCATTGAATATAAGAATGAAGCCATAAGTTAAAGATAATTAAGGAATAATGACATTTTCTTAGAAATAAAAATACACTTACAGGAATTGAAAATTCAGGAGAAAGGGCTGAGGAGATGGCTGTCATTAAAATACTGCTGTGCAATTTGCATCCCTACTACCCACATAGATACCCCAGTGTGGCAGTGGCACCTATAATCTATTGCTGAGGAGGTACGGACAAGCAGATTCCTGGGCATGCTGTCTATCTAGACTATAGGCTTAGTGGAAGATGTTGTCCTGATAAATGAGGTGGAGAGAGGCTTAGGAGAATACACAAAGTCAAATTCTGGCTTTCATAAGAATGGACATAATGTGCATGTGCATCTGTACACAAATGTGTACCCACACAAATATGATATGCATGCAAACATGCATACATACCACACACACACCCACATACACATCCCAAAAATTTTGGGAAAAGATTTGGATGGTGAATTTAAGGAAACCTTCTATAGATGTTACCTTCTTGTTGCTCAGACAAAAACCCCCTACCAGAAGCAGATTATTGGAGGAAAAGGGGTTATTTCAGGCGTACAGATTTGAGGGGAAGTTTCATCATGATAGGGAAAGCATTGTAAAACAGATAGATAAGCACCACATCATGTCACTTCAGCCTGCAGGAAGCAGCAAGAGTGAGCTAATTAGGACTTTTAAGGGGGCTGGACTAAAATTCAAGACCTATCCTCATTGACATGTCTCCTCCAAGGCTCCACCTCATAAAAGCTTATAACTTTCCAAAATTGCCACCAACTGGGGACCAAGTATTCAAAACACATAGGGCTATGGGTGAACATTTCATTCAAACCACCCCATCTTTCAAAAGAAGTTCAAGAAGACTTACATTTGAGGATAAGTGAGATAATTTTGAGTTTTATTATGTATTGTCCCCATTTTTATGCTTTTGTGTTTTGGTATCTTTTTTACTGGAAGCATCCTTCAGCTGCTTAGATATCTTGATTTTCAACGTATATTATTATATCTATTCTTGTTGACTAGATAAAAGTTTTTGGTGCTTTGGATAGGGAACGTTGGTTGGTTGTATACCTTATTGAATGATGGGAATGAATTACCAAATTATTTCCCTGGCAGCCCATCATATGTAAAGTATGGGGATCTTTTCTTAGAAGAATGATTCAGTGTCCACAGTTTACGTCTAGAGAACTTAAGTTTTTTTGCTCATATTATAAGGATGAAGTAGGAGATTTTCACCCATCAACATATAGGTTTTTATTGAATTTCCCTACTTTTGGTTCAGGTCAGTTAGGTCTTATAAATGGATTAAGACACCCCCTCCCACAGACACAAAGAAACACAGAAACACACACACAAACAAAAACAAAAACAAAAGAAAAAAAAGGCCTAGGCAGTAGGCAAAGGGATGAGATAAATGTGCAGAATTTAAGAGGAACACATATTAGGGCTGGAGTAGGTCTGCGTGTTTGACTAGACAGAAGCCTCATGGAGACATGTAGAATTTTCACTTGGGAATTGGTGTGTATTGAGAATCCTATGCTAAGAAAGTACTTGTGGAGAGGAGGGAGTATGGTAGAGATACTGACTTTAGTTCACAAGTGTCAAATTTGAGACCTGGCATTCATAAGTCATTTACTTACATGGTGGTGCAGTTAGAGTAATTGTACCTCAATTGAAGACCTTTTTAGTCATATTCAAATACATTATCTCATTTATTTTTTTAAAACTATGATGGTTTCTGTTATCATCTTTGCTTTACTACTAAGAAGCAGGAGGCTCCAAAGATTTTTGTCCAAAGTCATACAAATAATTAAATAGTAAATAAAGAATTCGGCTTAGGTCTCTCAGCTGGTGCCTGGAAAAGTATCTGGCCCATGGAAGACACTCAGTACAGGTTGAGCAACCAAGTGAATGGACAAGTGAATAAATACACTCCAACTCCTCCTTCTTCTATCCCGCATTGCCAGTTAGACAGAAACACATAAGTTCAAAATTATACATATATTTATGTAATTGACTAAGAAGCAGAGAGCTGAGTACTATAACCAGTCATAAAACATCCAGTCTTGGTGGAGAATGGGCCACTAGCCCCATGTGATCATGAGCTATACACATCACATCTTCAGTTCTTGCATTTTTTCTTGTTTTTCTTTTCAAGGCAGGTTCTTACTCTGGCCCAAGTTGGCCTTGAACTAACTTTGTAGCCTTAGGCTGACCTTGAAATCACAGCAGTCTTTTTACCTTAGCCTTCCTAGCATTGGGATTAAAGGTATGCTCTACTATACCTGACTAGTTTCTTCATTTTTTTCCAAGAAAGTTGGGATTTCAAATTTCCATTTTTAATGAAAATAATAATACTGACCTCGCTCTGTTAATTGGTGGAAGAATCTTTTATTGTATTATCAGTGGTCTTCATATACACATGCTGTAATGGAATGCATGTTTATTGTGTTAAAATATTCTTTTGAACCTCCCAACAATAATTCTATATGTCTGGCACTGCAAAAATTAGCATGAACTGCTTCAGACCTTTTCACAATTGACAGGCATTTTTTTGTAAATGGGAGACAAAAATCCATGAATCTAGACTATGATTCTAAATAGGCTTATGCAAATAGACCCAATTGTTATTCTTTGTAAGTCTGAGTGATTTGATGGGTATCTGCTAGCTGATATCAACAAAAAGTTGAAAGCTGTTAGATCATGTGATTTAAAGACTATAAAATCAGGTTTTATTTTTCTTGTTATTATGTGTGAAGATTAAAATTTGTTATTATTTTAATCAAGTAACTGAGTTCTTGGTTGCTTTAAAATTTTAACTTTATATGATATTTTGTTGACTGAAAATGTGAAGTTGAGCCATAGTATTTTTTTTATTTAAAACAATTTTAGAAGGATTATATAACCAATTTTCCTCTGAATATATTTATAATTGTCTAAAAATCCTCATGGACTTTTCAATTCTTACCTTGCCAAACTTTTAAGTCTGCCACCTCATATAATTCTCCTAATAATCTATATCTTTAAGTTACATACGAGGGTGTTGAGGCATAGAGATAAATAAATTGCTCTTTGTTACATAACTTGCTAGTAAACAGGACTTTAATTGGGATTTGTAACAGGTATTTGTACAAAGATACTACATTCTTCACTGGGAGTTTCTTTAATAATTTAAAAAATGAAGTGGATTTTTAAACTCTCTCTACACATATATATACATGCACATACATATACATACACATATGTATATATTGCTTACCATGATAGTGATAAAATTGGCTATAGTTGCTTTAAAATATCATCCACTAACACACCTTGTTATTACTTAATATTTGAGAAGCTGCTACATTGTTCTGCTACATCCATTATGAACAACAATTCATGGTCAATGTCATAATCACTGACAAAGCTCCAGATTGTACATATTGGGACATATTTTCTTATATGTCTCAGAAGATGCCAAACAATGAGATTTTTGTCCAGTGGCACTTTTGAAACACATATGCATCATGAATATTGAGATTAACTGTTCAAAGTAGAGAGAGACATGGAAAAGCACTGTTTAAAAAATTTCTAAAAAGTATTAAACTTGAATAGTATGATTAATCTATTTGCATATATGTACAATAAAGAGGACCATAAACAAACCCAGTAGTGGACATATCATAATAAAAGTTTTCAAAGGAAATGAGAGAAAAATCCTAACTAGAAAGAGTAAAACAGGTCATTATAGCAGAAAAAAATTATGCTTCAGATCTGACCTTTTGTTAACCAGCAGATGCAGGAAGGCAGTGTACTGACATGCTATAAAAACAAAACACCCCCTTATTATGTAATTAAAAATATTTATTCATTTATAAGCAGAGGGCTGGAGAGATAGCTCAACAGTTAAGGCACTTGCCTACAAAGCCTGACGACCTGGGTTCAATTCCACAGTACCCATCTAAACCACAAAGTGGCCAGTATATCTGGAGTTCCTTTGCAGTGGCTAGAGGCTCTGCCATACCCATATTCATTATTTCTCTCTCTCTTTCTTTATATATCTCTCTGCTTCTAAATAGATAAATAAAATATTTCAATTACATAATAAATATAAATAAAAGATTTCTTCTAAGAAAAAACCCCAAAAAACCAAAACAATGGAAAACAAGACAATCTGTCATCCCAAATTCTACATCTAACAAAATTATCCTTCAAAAATGATGGCAAAAGACTATAGATCAGCAAAGTCTGAGAGAAGTACTAAAGGAATCTTATCATAGTGCAGGAAAAATTGCAATAAACTCTATTTTAGAGGGAAAAAATGCAGAATGCTGGAAATGGTAACATATGAGTAAATAGGACATATTCTATGAAAAATTATCCCTTTTCCTTTTAATTATAGAAAATATTAGGTTGTTTCATATAATTATAATGTGTAATTGGACATAGAATGCTTATATTTATGTTAGAGAATAGAAACAAAAAGGAAAAAGAAGGCTGGAGAGATGGCTTAGCAGTTAAGGTGCCTGCCTGCTAAACCTAAGAATGCCCGTTTGACTCTCCAGGTCCCATGTTTAGCCAAATGCAGTGACGTAAGGGTGCAATGCTGTACTTGCCCACAAGGGATCGAACATATCTGCAGTTCATTCACAGTGACTGAGAGGCTGTTGGAGTGCCCATTCTCTCTCTCTCTTTCTCTTTCTCTCTCTCTCTCTCTCTCTCTCTCTCTCTCTCTCTGACTCCAAAAAAAAGGAGAAGGAGAAAAAAATATGGTTTATAAGTAAGTATAAAGCCAATATTAACCTGAAGTATGCCATAATAAACTGAGCCATAAATTGTAACTCCTAGAGCAACCACTAAGAAAATAATATAGTTAAAACTCAGCAGAAATATGAAACAGAAAGGAGGGTCATAGTAAAATATAAGGCATATTGGAAAAAATAACAAGTAATAGCTGAAGATGTGATACCTACAATTTTTTTTTTTTTGAGGTAGAATATCTCTCTATCATTGGCTAACCTGGAATTCACTATGTAGTCTCAGGTTGGCCTCAAAGGCACAGCGATCCTCCTAGCTCTGCCTCACAAATAATGGGATTAAAGGTGTCTGCCACCATGCCTGGCATAGACAGAGAGAGAATGGGTGCACCAGGGCCTCTAGCTGCTGCAAACGAATTCCAGATGCATGTACTACTTTGTGTATCTGACTTTACCTGGGTCCCAGGGAATTGAACTCCTATCATTAAACATTATGGGCAAGTGCCTTAACTGCTGAGCCATCTCTCCAGCCCATGATGACAACTTTTTAATCAACATTTAATCTAATTTATTCTCATCAACTAAAAACTCCAATGAAAAAGAAGAATTTTCAGACTCTCTAGAAAGGAAAATCACAAGAGAATAGAGAATATTTTTTAAATATTTTATTTATTTATTTGCTTACTTATTTATTTATTGGGGTGAGAGACAGAGGCAGATAGAGAGGGGGTCTTTAGCCACTATAAACAAACTCCAGGCGCATGTGCTACCTTGTGCATCTGCCTTATGTGGGTACTGGGGAATTGAATCTGGGTTCTTAGGCTTCACAGGCAAGCTCCTTAGTTGCTAAGCCATCTCTCTAGTCCAAGAATAGAAAATATTTTGATCTCAATTAAAATAAAAACAGCTTATCAAAACTTGTGGGATGCAGCTAAATCAGTGTTTTAAAGATCTATTTTAGGAAAAAAATTATCAAGTGAAAAATGTAAGCTCCCACCTTAAAGATATTGAAAAAGCAAGAAATTAATCTTAAAGGAAGAAAAAATAAGGAAAGAAAATCAGAGTGTATATCAATAAAATAGAACATAGAAAACTAGTTAACAAGAAGTTTGTTCTTTACTGTTACATAATAAACACTTAGTTAGATTGATCTAGGAATTTACCAAAAACATCAAAGTGAGGCAAATATTATGAGCCAAATCATGATAACAAATTAGATAATTGATATTGAATAGATAAATTCATACATGGTAGAAATTATTTTTAAAAATCCAAGTGAAGTAAAAATGTGATTGTAAACAAATTGAATTAGTTACTAAAAAATCTTCCCATATAGAAAAGCCATAGGCTCATATGAGTTAATTGATGATTTCTATTGAATAGTTAAAAGGAAAAATCATAGCAATCCTACGTAATTTCATTCATGAGATACAGTATAACTAAAGCTTTCCATCTCCATATGAACCTAGGATTATCCTGGTATCACTGCATACAGAGAAACTCCAATCTACTATCCTACATGAACTTAAGGGCAAACTGAATCCACAAACATATAAAAAGGATTATATACCAAAAAATAGGAATGGGAATTCAAGTTTAACTTGACACCTCCAAACCAGTAAAAAAAAAAAAAAAAATCTATTTTAATACAATAAAATTTGAATAGCACATTACAATTCTAATAAATATAAATGTTTTGAACAAAATCTACCACCACTCATGTTACAAAGTCTTATTGAATTTGGACTACAAAGTGATTCCTCCGCAAACACAGTTTTATTTATATGTATTGAGCAATGAAATTTAGAGCCCAACATCATCACTGCAAAAGCTGTATAATTAAAAAAAGAAGTGCCATAAACACTTGGCCACCCTGACAGAATGAATCATACCTAAATTTATATATGTGACCTAAACAATAAAATAAGTAAAAAAGGCCAAGAATTTACATTAAATTACTCAATTTATTCAGGTCAAAAAATCATGCAATGAATGTCTCACATTGTATTTTATTATTTAATGCTTATACAAAATTTTATTCTGATATAAATCAAGCTTGTTAAAACATTAAACAATGTCTCTAAAATTAAATAAAAAAGGATTATCTAAGGATAAATCTTGCAAAACATATAAAATTTAAGTTAAATGGAAAGTCATACCATGCCCAGAAGTTGAATACTCCATATTGTTAAAGTGACAGTACACCCCAAACTTGTCTGTTGATATAGTAACTCCTGCACAACTCTTCCTGACTTTTTGTAGAATTTGAATGTTTGCATGGAAATAGATTGAACTTGAATTGTCAACGTGACTTTGAATAAAAAAGAACAAAGTTGGAAGACAATATTACATGATTTCAAACTTTGTATAAAACTGACAATATATTATTCATGTAAAAATATTGGTATAGAACAAGTACAAAATTAAACCTCTAAAGTTGTGTGCAATTATTAAGTGAATTGTCCAGGCAAATCAGTGTTTTATATAGTTATACACCAATGAAGAACAAATGCCAGTGAAGAACCTGACACCAGAACAAGGCTGAAGGAGATAAACACAGGGAACATTCAACTCTTACTAAACCAGATATCCAGAGACTCAGAGGATCCCAAGACCTCATCACTGAAGTAGAACTAAAATGAACCCAACGTGGCTCAGGGAAATTCATGGAAGAGGGGGTAGAAAGAGTGTTAGAGCCACAGGTTGGGTCATTATGCACAGAGACTTTGCATCTCCCCCATAACTATTGACTACCCCAATAATGCATGACCCACATTCCCCAATGAGGAGGGTCCCTTTGGAGGCGGGAGGTCAGGGAGGAGGTTAGAGGAAGTACCAACATGAACGTAAAATTAAAAGAAATAAAATAAAATAAAAAAGATTCATAACATTCCTTGATGTAAGAGATGAAACTATATAATTTATGGAAGAAAACCTGGTATATACATTTGTACCTTTGGATTAGGCAAAGATTCCTTAGATATGATAATAAAAATAGAATTTGTGAGAGCTGATATTGAATCTGGTCCTCAAAAGACATCAGTTAGAAGATGAAAAGACAAATCACAAGTTGAGAGAGAAATTATTTCCAAAAATTTATCTGAAAAAGGATTTATATCTAAAATATATTAAAAAGCTCAAATTAAGAAATGATAAAACTCTTAGAATATTTTTAACAGTTAAATGATTTGAATGGACATTTTTCCAGAGGAGATATGTGAATGAATGAGTCCTTGAACAGATGCTCAGATTCATTAGTTATAAAGAAAGTAGGTCTAGAGAGATTACTCAATGGTTAAAGTCACTTGCATGCAAAGCCTGATGGCCTGGGTTTGAGTTCCCTTATAAAGCCAGATGTGAAAAGAAACATGCATCTGGAGTTTGATTGCACAGCAGGAGGCTCTGGCAACCCATACTCACTCTATCTCAAGTAAAAATATTTTAAAATATAAATAAAGTCAGAATTAAAAGATATCACTATATATTCAACATAGTGATTGAAAACACCAATAATCCCAAGCATTTGCAAAGATATAAAATATAAATAGAATATAAATGCAAATATAAATATAATAAAAATAGAATACAGATATAGAATATAATTAGTAAATTACCATTTATCTAACAATGCCACTCCTGAGTCTTAAGTGCTTATGAAAAATGGAAACATGGGCTGGAGAGATGGCTTAGCGTTTAAGGCGCCTGCCTCCTAAGCCTAAGAACACTGGTTCCAATATCCAGCGGTTCCAATCTCCAGGTCCCACATTTAGCCAAATGCAGTGACGCAAGGGCGCAATGCTGCACTTGACCACAAGGGGGCACACACATCTGGATTTTGTTCAAAACAGCTGAGAGGCTGCTGGCACGCCCATCTCTATCTGTCTTCCTCTCCCTCTCTCTCTCTGTCTCTCTCTGTGTGTCTCCACAAAAAGAAAAAAAAATGGAAACATGTTTTTCACACAAAGACATATACCTGACTGTCTCAACATTACTCTAGGGAATGACTGATAATCTGGATGCAGTGCAAATGTCTGTCAACTGGTGACTTGATAAAGTATGTCATATCTATACAGCACTAAAAAGGAGCTAACTAACTACTGATAGCATCCTTTACTTAATACATTAGAAGCCTGTACATGAAGTTTCCTGGAAGGGCCTATTTTTAAAGACAGAATGGAGCTTAGTTTGCTGGCACTGGAGTTGGCAGTAGGAAGCCATCTCAGCTCTCTGGCAAAAGAAATTGTGCTAATACTGGATGTGCTTGTGGTTAGATAGATGTATAAGTCGACTAAAATATTGGATTGTACACTTAAATACATGAATGTTTTAGTAAACAAGTTATACTTCAGTGATTTTTTTCATAAAAGGTGTCTGACCTTGGTGCAGTACAAATAATACTCAAACCAATGGCTGCAAAAGCTTATATTCTCAGCCTTACCACCAATTTGCATGGCATAGGGAGAGTTAGATCATAGAAGTGGTTTGTGAATTACTAAAGTTTTCTAATAAAAACTACCTGTTTTCCTATTCACTGTTACTCTGCTGGAAAGCAAAACTGGGTATTATTTCCATCAACATCTTTGTTTTTATGATTCCTTTAAAATATTTTTGTTACTGTTATGTTTGTTTAATGGTTGATTCTGGATCATTAATGTGGCCCAAGCATCTAAGGTAAATGTTGAGAAGGAAAAAAAAATGTCCTAGTGATCTATAAGGAAATGTCATAAAACATGCAGGTAAAGGAGATAGAACTACGTGTGAAAGGAGGTGAACATTTCAGAGAGACTTGTAAGTAAGGGGGAGTTTATTAATAGACCATTTCAAGAAACAAGGAAGTCAGAGGTCACAGCAGTTGTAGGGTTCAAGATGCTGAATTAACGCTACTTGGTATCACCTGAGGTGGCATCCCAGTAGAAGTTATCGAGTTCTGAGATGTGAGAGCTGAGAAGAGCCTTAGGGATTATATAATCTATCCTTTATAAAAGAACAGTCTTAGGGAGAAATGTTGCAACTGTCAAGATCAGGGGACTCAGACCTGCAGTGAAAGTCCTGTGAGTCACTGCAGAAGAGATGGAGATTTGGCAGAGAGTCATACTTTAAAATGCAGTGCACGCCAGCCACTGACTGTATCTGATCTCTATGTGAAATGCCAAAAAACAAGGTCATTCCTATTTTTCTGTATTTCTCGTTTTCTTCTGACATTTTGGAATGTAATGGAACTCTCCATAAACTCATCATATAATACTTCCTATTTTAATTTATGAAAAAAAAACCTAACTAATAGCATGTGTGGGAAAATGTGCCACTATGTAGAATATTGTGGGAAAAGTTCAGAAGTAGAAAGTTAAAGGGAAGCCTATTACGAGATAATATTTATATTTTTTGGATGCCTGCCATCACAGTCATGTTTGTGAGTATACCCAAGAGTATTGAATTGATAATAGTACTTCTAAAAAAGCTTTAACAATTTGAACAGGACCCAAGAAAAAGAATTAAAGGAAATACTAAGCAAGAACTTGGCAGTTGTTCTGTTGTCTGTGAGCTGATTCTAGTTTTTTTTTCTTTCCTCCTATAGCCTTAGGGTTAGTATGGGCATGAACCAGAGGCAATAGGGGCCAGTTTTAATGACAATTGCTTGGCTTTTAGGAGTATTTATGATTATAAAGTTTTCTTGCTGAAAACTGAAAGCATTTTTTTCAGTAGGTCAGGCCACATTTTCTTTTCTTCCTATTTCTTTGTGGCCAGGAAATTATGCCAGTTTCCGATAAGCAGAAAAAGGGTAGGTTTTACTTGCTTAAGGTTACCTATGTAAAAATCTTGAAAGTGCTCATCATGTAATAGCCAATACAGTTGTCTGATTTCTTCCTTATTTCCCTCTCTCCCTTCTTTCTACCTCTAATCTCCCCCTTTTTCTTCTACTCTCCCTGCCTCTAATCTTTTACATTTTAAAAATGGTTTCTGTTTTTTGTGTGTATGTGACTTGAGTGTGGGCACACATTCACTATGATGTATGTGTGGAGATCAGAGGACAACTTTTGTGTTGGTCACCTTTCCACTATATTTGTATAACATTCACTGCGTTCTCTGTCAGTGTTCAGGAAATTCTGTTTTTTCCTCCCAGCTTGCGATCACTGTGCTAAAATTACTGAAGCCTGCCTAGGCTTCCAGTTTTTTATGTGGGGTTTGGGAAACCAAGTCAGATATTCAGGCTGAGTGATGAGTACTTTGTCCACTGTCTTGAGCTATGTAGCTAGCCTCTAACTCACAATGTTCCTCCTGCCTCAGCCTCTCAAGTGCTAGGATTACAAACATGAGCCAACATTCTAGACTTTTTGCTTTCTTCTTTATGATGTATTTTTAAAAATTTTAATTTTACATTCATGTTGGTGCCTCCTGTAGCCTACTCCCTCACCTCCACCTTCTGAAAGGACCCTCCTCATTGGGGAATGTGGGTTGTGCATTATGGGGGTAGCCAACAGTTATGGGGGAGAGGCAAAGTCTCTGTGCATAATGACCCAACTTGTGGCTCTAACACTCTTTCTGCCCTCTCTTCTGTGAATTTCCCTGAGCCACGTTGGGTTCGTTTTAGTTCTACTTCAGTGATGAGGTTTTGGGAGCCACTGTGTCTCTGGATATCTAGCTTAGTAGGAGTTGAATGTTCTCTGTGTTTATCTCCTTCAACTTTGTTCTGGTGTCAGGTTCACCAAGAAAGCTGCACTCTTGCCCATTTCCCCCCGTTACTCTATGGTTTCAGCTGGAGCGCCGGTGAGGTGTGATAGGCTGATCCTCCCTTCAGGTTCATCGTCGATTTGAAAAAGAAAAGTAAACTCTCCATCACAGAGAGAAATTAGTGATAATGACATTTGGTGATAGATGGAACAGCCATAGATATTTTAGAGAGAATTTTAGATGCATAGGCCCACTTCTAGCCCACATTTGATGGGAGCTTGATATTGGAGAATGAGCTCATTATTTGTACATGGTTTTGACTTGTTTCCCAGTTCCAGCAATGAGTTCCATTCCACTGAATGAATATATTAGCCAAATCAAGAAGAGTTGGTTACCCACCATGGCTGTGTGCCACTATTGCACTTGTTTGAGAATCATGTCAGGTTGTTTACTGCTGAGTAGCTTAGACTGCGAGTTGTTTGGACAGATGTCGGTCATTTTCCTCCAGTTGCTCATGCAGCACCCTCTGGCACTAGCAAAGCTAACTGTCTGGGGACTGACCCTCTTCCAGATTCCGGTCAGGTCACTCCATGTTTCATCCTAACAGCAAATGATGTCTTTGGCAATAGGGTCTTACCATTAACCTTTGGTGGGTCATCAAGAACTCTGACAGAAATCTGTCTTTTTTTGGGGGGCGCGGGGAACCTTGTAGGTCTCCCTGATCAACAGATCATTGTGAAAGTTAACCCCATTCTGGTACTGGGAGTTACAAGTCAGTGCCAAGGAAGGTGAAGGAAGAAAAAGATAGGTAATATAAAAGAGAAAGAGAGCATATAGAGGAGGGGGGGGGAGAGAGAGAGAGAGACAGGAAAAGATTAAGGTTAGTCTTTATGATGTTCTCTCCAGGTCCCTGTGGTTCAGGTGTTCCCTCCACAGGCCTGCTGAAGGATCAGTGTTTTAGCCTGTTGCTCAGAATATAGGATTTTATGGTACCATTTCCATTGGGGTTCCTATTTGTGTCCCCCCACCCTTATGCTCCCTCCTACCCTTATGCTTCCTCCCACCCTTACCCTCTGCTTTTGTCCCATCCTCCCTATTGTCTGGTCCTCTAGGTACTTATTAGGTATGACAGCATCTCAGGCAGATTCAGGAGCCACAGATGAATGAGACCATGCGACGATTATCTTTTTGATTGGTTGAGCTCATTGAGAATGATCTCTTCCATGTTTGACCATTTTTCTTCAAATTTCATTGTGTCATTTTTCCTTACTGCTGCGAATAATGCCATACTGTAGATATACCATATCTTTATCCATTCATCTAATGATGGACATCTGAGTTGATTCCAGCTTTTAGCTATTGTGAATTGAGCAGCTATAAACATGGTTGAGCAAATCTTTCTGATCTGAGGCTTGGAGCTTTTAGGGTACATGCCCAGTAAGGGAATAACTGGATCTGTTGGTAGGTATATAGTCATCTTTTTCAGCAGTCTCCATATAGCTTTTCATAATTGTTGTACCATTTTACATTCATACCAACAGTGAAGGAGTATTCCTATTTCTCCACAGCCTCACCAGCGTTTATTTTCATTAGTTTGTTTTTTTTTTTAATATTAGCTATCCTTACTGGGGTAAAGTGGAAATCTCATAATTGTTTTAATTTGTGTTTCTCTGATGATTAGGGATGTTGAACATTTTCGTAAGTGTGTGTTTGTCATTTGTATTTCTTCCTCTGAGAACTCTCTGTGCAGTTCTCTGCACCATTTTGTGAGGGGGTTGTTTGACGATTTATTGTTTTGGCCTTGTAGTTCTTTTTAAATTCTAGAAATTAGGCCTCTGTCAGTTGTATAGCTGACAAAAATTTTCTCCCATTCTGTGGGTAATCTGTTGGCTTTGGTTATTGTATATTTGTCTGTGAAAAAATGTTTCAGCTTCATGAGATTCCAATGGTTGAGTGATTGTTTAACTTCCTGAGCTGCTGGGGTTTTGTTCAGGAAGTCTTTTCCCACTCCTGTATCATGGAAGGTTCCTCCTATTTTTTCTTCCAGTAGTAGCAGAGTTTCCAGTTTTATATTGAGGTCTTTGATCCATTTGGACTTGATTTTTGTGCATGGGGAGATGTGTGGATTGAGTTTCATTTTCCTACATATTGTTGTCCAGTTTGTCCAGCACTATTTGTTGACCATGCTGTCTTTTTTCCAGTCTACATTGCTGGGGCCTTTGTCAAATATCAAGTAGCTGTAGTTACTTGACCCAAAGTCTGGGTCTTCTATTCTGTTCCATTGGTCTATATTCCTGTTTTTATGCCAGTACCATGTTGTTTTTATTACAATGACTTTGTAGTATAGCTTTAGATCAGGTATGGTGATTCCTCCTGAGGAGTTTCTTTTGCTGAGGATGTGCTTAGATATCTGAGGCCTTCTGCCTTTCCATATGAATTTTGAGATCATTTTTTTCTATCTCTGTGAAGAAAGAAGTTGGAGTTTTTATTGGTAATGTATTAAATCTATATAATGCTTTTGGTAAGATTGCTATTTTCACAATGTTAATTCTGCCTATCCAGGAGCATGGGAGGTCTTTCCATTTTCGCAGGTCCTCCTCAGTTTCTTTCTTGAGTATTTTTATGTTTTCATTGTAAAGGTCTTTCACTTCCTTGGTTAATGTTATTCCACGGTACTTTATTATTTTTTTGTTGCTATTGAAAATGGGACAATGTTGCTTATTTCTTTTTTCTGTATCTTTGTCTTTTGCATATAGAAAGGCTACTGATTTCTGTGCATTGATCTTATATCCTGCTACTTTGCTGAAGGCGTTAATCACTTTTAATAGTTTTGAGATGGAGGTTCTTGGGTCACTTATATATAGAATCATGTCATCTGCAAATAGGGCTAACTTAACTTCTTCCTTTCCTATTCATATCTCTTTTATTTCTTTCTCCTGTCTTATTGCTTGAGCTAGTACTTCTAGTACTATGTTGAAGAGCAGAAGAGAGAGTGGATACCCCCTCTTTATTCCTGATCTCAATGGGAATTCCTCCATTCTCTCACCATTAAGTATTACTTGGACTTTAGAAGCTTTATATATAGCCTTTAATATGTTGAGATATAAGCCATCCATGCCTATTCTCTCCAATGTTTTGGTCATGAAGTGATGTTGTATTTTGTCAAAGGCCTTTTCTGCATTTATCAAAATGATCATGTGATTTTTGTGTTTAAGCTTGTTTATGTGGTGTATTACATTGAAAGATTTCTGTATGTTCCAGGGATGAAGCCTATTTGATCAAGGTGGATAATGCTTTTGGTGTACTGTTGAATTTGGTTTGCAAGGATTTTGTTCAGGATCTTTGCATCTATGTTCATGAGGGATGAACATCAGGCATCTCTGCCTGGTTTTGGAATGAGGGTGACACTAGCTTCATAGAAGGAGTTGGGGATCTTTCCCTGTTTTCTGATTGTGTGGCACAGTTTGAGAAAAAATGGTTTCAGTTCTTCCATGAAAGTTTGATAGAATTCAGCTGAGAAGCCATTTGGTCCTGGACTCTTATTTTTGGGGAGGTGTTTGATTACCTCTTCAATCTTGAAAGATGTGATAGGTTTGTTTAGGAGAGTAATTTGCTCTGGGGTTAGCTTTGATAGGTGGTATGTGTCCAGGCATTTATCTATTTCCTCCATATTCTTCTGTTTTGTGGAGTAGAGGTTTTTAAAATAAGTCCTAATGATTTTCCCAATTTCACTTATGTCTGTTGTGATCTCTCCTTTTTCATTTCTAATTTTGTTAATTTGAAGCATCTCTTTTTTTGCACTTGATCAGATTGGCCAGGGGTTTATCTATATTGTTAATTTTTTCAAAGAACCAGGTCTTTGTTCCATCAATTTTTTCCATTGTCTTCTTCGTTTCCAATTTATTAATTTGTCCTCTGATCTTAATTATTTCTTTCTGTCTGTAGCTTTTTGGGTTGGCTTCTTCTTGTTTTTCCAATGCCTTTAGGGGGATGGTTAGGTTATTGTTTTGTAATCTCTCTGTCTTTGTTATGAAGGCAATTAGTGCAATGATTTTTCCCCCAAGGACTGCTTTCATTGTGTCCCCTAAGTTTTGGTATGATGTGTTCTCATTGTAGTTCAATTCTACAAATTTTGTAGTTTCATTTTTTATTTCATCCACAACCCATTTATTGTTTAAAAGTATGTTGTTCAGTTTCCAGGAGCTGGAGGGATTTCTGGGGTACCTTTGGTTGTTAATTTCCAGCATTACAGCATTGTGGTCTGATATCATGCAGGGAATTATATCGATTCTCCTTGAAATATGGAGGCAGGCTTTGTGGCCCAATACATGATCTATTTTAGAGAAGGTTCCACGGGATGCTGAGAAGAATATGTAATCTGTAGATTTTGGGTAGAATGTTCTGTAGATGTCTGTTAGGTCTAGTTGTTCTATGGTGCTGTTGAGCTCTCTTACTTCCCTATTAATTTTCTGTTTGGATGATCTGTCTGTTGCTGATAGTGGAGTATTGAAGTCCCCGACTATGATGGTGTTGATGGTTATTTTTGTTTTGTTGTCAAGTAGTTTTTGTTTTATGAATTGTGGTGTACCTGTGTTTGGTGCATAAAGATTGAAGATTGTGATATCCTCTTGTTGGATTGTTCCCTTGATAAGTAAGAAGTGGCCTTCTTTGCCTTTTTTGATTACTTTTAGCTTGAAGTCTATTTTATCTGACATTAGTATAGCGATGCCTGCTTTTTTGTTATTTCCATTTGCTTGGAATATCATTTTCCACCCTATCTTCAGTGGTGAGGTGCGTTTCTTGAAGCCAGCAGATTGAGGGTTCTGATTTTCTGATGCATTCTGTCAGCTTATGTCTCTTGGTGGGTGAATTAAGGCCATTAATATTAAGAGTAAGAACTGTGAGGTTTGATTTAATCCCTGCCATGTTGTGGTGGTTTGGTGTTTCTTTTGACTTTGAAGGGTTGTTTTTTAAGTGCCTTCTCTGAGTTTGGTTATTGTGATCTGCTTCTTGTAGGTTCTTGAGTTTGGTTATTTGATTCTTTCTGTGTGGAGAATTCCCTGAAGTACTCTCTGTAGATTTGGCTTTGTGTTCATAAAGCTGTACAGCTGGGTTTTATCATGGAAAGTTTTTCTTTTACCATCTATTATGAAGGATATTTTTGCTGGGTAGAGTGGTTTGGGTTGGAAGCCATATGTTCTTAGAATTTGCAGTGTTTCATTCCAGGCCCTTCTTGCTTTGAGTGTTTCCATTGAGAAGTCTGAGGTAATTCTGATGAGGTTGCCTTTATATGTAACGTGTTGTTTCTCCCTAGCTGCTTTTAGGACTTTCTCCTTGTTATCAATATTTAGGGTTTTAATGATACTATGTCTTAGAGAATTTCTCCTATTGTCCAGTCTGTTTGGAGTTCTGTTAACTTCTTGTACCTTGATGGGACTTTCTTTTGAGAGCTTGGGAAAGTTCTCTTCAATAATTTTGTTGAATAAGTTCTCTATTGCTTTGGTCTGAATTTCTTCCCCTTCTGGTATCCCCATGATCCTAATCTTTTTATGTTTAAGGCTATCCCACATTTCCCACATGTTCTGTTCACAAAAATTTTTGAACTTATTGAAACTTTTAGATTCATGTGCTATTTCCTTTGTTCTGTCTTCCAGTTTTGAGCTTCTCTCTTGTACATGGCTGACTCTAGTCTTTATTATTTTTTTCTTTTTTTCTTTTTTTCTTTTGGTTTTTCGAGATAGGGTCTCACTTTAGCTCAGGCTGACCTGGAATTCACTATGTAGTCTCAGGGTGGCCTCAAACTCACAGTAATCCTCCTACCTCTGCCTCCCGAGTGCTGGGATTAAAGGCGTGCGCCACCACGCCCGGCTTCTGACTCTATTCTTGAGAACTCCTATAGAGTTTTGAATTTGTTCAAGTTGGTTTGTATTTTCAACTGCTTTTTTTTTTTTGTATTGTTTTCAATCCTCTGTCGAGTTCCTTTTTCACATCATTTTCTGATTTTTTTTTTAGTGTTTCTTGGAATTCATTCTTGCATTTATTTATGTCATTATTGAGCTTAGCCAGCTGGTTATTGAGGTCCTCTCTTTTTTCACTCTACTTCAGGTTATTTAACTGTTTTTGTAGCCCTTCCTGGCTCTTTTCTATTAGGTCTAATCTTGTGAGAACAGCATTCATATAATTATTGGCCCTTTTTTGATTTTCTGCAAGTTCTGCTATTTTCTTGGTAGGGTTGCATTGCTTATGTCTTCATTTTGGGAATCTGATCCTGTGGCGGGCAGCATCTGGGGCCGCACCATCCACATTGAAGATGGCGGCTGGCACCTTGCCAAAGGGCGTTGAGCTCGAGTCTTGTCAGTAAACAGGAAGTTATGGTGATTGGCTAGGAGGCATATCCTCATTGTATCAACGTATTGGCTTCAGCCAAGTTAGCTTTCTCGCCTAGCAACTATGTTATGATTGGTCTTCATAGGATATATAAGCTGTGCTATTTCCTGTAATAAAGGTGGTGGTGGTGGTCTCCCGTCCAAGCAAGCAACAAGAGTGGTGCGTGTGTCATTAGTGTCCCGAATGGTCGGCGACAGATCCTATTATCTCTTCTATGTTTTGGTTAGAGACATCCATTGTGGGACTGGGCATTCTTGTTGGATTTACTTGCATTTGATTTTTCATGTTATTTCTTTTGCGCTGTGGTCTGCCCATCACAGTGTAGGAATCTTGTTAACTGTCGCAGGAAGCTGTAGTTTACCTTGAAGTGTCTTCAGCATGGAGGGTGGGTAGTGCAGGGACCTGGTGGATGGGGCTACCCTTGGGAATGGAAGGTGAGGTATGGGGACAGGGTGGTGGGCGGGGCTATCCACTGGTGTTCTTTATGATGTTTTGAGAGGGTCTCACTACTAAGGTACCTCAGATTGACCTCACATTCTCATTTCACTTGCCTCAAGCCTTCTCAGTCAGGGATTACAAATGTGAACCACCATACTCAGCCCTGATGCTTCTCTCTAAGTGATTTCAATTAAACTATAAAGATAACAAGCTTGTGGGAAGTGGTTAAATGGTCCTATTCTCTCATGGACTTCCAGGATTGATTTGGATCTGGACTATGCCTTTCTCTTTGCTCCTCTTATATTAATGAATTTCAAATATTGCAGTTGCCTTGATGGTGGTTAAGGTAGCTGATTCCTTATGTCCTGTTCTAATCAGCAGGTTGAAAATCCATAGACTTGATGGATTCCAAATCAGGTCCATCTGACTGTAAAGCAAAGCTGTCACTGCTGGGAGGTGCTGCCTTTTTGAGGCAAGATCACAGGCTGAGGTGAAGATTTAACTGTTCAATCATTGTTGTGTACTTGTGCAGGAATGATAACCTCAATTCCTATTCCAGGTTACTTTTCTAGCCTCTCATGTGCAGTCATCTCTAGCAGGATTATAAAGTGTTAGAAAACAGTCAAGAGTTGACTGGCAGAAATTCACTCATAACCAATTACATCTTGCAAAAATGGATTAACCAAATATTCAGCATCTTGCTGTTTCCTAAGGCAATTAATATAGCAGCAGTTACTGATATTGCACATGTGGAATATTTAATGCAAAACCAAAGATTCACAGTATTGCTCTATCGAGAGAGAGAAATTAAACTGAAAATGGATAAATGTGAAAGGGCAACTATATATTACACAATTTTATTTGGTGTTTCCCAAACCAAAGATCATTGATAATTTAGCTATAACTTGAATGGCTGTACTTCTACATGTCATATTATCTGTAGATTTCTACCTTAATAGTAGAAATTAAGAAATGGTTTAAAATACTTGGTAAAAAATCCCTGAAGTTATAATTTCCAGTTTTCCTAAATTATTAAATCAAAAGTCACAAGAATATTTTGAACAAGCAACTGATAATAGACTTGGTTTGTAAGAAATAATTTACCTTTAACATTGAAGTTTCTACCTGTTTTGTAGAAATTACTGTTATTGAGCTTACTATTTTTAATATGAAATGCTACTTTCTTTAACTAAAATATTAATCCAAAAATGTTTTGATCAAAACAAAATCTTAAAACCCACCAAGAGCAAATGACCATTTATATTTGTGAAGATATATGTATAATTTGTTATTGAAATTTTTATTTGCTGCTATAGTGTTAGGCAATTGCTAGATTTAGGCCAAGATTGTGAAGAGAAATATAGGAGCATATTGTTTGAATGATTTGATAAGCCTGCGTATTGCTTTGGGGTTTCATAAAGCATGTGCAGTGACATATTGTGTAGGCTCATGTGTGAGCTTGTTAGTGGAATCTTTGTGTGTCATTGGAGGCCAGTTGATGGCTTTTTATATTTCAGAGATGAAGTATAGTGCAAAAGCTAATATGAGATGACAGTCAAAAACCAAGGTTTGTTAATCTATGGACTTTCTTATGAAGAGTGTTTGCTGTTATTTGGTTACAAGAAAGTAATTGAAATGATTTGCTTTATGGTCATGAATGACCCAGAGGGTGTAGAAAAGCTTTCTTTAATGCCAGCATTTCCAGGATATAGCTCTTTTTGGAAACATGCACAGGAATATACATATCAACATATCCTTACAAATTAAATGCTTATTTTAGACAACTCATGTTTAATAAGTATAGTCTGTGCTTTGCATTTCCCTGCTGAGAAAGATTTCTCTGAAAAAAATCATGGAAATAAACATCCAGGAAACTGTCTTTTAATTGCTATTGGCCCCTTGAATTATGGAATCACTCTAAGCAATTTGTAGGCTCTAGAAACGAGAGAGAAGGCATTCTTTAAAATTTGGAATGGTCAGCTAAATGTAAATATTAATGTAGAAAACCAGTCTTTGGATAGCCTCCAATTTTGTGAGGAAATTTGTTAGCCAGTAGGAAAGGGGCACTCACTACCTCTCATTTGCTCTGTCATAGGAGGAAAATGGGGTTCTTAGAGACAATTTTTATAAAAGAATGATTTTCATGGCTTGAAAAGATAAGAAAACAAACACGGCAATTCAAACATTGGAACCAACCAATCTTTCATAGAGATTTAAAATAAAGACTAGAATGTTTTCCCTCAGAAGTCATCAGTGGCTTCCACTCAGCAAAAACCCATAACATTTCTCAGTTTTTGTTTTCATATTTAGCACTGTTTGAATCTGATACCATTAGCTATAACCACGTACAATTGTTTCTGTCCTTAGCTACACTTATGCTGAGGGTTTCTGAAGATGTCCCCCCACCAAGTTGTTGGGTTGCCAATTAAGGTTGAATTTCAAATCAGCAATGAATGCTTTTTAGTGTGACCTTTGCAGGATGAGGGCTTTCTGTATGCTTCTTTGCTATCTGGGCATCTTGAAGTCCTCCTCCCTCTGGAATGGTCTCCTTCTCTTTCTGTGCTCATTGTCCATCCAGAAATCTGTGACCTTCACAGGTTGGGACATCATACTCAGAGGCTTTGCTAACTCCCAATAACTGACTTCTGTTCTCACAACACATAACCCACAACCCTTTGGGGAATACCAGCAACCCCACTGAGGAGGCCCTCAGTGGAATGGGGCAGGGAGGGAAATGATGGTACCAACACATGATGTATCCATCAAAGATTTTTTTATTTTGTTTTTTGTTTTCTGAGGTAGGGTCTCTCTCTAGTTCAGGCTGACCTGGAATTCACTATGTAGTCTCAGGGTAGCCTCAAAACTCATGGCAATCCTTGTACCTCTGTCTTCTCCCAAGTGCTGGGTTTAAAGGAGTGGGCCACCACACCTGGCTCTGAAGTATATATATTTAAAGAAATTTTTATTTATTTATTAGAGATGGAAGCAGAGAGGTAGATAGAGAAAATGGGCACTCCAGGACCTCTAGCCACTACAAATGAATTCTAGACATATGTGCCACCTTGTGCTTCTGGCCTATGTGGGTACTGGGGAATCAAACCTGACTTCTTAGGCTTTGCAGGCAAGCACCTTAACCTCTAAGCCATCTCTCTTGCCCCAAAGTATGTTCTTAATACAAAGGAAAAGAAATCCATGGCCTTGACTCTCCTCAGTTCCTAATGAGAGTTGTCCTGGCACTAGCTGTTGCCCCTTAGTAATTTCCCAATTCACATCTCCACCTTAACTCTTACTTTCAAATTTCAGATAGCCTCATGTGTCTCTGGCTGGCTGCCAAGCCAAACTCTGTGAGTGCTCTGAACCCAGTATCCCCACTGCCTTTCAGGGTTAATTTTCAGCTTGCCAGTGCTTGGGTCATGTTAGACTTCTCTTACTCCACATAACAAATCTGTTAATTTGTTTCTAGAATTCTCATCAAAATTACTGCTGTTTTATGCCCTTTTCCTTCAGCTTCATTGCTACATCCCCAAATATAAAGAAATGAAGATTCTTGAAATGATATCCTTTCTGGACCCCTCTTTCTTTTAAATATATTTTTATTAGTTAGGTATATAATATATATACAGCCATGATGGTACCATTGTTAGCCTTCTCCCTGTCCTTCCCCCATGGGTAATGTGGGACTTGCCTTATGGGGTAGCCCTCAGTTATGTGGGAGGGGCAATGACTCTGTGCATAATGACCCAACTCATGGCTCTAACAATCTTTCTGCCCCCTCTTCCGGGAATTTCCCTGAGCCATGTTGGGTTCATTTTAGGTCTATTTCAGTGACAAGGTTTTGTGAGTTTCTGTGTCTCTGGATATCTGATTTGGTAGGAGCTGAGTGTTCTTTGTGTCTATCTCCTTTGCTCTTGTGGTACCAGGTTTACCGAGAAAGCAGCACTCTTGCTCATTTCCCCTATAACTCAATGGCTTCATCTGTTGCTCTGTTGAGGTGTGGTGGGCTGATTCTCTCCTCAGGATATGCGTCCATCTGAAAGAGAGAAGCAGATTCTCCAATGGAGAGTGAGGTCAGTGTAAGTACATGGATAAGCATTATTATTTTAGAGAGAATTGAATAGGCATAGGCCCTCTTGTATCCCACTATTGGTGGGAGCTTGATATTGGAGAGCGGGCTCGTTTTTGTATATGGTTCTGACTTGTTTCCTGTTTCCAGGTATGGGTTCTGTCCCACTGAGCAGATCCATTAGCCAAATCTAGAGCAGTTGGTAACCCACCATGGCTGTGTGCCACTACTGCATTTGTGTGAGGATCACGGTTAGGTTGTTTGCTGCTGAGTAGCTTAGACCACTAGTTGTTTAGATAGATGTTGGTCATTTTCCCCCAGTCACTTCTGTAACACCTTCTGGCACTAGACACACTGACTGTCTGGGGACTGACTGTCTTCCAGATTCCAGCCCAGTCTCTCCATGTTCCGTTCGAACAACATATGGTGTCTTCAGCAGTAGGGTCTTACCAATAACCTTTAGTGGGTCATCAAGTACTCTGACAGAAATCTGTCTTCCTTTGGGAAACCTTGTAGGTCTCACTGGTCAACAGCTCATTGTGGATGTTAACCACATGCTGGTATTGGGAGTTAATAGGTCAGTGCCAAGGGAAAAGAAGGAAGAAAAAGTGCAGGTAATATGAAAGAGAAAGGGAGAAGAGGGAGTGATGCAGAGAGAAACAGGAGAAGATTGAGGTTAGTCTTCATCATACCCTCTCCAGGCCCCTGTAATTCAGGTGTTCTTTCCAAGCACCTGGTGCAGGTTCGACCTTTTAGTATCTTTCAGGATATAGGACTTTATGGTACCATTTCCATATGGGTCCGGCTTTTTGTTCCCCCAACCCTTTCCTTGACCTCCTATCCCACCATCCCTATTCTTGCCCTTCTTTTAATTTCTGCATTCTGCCACAAGGATAGTCCTCTTAAAACAGTCTTAAGTCAAATTTCCTGTAAATATATTCATAGATTCACATGTAAGTTGACTGAGGATTGCTTCATGAAGTGTACTTGGAAGGAAACCAGGAAGGGAGGGTTAGACTGGGAGAAAGGTGGACTCACAGTGCAGCTTCAGCTGATCCTACTGGATATCCTGAAGTTAAAGAGGACTTTCAGAGTAGGCAAAAGGCCGGGTTGTGATACCCTTTCCTCTCCTGCATGGTCTTGAGGTGGTAATTCAAAGGCCTCGGATTTGGTCCTCTGCATGGGTTGGCTAGCTTGTGGTCTGTATCCAGTATATTAGTCTTCTCCTTTCATCCTGAAGTGCTTGACACCTATCACCACACCTCAGAGGGGTCATAAAGCAAGAGAGGCTATTCCTAAAGCTGACGGTATAGTGTTGGCATTGATGATGGCTCACTGGCCACATCAGTATAACCAGAATCATCATGAGAATTTCTTATTTGAACCTCAAGGTAGTTCTTTGTCACCTGATTTTTCGAAGTGAATGTCTTAGTCAGATTTCAAGGGAGACTTCATTATCTTACCCTCCCTTACCAGTTACTGAACCTGATACTGAATGCTTATCATCTTCAGTGACTAGCCTAAGGTCCAGGGAGTGTTCTTTCCCCTCCCCACTCAGAGAATCTGCTCTATAGCCTTACTGTAACCACATGTTGTTCTCAAGCCTTTGCTTAAGTCCCTCTTCTGGACTGTCCCTTTTCTCTTAGTGAAAAGGTAAGATGGAGGAACTTTTCTAGAAAGATTGTATTTGAGCTCGAGGGGAAAACTTCTTCAGTTTCACACTTACACGTTTCTGTGTGTTTGTATGGCTCTTGTGTGGATGACCTCATGTAGGATCATGAAACAGATGATGCTTCCTTCTTTGGCCTTGGTTCACTCTCACACACTGAACTAGGGCTAATGCAGCCATGAAGTCTCTTCTCTGTGATTCCATTCCACCTTTAGGAATTCTCTTTTTGTTCAGAAACCCTCTACTGCTTGCCTTCCTTTGCTGCTCTGCAACTACTTCTTTTCCTTCACACACAGAGAAGCCTCCCCCAGATAACACCATGGTGTCCTGAATCCTGACTTCCTCTCCCTTTCAAAACTCAGGCATGTCAGTAAGGGAACCACAGTCATAAATCACAAAATGTAATGTTGACCAAAAGAAGGATACCCACAGAAGAGCACACGATTGTTGGAAAGTCTGGGCAAAACACATCCATGGTGTTAAAATCAGGATATTGGTATCTTGCAGATTGTGAAGGACGTCTACAATGATATAGGATTTCATTTCTTGGTTCAATGTAGTTTACATGAATGTGTAAACTTTGGGCTGTGTACTTGTGGTTTGTATTTCTTTGCATGAGTGTGATACTCTAATCAAAGCTGACCCTCTGCTTTGTAAGCTGAACCCTTCTGTGAATATGGTCTACTGTGCTGCTCCCTCCAGAAGTTTTGATTTAGACACAGTAGAAAAGATGAATGATAAACTTGGCCATCATTGTTTACTCTTTTGATGATGGTCAAAATCTTCAGTTTTTCTTTTATTATAACCAAGCTCTCATACTGTTAGTTAAGTCTTACTAATCCATCCATCCCAAAGGAAATGGTTTTACTCTTTATCATCTGGAATATTTAAAGAATACAAGTTTATCACAATTTCCCTTTGCTGTTCAAAACAGAACAATAATTAGTTTAGTTTAAAAAAAAATCACTTTTGCTTGCCAGGAGGTGAGCGTTAGCATGATTAGACTGGAGAGATACAGGAGTACAGGCTATGAGGCACAGGAGAAAGGTGCCAGGAGAACTGGGTCAGCCTGGCCTTAAGCCTGCATCCTGGCATTTAGTGCATCTGTGAATGTGGGCGTATTGTCTACAGCGGCCTCTAACAGATAACAACAGTGCTGTCTTCTTGTGAGGACTAGGTGTAGTGAAGGTAAGTTCCAGACTAGGGACAGTCATTGGCATTATGGTGTGAGCCTAAAACAAACATACTTCCAGCTTGTTGTTTTCAATGCACTTGCTGTTTCCACAGTCTATAGATAGAACCTTTTAGGTGGTTTTTGTTTCTTTGGGAAATGAAAATCAATAGGAAACATTTCTTGCTCATCAAACAAAAACATAGTTTTGTGAAATAACTAAACGATTTTATGGCATATATCAGAAAGTAGTCCAAACCCTTTGTATACAAGGGACTCTAAAGAAAGTGAAGGTTCTTATTAGATGAGGCTTGGAAGGGAATGTTTGTGTTAGCAGATGTGGGTGTGCCTCTAGCTGAGTTTTGGAAAATTAAGCATAGGGGTGACACACATTGATTTTGCAAAGATGATAATCTGGGGACTTGACTTCCTACTTTGCATGCATTCTCATCAGACCCACATAGCTGCCTTGTGAGGTGTATCTACTAGCATTATCTCCACTATACATGAGGGAAACCAAACCTTTAGAGAAAGGGTATAACTTGTCCAGAACCTCATTATTAGCAGAGGGTAGTGCAGCCATCTGTGTTCAAAGGCTTGTGGCCAATTGCATCAGTCTAAATGAGCATAGTGTTGGTAGAGCATCATGCCAAAACAGTTTTGGAAACAATAGATCTTGGGGTGGGAGTGTGAGTTAGTTGGAGAGCCAATAATTCTGCCTCTGTTCACTGAAAGTACAACTGAACAGTAACTTAATATA
Source organism: Orientallactaga sibirica (assembly GCA_036365145.1). Lineage (NCBI taxonomy): Eukaryota > Metazoa > Chordata > Mammalia > Rodentia > Dipodidae > Orientallactaga > Orientallactaga sibirica. Next base: position 4,692,122 of record JAEOAD010000418.1, read on the forward strand.
AGGTCACATAACGTAGCATAAAGAATGTGGAATTTGCCAGGTGAGATGGCACACACCTTTAATCCCAGCACTCTGGAGGCAGAGGTAGGAGGATCCCTGTGAGTTTGAGGCCACCTTGATACTACATAGTGAATTCCAGGTCAGCCTGGGCTAGAGTGAGACCTGACCTCAAAACAACAACAACCACAAAAAAGAATGTGGATTTAGAATAAGAACAGGTTTCAAGCCTCTGCTACTTTATAGCTGCTGTACAGCCTTGGACAAGTTAATCAACATAGCTGAGCATCTGTTTGTTTCACTTGAAAGAGGTTCAAGAACCAACATTTCCTTGCCATTTTGCTCTATAGGGCTATTATAGTGACCTGCTGGGTATATGAAATTATCAAATGCTAAAAGTATTTTGTTAATAGTCTAAATAATAGGCATGATGCTAATAATAACAATGTGTGCTGATGATAGAATGCCAATGATAATCTTAGTTTTAAAAAGTAATAAAACAGACAATTATAGCTTGGAGTCAGATGGCTGCAAGGATTGAATTGCCTTTGACTGGCAATATTTCAAATATTTGCTGATTAAGTTGTTTGGTTAGATTTGCAGTTCATGTCCTTCTTGGCTCAAAAGAACAGTTAAATTCTCCTCAGGCAATCATGAAAGGTTATCTTTGGTTGTACAGTGAAGGCTGCTGAAGTTCTAGCTTCAGCTCAGGATTCTTGGATAAATTAACATGTGAGTTGCTGGAGCCTATTCATAAAGTGGGATTATGTGCTCATCTATTGGCCTCACCTAATGGGACTGTAATTTCATAATGTAGCAGGAGATAGAGGCTGTGCTCCTTATCCCATTCACCCTGAAATGGTGCCTGCTGTGGTCTGGGTTAGTGTTACTACCTAAGTGAGCAGCTGGCCTGGGCTGGCTCTTGTCCATCTCACAGAGCATGCCTGCAAGTGAAGCTTTCCCCAGAGAGCCCTCCAGGAAAACTTCCCTGTAAATGACAGAGATAATGGCCTCACTGCAGTCATTTCCAAATCCTCTCTTTAAGTAAAATGCCTGTGAAAACCACAAAGAACAGACAATAACCATTTCTAAACATTAAACTCTGATGGCACTCTTAGAGAGATCCTTCAGAGCCAGAAGATATTTACCATAGGCTTTGCTTTGCCTGTCTTGATGTGGTAAAAGTAATAGAGATGTTTGTATAGAAACCATTATTTTGAAAGTGATCATTTTATCTTTTTTTTTTCTTGAGAAAGACAAAGTTTTGTTATGTAGCTCAAGGTGGCCTGAAATTTGTGATCCTCCTCCCTGAACCTTCTGAGTGCTGGGATTACAAGTGTGTACCACCACACTTTTTTTTAAGGTAAAGTTTTTGATAATTTTTTAAAAGTAAAAGATAGTGTTGCATGCAAAACTATAGCAGATGTAGTTTTTACACATTTTTTTGACAGAATGATCCTGAATATTAGGAATTTTTCAATTCATTTTAATAGACTGTTTGCTGAGGTGACTAATTATGATTGACATAGTTTTTATCATAAATCTACCATTATTTAAAAATGTTTTATTACTCATGTTTTGGTAAGAATTCTTTAATGGAAAAATGTCCACATACAATGTGGTAGTTGTCCCTCTGTTCGTCAAAAGTTCTAGCAGTTTCATTTTTTAAAATAAAGACTTGATTAATCATCTGGATCAAAATGTCAAGAAACTGTTTTTGCAATTTTAGCTATCTCAGCAGAATTCCTTCCAGGGAAATTGAGCAAGGGTGCCAAATTAATTCCAGTTGTTGGAGTGAATACTATGTGAATGCCTATGAGTGTAACCTCCAATATCTTAGGAGAAAGCTTTTAAAAGCTATAATTAGCAACAAGTAATCTTACACTGTTAGTCCATTTGCATTGCTTGTGTTCTTCAGTGAAGTATTAGCGGTTTTTTTGGGGGGGAGGAGTTATATTTTTCAAGCACATAGTGCCTAGAATGTTGGCCACCTCTGGGGAGATAGTAGTTGTGGTTAGTAGGAAGGCAACATTAAGAGATTTTTTAAAGTTTTACTTTTAACATTGTTCATTACTTTCACATTTTGTTTTTCTTTAAAATTTCATAGTCAGTTAATATTTGTTTTTTGTTAATTGACTATTTTTAGACTTATATTTTAGAATTATAGGAAAAGTGAGTTCAAAGTTCACAATTCCAATAAATCCTCTTTCTTGGCACATAGCTTCGCCTATTATTGGCATCTTGTAATTAGCATAGTACTTTTGTTACAAGTGATGAACAAATATTAATATGTGATTATTAATTGAAACCATATTTTACAGTATGATTTACTCTATACTATATAATTCTGTGGGTTTTGGAAAATGATATCATTTATCCATCATTAGAGTATCATCGAATAATTTCCCAGCCCTCTGTTTCATCTCCTCTCCCCTTCATGCTTATGCCTACCATTGTCCACCACTGAGCTTGTTCACTAGCTATGTAGTTTTCTTTTTTCAGGATGTGGTATAGTTGGAACCATGGGGTATGTAGCCTTTTTGTATGGACTTCTCCACAATATGCATTTAATGGCTATGTCTGTCATTCTGTGCCTTCATTGCTCATTTGTTTTTATTCAGATTGATAGTCTATTGTATGGATGTACCCATAGATTATCCATTACCTACTCAAGAGCTTGTTGTGAGGCAGAAACATCTTAGTAGAAGGGTGTAAAAGGAGCAAGTGACTTGCTTCATGGCAGCTAGAAAGCCAAAAGGAGTGAGAGGAAGGGTCTAGGGACAGGTAATAACCATTAAAGGCATAGGCCTAATGACCCTCTTCTTCCACCAAAGTCTACCTTCTAAAGTCTCTGCTGCCTCCCCATTGAACCACCAGCTAGAGATCAAGCCTTCAATACATGAGTCTTGTGGAGTAGGGTGGTGTTGTTTCAGATCTAAAGGTACTTAGTTTTAGCAAGCAGGTGGATACTAAGTGTGTAGATAAGGACTGAAAACAAAACAAAACACAATTGTAACAAATTTTTAAAAACCCAACCATTTTTATGAGAGTGGGAAATTAGATTAGTGTCTAAAATACATAAAGTGTCAGCATGTCTCCTGCCTGTGGGTGAATGGAGTGTGGAGATAGGCTAGAAGAACCTCGTACTGCTTTTTTTTTTTTTTTTTTTTTTTTTTTTGGGTTTTTTGAGGTAGGGTTTCACTCTGGCCCATGCTGACCTGGAATTAACTATGTAGTCTCAGGGTGACCTTGAACTCACGGCAATCCTCCTACCTCTGCCTCCCAAGTGCTGGGATTAAAGGCGTGCGCCACCACACCCGGCTTCGTACTGCTTTTTTATAGTTGGAACAACCTAGAAGACTACTAGCTAAACAGTTCTAATCATGAGTTTATTTCATTCCCATCAACACTTAAACTGCATTTATAAATTTAATATGCTTGGTTCTTTTTAAGCATTCAAATATCTTCTCCAAGTTCTTAAACTTTTTCTTATAAACCTGATAAAACAGAAATCTAAAATGTAGTTCATCTAAAACATTCCAATATTGGTGGGAAACTAGCAAAATTCTCTTATCCCTTTCAGTTTATCTCAAGTTTAACATAAACTGAATTAAAATGACCATCATAGTTAATGTATTAAACTGTTTCATAATCATAATGAAGACACATATTGAGCTCTGTCCCAATAATGATACACTGATTCTCAGCTTAACATCGAAGGTTTTAATAATGTAGGTTTCTTTTCAATTTACTTTTATTTTATTTTTTATCAGAGAAAGAGAAAGGGAGAGAATTGGTGGGTCAGTGCCTCAAGCCACTATAGTTGAATACAAGATGTGTGTGCCACCTTGTATGCATGTATGAGCTGTGTGCCTTTGTCACCTTGTGTATCTGGTTTACATGGGTTCTGGGGAGTCGAGCCTGGGTCCTTAGGCATCATAGGCAACTGCCATAACCGTTAAGCCATCTTTCTAGCCCAATACCATGGTTTTGATTTTAAAACATCATGTCTATTTAGAACTGAATATTTCCAAATTCCTTGTTGCTAGAATGAGGTATAATTTCCACCCCAGGACGAGTGACTTCACTGTATGAGTTGAGGTAGGTGACCTACTCAACCTAGAGAGCAGGCACTTGGTGGAGGTTGTCTTGTGTCTCAAGCAGCACTCTCCTGCTGAAGGACACTACAGTCATTTAAAGGAGTTAGTATCACAAACAGCAGATACCAGGCTTCTACTCTGAAGCTTCTCTTTATTCTCACTTGTATTTGCACCCCACCAAATCTGGAGGTATCTTCCCCCCTTAACCAATCTCTTCACTGTCTCATTGAATGCTGTTTTTTGTATCTTTCTTTTTTGTTGTTGTTAGGTCACTCTTAAGGCTATTGTGATCTGATATTATGGAATTCCTTCCCTTTCTTATTCTTGTGTCTGACAATTATGTCTGAGTTTCCATGGAAATGCTCATCTGCTAGTCTGAATGGCTCACTGGCAGAACAGTGACCATGAATCATATTAAGAAAAGATAGGGGCCAGGAGAGATGGCTTAGCAGTTAAGGTATTTGCCTACAAAGCCAAAGGATCCTTGTTCAATTCTCCAGGACCCACATAAGCCAGATGCACGGGGGGCGTATGCATCTGGAGTTCATTTGCAGTGGCTGGAGGCCCTACCATGCCCATTCTCTCCCTCTCTCTGCCTCTCTCAAATAAATAAATAAAATATATTTAATAAAAAGGAAAGAAAAGAAAAGATAGGGCTGGAGAGATGGCTTAGTGGATAAGGCATTTGCCTGCAATGCCAAAGGATCCTGGTTCGATTCTCTAGGACCCATGTAAGCTGGATGCACAAGGTGGTGCATGCATCTGGAGTTCATTTGCAGTGGCTGGAGGCCCTGGCATGCCCATTCTCTCTCTCTTTCTCTCAAGTAAATAAATAAATTAATTAAATATATTTAAAAAGAAAAGATAAATAACATCATTTGAGAACTTAGGTAATTGAATTCTTTTGTGACCTCTATATTGTAGGGTTATATATCTCGTAAGTGCCAGAGAGTTTTTCAATATAGTAAAGCCTTTTCATAACAGTTTCATAATGGCGTTTGATTTTTAGGTTAGGTTATTTTGGCTGAATAACCTCTTTCAACTACCATTTGTATTCTGGTGGCTTCACCTTGAAAACAAATTTGAAATCCAACAACTTCTTACCAGACCCCTGACTGCCATCATCTCTGATTTGGGCTCTATAGTAAAATAGCTGTTTATTTGTTCCCTCCCTCCTTTCCATAGTCTACCTGCCATAGGACAACTGTTACCATCTTGAAACATAAATTAAATTGTTATTCTGTCAGTATCAATCAACCCTTCAGTAGCTTTAGTCATGAGAGACTAAAATTGAAAGTTTTTTTCCTGTATTATTTAGACCCAGGCATCTCTCCAACTTCAGGTCTCATCAGTGTCCTTAGCCAGACTACCCTTCTTATTGTCCTTTGACCATTCAGTATACCTCTGTACACTACCGTGCCCCACTCTCTATGGTCTCTTCACTGGCTAATTTTGTCCTTTGCAGTAGCTGGAATTCTCTCGTATACTTGTTTGGGTTTCAAGTTGCTTGCAATAATTTCAGCATTTAGGACTAGCTCCTGGTACTAGCATAACATTTATAAATACAAATGTTGCATAACATTTGTAACAGATACACTTGCTGAATGCATTAATGAATGATTCTTCAAAAGAAAAAGTCTTTGTCTAGTTTACAGCTACATCCCAGCACTTGATGGATACCAGGCCCAATAAATACCTATTGAATGAATGATGGGTCATTTTGAGTTCAGGTTTTGGGTAGCACTTCAAGTCCTGGTCTTATATTTTTTTGATTATGCTTTCTGTACTGACAGTAGCCATCCTTCTACCTCCCTAGCTCCTTGTACCCATCCCCAGTGATAGAGTGGCAGAAGGGATTCTCCTGTAAGTTATACATAGTAGTGCCAAGTTAAAATACTTACTTGGTTTTCCTTCTGTCTCACATTTTTATGTAATGTAAAACCAGAAGTCAATTAGTAGTGTAAGCACAAAACTGAGAATAAGATGGAATACTTGAAATCATTTGAGGATTTAGAGTTGCTAAAGTAACTTGTCTTCTGCAGCAATGAATTTACATTAAACACTGCCAATTATGGTTTTATAAAATCATCTTCTGTTCAGAGTAATTTGTAGTAAAATGCACAGTATTCAAAACAAGATAAGAAAGTTTAAAAGGAATATACCTGAATATCCCAGATATAATTTTGAATTTAAAAATTAACAGTCAGAATGAAAAACAAATGAACACATTCCATAATTTTAGTATCATTGAGGTTGAATTAAGGCCTTCTCTGTGTAAGAAGTACCCAGGGCAGTCAGCACTTCCCTGATATTACTTTCAGTATGTGTGGGTCTGAGATCAGGGTTAATAAGAGTACTTAGTTTTAGAACATAGATCAGGAAAAGGAGCTGATGGAGTAGGTCCCGAAGACATTTTTTTTCTTTCTCAGAGAATGTCACCCAGCACAATGGATCATCCTCCTGACAGTGAATCAGGGAGATGAAGAAGTTCACATGGGCAAGGTTACACTGGCAGTGGTACTGGCATAGTTTCTCTTTATGCTCAAAGCCATTTGCTCCCCCCCACTCCCCCACCAGCCCTTGCCTTCTCTGATGTTTGTGCCTAGTTCCTAGAGGAAGCAGAGCAGTGAGTGTGCAAGGTTCCACCAGGAACATTTCTTTCACTGTGACATAGGTCTACTTCATTTCAAACCTCATTACTGTTTTGTAAGGACCAGGAAGCTTCTAGCTTCTCCTTGGTTGACAGTAGAAACTATCTTACTGCTAAAGCTTGAGAAATGATTAGCCAAATTCATTATGATATTAATAGCATGGAAAGGCTCTGTAGTTGTGATTTGGGACTATTCCGAGTCACTAGGCAACATTGATAGCATTTATAAATGTGTTCCACAGGCACACTGAGTCAGAATCTTTGTGACTAAGGTTCAGGAATCTGATCTTTAAGTTTTGATATGTTTTTTGTTTGACCAAGAATTTTAAGTTTCTCCCTTCAAGACTTTGCATCTTGTTAGAAAAATGAAAATGATCTTGGATGGCATAATTAGTCAATGTATTGGAATTATTTGTTTGTATGTTTGATTGATGTGAACATAAGGTAGTTGAGATAAGTCAGCATGGAATTAGTCCTTGATTTATTGTTGGACAAAGTACTAGACAGTGTGAATACTATAACAAGGTTTACTGATTTTGCCAATCATTGGCACAGCTTTTTGGAAGCTTCCTGTGTCACAGCTGGTAAGATTTTTCAAGAAGAACCTAAAAATAGACTCAGACATTTTGGCTAAAATCTTTTCTTGTGAAAATAAAACCATCACACCTTCTGTACATTGAACTACATTTCCTTTCAAATTCCTTTAAGAATGAGAAATCTGGACAGTGCATGACAGTTCTCAGTCTTAACAACAATTTAAAACCATTTGGACCAAATAACCCAATGGCCTTGTTAGTAATGTTCTGGAAGCAAATAAAAGACACTTCAGTGGTAATGAAATAAATTTGTAGTTCTTGATCTCTTACATTTTTGTAGTTGAAAAGACTAGTGGTTTTCAGAAACTTTATTAGAATTATTTTCATAAATAATAGATCTAAAAATAAGATAGAATCAGTTAAAGAAATTTTGTCTCTATCTTGTACCCCCCATTTAACATATATAATTAATATATCTTCTTGGAAATTATTTTAAACAGATTTTAATCAACACTGCTAATACATTTTCTATAAGAACAATGCCATGATTATCATATAAATCCAGTTTGTTAAAACAATGGAAAGACATCAGGCATTAGGATTCCTTTATTATTTATTTATTTATTATTTTATTTGAGAGAGACACGGGGGGCGGGGGGAGAATGGGCGCCAGCAGCCTCTCAGCTACTATGAATGAACTCCAGATGCGTGGGATCCCTTGTGGGCAAGTGCCACATTGTGCCCTTGCGTCACTTTTTATGTCTGGCTAAACGTGGGACCTGGAGAATCTGGGCGTTCTTTAGGTTTTGTACCACTAAGCCATCTCTCCAGCCCTCCTTTATTTTAAGAATAGTAAAAAGCAAGTAAGACTGGAGGCGGAAATCCAGTCTAAGTGGGGGTTATAGAGTAAAGTGCAACAGGAAGCCATTGGAGCAACTGGAAGAGATTGGAAAGTTTGTTTGCTTGCTTGCAAGAGACATTTTATTTGGCTTTTCTACAGGACCAGAACCAATAGAAAGAATATATATTGTAACAGGGGCATGATTAGACTGGCTTATAGAACAGGGGCTCAGTAGTCCAATAATGATATCTGCAGGCTGGTAAGGCTGAGATTCTGATAGCTGCTCAGTTTACAAGGCTGAATGCTTCAGCAGTTGCAATCTGGTACTGGAGGACTAGAAGAATTCTGGAATTCTTGTCTTCAATCCATATTGGAAATTCTGATGAGTTCTAATGTCAGCACAGGATGGCAGCAACACAGTAGATGCAGCAAGGAGTGAAGGCAGGCAGACAAGCACCACTGCTTTTTCCTGGGATCTATATTTGTGAGTCAGAGCTGGAGGATGCTACCCACTGTGAGAAAGGGTCTTCTCTCAGATAACCCTTTTTGGATTTGCCCTCAGAGATCCAGTCAGAGGTCTGTCTTTCAGCTGATCCCAGATTCAATCAAGTTTACAATGAAGATCAATCATCACATAACCTAATATTTGTTTTTTGTTATTTATTTATGAGATAGAGAGAATATGAATGGGCATGCCAAGGCTTCTAGCCACTGCAAATGAACTCCAGAAGCATGTGCCACCATGTATATCTGGCTTATGTGGGTACTTGAAAATCAAACCTTGGTCCATAGGCTTCGCAGGCAAGTGCCTCAACCACTGAGCCATCTCTCCAACCCTGATTTTTGTTTTAAAAGAAGACTATTTCACATTTCAGTTTTTCTTATGCTAGAATACATATTTTTAATTGATTTATTATTATTTGAAAGGAGAGAGAAAGAGAGCGAGAGGGAGCACCAAGGCCTCTTGCCACTGCAAATGAGCTACAGATGCACACATCACATTGTGCATCTGGTTTTATGTGGGTACTGGGGATTCAAACCTGGACTGTCAGGTTTGCAGACAAGCCATCTGCCCAGCCCTGGTATTTTAAATTAGAGTGATCATGTGGAGATGAATGTATATGGTCAGTGTACAGTTTTAGAGGTACTCCCAGTGCAATTAGATGCTTGATTGATCCAGAGAATAAGAGAACATTCATAATCAAGGCCAGCCTCTGGGATTAATTTTTTAAGCATCCAATGAAGTCTGATGCACTGAATAACAAATCTCAGGCAGATATGAGGAAATTGAAGATTCTCTACCATACTTGCCAGTCATCTTTTCTTTTTTTAGGCAAACCCAACAGACTGGCATTTTTATGAGAGAGAAAGGGAGGGATGGAGGGAGAAAATTGGCACACTAGGTCCTATAGCCACTGTAATTGAACTCCAGATGCAAGTGCCACCTTGTGCACCTGTGCAACCTTGTGTGCTTGCATCACCTTGTGCATCTGGCTTAAGTGGGACCTGAAGAGTTGAACGTGGGTCCTTAGGCTTCACCAGGCAAGTACCTAAACTGCTAAACCATCTCTCCAGCCCACCAGTCATCTTTGAAAAAATATTTTATTTATTTATTTGAAGGGGGAGAGAGTGGGCATGCCAGGACCTCCTGTTATTGCAAACAAACTCCAGATACATGTACCTCCTTGTGCTTCTGGCTTTATGTAGGTACTAGGGAATCAAACCTGGGCTATCGGGCTTTGCTACCAGGTGCTTTCAACCACTGAGCCATCTTTCCATCTATTTTTTTTTTTTTTTTTGGCCACTGAATGCATGAGGTTAGTAATGCTTTAGAGGGGAAAACTGGGAACTTAGCAGTGAACAAATGACCTTAAAAGACCCAGAAATAGATGAGATGATCTACTAAGTGAATGTAGACATTTAAAGGGGCTCAAGACAACATCCCAGTGGTAAGAAACAGAGAAAGAAGAGGTGGCAGAAAATGAAGGAATTAGGAGGAAAGATAATTGAGAGAATAAGAGCATTGAGGAAAGAATAACAAAAAAAATGTGTGTGTGTGTGTGTGTGTGTATTCAGACATTTTTCAGAGACAATTGAATAGAACAAATGAGAGAGATGTCAGAGTTAAAATGGTTGTCAACTAATCAATAGCTAAAAGAGAATCAGCTATGACAGGCATCTGTAGGAAGAGTTGTTAAGGGTTATTAAGGTGGCAGGTAAAGAGTAGAGAACTTCAAACCAAGGCAGAGATTGGTACATATTGCTAGCATATGTCTGAAGAGAATGATCTTGTAGAAAAGAAGGCTCACAAAAGAGATTACTGAGTTACAATAGGGAGGATAAAGGAGAGATGATTGTGTTGATCCTTAGGAGGAACAGTGGATGGAAGAGAAAGGACTGTGTTCAGGACAGTGAGAATGAAAGTCAAAGTGTGTTGTAAAACCTTCAGCTGGTGGGGAAATGGAAGTGATCCTGTCATTTTGCATTCCACTGTTTCCTTGCTTTTTCTTGCTGCCTTTCTCATACCTCGTGCCAAGCACAGCTAGTACTATAGAATGAATCTCTCTCTCTCTCTCTCTCTCTCTCTCTCTCTCTGTGTGTGTGTGTGTGTGTGTGTGTTCGTCTTCATATGTGTTTCCCCAACCACAGAAAGCAGAATGGTCTCTTCTCTCCTCTCTCTCTCCCCCCCTCTCCTTCTCTCTGTCTCTCTTTCTCTCTCTCTGTGGACGTGTGTTCATGTTCATGTTCATGTTCATTTTCATGTTCATGTTCATGTGTTTCCCCAACCACAGAAAGCAGAATGGTCTCTTCTCTCCTCTCTCTCTCCCCCCCTCTCCTTCTCTCTGTCTCTCTTTCTCTCCCTCTATGGGTGTGTGTTCATGTTCATGTTCATGTTCATGTTCATGTTCATGTTCATGTGTGTTTCCCCAACTGTAGAAAGCAGAATGGTTTCTTCTTTGGGGTCATAGATTCTTGTGGAATCTCAAGTGGCAATGACGTTTTTCCCTTCAGGAAAATACAAAATCTTAAGATGTAGCATGTGTACATGAACATCAGGGGTGTTTTGAAAACCTGCCTCTTGCCCATAGTTTCTAGACTAAGAGCCAGGCTTGGAGCTTAGTGAAGTAACTTTTCAGAATGTATGACAGTAATTGTTCCTGGACACTGTGATTAAGTACAAAGTTTATGTGAGAGAAACCCTGTCATGGAGACTTTAAAAAAAGTATATTTATGTGTGTGTGTGTGTGTGTGTGTGTGTGTGTGTGTGTGTAGGGGTATAAAATGATTCATTTTCATGGAGATGTTTTAAAGTGCTATCCTTGTGCAAAATATTTTAGTAATATTATAAGTGATAAAATTATAGACTGTAGAATTTAATCAGTATGTTAGATCATGGTTTAATTATTCAGATTATACAGAAGGGGCAGGAAAGGAGCCACCTGATAATCTCCCATAAAAGCTCTGCCTTTTTAATTTCCTCTGATATTATAGTCAAAGGCTAAAGTGTCATCTTCATGGGAAGAAGGACTTATAGGGCTCAGAGTAGCCTGGCCAGAGGATCAGAGATGGATTCCAAAGCCCCGAGGAGCTTCTTCTTTGGCTCTTGCTGCTGGATTCTAGTGTTTCACTTTCTGCTTGTTCTGGTTGAGGGTAATTGGGCAAAGAGTTAGAGGGATCTCCAGGTTGAAATATGCCTTGTTTTATAGGACAAGCCTTAGATACAGATTCTCAGAACTTTAGTGCCAAAGACTTATTAAACATGGTTTACTACAGTGTTTTTCAAGCCTGGGCTTCATTGCATATCAGAATATGGTAATGAGTAGAAATTACATATTAATTGGACAAATATACCATGTGCTTATTGTTTCCTTAATATAAATTATATAATGCACACTGATCACATTTTCTCTGCTACAACAAATTTGCTGGTGGTCATGGAAAAATTTTTGTAGAAACAAGACTGTTTTTAACCATTCCTTTAGACAGTGAGGAGCCAAATCAAGTCTTAGAGGCTAATTGTCTTATTTATGGTTACATAATTAATGCAAAGCTTTTAAGCCTATATTTTTCCTATTTGGCTTAAGTGGCTTGATGCCATATGAAGAAGTTCATTAGCTAGAATAAGTAATCTTGTGGTGGTGGTGGTGGTGGTGCTGGTGGGGTGGGGGGCTCCACAGCAATGTAGCTTTCTGGTCACGGAGATTTTAACAAGGAAAACCCTTTTCTCCCTCCTCCCCACTCCTTCTGCTAGTTTTGCTAGTGCATAGTATTTGAATAATCTCTTTTTGTTAGTAGTGTTTCTCAAGATTCTGTAACACTTGATAAATTTGTGCCACCTGAGTTGTACAAAGGTCTTGTGGAAGCTACATGTTACATAGAGAAAACAAATAATTCTATTTTCTGGTTATTTTTCAAACTTCTAAGTGACATTATGGAAAGCTATGCTAACTTTCTCTTTCTAGTATAATATTGGTTTTATAAATATAATTTATTGTAGACAATAGAGTTTTAGCTGTTGTTGTAGTCAGCTTCATGTTGCCTGGATGAACATCCAAACCAGTCACAGATTATGGGAGAAAGACATTTATTTCAAGCTTACAGATTCAGGAGAAGTTTCATCACATGTGAGAAGAAACTGGCTCCCATTCATAAATCCATGTAGAGAGACCCCACCAAACAGCCAGCATAACAAGCAAGCACAGCAAGAGCTTAAAACCTCTCTTCACACCTTTAGCCTTGAATTCTAACCTTCCTCCAGTGAAAAACAAACTTGTAGCAGGAGCTAAAGCCTGCTAGGGGCTAAACCTGCAAACTCAATTTTAATGAAACACCTGAGTCTATTGGGGTATATATGTTCAAACTACCTCAGGCATAATTTTAATTCAGAAGCAAAGTGGAATATATTGCTGGATAGTTATAGATACTGGGATTTTATTTTCTATTTTGAACTTGATTCATAGCTCTCTGGTGGCTATGTTTGCTTCACTTTTGTACTGACACAAAGCCTGCTTCTTGGGACATTTAATTCAGTGCACACATCATTGATTGTAATACCTACCATGTAGACATCTGGAAAGATAGAAAAAGACAAAAGGTGAGAGAGTTAAGCTGACTGTCATTTAAACTTTGGGGTGAGATGATAGCCTGGAAATGAATTGCTTCAGAGAATAAGCTACATGGATTTTCCTTCTAAGAAGGACCTGCTATCTTACTGCCTTGTTATTATAGCCTTTCCAGGTAAGATCTTCTTTTCTCATACCATCTGCCTGTCTTCACTTCAAATTCCTACTTTATTTTAAATGCATGAGAAAGACAGTAGGTGCAGTTTTTCTTGTTCAATTTATTGGTAGAAATATTTTCAAGAATCCAACCTTTACAAGTAAATCTAAGATTATTTTTAGTTGTTTGTAACAACAAAGAGAATAGGATATTGTCTTAAAATGAAGCATAAACTCCCCTTTGATATGTTAAGAGTAAGGTATGTAGGGAGAAAGGAAATAAAATATTTCCTTTGCATGTCACCATGGTCTTATCCCATGATTTTCTGTGTATAGTTAGAGAATGGAGAATTGGCAATGTAGAGACTGAGTTCAGTATAGGACAGCATAGAGTCTCCAGAGGAGTGGCATGAATGGAGGGATAGTGCAGGGCACCTATTTATCTCATTTCTTCTTGTTTTCTTCACTTGCATTTTGATACTTTCTTCTTGCACCATCAAATAATTGAGCTTTATGTATGCAATAAAAATGAAACATATCCACTTAACAGGGATTTTTATTGATTTGCAGAACTGATCTTCAGGGATGGAGAGATGGCTTAGTGGTTAAGATGCTTGCCTGCCAAGCCTAAGAATGCCTGTTTGATTCTCCAGGTCCTACTAAATGTAGACTAAATGCCAGATGCAAAAGTGAAGCAAGGGCGCTGTGTTCATGTTCATGTTCATGTTCATTTTCATGTTCATGTTCATGTGTTTCCCCAACCACAGAAAGCAGAATGGTCTCTTCTCTCCTCTCTCTCTCCCCCCCTCTCCTTCTCTCTGTCTCTCTTTCTCTCCCTCTATGGGTGTGTGTTCATGTTCATGTTCATGTTCATGTTCATGTTCATGTTCATGTTCATGTGTGTTTCCCCAACTGTAGAAAGCAGAATGGTTTCTTCTTTGGGGTCATAGATTCTTGTGGAATCTCAAGTGGCAATGACGTTTTTCCCTTCAGGAAAATACAAAATCTTAAGATGTAGCATGTGTACATGAACATCAGGGGTGTTTTGAAAACCTGCCTCTTGCCCATAGTTTCTAGACTAAGAGCCAGGCTTGGAGCTTAGTGAAGTAACTTTTCAGAATGTATGACAGTAATTGTTCCTGGACACTGTGATTAAGTACAAAGTTTATGTGAGAGAAACCCTGTCATGGAGACTTTAAAAAAAGTATATTTATGTGTGTGTGTGTGTGTGTGTGTGTGTGTGTGTGTGTAGGGGTATAAAATGATTCATTTTCATGGAGATGTTTTAAAGTGCTATCCTTGTGCAAAATATTTTAGTAATATTATAAGTGATAAAATTATAGACTGTAGAATTTAATCAGTATGTTAGATCATGGTTTAATTATTCAGATTATACAGAAGGGGCAGGAAAGGAGCCACCTGATAATCTCCCATAAAAGCTCTGCCTTTTTAATTTCCTCTGATATTATAGTCAAAGGCTAAAGTGTCATCTTCATGGGAAGAAGGACTTATAGGGCTCAGAGTAGCCTGGCCAGAGGATCAGAGATGGATTCCAAAGCCCCGAGGAGCTTCTTCTTTGGCTCTTGCTGCTGGATTCTAGTGTTTCACTTTCTGCTTGTTCTGGTTGAGGGTAATTGGGCAAAGAGTTAGAGGGATCTCCAGGTTGAAATATGCCTTGTTTTATAGGACAAGCCTTAGATACAGATTCTCAGAACTTTAGTGCCAAAGACTTATTAAACATGGTTTACTACAGTGTTTTTCAAGCCTGGGCTTCATTGCATATCAGAATATGGTAATGAGTAGAAATTACATATTAATTGGACAAATATACCATGTGCTTATTGTTTCCTTAATATAAATTATATAATGCACACTGATCACATTTTCTCTGCTACAACAAATTTGCTGGTGGTCATGGAAAAATTTTTGTAGAAACAAGACTGTTTTTAACCATTCCTTTAGACAGTGAGGAGCCAAATCAAGTCTTAGAGGCTAATTGTCTTATTTATGGTTACATAATTAATGCAAAGCTTTTAAGCCTATATTTTTCCTATTTGGCTTAAGTGGCTTGATGCCATATGAAGAAGTTCATTAGCTAGAATAAGTAATCTTGTGGTGGTGGTGGTGGTGGTGCTGGTGGGGTGGGGGGCTCCACAGCAATGTAGCTTTCTGGTCACGGAGATTTTAACAAGGAAAACCCTTTTCTCCCTCCTCCCCACTCCTTCTGCTAGTTTTGCTAGTGCATAGTATTTGAATAATCTCTTTTTGTTAGTAGTGTTTCTCAAGATTCTGTAACACTTGATAAATTTGTGCCACCTGAGTTGTACAAAGGTCTTGTGGAAGCTACATGTTACAGAGAAAACAAATAATTCTATTTTCTGGTTATTTTTCAAACTTCTAAGTGACATTATGGAAAGCTATGCTAACTTTCTCTTTCTAGTATAATATTGGTTTTATAAATATAATTTATTGTAGACAATAGAGTTTTAGCTGTTGTTGTAGTCAGCTTCATGTTGCCTGGATGAACATCCAAACCAGTCACAGATTATGGGAGAAAGACATTTATTTCAAGCTTACAGATTCAGGAGAAGTTTCATCACATGTGAGAAGAAACTGGCTCCCATTCATAAATCCATGTAGAGAGACCCCACCAAACAGCCAGCATAACAAGCAAGCACAGCAAGAGCTTAAAACCTCTCTTCACACCTTTAGCCTTGAATTCTAACCTTCCTCCAGTGAAAAACAAACTTGTAGCAGGAGCTAAAGCCTGCTAGGGGCTAAACCTGCAAACTCAATTTTAATGAAACACCTGAGTCTATTGGGGTATATATGTTCAAACTACCTCAGGCATAATTTTAATTCAGAAGCAAAGTGGAATATATTGCTGGATAGTTATAGATACTGGGATTTTATTTTCTATTTTGAACTTGATTCATAGCTCTCTGGTGGCTATGTTTGCTTCACTTTTGTACTGACACAAAGCCTGCTTCTTGGGACATTTAATTCAGTGCACACATCATTGATTGTAATACCTACCATGTAGACATCTGGAAAGATAGAAAAAGACAAAAGGTGAGAGAGTTAAGCTGACTGTCATTTAAACTTTGGGGTGAGATGATAGCCTGGAAATGAATTGCTTCAGAGAATAAGCTACATGGATTTTCCTTCTAAGAAGGACCTGCTATCTTACTGCCTTGTTATTATAGCCTTTCCAGGTAAGATCTTCTTTTCTCATACCATCTGCCTGTCTTCACTTCAAATTCCTACTTTATTTTAAATGCATGAGAAAGACAGTAGGTGCAGTTTTTCTTGTTCAATTTATTGGTAGAAATATTTTCAAGAATCCAACCTTTACAAGTAAATCTAAGATTATTTTTTAGTTGTTTGTAACAACAAAGAGAATAGGATATTGTCTTAAAATGAAGCATAAACTCCCCTTTGATATGTTAAGAGTAAGGTATGTAGGGAGAAAGGAAATAAAATATTTCCTTTGCATGTCACCATGGTCTTATCCCATGATTTTCTGTGTATAGTTAGAGAATGGAGAATTGGCAATGTAGAGACTGAGTTCAGTATAGGACAGCATAGAGTCTCCAGAGGAGTGGCATGACTTCAAATGGAGGGATAGTGCAGGGCACCTATTTATCTCATTTCTTCTTGTTTTCTTCACTTGCATTTTGATACTTTCTTCTTGCACCATCAAATAATTGAGCTTTATGTATGCAATAAAAAATGAAACATATCCACTTAACAGGGATTTTTATTGATTTGCAGAACTGATCTTCAGGGATGGAGAGATGGCTTAGTGGTTAAGATGCTTGCCTGCCAAGCCTAAGAATGCCTGTTTGATTCTCCAGGTCCTACTAAATGTAGACTAAATGCCAGATGCAAAAGTGAAGCAAGGGCGCAATGCTGTACTTGCCCCCAAGGGGGCACACACATCTGGAGTTCGTTCACAGCGGCTGAAATGGGGCATGCCCATTCTCTCTCTCTCTCTGTGCCTCTTCCTCTCTCTGTGTTTCTCTCTGTCCCTGTCTCTCAAAAAGTAAAAATAAAAAATAAAAAAATGAACTGATCTTCATTGAAAAGTTTAACAAGTGCTGAATTAGTGGAAAATGTAGGGAACCTTCCTTTATTTTTTCACTGACACAATTTTTTTTTGTAATTTTTTATGTGTGTGTGTGTGTGTGTGTGTGTGTGTGTGAGAGAGAGAGAGAGAGAGAGAGAGAGAGAGATATCACGTGCCAGGGCCTCCAGCCACTGTAATAGAACTCTAGATGCATGCGGCACCTTGTGTGCATGTGTGACGTTACTCACTTGCATCACCTTGTGCATCTGGCTTATGTGGGACCTGGAGAGTTGATCATGGTTCTGTAGGCTTTGTAGGTGAGCACCTTAACTACTGAGCAATCTCTCCAGCCAACACTGTATTTTAACATACAGAAAGAGACAAGAAAGTAACTACATTTCAAAGAACTGTGTCCATATGTGGGGAAATGTGTACAGGGAAAAAAAGTGGGAGAAAAGACTCCAAATTTTGGCTCCTATCAAGATAGATTTTCTTGTCTTTTTTTTTTTCTTATCTTATCTTTTCATTTCCTTTTTCTTTTCTTTTCTTTTCTTTCTTTATTTTATTTTTATTTTATTTTATTTCTTATTTTTTGTTTTTTGAGGTAGGGTCTCACTGTGGCCCAGGCTGACCTGGAATTAATTATGTATTCTCAGGGTGGTCTCAAACTCATGGTGATCCTCCTACCTCTGCCTCCCAAGTGCTGGAATTAAAGGCATGTGCCACCACACCCGGCTTTCCTTTTCTTTTAATTTTTTCCTTTTAAGATTGTTAAACTTTTTTGAGGTATCTTTTACTTTCATAACCAGATTAAAAAACCACATTCCTATCTAAAAAACAAAAGTTACATAGAATCTTTAGGACATTGAGTTTTTTGTGTCATGCTGTAACTATGGACACATATTTGTCATAATACATAAAATGTACAATACAGTGAACATAATTATTAGCTCATCAATTGTGAAAAGGCAGTCTACTAGTGCACAATGTTAATAATAGGGGAAACTGAGAATGGGGAAGGAGAGGACAAAATTTGGGCACCCTCTGAACTTTCTCTGCTTTGTTTTTAATAAACATAAAACTGCTCTAAAAATAAAGTCTGTTATTTAAAAGTGAAGGTGGGGCTGGAGAGATGGCTCAGTGGTTAAGATGCTTGTGTGGAAAGCCTGATGACCCAGGCAAGTCCCAAGTACCTGTGTCAATACAGATGCACAAAGTGGTGCATGTGTCTGGAGTTTGTGGTTGTAAGATGCCCTCACACTCTCACTTGTATTTTCTCTCCTTCTTTCTTTACTCTCTCTCTCTCTCTTTCTCTCAAATAAAAATAAAAGATATTTTAAAAGCGAAGGTGATGTATTGTTAAATTTGCAGCCATAACTGTGACTGTTTCTCAGTTGCCTTTGTATGGAGCTTCACCTATAGCAGGACTTGTGCATGGAGGTTTTAGTGGAGCAATGATGTTTTCATCACCTGTACTGGCATCTTCCCTAGTGGAGCAATGGAAGCGGGGGGGATATAAAGCTAGAATGTGCAGCCCAGGTGTGGTGGCACATACCTTTGATCCCAGCACTCAGGAGGCCAAGGTAGGAGGATTGCTGTGAGTTTGAGGACAGCTTGAGACTACATAGTGAATTCTAGGTCAGCCTCGGCTAGAGCAAGACCCTACCTCAAAAAACCCAAAACCAAAAAATAAAAAGAGCTAGATTGTGATTTATTCAAAGGAGCCCATTTTATTTTGTGATTTTTTTTGAGTAGCATTTATTAATTGTATATAACAATTGGGTTCACAACAATTTCTCAACACATACATATGGGGTTATGGTTAAAATCTGGGTAATTTACATATTACTCTTTCTTTTATTTACAATTTTAGCCTTGAGCTTCTCTTTTCTTGGTCTTTGTAAGATATGTAATTAATCATTATGAACTGAACTTATTCTTCAGTGATATTAAATAACAGAATTTACTTTGGTGTTTTGGTCCCCGCTATCAAACCTCCTTTTAGAGGGTATTTCTTACATCCCTGCTAGATCTACTCACTAATAGGAAGATAGAAACTGCTTTTATGGAGTGTCCACTGTTTGTCGGGCTTTGGATTGTGTTTTAAAAGCTTGTATCCATGTAGGCCTTTGTAGTATCCTTGAAGTACAGGTCTATTCTCATGTTCTAGATCGGGGAAATCCTGAGAAAGGTCAAACACCTGCAGTGACAGTGCTTAAAATTCATGGAACCTGACCCTATGCACTTTTGACGCATTGTATTCAAAGCTATGCTATAATTAGTTTGTTATTTACTAGGCAAATTTACTACCCTATTTTATATATTTTCCCATGAGATATAACTTTGATTCTATGAAACTTTCATGGTGTCAATGAGGTTATACATCTGACTTCATTTTCTTTATTCCTGTTGAAGGATCCCCACACATCTTTAGCACTGTGTAAGTCTCCTGTGAAGGTTTGAAAGAAGCTAGAAATTTCACTTATTAGTGACCTGTGCAAGAAGTGGCAATGACAGTGTGCCCTAGAAAAAGAGTTTGGTCCTACAACTTAGTTAAGTGTCAGATTGGAGAAGGAAGAAAGCACTATAAAAATGTTTGAAGCAAAAGCACCAGAGTAGGTCAGAGGAAAGCTGGAAGGTGAACAGGCACACATATATGCCCACACAGGCATTCATCCACACATACACATATGTACACAGTTGCCATCATTGGTTGCAGGCATTGGTACCATAGTTAACAAGTACCTGATGCTGAGCATTTGATGTAAGCAGAATATAATGTTAGAACATGGAACTATATGATATAAAACTATTCATCTTTCTTGTAGGATCTGAGTTTCATAAGGATCTTAACTTAATGAGAATGGCATAGCATTTCCTGTTTTGCCCTATAGATCTTGCATGGGGCTGTTGCTTTAGCCAATGAGAATTAACTATCTCCATCTCAGTTGGTTAATCTCATGTATACAAGAGGGATGTTGTTAGCACTTTGAATTTTTAAGAGAGGAGAAACGACCTATTTAATCATATCCCTGAATAGGGAGCATTCTAGAAAGTGATTGAGGCTTAGCTTATGTAGTGCTGTGTGGTGGAGCAGGGCAGAGGCTAGGTTACCTAGTAATGGGAGACTCAGGGGCAGACTTCAGAGAATTTTCAGCTATAGAAGCCAAGGTTCACTTCCTTATTATAGGGAAACAGGTCTTTATAACCCCATGGTCCTCAGAGATTTAGTAGTCCAGATTGAATGTTGATGGCTTTCTTGCTGTTTTCTGCCTCAATAATGGAGTTTCTGTTATAATGTATATAGCATAGTGCAATTTTTACTCATGTATCCCCTTATCAATTTTCTGTTGAGGGAGCACCTTCAACATTTTGCTAAGGAAAAGGTTTCTACCTTATTTTCACATAGCTGTTGATTTATGATTTTGGTTTTGTAGTTTGAAATTGAATGAATTAAAAACAATTCCCGTTGCTTCTTGGAGTGCCTTTACCATCAGGCATGTAATAGCAAAAATAAGAGGTACTGTAATGTGAGAAAAATCCTGAGCTAATTGTGTATTAATACTGGAGCCTGGAGGAAGGTGACCTGTGGAAATGTAGTTATACTTGGGAGTTAGGTGAATCTAATCTGGTTTCTATAAACCTGACCTTCGTCACAGCACTTCCCAGCATTTCATGTGATAGTTGTAGGAGGCCTGGATGAGGATGGATGCACTTTTTAGTCTGTAAAAGAAGCATTTGGGTGAGATGGTCTGTAAGCTCCCTTAGCTTTCCCATGGTCTGTGTCCAGAATAGAAAGATGGAGAGAGTTGGCCCTAGACTTAAGAGGTGTTAACTTTTGATTTTTCCATTTTTCCCTCTAGAACAAAGCTAGATTATCTTCTCAAAAATTCTGTATAGAAAATAATTTATATCTGGCTCTTGTTCATATTTTATTTGCAGAGGATGCGAGGGCTAATTTATTTCTTTCCTAAATTCTGAATCTGTGGGTATGATATAAACCCTTTATGAAGACAACAAAGTACCACTCCCGGAGTCTCACTTTCATTTTTTTAAATAATTATTTTTTTTATTGACAACTTCTATACTTACATACAAAAAGTGCATAATATTTCCCTCCCCTCCCCCCATTCCCCTTTAGAACTCCAATCTCCATTATATCCCCTCCCTCTCTCCATTAGTCTCTCTTTTAATTTGATGTCATCATCTTTTACTTCTATTATGAGGGTCTTGCGAAGGTATTGCTAGGCACTGCAAGGTCATGGATATCGAGGCCAATTTCTGTCTGGGCAGTTGCATTGTAAGGAGTCGTACCCTTCCTTTGGCTCTTCCATTCTATCCTCCCCCTTTTCTGCAATGGGCCCTGAGCCTTGGAGGGTGTGACAGAGATGTTTCAGTGCTGGGCACTCCTCCATCCCTTGTTCTCAGCACTATGTTGCCTTTTGGGTCATCCCAGTGGTCATTGCCATCTGAAAAGAGAAGCTTCTCTAACCAGAGTGAGAGTAGCATTAATATGTGAATATGAACATTAAGTGTAGTGCTTTCACGGCAGCTTGGTGGGAATAAAATATACATTTAGTCAGATAAGAGCAGGCTGTATACCCCTAAGGCTCATGACCTCCCCGGCCATAGACTTTTGCTTAGATTTTTTTCAGTACCAGGTATGTACTCCCTCCCGTAGAGAGTGCCTTCAGTCCAATTATGAAGCAGTTGGTTACTCCATGAGTAGACATGCCACTATTGCACCCGTTCAGTCATTGGGCCTGTATGGCCAAGCTTGAATATTCATTGTCCACTGTTTTCGCTACTGATGACTTCTGTCTCCCATACGGCTGCGTGCAGTGCAGCTTTTTCCAGCCTTCAGTTGGCTGGTCTACAGGGAGAAGGTTTTCTGCTCCACACCAGCTTGCTTTCTCAGTGACCTTGCTTCTCAGGCAAGAGATGTCTTCAGCAATAGGGTCTTACTATCTGTTTCTCAAGGGAAACCAAGGGCTTTGGCAAAAGCCTTTAATGTTTTGGAGGCTACCAGGACCTCCTTGGCCAACAACTCACTGGAAGGTATCCCATCCCAGGCACTGAAAATTTTCTAGTAACAGTCTATAGCTTCTAGATGTATAAACATCTAAAAAAGTGTTCCACATTCTTAGCGATCAGGGAAATGCAAATTAAAACCACTTTGAGATTCCATTTCACTCTTGTCAGAATGGCTACCATCAAGAAAACAAATGACAGTAAGTGTTGGCGTGGATGAGGAAAAAGAGGAACACTTCTACACTGTTGGTGGGATGTAATCTGGTGCAGCCATTGTGGAAATCAGTGTGGAGGTTCTCGAGACAGCTAGAAATAGATTTACCACATGATCCAGCTATAGCACTCCTAGGCATATATCCAGAGGACTCTTCTCACTGCCTTAGAGATACTTGCACAACCATGTTTATTGCTGCTCTATTCACAATAGCTAGGAAGTGGAAGCAGCCTAGATGTCCCTCCACAAATGAATGGATAATGAAGATGTGGTACATTTACACAATGGAGCTCTATTCAGTGGTAAAGAAAAATGAAATTATGACATTGCAGGGAAATGGATGGATCTGGAAATGATTATACTAAGTGAGGAAACCCAGGCTCAGAAAGCCAAATGTCATGTTCTCTCTCATATGTGGATTCTAGCTACAAATGTATAGACTTGTGTGTGAACTGGTACCAAAAATAGGTACCAGAAACCAGTAAGCTGGTAAAAGGATATAAGGGAGGGCGGAAAAGGAAGGAATTAAGTGTATGGTATTGCACATATGTAAGTAGAAGAACAGATTATAGGGAGGGGAATGGCCTAAGTGAGGCCATGGGAAGAGAATGCATAAAAGAAGGGCAGGGGGAGGGTCATTAAAAATTCAAGATAGTGTGAATAAGACTTATGTAAACCTACTTTTTTGAATAATCACTTTCATTTTTATATTAGAATGTTTTCAACTACAAACCCTAGACAGCATTACTCAAATCATTTAAATGAAAAGGAAATGTATTCTTTCATATGACTAGAAGACCAGAGAGAAGGTAGAGCTCCCTCTCTATCTCTGCAACTATCTTACTTTATGTTGGCTTCAACAAAATGTTAATCATTAGGTCAACCACAAGAACCATCAGGCACTTACTGTGCTGTAACAGAGTATATATTTTACACTTTCTCAGTTTTAGAAAGGAAGGATTTTTGCTTTCATTTTATATAAGCAAGTATTGCCTTACATATATGTATAAGCCTTAAAACTATATGTATTTTTGAGGTAATTTCAACTGCAGTACAGACTTTATATAAATCCAGCTAAACAGTTTTGGCCATCAGTGTTTTTTATTTTATTTTATTTATTTTATTTTTTTCAAGGTAGGGTCTCACTCTAGTCCAGGCTGACCTGGAATTCACTCTGAATTCTCAGGGTGGCCTAAAACTCACAGCAGTCCTCCTACCTCTGCCTCCCGAGTGCTGGGATTAAAGGCGTGCACCACCATAGCCGGCCATTGTTTTTTATTTTTTTAAATATAAGTTTCATTTCATTTCATTGCTCTATTTTTTGGGGGGTAAGTGCTCACATGGTAGTCTTCTCCATGTAACCCATGGTAGCCTGGAACTCAAGCTCCTCCCACCTCAGCTTCTCCAGTGCTGAGAATATAGCTGTGCCACCACCATCTTCTTCATTCTTTTTAATTTGTTAAATGAAAACATTATATATGTTAGCAAAACCTCCTTTAGGAAATTATGTTTCTCATTTGGATTCCTTTTATTATCCACTTTTTCTTCAAAATGAAGTGACAATTTAAAACTAGAATTACAGGGCTGGGAGATGGCTTAGCAGTTGAGGCACTTGCCTGCAAAGCCAAAGGACCCAGGTTCGATTCCCCAGAACCCACGTAGGCCAGATGCACAGGGTGGTGCGTGCATCTTAAGTTTGTTTGCAGTGGCTGGAGATCCTGGCATGTCCATTCTCTCTGTTTCTGTCTCTCTCTCTTTCTTTCTCCCTCTGCCTCTTTCTCTCTCTCAAATTAGTAAATTAAAAATAAAATAATTAAAAAATTAGAATTACAGAAATTATCCAACTGTAAAGGCACAATGTGGCAACTCTCCCTTGAGAAGCCATTACCCCCAACTTGAGTATGTCTCCCTAGGACTCCTCTTTGAAAAGCCAACACTTATACTTAAAGTCTATAATACAATATCTTTAATAAAACTTCAGTTCTGCTTCAAAAATACACAATGTATCTGGGTGTGGTGGCACATGCCTTTAATCCCAGCACTTGGGAGGCAGAAGTAGGAGGATTGCCGTGAGTTTGAGGCCACCCTGAGGCTACATAGTGAATTCCAGGTCATCCTGGGCTAGAGTGGGACCCTACCTCGAAAAACCAGAAAAAAACAAAAAAAACACAATGTGCCGGCAAGGGCAGACTGTTTGTGCTAGCTGTCTTTTCCAGAGCCACTCCAGTTTGAATACATTTCCAACAAACCATCTCACAAGATTTGTAGTAAATTATAATGTTCATTTGATAAGTGACAGGCACCACTCAATGCTAACCTCTTATTAGGCATTCACATTTTCATTTCAGTTAATATAATATCTATATTGTATTTTTCTGAAAATAAAATGAGAAAATTGTTTTCTTTCTCTTTTGGTGATACTATTAAGTCATGGAGGTAGGATGCAAGCTATTAATCCAGTTTCTTGCCATTTCTAGCTATTGTATAGTTGCCACTAGACTAGTCTATTCAGGTCATTTTGTTTAAAAAGAACAAAATGGATGAATCTTGTAGATGCATATCTCTTGTTCATAACCACCCCATCTATACATACTTACATACATACATATACACATACTCTTTATCTAGATATCTTTATCACTTTTATCACCTTTATTTCTGTCTCTGTATCTCAATTTGATCATATCTGTGTACAATTTTTATGATCTCTGTCTCTGTTCTTCTCTCTCATATCTATCATTTCTGTCTTCATTATCTTTCCATACAAATCTGAACAGGAATGTTCTTCTTTAGCTCTAATCTTTTACCCATATATTTCCATCAGAAATTTTGAGTTTTAGTCAAAATAAACTGAATACTTCTCCATTTATGGCATTTTTTATTTCCCACAATCAAATTCCTTGAGCTTAGAATATTTCCTGGCATCATAGCATATCCACAAGTTCCTGGAGAGCAGCTCTTCAAACACATGTATTCAAGGTTTTCATTTAGTGGTCTCATTTAATGTTTCTCTTCTTCCTCTTCATCCCCTTCATATTTCCTTGTTCAGTTATTACACTCTTGTGGTGTTTACACAGATCTATTACAGAAAAGTTATTTATGTGAAGTGAGTATCAAGGTTAGATTCTTCCTTGAAGAGCTATGATCTGTTCTCTGTGGAGCATTTTCTCCGGTAACTTCAGGAATATTCCCAAAGAGCTGATCTGTTTTCAGGAAGACCACTTGCACATTTCACCATTAAGCATCATCTCTGGTGCTATAAAGAAAAAAGAAAAAAGAAAAAAATACATACATGCATACAGACATGCACATATGTATATACACACACAGTGGTAGTAGGGAAAAGAGAAAGACATGTTTTATGGCAGGGTGGATTAGGACTGTGATGTGTGGGCTGCTGGGGAAGTGGCCAATGATCACTGAGTTGTGGGCCCATCCCTTGCCTTCATGTTATGAGATGACTCACTGGGAAAGAAAACATCACCTGAGGAAGTGAAATGGTACCGAGACTGAAGTGGTCTAACATTGGAGTGGAGCAGACTCTTTGAGACTTTTCTTATCATTTCTTCTCTCCCTTTTTCCTCATCATTGTTAGAAGTAGTTCAATTTTTGGTTTGTCCATTTATATAGACTTTATAACTAGGAGAGTGAACAAGTATAGCTTTATTTCTTATTGTTTTAACACTCCAAAATATTTTTGGGTGGCAAGAATAAGGACTTGTTTTATTATTCAATTACTTTAATCATACTTAGGGAATAGGGCTTGTAATCATAATCATGGACATATTTTTCTAGACAGTTTATACCAATTGATATGAAATTGTTTTTGAATGTTTTAAATAGTTGCTAGCCTTTTTTAAGTATAATTTTTGCTTGCATTCTGAGAGGAATTGGTGTGGTGTTGGTGGTGTCATGGTAAGCATAGCTGCCTCCCAGGAGGAGTAAACTCTTAAAAGGTTACTTTACTTGCTGTTCCTTTTCTCATATTTCCAGATTAATCACAAACTGAACATGATTGTTAATAAATATTATCTGAGTAAATGAATAAAGAGTGTGTTAAATAAATGCTTGTCCAACAGAGAAAACAACAATAATTAAAAATTTTTCCATTAACATTTAATTCATTACTCTTATGATATATGAATTAAGAGATTGTCCAGGTTAAAAAAAAATGATGGGTGGAGAAATGACTCCAAAATTAAGGGTACTTGCTTGCAAGGTCTGACAACAGGTATGATTCCCCAGTACCCATGTAAGGCCAGATGCACAAAGTGGCATATCTGTTTGCAGTTTGGTTATAGTGGTAGGAGGCTATGGCATGACTCTTTCTCTTTTTCTATCTTTCCTTCTTATGAATAAATAATAAATAAAAACATTTTTAATTAAACAATGAATAATGAAGGTATTCAATACTCCTCCACATTTCAATCTCTGAGCTCTGTCTTTCCACACAGATAACCTTTGTTTCTAGCTTCATGGCTTATAGAATAGTCTACCTCTTCTTATTTCTTTTTAAATTCATTCAGTGTCCAAGCATTTTCTTCCACTAAATATATGTTAGTCA
Organism: Orientallactaga sibirica; assembly: GCA_036365145.1. Classification (NCBI taxonomy): domain Eukaryota; kingdom Metazoa; phylum Chordata; class Mammalia; order Rodentia; family Dipodidae; genus Orientallactaga; species Orientallactaga sibirica. The sequence goes on from JAEOAD010000418.1 coordinate 4,719,343, forward strand.
TGCTCCTGGTCTCTTCCCCTAGCCTAACCACACCCTGACCTCAGAGACCACAAGTATGTTTCCTCAAGTCCCTGTCAATGTTAGGTGTCATTTGGGTCTACTGACTCTGAGTTTGGTGGGGTTAGCATTCCTTCCTGATGATTGTCTTCCTTCCTGTTCTGTTCCTCTTATGAGTGTTAAGCTGTGGCCTGTCTGCCCATCTTAAGCATTATGTATAACTTTTTCAGGCTGCAATCTTCAGTGCTATGGGGAAAATCTAAACAAAGGCAGAAAAGTCCTGTGGTAGAACACTGAGGGGCTATTCCACTGAGTAGAAGACATTGGGGCTTATAGAGGAACCATTTAAAATGGTTATAATTGTATAGCATACATTGTCCTTTTCTGATGGGAATTATGACCATGATCTAATAGCGTCTCCCTGCCTCCTTTCCCTTCTCTTAGTCCAAAAGACTTGTTGGTCCTATAAAACTCTCCATGAACTGTCTATTTCCAGTTTCATCATAATCATTACTTTATCATGCACAGTTAAAGTGATTTTGGTTTTGTACAAGACATTGAAAACATAATTCGGGAATCACAGATGTAGCAGTCTGGCAAAATGTGGGTGTAAGAGTCTTCACTCCTTGGGGACCTTTAGGACTGATGCTTCTCAGGAAGCCAGTGTGTAGCTCTATCTATTCAGAGTCAGTGATATCATGAAACCAGGATGTCCAGGAATCGCTCTTTTCTAGAAAAGATAGAGTTGATCATTAAGTACTTAACAAATATTTAAAATATTGCATAGTTCCTAGCATTTGGCACACTTATGAATACATGTATTGTCAGAACATCATACTTTTTTGATTGCTGCTATCTCATTTATAAGTTTACCTCATGCTAATGTATGTGAGGATGTAATTCTAGTTCTGACATGGCTTTCAGAAGTAGTCAGTACTTGCAAAGTCCACATTATAGTGAGATAATCCATAAGACCAATGCTTGTAATGATTTATATTGTGGAAGAAGACCATTTTAGATTTTTATTTTTCTTGTTTATGTCTACATTATTTGAATAACACATTATAGCCATCATCTGTAAACTCAGCCTCAGCACTGAAGTGAGTGAGTAGGAATAAATGCAAATAGGTCCATGGAAAGAGGTCATCAGGTAGTTAAAATATGGTGACAGAACAGCCTTGTGTTGAAAGACTGATAGAAAATGCTTGGGAGTTACATTCTTTGGATCAGGGAAGGCTTGCCAAGGTGGAAAAATAGCTAGGTTAAGATCTGAGCATATATTGGGTATCATGTGAGCCATAAGTTATGAGAGAAGGGACAGACGGACAACTTCCCAGAAGTCCAAGAGTCATGTGAATTGTAGATCCTAAAGAAGCCCCAGATGGCTAGAGTACTGAGTGTGGCAGCGATGGGGGAGGGAGCATCATCAAGTGTCTATCATGCAGATCCTTGTAAGCTCTGCTAGAAGGCTGTTGAAAGATGTAAGAGAAGGGACTTGAAAAGGCAATTAAAAAATATATTTTATTTTTCCTTTAGATGGTGGAGGACAGGGAGGAGGCTAACAATGGTACCAGCATGACTATATACACACTATCTACGTAACAAATAAGTATTTTATTTTTACTTATTTATTTACTTGATAGAGAGGCAGAGGGATTGGGGGGGGAGTGAGAATGGGCACTCAATGGCCTCCAGCCACTGTGAATGAACTGTAGATGCATGTGCCACCTTGTTAATCTGGCTTACATGGGTCCTGGGGAGTCGAACCGAGGTCCTTTGGCTTTGCAGGCAAGAGCCACCTCTCCAGCCCCTTTTAAAAAATATTTTATTTTTATTTATTTATTTACTCGAGAGAGAAGCAGACAGATGCAGGAGGAGAAGAAAAGGCAATTTTAACAAGTTTTCCCTTTATTTCATTGTTATTACTCTCTTCTAAAACTTTTCAGTCCAGTGATGCTGCTGAAAGTAAAGTTTTCATAACAAATGCCTCATATCTGATATCTGTCCAGCTTTTTAGCTTGAGGCTTTCTGTCCTCAATAAAGGGAATCCAAGCCTACTACTAAAGAACCAGCAGAAATACCTAGGATCAGATATAGGAAAATGAAGACAAAGAGAGAAGCAGCGAATGCTAACTTTGATTACAAAAACAGAATTGTATTACAAGTGAGAAGTCTCTGGTTTGAAATTTGTTCCAGATTTCTCTATTGTAGTGTCCGTAGTTGTCAAATTAAGGGTAGAATTCATTGCTCTTGAAGGTGACATTCATCTTTTCACTTTTGTGAGGATTACTTCAGTTGTGTATGTTGACTTAGTCACCTTTGTGTAAGTCAAATTCTAGATGTTTTTAATACACTTAACATTCTATATGTGTGTGATATACATAAAACTTTTTAGAAAGGTCAATGTGGGTCAATGAAGGTTGACTGTATTTGTGGAGGTGATAGAAATGTTAATGGGTGGATGTTTACCATATTTCTCAGGAATTTCCTGTCTTTTATGTAAATGCAGGTAGGATTGCCTGTTGGGACACAAGTGTACCTTAGCAGAGGTATTGAGACAGCCCTTCTGCTATCGCTTTGTCTGAGTCTCCAAGTACAGGATCAGATAGTTTCTTCCCTAAAGATCAGAAATGCTCCTTCTAGTTCTTCTGGTTGGCAGTGGAAGAGAAAGATATACAAAATTTCTGGAAATTTTTATAGTAAAGGAACCCATTTTGTGATTTCTTGGACAGCTGATAATTTTTCTTAGCTATGTCAATCTTAAATTACTTTGTGTATTCAGGAACACACACATACATTTATACATACATATACATTCACAACTTGTCTCTTATGCATAAGAGTTATCATAGTCAAACAAACTTTTAAATGTCTTAAGGGATTGTAGAATACTTGCATGCAATCTATCATTGCTATTTCTGGTTTCTGACAAGTTGACAATAATTTCAAAGACTTAAGGAGAAAACAGAAGGCCTTAATGAAATGTTTTTATTGTTTGAAACAAAGTGGTTTCTCTAGTGTTAAGGAGATTAACAGAATTCTTCTTTTCAGAATAAATGTGGGAGAAGAAGTTCTTCCAAATTATTGAATAATATTTTGTTGTATGACTATTTCCATTGATTTGCTGTGAAACTATGGGTAGATAAACCTGTAATGCTGAGTTGATAGCATGGTTAAAATATAGAATGCAGGGCTGGAGATATGGCTTAGGAGTTGAGGTGCTTGCCTAAGAACCCTGGTTCAATTCCCCAGGACCCACATAAGCCAGATGCACAAGGTGGCACATGTGTCTGGAGTTAATTTGCAGTGGCTGGAGGCCCTGGTGCACCCATTCTCTTTCTCTCTCTGTTTGCCTACCTCTCTCTCTCACACACAAGTAAATAAATAAAAATCTTAAAAAAATATAGAATGCAAGCTTTGTAGGATCAAAAGTCTATTTTTATCTCCCCCACTTTATCTCTAGTGCCTAGTGATTGGTACATAGAAAATGTTAGACAAACATCTGCTGGATGATTCTTAAGTCCTCTTTCTACCAACTCAGATTCCATAGGTTTGGGATGGGACCCAGGGAATCTGCACTCAATCAGGTGCATATATGATGTGCTTTGGTGCAGTTGTTTGGAGGAACACACTTTGAGAAGAATCCTGTGTGGGCCTGTGGCTGTCATGGAGTGAATAGTCTATTTGCTGACAAAGTACGGTAGACTGTTGTATGTTGAAAAGTGCTACAAAATACCCAATGGAGTGGAAGAATCTCACAGTGCTCCACCTCTTGATTGAGTGTGTCATGCCAAAGGGGACAATGACTTTAAATTAGCCGTATTTGTATAATAGAATATTAGCTACTCATATAGTTTTATATAAAAAGGGTTGTTTTACATGTAGTCCGACAGTAGCTAATATTATATAAATGTTTATTTGTCTTAATCAGAAGACAAAAGGGACTTGGCACTAAGCCATCATATCCTTTTTATTATATACCTTGTGGTACCACTACTGGTGCTACATGAAATATATGTAATAAAATATGAAATAAATTAAGGAAACCATGTTATAGCATTTAAAGCTATCTTTTATAGCCAGATAAAACTAACTAACTAACTGGGCTGGAGAGATGGCTTAGTGGTTAAGGCACTTGCTGGCAAAGCCAAAGGACCCAGGTTCGGACCCACATAAGGTGGCCCATGTGTGTGGAGTTGGTTTGCAGCATCTGGAGGCCCTGGTGCATCCATTCTCTCTATCTCCCTCTTTCCCTTTCTCTCTCAAATAAGTAAATAAAGTAAAATAATTTTTTTTAAAAAAACTAACCAACAGTCAGGTTATCAGGTTTTCTAAGTAGTCTCTTCTCTGTCCCCAAACAGTATGTGGAGCATAGTCACTGTTGTTCTCAACCTTGCTGCTATTCAAGCTCAAACTGCAGAAGTATGCCTGCATTTGAGAAGAACTGCATGCCCAACATTGACATATGAATCTTTCTAGTGGCCTATATGATTAGCTAGTACATGGAAAACTGTCTGATGGTCATTTATAGGTTGACCTGGCAGTAATAGATAAAATGATTTGAAATGTTTTGTACTGAGTGTACTGAGTGTTTTGTACTGAGTAGGAAAGCATTATGCTGGAAGAACTTCTACCAGTACTGTATTACAGAGAGGTTAATAGGAACGAACTTCATCTCAGCTACAAAGCTCCATTATTGTAACTGTTTTGTAGTTGCATATTAATTCCATAAACATATCTATGCTTTTTATTTTATAGTGTTAATACCTTTATTCAATCCACTTAAAGAAATTTTCCAGATACTTCTTTTTTTGTGATAAAAGTAACAAATTTGTATCATAACCAAGTCAATTGATGCAGAAAGGTCCATATAAGAAGTTAATAAATTGTTTTTCCTTATCCCCTCAGCTAAAACAATAAATGTTTGATGTAGTTAATTCTTAGCTAATTGGTTTGATTATTAATGGTCATAAAAGTAAAAATGGGGGCTGCAGAGATGGCTTAAGGCATTTGCCTGCAAAGCCAAAGGATCCTGGTTCGATTCTCTAGGACCCACGTAAGCCAGATGCACAAGGGGGCACATGTGTCTGGAGTTTGTTTGCAGTGGCTGGAGGCCCTGGTGTGCCCATTCTCTCTCTTTCTCTGGCTCTTTCTCTCTCTCAAATAAATAAATAAAACGTTTTTTTTTTAAAAAGTAAAAATGCATCTGTGAAAAAAATTGAAGTTGTTTTGAATCTGCTAAAATATTACCTCAAACCATGTAAAGCTGCTGTCATATGTTGACAATTTAAGGGATCAATGTTGTCACATGAGGTTGCTGTGTGGGAATGGTCCCCATCTGACTGCTCTTTGCAGGTAGTCAAGTGATGGATAAGCAGGTCATTCATGGTAAGGCTGTAATTTCCAGCAACGAGTTTCAAGTCTGTATCATTGGGGAAATCAAAGAAGGGAAGAACAGGTAGAATATACGGTGGAATTAAATTTTTGCCCACCCCCCAATGGCAAGTTCAGATAACAATGAAGTAATTCAGTATGTAGACCATGGAAACAATATGGTATTTATAGAGTGTCTTTAACCTGTTGTGTACCTTCTAACAAATGGATGACATCTGGTGGACAAAATACATAGCTGTCCATGATTTAAGTTCTTTAACCTTGGGCTTGGGTTCACTATGACTTCTTTTTCCCATACTTCAGAGCTGACTCTTTGTATGCATGGGTAAAGAAAAAGAAGTGAATATAGGATCAAAGATATTATCATACATTTTATTAATCTGAAGTTTAATCTATATGTATTTATAATATTGGATAAAATTAAAGGAAGAGCCAGACCTGAATAGAATCACAGCATCTATAATTGTTCTAGCTTGAATGTCAGGCAAGCAAATGTACAGACTAAGCAGGGGCTGCCAACTATCCTCAGGGTGGACACATGCTCTAATTCTAATCTGAATCATATTCCCGACACAAACACAGTCAAATAATCAATAACTTTTCATCAGTTCCCTAAGAGTTTTCCACTTGCAGTTATTTTAGCTAGGAGATATTTAGAACTTACTGATGAGTGAGATGGGAGTTTAGTAACAGTGAATTTCTGAAGTCTTAAGTGCTAGCTAGCTATAGGCTTGAAGGAAAAATTGATACCTATTGCTTGTAGCTTGGCCTTTATGGGTATTAATTTTCATTGCCTGGTAAAATCAGGTGGCAGCTGCTACAGTCCCTCCATAAGAAAAAAACACACACAAAAAAGGATGTCAGAAAAAATATGAATGCACTATTTCCACATGTTGAAGAAGTAAGAAAGTATGTGCTGTATGTACTTATGAACTCTTCTTTCTTAGGATGTTAAATAATACATAGAAAATCATCTCAAATGTTAAAGAAAGGTTCTCTTTTTTCCTTATTAACATTGTCTTTAAAAAATATCCCACTACATCGGAAACGTGATAAAAATGAACCTACTTTGATTTTCTGTTTTGACTCAAATTTTATTTAATTATAATGGGTGTATATCATGTATTGTGTGTAGCATGTATATGTATGTGTTATGTATGCGTATGTGTGCAGATTCACATGCATATGTGTGGAGGCCAGAGGAAGACATTAAGTATCTGCTCCTATCATTCTTCTGCTTTATTGCCTGAGACAGAGCTTCTCACTGAACAGGAAATTCCCTGTTTTCAGCTGGGCTGACTGACTAATGATCTCCCTAGGGACCTCTTGTCTCTGACCCCTTAGTCCTGGGATTAGTGGCATGTGTGGCATGCTCCACTTGAGGCTTGAACTCAGGTCCTAAGGCTTGAATAGCTCATGCTCCTACCAATTGAGCCATCTCCCTAACCTGATAATATCCAGGTTTGCTTGGAGAAGATAACAGAAATTCACCTAAGACTAATAAGAGTTCCCACGCACTGAGATTGTACCACACATAGACAGCCTGCATGCTCTATCTTTGTCTTATCTTGGGCACTATCCAATGAATTTTGTAGTTTCCTATCCAATATTATTTAATTTGGTATGATTGGATTTTAGAATGGATTTTGGTTCATCTCTTAGAAGCTAGAGTAGAAACAACCTTGAAGTGAGATTGATTGTGGCTGACGTGGGTGTCTCTGAAATCTCGTTCCAGTCTATGGGAGAGCCCCATGCATCCACAGCTACCTTTATGAATAATAGTTACATTCTGTTGGAGAGCCCCCTGCATCCCACAATTAACTAATTTATGAATGGGGAAATGTTCATCTTCGTATTGTTTCAACATCAGAGCTCTAGTACTATTGCTATGATTTTCACCCTCCTCCCTAATTACAAGTCTTTTCCATCATGTACAGTTGTGCCAGTTCAAAATTACTGGTGAAATTAATTTGAACTGTTGCCAGATATTTACCTAAATATAGTAGAGAAAGCAAGTGTGCTAGAATTACTAGTGCACATGTTACAGGATTTGATTTGTATGTAAACTATGAGAAAATAGCATGTGGTAAATTGCTGATAGATTTGGGACTACCAGGAGTGTTATTTTGACAGTGTTTGTCACTGAAGACACACTGGCTCCAGAGCTTGTCAGTGCAGATCCCTGGACCCACTTGGCATCAGGAGACTCACGTGCTTGCATGGCAGCAGGGCCCACAGTATCTGGCACCTCACTGCAACTGGTGGCTGCTAGGTTGGCAGCCTCAAACTTGGCCATGTCTGTCACCTACCCTCATGTTGTTAAACCAAGGGTTGTTTACTACTACTGAATGCCATTTTTCTGCCATCATCTTTGTAATGGTTCTGTTCTTTCTAGCTAACAATTTGTTATATTAATCTCTAAAAGAGGGCTGCCTTTTAAATTTAGATATTGTTGCTTACTTACTTGCCAGTATGTTTTAAGAGTTTATATAACTGTATTATGAAATCTAAAATTTGTAACCATTGAGACCTATTAGGATAAAATATAGAGACTGTGAGAGCTCATGTGGAATTAGTAGAAAAAACTAAATTTAAATTTAATTTTTTTTCTATGATACTTGACTTTGTCAGGAAAAAAAATTTCCCCAAGATGAATAATAGAAATGTGCTGTTAACTGAAATTATAGGACAAACACAGTGGGGCATGATGGGTATGAAGACATTACTTTGTGAGAAATGCGAAACAATTTAGGTGTAAGTGGTGAGAAAAGAAAAGCAGTAATGGGGGAAAATGGGAAAGAAAACTCTCAAGGCACAAGGTCCTCTGTACATGGGGTTTTTAATGAAGTGGAAGCTTCAGTTCTTTTTGAGAGTTGTTACCCATGAGGATGGATCATCATTGAACTTGACAACATAAGAGGATAACTTGAAAAATGAAATTGGACAAGATTACAAATAATGTTATGCAGTATGTTTTAGAAACTTGCCTCACAAAGCAGAGGTCCCTTCTTCCAATGTGATTTTAGTAGGTTCTTGGTGTGTCTCATTTGTAAATGTTCCTTTGCAGGCTGGGTGTTAAGTACTGTACCCAGCCATCATTTACAAATACCCTGTTGTGGTTTGGAATAATGATCTTTGACGACAGTCAGCATCAAAAGAAAAGTACAGAAATGGATGTCCTTTTTAAAATGAGTAAATGTGATGTAAAGTTTTTCCCAGGTTAGTGTCTGAGCACTAGCTATTTAAAAGAGAAGATAAGCCGGGCGTGGTGGTGCACACCTTTAATTCCAGCAGGTAGGAAGATTGCAGGTTTTTAGTGTTAACAAGTAACTTGCTTTCAGTGGAAATATATGAGGTAAAGGAGAAGGCCTTCTTTCTTCTCTAGCCTTGGAATATAATAATATCCATTGGTGCTGCTGCTTCGCTTTTGAGAAAGGGTTGCTAAGGGATATCATTCTAGCAATAAGTATACCATCCTTGAGGAACAGAAATGAATGACCTCCAGCATATTAGAATTCCTTCTGTGTAGCATGCCTTGATGTAAGTGTAGGGCTGCACCAATGGGAGTAAAGATCCTGTTCTGGAACAAGAGGTGAGCAGTAGTTGCTGGACTTGATTCTTCCCACTCATACACTCCAAAGCCATCAATGGAACAAGTATAGAAGATAAAAGTAAAAGTTACCCACACCATGCCAATGGGGCCATTAGAAAACCACAGCAAGCCTGTAGGTGCAGAGAGCAGTGTTCAGGAGGCTTAATTGAGTATCCAAAAACTGAAAAAGAGAGTAGATGGAAAACTAGATTGAAGCACAAGCAAATCACTTCAGAAAGAGAAAGCCAGGCTCAGTGTGATTCATAGGACTGGCTACAGCAAAGAGATTGAAAGTGTGAAGAACTGGGAATAGTAGCTCCTGCAAGCATTACTTCTTAAGGAACTTACTTTATATAGAGAAAGGGTGGTGTACCTTGACAAATGATATTGATAATATAGAAGGAAAGATGGGTGAGCAGAAAGGCTCACATGGAAATAAAAAGAAACAAGACACTTTACCCCATCTCCATTTCCCTGTCAGCATCAACTATAAACACTACACTAGGAAGGGTAAAAGAAGGCTCTTATATTAGCAATCTAGTCTACTAAATGAGTAAGAATAAAACAGGAGCCTATATATACAAAACCTAATGTAAAAAATGAGAAAATAGAGATCTATGCCTTTTAGCTAAGAAAAACACAAAGAAAACTCTATATAATACTGTAATATGAATTAAATGTTCTTAGTAAGTCTTTTAGGTATATAAAACAAAAAAAAATCTCACATTGTGTTGGACATATTGACACTCATAAGAGAAATGATAAAAATGAAATTTAATAAAAAGTTGTCATTGAATTGAGAAATATAGGAGAAAAGTCAAAATGATACCTAAATTGCAAGGCGTTTAAGGGAGAAATATGTAAATATGGGGGATTTTTCCATATTTAGTATTTACAGTAAATATAAATGATATGCATGTCAATTAAAACTCAGAGAGGGAGTTGGAGGGATGGCTTAGAGGTTAAGGTGCTTGCCTGCAAAGACAAAGGACCCAGGTTCCATTCCCCAGAACCCACATAGCCAGATACACAGGTGGCACATGTATCTAGTGTTTGTTTGCAGTGGCTGGAGGCCCTGGCATGCCCATCCTTTCTCTCTTCTCTCTCACTCTCTCTATGTCTGCCTTTTCTCTGTCTCTCTTTCAAATAAATAAATAAATAAATAAATAAATAAATAAATAAAAAAGTAACAGAATTGATTTTTTTAAAATATCCAATTATATGTTCTATACTGGTAGAATAAAAGACAAAGGTTCACAAAGGATATACTATGTGTATTAAGTTAAAAATTAAATTAAAAAGAAATGAGAGATTATAGTGATAAAAGACAGTAGACTTCCAGTAACACATGCAAATATTACATGGTCATAAAATAGTTAATTCATGAAATAAACATAGCAATCTTAAGTGTGTATGTGTAGTATGTAAGAAAGTTTCAAAATATAAGAATGAACAGACCAGAGAACCCACATGATGAATTGATAAAGGTACAATTCCCAGTTACGGACATCAACACTGCTTTCTTAGTAACTGGTAAACCACTGTTCAGAAAGTCATTAAGGATTGAGAAGAACTCAATTACAACATCAAACAAGAAAGTCTAATTGACATTTAAAGAACTCTGAACATAGCAGAATATGTGTACATGGAACATATACTAAGGTAAACCATATTCTTTGTAAGTAATTCTAATTAAAGAAAACCCTAAAAATTTTTAAATAATTGAAACTGTACTAAGCATGTTCTCTGAAGTGAGTGGAACCAAGGTTGAGGTTACTAACAAATGACAGATAAAATAATGGGGAGAGCTTTATCTAAATGAAAACCTTGTTCTTCTGTCTGGTTTTTGCATTGTTATTGGCTTGGACATTGGGAAATAGATAATTGTATGTAGCAAATGATAAGGAAACACAGTAGTTGATTGCTACCTATGATAAATATTTCTCTGTCCACTTAATTTCACAGCCTCTCTGTTAAAAGGACTAAAGCATGCGAACATCGTGCTACTTCATGACATCATTCATACCAAGGAAACACTGACACTTGTCTTTGAATATGTGGTAAGTGAAACAAAGATTCAGGCTTTTAGCATGTGAATGAAATTCTTACAGTGTTGTTGAATTTAATTTTAGATTGCTATGGTAAAGTACATATTTTATCAAGTACATAACACATAATTTTGCATGAAATAATGGCCCTCTAAGAGATCTTTGAATATGTATCCTTAAAGCACATCCAGAAAAATATTAAGCTGCATGTTTGGTAGATATGTTGTCTATTTATATCCCCCATTTGTCACTATGCATTGCAATTTTTAGGCTTTACCAAACAGGATTAAACAACATGATGATAACCAAGATCAAAGGAAATTAAAGACAATAAAGATGTTTTTCCTTTGGACTTGTAACTTGGTTTAAAAAAAAAATCCTTATGGAAAAATTTTTTTGAGAAAATCCTGATACTTAACAATTTAGGATTCAAAATTTTCCTCCTTGGTTGAGTATTTCAGCAATTAGCTAAGGCATCGAATTTACATATCACACTGTGTAATGATCTTATTGTGTTGAAAGTATTATTGCTCAAAGACTTGGAATTGAACTGATAATTAATCTTTCTTCATTTCCCTCAGTGAAACATATGGTATTTGTGTAGCACCACTTCAGCATTTATCTGTGGAATCATGGAATGTAACCATGATAATTAACATCCAATTTTCACAGATGGATCTGAGAACATGTAATTTATAAGATACAAATGACATTAGTGGAGACTTTTTATTGAGAAGAATAGCTATTGGTATTGTGAATGTATTAAGATCTCATCTTGTAATTACCACACCATTTTTTTAAAAAAAATGAAATAGTTTCCATTTTGTCTTAAAAAGTACAGATGAATGAATATTTGAAACATTTTTATCTTGCTCATGTCTGCCTGTCTCTGTTTGTCATTTGAAAATTGTTGTCTCATGAAGAAGCCATTTATCTTGTCTATTTACATATAAATGATAGATACATTTGAATAATATGGTAATGTGGCTACCAGGACAGCCAGAGCTGGCAGTTGCATATATTACATGCTACCAAGAATGGAAGCAGATTCACACATCAATGCAAATATAATTTCTTTTGTTTCGTCTATGATACAGAGTCAATGGTGTATTCATCTGATTTAGGCTTGAAACTTTTGATTTATATTTTCTCTTATGTCAATTTTACATGTTTGAGTGAAGTCTAGATTTTTCTAACTAAACTTACTAACTTCTGTAATAGTCTATAGAAAAGGTATTTCAAAAATGTACTTATTCCCTTGCTTAAATTGGATAATAAAATTAGAAGGAAGAAATAGTTTGGGCACCAAAATCAGTGAAATTCAAAGAAAAACTAATGAGTATAATGTGAAAATATGTTCTCTGAATCATTAAAAAAATTGCACTATATTTATGAAGGTAAACACACACACATTAAATTGGATGTCATTTGATGATTTTTGATTTTATAGGGTTAGCAAAGAGACAGAAATCTACTGTCTTGTAATATTTTCTAATGAACACAGACTTTTGAGCATAATCAAGTTTTCTTTGTGTGAATGAAATCTTCTGTGGTCCCAACTCTAGTGGAAATAGGTATCTCAGGTCTTCATAAATCAACTGTAGGTGGAAATCAGTATCTCATGTCTTAAACCCACTCTGGTGGAGATGGGTGTCTTGGGTCTTCTTAAATCTACTCTGGTGGATATATATATATATCTCAGGTCTTTATTTATTTATTTATTTATTTATTTTTTTATTTATTTATTTATTTATTTATTTATTTATTTATTTATTTTTATTTGAGAGAGAAAGAGAAAGAGAGAGGGCACACCTGAGCCTCTAGCCACTTCAAACAAACCCCAGATACATGTACCACCTTTTGCATCTAGGTTATGTGAGTCCTTAGGCTTCACAGGCAAGCACCTTAACAACTCACCTATTTCTTCAGCCCCTCAGATCTTTTAAAATCAACTCTAGTGGAGATGGGTATCTCAAGTCTTCTTAAATCAACCACATGGTAGCATGGTAGCATAGGGCTTGCACAGTTCTCTACTGTAACATTTTTTTCCTAAGAAGCTTTATTGCCATGGTTGATGATCCCTCTTTTTCATTTCTCTTCATTTTTATTTCCTTACTGTATCTCTGTTTCTCAACTTTCACTTACTATTCCCTGTGTACCCCTTTGTTCTCTCTGGTGAAGCACTTTGGCTTCTGTGCCTAAAATTTCTTTGTTTCGTTTTTGTTTCCGTAAAGTTTGTTAGTTTGGATTTTGTTTAACTAAAAGATGTTTCAGTGAATCCCAGAAGTCATAGTATAGTTAAAAGAACATTTTGAGAGGTTTTCCAGTTTGTGGGGGGAGGTCTACACTCCTGAGCAAGATTAGCTTGTTTGCATGACAACTGCTCAGTATAAAAATAACTTCTCTGAATGTTGTCTAAATATCCTTTCCCCTACACAATACTTTACAATTGCTTGTTCTTTGTAAGTATAGGAACACCTCAAGAAATTAAGATTCTTACATACTTGAGTAAAGTAATTAGGTTGTTTTCTTCACAGTATCTAGCACAGTGGGAGGTGATGGTGAATTTGTAATACTTTGAGAGTTAGACTTGGTATTAGTGGGTGATACAGGGTCAGAAGCTGTACTGTAGTGTGGGCTTGAGGTGATGAGTGAAGGATGCAGAAAGGGAGGTGAATGTTTAAGAAAATTCAGACCACAATATTGGAAATCAATGACCCTACTTTAATGAGTTTTATGTTGGTACTCTGTTGAGGGCTTCATGTTCATTATGGCTTTTCATTTTTTTTTTCTTTTTTGTTGTTTTGAGGTATGGTCTTGCTCTAGCCCAGGATGACCTGGAATTCATTCAGTAATCTCAGGGCAGCCTTGAATTCATAGTTATGCTCCTCCTTCTGCTTCCCAAATGCTGGGATTAAAGGCCTGAACCACCACATATGATTCTTCATCTATATTTATTTTGTTCGTTTTGGATTTGGGAACATGTTTTTGCTATTTAAGAAATCAGATTGTGTATCTTTCCCAAAGTCTTATAGTGTGAAACTCAGGCCCACTTTACTGTGAATTATAATTGGAACATATATCCTGTTTATTTTTATAGTTTGCATAATTGAAGTCTTTGGTCAGTAATGGGAAGTAAAACTATTCTTTCTTCCCACACCCAACATTTATTTTGCATTTAGGATCGTGAGTCCAGTTAAATGCTAACTTCAATTAAACTGGCCAAAAAAATCTAACCACTTAAGCTTGTACTTCAATTGCAAAATATATTTCAAGTTTCCATGCAGCAAATTTTTATGTTATTGTATTGCCCTATATATTCCACTGGAACATATTTCAACATACAGGTGTACACATAAACACATGAATTTTTGATTTAGCATGTTTTGAAATCAAACATTTAAAGCTAAAATTTCCCACACTTAAATAATGATATTACCATATCTCAAAATTGTCAATATCAAAATGACTTTCCAAATAGCATTCATTTTTGTAGTTCTGTGTCATGAATAGTAGCTTCTGTGGGTCTAGTGGCAAACACATGTAATACCAAGTACTTGGAAGGCTAAAGCAGAAGTTTAACACCTGCCTGGGCTAGACTGCTAATTAAATGATCAGTCTGTTCAAATCACCAAGAGTCTGTCTCAAAAAAGGAGGTATTATCAGCTGGGGAACATAACTCAGTGTTAGAGTTCTTGCCTAGCATGTAAAAGGCTTTGGTTCAAGATCCATAACCACTAAAAAACCAACAAAACCAAATCAAAAGATACAAACAAAACCCTTCCTTTTGAGGGAACATAACAAGTTAAACAATGTTGGGAAATTAATCCTAGGCTCTTATGACCCTAGATGTGAAGAGAATGGACAATAAGGTGTATTGGACACTTTGTATGTTTCCTTTTGACTTTGGCATTATATATTTAAGGGTTCATTTAAAAAAGCACCCTATAATATAAATCTCACCAACTGAAGGGTTCTTATTTACAGCAATGTGTATATAGTGTAAATACATTTCTATACTTTAAAGGGAAACTCTAATCCTAGTTCTTTTATTCCCACTAATGACATTTTAGCTTTCATAAAAGCCTTCTGAGTGCAAGAATAAAGAAGTATGTGATGAAATGTGAGTGATATAGAAGAATATTTAAGGAAGTGACTTTGGATGTAGTTATTAAATTAATTCAGTAGCTAACAGGAGTTTTAATTCCTCTGAAGTACTATGAATATCTTCTAAAGCATTCTGAAATTTAGATTTTCAACCACTTGGACAGTGTGCAGAAGTAATGATCCAGAAATTTAAGGTAGGAACATGATGGGCAGTTGGCTCCCCAGCTCACTTATGTCTCAGTCTCATGTCAAATGGGACCCTGTGAGGCATGCTGCTTTGAGCACTACTTGTCTCCAGTAGATGAAAGATGCAAAGGAACAGCTTTAGCCAAGGAAAGCTCTATTAGTCTTGTAAAGGAATCTGGTTCCAGTATGGTCTACAGTTGTAGCTCTACTTATTATTATGACATTTTTATATATGAATATAATGTATTTTGATATCCTTTCTCCCAATTACCCTCGCTTTATAGATTAAGACATGAAAGTTAAATATAAATATAAAGAATAGCTCAGGAGTAATGACTCCCCTTTATTTGTGAAAGTGGTAATAAACTTTCTTTTAACTTAAATAGAAAGCAGAGCAATTTAGTTTTTATATTTATTTGTTTTTGTCAAAGACAAATGAGTGCCACATTAGTTTATTTAACTCCATGCTAGGAAATTCAACCAGACTTTATATGTGGAAATAAAAACATTAATAGTAGAAGTGCCCCTGGATCACCAATTCCCAGATACCCTGCGCCTGAGGGTACGCACAGTGGGTGCAGAGTGAGTAGTCCAGATCCCTGTTCTCCAGGGCTCCTCCCAGTTTCCTGGTCCTGGTAGGTCCCTCAATAGCAGGCTTGGGGCTGCTTGGTCCCTGTGAGCTTGCTGGAGAAGCAGGCCCCTCAAAAGAGTTATGAATGAATTGAAGGTGAGTCAATAAACGGAAGATCTCAATAACTGATTAAGCTTAATGAAGACTTGATCAAATGTAAGAAAGAATTCCAGGAGGATTAAGAAAATCAGAACTCGAACTGAAATCTTACCTCAAAAACAAGATGGACATGATGCAATATAACACAACAAAAACCAAAAATCAAATAGACCTTATAAAAACATCTCTACCCTCAATAACAGAGTTATTCCTGTGGAAGACAGAACCTCTCACTTGGAAGACAAGACAGAAGAAATTGATTGGGAGGCCAAAAACTTTGCTAAGTTCAAGAAATGAAGTGAACAGAATATGAGGGAACTGTGGGATACCCTAAAATGACCAAATATCCAGATCATGGGTATACCGGAAGTAGAAGAAATTCAGGCCAGAGGCATAGAGAACAGATTCAAAAAAATTATTGAAGAAAATTTTCCAAATCTCTCAAAAGAATGGCCCATCTAGATACAAGAAGCCCACAAAACACCAAATAGATAGGACTAAAGAAGAAAATCTCCAAGGCACATCATAGTTAAAACTCTTAATAATGAAAATAAAGAGAATGCTAAAAGCAGCAAGAGAGAAACAACTCACTACATACAAAGGCAATTCCATCAGAATTACCTCAGATTTCTCAATGGAAGACCTGAAAGCCAGAAGGGCCTGGAATAGAACACTTCAAAGTCAAAATACCTATGGCATTCAACTCCAGGTACCATAACCAGCAAAAGTATTCTTCATAATAGATGTTGAAAGGAAAACTTTCCATGAAAAAAGTCAACGCTAAGTTTATATGAACACAAAGCTGAACCTATAGAAAATACTTCAGGGAATACTCCACACAGAACAACCAATCTCAAGAACCAACAAGAATAAGATCACAATACCCAAAACAGACCAGGGTAAAAATAGTACAAAACACAAGAAAGCACCAAACTCCATAAAACACCTCATCATGGCAGGGATTAATTCAAACCTCATAGTAATAACCTTAAATATTAATAGTCTTAAGTCACCCATGAAAAGACACAAGTTATCAGGGTGGATCAAAAAACAAACAAACAAACAAAAAACACACACACACACACACACACACACACAAAACCCAGAACCCTTCTATCTGCTGTCTTCATGAAACTCACCTCATCACTGAAGATAGACACCTCCTCAGGGTGAAAGGATGAGAAATGATATTCCAAGCAAATGAAAAAAAACAAAACAAAACAAGAAGGTGTTGCTATATTAATATCTGATAAAATAGATTTCAAATCAAAAGTAATCAAAAGGATAAAGAAGGCCACATCTTACTCATCAAGGGAATGATCCAACATGAGCACATCACAATCATAAACCTATATGCACTAAACACAGGTGCACCACAGTTTATAAAACAAGATCTACTTGACAATAAAACAGAAATAAACACCAACACCATCATAGTTGGAGACTTCAATACTCCACTATCATCTATTGACAGATCATCCAAGCAAAAAAATCAGCAAGGAAATAATAAGTTCAACAACATCAGAGATCAACTACACCTAACATATATTTACAGAACTTTCCACCCCAATTCTGTAGAATACACTTTCTTCATAGGAGCTCAGGGACCTTCTCCAAAACAGACCACATATTGGACCATAAAGCATACCTCCATAAATTCAGGAAAATTGAAGTAATTCCTGCATCATACAAGATCACAATGCTTTAAAGCTAGAAATCAAAAACAAGAGACTTATCAAGAACTGCACTAGCTACTGGAGACTAAACAATGCACTTAAACAATGAATGTCATGTGGAAGAAATAAATGAGATTGTAAAATACCTAAAATTGAATGATAATGAAAACACAACCTGCCAAAACTTACGGGACACAAAGAAGGCAGTCTTAAGGGGAAAATTCATAGTGCTAAATGCCTTCATAACAAAGACAGAGATATCTCAAATTAATAACATAACTGTCCACCAAAAGGCACTGGAAAAACAAGTAGAATCCAACCTTAAGAACTCCAGAAAGAAATAAATAATCAAGTTGAGAGGATAAATTAATGAATTGGAAACTAAGAAAACAATTTTTAAAAATCAAAACAAAGAACTAGTTCGTTGAAAATAAACAAGATTGACAAACCCTGGCCAATATGATCAAGCAAAAAAAAAAAAAAAAAAAGAAGTCTCAAGGTAACAAAATCAGAAAAGGAGAGGTTACAAGAGACATCAATGAAATTGGAAGAATTATTAGGCCATACTTCCAAAATCTCTATTCCATAAAATTGGATAATCTGGAAGAAATGGATGAATTCCTAGACCCATGGCACCTACCAAAACTAAACTCAGAGCTGATTAATCTCCTTAATAAACCTATCATATCTATGGAGACTGAAAAGGTAATTAAAACCTCCCCAAAAATAAAAGTCCAGGGCCAATGGCTTCTCAGCCAAATTCTATCAAACCTTCATCGAAGAACTGAAACTAATTTTTCTCAAACTGTTTTGCATAATCAGAAATCCAGGAATCTTCTCTGACTCCTCTTATGAAGCTAGCATCTCCATAATACAAAACCAGACAGAAATGCAACAAGAAAACTATAGGTCTATATATCCATGATGAATTTAGATGCAAAAACCCTGAACAAGAAAAAAAAAAAAAAAAAAAAAAAAAAAAACTCAAGAAAGAAATCAAGGAGGTCTTGAGATGATGGAAAGACCTCCCATGGTCCTGGATAGGTAGAATTAATATTGTGAAAATAGCAACTCTATCAAAAGCAATTTACAGATTTAATGCAATACCAATAAAAACACCAGCATCATTCTTCACAGAGATTGAAAAAAACAATCTCAAAATTTATATGGAAAGGCAGCAGCTCTTGGATATTCAAACATATCCTTAGGGAAAAAACAAAACAAAACAAAACAACAACAGCAAAACAAAACGAAACAGAAAACAGTGCCTTTAGAGGTATCAACATACTCGATCTAAAGCTGTATTACAAAGCTATAGTAATAGAAACAGCATGGTACTGGCATAAGAACTGAAACCTAGACCAGTATAACAGAACTAAAGACCGAGACTTTGGCTCAAGTAACTGTAGCTATGTGATCTTTGACAAAGGAGCCAATGATGTAGACTGGAGAAAAGACAGCATCTTGAACAAATGGTGTTGGCCAAATTGGATGATCATAGACTCATCTCTCTCTACATAATAATCAAGTCCAAATGAATTAAAGACCTCAATATAAGACCTAAAACTCTTCTCCTGCTGGGAGAAAAAATAGGAGGCACTCTCCATGATGCAGGAGTGGGGGAAAACTTCCTAAACAAAACCCAGTAGCCAGGAAATTAGTCACTCAACCAATGGGATCTCATGAGGCTAAAAAGCTTTTGCACAGACAAACATGCAATAAGCAGAGCCAATAGACTGCCCACTGAATGTGGTTGTGGTTACTTTGTGTGCATGGATATTTGCATGTATCCAAGCTCACCAAATTGTATTCATTAAGTATATATTTTTATGAAATATATATGTATATATATTTAATGAATAAAATTTGGTGATATATATATAGTTAGAGTTCAGAAAATCTGTTTAAAAGGGGACTTTAAGGCTCAGGATATAGTGTAGATTAAAGGTACTTGCTTGCAATACCTGTTAGCCTGGGTTTGATTCCACAGTATCTATGTAGGGCCAGATGCAAAGTATGGCCCGTTTATCTGGAGTTCATTTGCAGCAGTGAGAGGCCCTGACATGCCCATTCTCATTCATTCAACCACCCATTTATTCATTCATTCATTCATTCTCTCTTTCTCTCTCAAGTAAATAAACAAATCAATAATTTTTAAAGGAGTTTTAAATAAATTTGTAAATAATCATGATAGACACAATAATTTTATTTCTCCTATAATGCGATAAACTAAGAAAATATTCCAAGATAATATTTACATTATATATTTATATTTGTTGGATTCTCATTTTTATTTTTTATTTTGGATACTTCCATACATTCTAAAAATCTATTTCATCTTATTTAATGTATTTTCATCTTATATTACCCCCCCAGTTACCTTCTCTTATTCCCCTTCACAAAAAAAAAAAAAAAAAAAACTTTCTTTTTCCCAACTAATCCCCTTCTTACCTTTATGCCCTTTTTATTTTTATTTTTTTTCTCATTGAGTTAAATTAGGGTTGCTTGCATGAGCATAGGTGGGTGTTTTTCTACTGGAATTTGGGGAAATTACCAGTTGTTCCACCAGTAGCTACTCTAGGAGGCATGGGGTTAACATAATACTTTATAATATCTTTAAACATTTAAGACGTTTTCCACATAAAAAAGACTGTCACCCCAAATCGTATAAGATTATTTATGGATCTTTAAGTATACTGTAATGTGTTTTATAGTGCTATGCATTCTATAAAGTACAACCATGAATGTTATCCCATTAAATGTCACTATTGCCCTTTGATGTAGGTAGCACATGCAACTTTATCTGATATTTTCTTGACAAAGAACAACAATACATGGAGAATTTAAAGTAGATTTACTAAAATCTCACAGTTAAGTTAAAAATGTAAGGATAAGACTCTTGTAGCTAAGACTTGTGATAATCTCTCATCTTATAGGCTGCCTGTGTTAGCCATCTTCACAATTTTATATAATATACTGTGTGGTATGTTTTGATATTGGCCTAGAAGTGTAAAGTTGTGTCCCCTTTTTAAACCCTGCTATGCGGTTTACATAATTAATTTTTCTGCCTCACACATTTTTTACATCCAAATACATCAAGTTTTGCATAATTTTATATCACATCTGTTCATGGAAAACTGTAGCTCTCCATCATAATCTTGTTCCAGATCAAACTATCTGAAAGCAATTGGCAATTTTTCTGTTTTCCTGTGAAATGCTGTAAGGGCACATGAACTTGTATGGGTCCCTGTAAATAGAGCTTATCAGAGAAGGCTCGGAGAAGTTTGAAGGAAGTGCAGGAGGGAGGGTCACTTTGGTTCTCTTGGCTGGAGGAGCCATCCAGTTGGGAGTCTTGTCTGGAGCTGAGTAGGGCTCTGGGGCTGGAATGGAGAGAGCAAGGATGGCATTCAGGAAGACACAGTATGGTTCAGATTATGCTGGCTTTTGAAGGTTTTATATACTGAGTCTAGATTTCCCTCAAAATTGCATAAGAATCCACTACAGGAGGATGAACAGAGAAAAGTTCCAAGCTGAGTTATATTTTAATTGTGTCTGGCTGTTTTCTGCTTTCTAAAGAAGAGATTGAAGGCATGGGGTGGAGGGGAGCACGTTCTGTAATGGGTAGACCAGTTAGGTAGCTGCTACAGTATAATATAAGCATAGGTTGTTGTCAGCAGAAAAATGATGAGAAGATGGGTGAAGGATTTATTTTCAAGGTTGACTAGGTAACATTTGCTATGGGATGTGAAAGACAAATGAAGAGACAAAGGCACTTAAAGCTTTAGGCTTGAGCATCTATAAATAGTAGAGTTTCTGTGAGGAGTTGTGGGGCAGACTGCATCAAGAGCAGTATGGAGAAGATATAAGTTGGATGTAAGAATCTGAGTGCAGATTGGGAAATTGGGTTATAAACATTATTTGAAACTAGGGGATCGGATAAATCTACAACAATAATTATCACATGAGTGCCTTTGTATGAGTAATGTCCCCAGATAGATTTTTTCTAAAATATTTTTAAATATTTTATTAATTTGAGAGAGAGAAAGAGGCAGAGAGAGAGAAAGAGAGAGAGAAAGAGAGAGTGAGCGAGCATGTCAGGGCTTCAAGCCACTGCAAACTAATTCCAGATGCATGTGCCCCATTGTGCATCTGGCCTACATGGGTGCTGGAGAATCAAACTGGGATCCTTTGGCTTTGCAGGCAAACACCTTAACCACTAAGCCATCTCTCCAGCCCACCCTCAGATACTTTTATCTTGGTGGTATTACAGTCCATTCAAACTAAGCTAAGTTTATGATTTGTTCCAACCAATAAAGCAACAATTTTGACTGGTCCTACCCATGCTAGGCCTTGTCATGAACAATGCCTGATCGTTTCCACTTTGGTGTCTTTGAGAGTCTTGATTAGCCATGTAAAAATTCCAGGTGTTCTACTGTACTGACCACACAGAGAGGGAGAGGTCTTGGTCCTCCCTGGAAGAGAATGGGAACCCAGAAGTCTGTGTGACACTAGATCCATTACTAGGCAAATTTCCTGTGAGTGAAGAAACCATCTTGGGTGGAAGTTAGTGGAATAGACCATATGCAGCATGTAAAGTCTAGAGAAGTTCCATACATACTTTTTCTGAACTCCTAAACCACAAGTTTTGGTTTAAGCTTTTAAGTCCTGTGTTAATTTTTTATGCATCAATCACTGCTTAAAATTGCATATAATAAATGAAAATGAAAGCAGAAGGGATTCCCATGGACTAAACATGGGCATTCCAGTGTTAACAGTGATAAAGACCCACCACTATAATAAATGAATCATGGTTACTACATGATCAAATTTTCACAAAGATGTGGCTACCTCTCTAGTGTCCACTACATATGGGTCACATCAGGAGTTCTATCAAATAGTTTTTATATGAATAAATGAATTATTGAGGGACGGGAAAATAAAAAGAGACTGCAATGATTTCATCTCTTAAGCAACTAAGAGAAAGAATTACTTAACTCATAGTTAAAACCCTTTCTTTTATCTAACAGTTTGATCTAGATTCCGCCTATATTTTCTAAGTTTCAACTTTTTTGTTCCACCAAAGGAAATGTTCTTCTCAGTAGAAAATATAAAACAAAAATTTCCCTCAGTCAATTGCAGTCACAGATGCCAAGCTCTATCAAAGGAATTAAAGAATCTCACTGCTTAGAATGACTGTACCAGTCAGTGTTCTTAATGTCAGGAAACAGAGATTCTCCTTGACTAATTTGATCAGGAAAGTTTAGTCAGGGGATATCATGTGGCTATATCCCAACTCAGCAGATTTTACAAATGGGCAGGAACAGGTGATATGGGACAGCCAGAGCCAGAGTCACCATCATTCCATGAAACTGTGGACTGAGCACTTGCCACCACCATGACTGGTTTGAAAATGGCCCTTGCTTCTTAGGTTACTTTCCTGGTTACCATGATGACTAGATGGTATTACTGTGCTAATACTAACAAATATAACATTCATATTCTTGTTGTCTCTTTGGGTTGCCTTCCAGTCATAAGTCAGGACTGTTTCTGTATGTTTGACTGAGATGAGGTCACATGCCATTTTTTGATTACATAGGACTCCAAGAAAGTGAGTGTACAGCATGTTTTGGCTTTTGTAATGGTGGATGGGTCCTGTCTCCCATCAAGATTCATAATCCAAGGAATTTTCCCAGTGTATAGCATGCTTTCAAGCACAAGGCATGCTCTCCTTGTTTCCCTCAACCATCTCAGAAATTTATGTAATTTTATGACCTAGTCCTAGATAAATGTGATGTAAATGAAAGGGGGCATATTTACATATACTTTGTTCATGGTTTTTAAGAATTCATCTAAGTGCAGATAAGTGAGAGTGATGCTAGCTTTGAAAAGGCAGTTGAGAACAAAACTCTTAATTAGTAAGACACAAAGCTTAAATATGTTTAGACCTTAAGTTCTAAAGTCTTCATTTTTCTGAATAAGAAACAATGATATTAATTTTTTATCAAATGTTTCATAAGGACTGTGATAAAGATCCTCAAAAACAAGTAGACATGAAATCCCAGAATTCATTATTATTTTTCCATTTATATCTGATATAATCAGAAGGTTCTTAATTTTTCAGTTTATCTCTGATATAATCAGAAGATTATACTTTTTTTTAGTTTGTCTATGGTTGAACAACTTTCCTCAAATCTGTGGATTAATGACTTGGCATCAGTGAGGAGAGAAGTCAATTAGGGTGTGCTAGAGGGCATTGTCCTTGACCTTATTCTACTTGAGATTTTACCAGTGACTCAGACCAAGATGTGTAGTAGCATGCTTGACCTGTCTGTGTGCCTGTCAAAGCTAGGAGCAATAATTAACACTTAGAATGATATGATCAAGGGTCAGAAGAGTATCTGATGTTATGAAACTAGCCCAAACAGTGAATTTCTGTGCAAGCCAGTGTATTTGATTCTTTTAAAAAAGGGCAGCGTGACACTATAGTCAGAGAAAATGAAGTATGTTAACTTTTACAAACAATTACTTTAAAAATAGACAAGGAATATCTTCATCTTGGTGTGAGCTAACACTGAGATGTAGCTACAAGAGGAAGGTAAGCCAGTGCCAGTGTGGGGCATTTTGACAGGAACTGGAGCAAAGCAGAGTAGATACAGAGGTTTGATGAGATGGCAAAGTTAAGAGTAGTAAAAGTAAACTTACTCAGGAGAATGAAATACTAATAGAGACTAGAGGAATGGGTAGTGTACATATTCCAAAAAGGGTGAGAAAGCTCATTTTCAGAGGTTAAGGAGGCTGCTTTTAGCTTAATTCTGGGATGAGCACTTCATTGCTTTGTGTTACTAGTAAATTAAGTTCATTTCCTTGTATGTAATGAACGTCTTATCCTTAAAGTGTTTGCTCAAGTAGAGGCTGGACAGAACCACCTCTGAAATACAATAGGGAAGCTTCTTAACCTGTGTTGCCTGCGTTGCAAGGAAATATGTGATTTAGGTGTCTTATTTCATAAGATGCCTCCATTTTGCAAACAGGGAAATTGAGGCTCAGAGTGAGCTGCTTCTTGCTCTTTGCTGTGGCTGCAGTTCATCTCCTCCTGAGTTGAACATCCAGGTTTAGGTAGCAAAGTGTTGCATGAGTAAACTTGTCTTATTGGTCATAATTTTTTTTTTTTCGAGGTAGGGTTTCACTCGATTCCAGGATGACCTGGAATTCACTATGTATTCTCAGGGTGGCCTTGAACTCACAGTGATCCTCCTACCTCTGCCCAGCATTTGGGAGGAAGAGGTAGGAGGATCGCCGTGAGTTCAAGGCCACCCTGAGATTACATAGTGAATTCCAGGTCAGCCTGGGCTACAGTGAGACCCTACCTTGAAAAACCGAAAAATAGAAAAGCCAAAAAAAAAAAAAAAAAAAAGAATACGCAAAATGCTGTATAGTGTGTGTATGTGAGAGAGAGAGAGAGAGAGTGTGTGTGTGTGTGTGTGTGTGTGTGTGTTTCTGGGATCATCTGGGGCTAGATGACCTCCATGAGCCACTTAGGTTTATGTGTGATGGAACTGTAACATATTTACTGAAAACAGTTGTAAGGCTGGACTGGACTGGACTCAGACTTTACAGGAGCATTTTAGGGATGTTTTTGTTTCATGCATGGAGAGCTAGTTTTGTGGTCTGTTGAGTACATATTCTGAAGGGAAGCTTGTCATTCAGAACCAAGTACCAAATGTGAATGAACAGATGTAGACATTGTGGAAGACTGAATGTGCAGGCAGCATAGCATACAAGTCTTCCTAACCATAAGGAGAAATTGAAGAAATGAAAAGGAAACAAGCTAGTTTTCAAACAGTGTTTTTTAAATGAACTCTATGTTTTCTCTAATTGGTAGGATAAAGTCAATTAATATTTCTTCTGTCCTTTTCCCTGGTTACTTTCTTATCTGATAAATCATTTCCAACTGTTGGTTCCCCTATGCTGGTTGCTGTGTTGCTTTTCTTTCCATTGGTATCATCCCTGTATTCCACATTTCAGTTTCATTTCAAGTGTCTTCACTCCTTCTTTGCTGACCCTCCTCCTAATTCAGGATTTTAATCTATATACCCTAAAAGGGAAGTGTACATTGTACAAGGGAGATACACATTGTATCTCTTTTGTTTTGTTTTAATTTTAACTCTTTATAACTTTATTTTTGAATTTTATTAAACCACAGACATTTAGTGGTAGTAAATTCACAGAGAGGTTAAGAACAGTCATAAACAGAGAATTTCTTTGGATAGAAAAGAACACAGTTGTCATTTTATTTTTTTCTCACAGGAAATCTTATTATATCTCTTTTTAAAATATATCTTTATAGATTTATTTATTTATTTTCAAGCAGAGAAAGAGAGACAGACAGAGAGAATGGCATACCAGGGCCACTACAAATGAACTCCAGATGCATGTACCACTTTGTGCATCTGGCTTTACATGGGTACAGGGCAATCAAACTCAGGTAGTTAGGCTCTGAAGGCAAGTGCCTTAACCACTGAGATATCTCTCCAGCCTTGTTATATCTCTTAAGAAAGCAATAATCTTAAAAATCTGTGCCTGTTAGGGAAGATGGGAGGAGGCAGGAAAGTGATGTGTAAATATATAAAACTGACTGTGATGATCAGAGTGGGGAAATTAGAGAAAAGCTTTAGATAAAGGTATGGAAGTTGATATTTGACGAAAATGCTCAAGATTAGGATGAAGACAATAATTCCAATTACCTTCCCATTAAGTATGATTAGGCCACTCAGTAACTGGAGAAAACATCTAGAAAATTTGGCTCTAAGTGGGAAAGTAACATTCAAACATTACACATTGGTATGTAGCATTCAAAATGGAGTGGTGATGACATTTCACCAGTTTTCAGAAGTCAATAAGTACACTATATTTTATAACACTAAATGTGCAACATTCTAATATCTATTTCTTTTATCCTATTTATTTTTCAAAAAGTTATTATTTTTAAAATTTCACAAGTATTTATTTAAAATCACATAACATTTTAGTTTAATATATGTTATATGCTTTGGTAAAGGTAAAGGAATATTAAAACATTCTACATTTAAATCATTCATTTTTTAGGTAATTGTTATATTTGTATATAGCTTACAAGCTTAACTATGAAAGATGCTTTAGCTTATTAGTTTGTAAATCACTGCATCATTTGGTAAATTCATTCACATTAATGTTACAAAGTATATAACTTTTTGCTACTTACCAGCTGTCATAGTTTATCAAACGTGACAAGGATCATGAGAGTGAAGATATTTGAAGTAACTGTGATTAGATTATTGTCTACTCATCAAAATTTTATACACATAAGTAGGGTCTAATGTGTGTCATTGTTAGAATGTCTTATCTAGTTAGAAAATATTTATGCTTACTAATTGACATTTATTGTGACTTGCTTTAATAATTGTAGAAAGTTGATATATAGAAATGTGCATGCATATATTGGAAATATTTTAAAGGCAAGAAGTATAAGGAAATATATGATTGTCCACATATGAAATTTAAAAATGTATACATTTTTTATTTTCATCATGTATAATTGCTATTGACTGCATTTTTAGAAAACGAACTTCAATGTTATGCACTTCCAGATTAATTTTCTCCATTCTCACTTGTGCATGCATCCAGTTCTACATACCCGACAGATGCTAGTGACTCATTTCTGTTTCATAATTCAGGAACTAAAAAGCTAAATAGTCATAGTTACTATTTGCTAAGTAATATTTTTCTATCATTTTTTTCTTTTTCGTTTTAGCACTTTAAAAAAAAAAATTGAGCCAAGCCCAACATTCTGGCCTTTTTTATGCAAGAGGGAGAGAGAGAGAGAGAGAGAGGGAGGGAGAGAGAGCGCATGCCAGGGCCTCCAGCCACTGCAGTTGAACTCCAGATGTGTGCACCACCTTGTGTACATGTGCAACCTTGCATGCTTGCATCACTTTTTGCATCTGGCTTACGTGGGACCTGGAGAGTGGAACATGGGTCCTTAGACTTAGCAGTCAAGTGCCTTTACTGCAAAGCCATCTTTCCAGCCCTGTTTTTATCACTTTTCACCCTAATTATTATTTTATGTTTAAGGCATACTCAGGGATATTTGGAAGCTTGAGTTTATTGTCTTTTCTCCTCTCATTGCATTACCTTTTTCTTTAGATAGGGAAACAGAAGCAGTGAGGAAAGACAATGTTGGTAATTTAGTTAGAATTTTGAGAAATATATTTAAAGTTAATCTAAATCTGACAAGATGGAAATTCAACAGTACAGAAAGAGGAATATGGAGAATATGATTATTAATAGAAAAAGTAGTGGAAAATAACAGACTAGAGATCTTTACTTTTATTACTCAATCAGATTTCAGCTGATTAAATAGTACTATAAATTGGAAGAAAATTATAAAGGGTTCAAATGACTCCTTTGTCCTTCTCATGACAATAGTGCATCAGTACAAAATAAATAAGCAGTAAAGGGACAGGAACACAATCAATTTATTGTATGTTAACATACTAAAGTTCTAAATGAAAAAGTATTGGGGCTGGAGAGATTGCTTAGTGGTTAAGGCACTTGCCTGTGAAGCTTAAAGACACGGGTTCGATTTCCCAGTACCCATGTAAGCCAGGTGCACAAGGTGGTGTATATGTCTGGAATTCATTTGCAGTGGCTAGAGGCCCTGGCGTGCCCATTCTCTGTCTTTCTCTCTCTCTCTCCCCCTGTCTGTCAAATAACTAAAATAAAATATTTTAAAAAATAATTTAATCAGGGGCTGGAGAGATGGCTTAACAGTTAAACGCTCGCCTGTGAAGCCTAAGGACCCCGGTTCAAGGCTCTATTCTCCAGGACCTACGTAAGCCAGATGCACAAGGGGGCACATGCATCTGGAGTTCGTTTGCAGTGGCTGGAGGCCCTGGAGTACCCATTCTCTCTCTCTCTCTCTACCTGCCTATTTCTGTATCTCTCTCTCTCTCTCTCAAATAAATAAATAAAAATAAATAAAATATTTTTTAAAAAAATAATTTAATCAGAAATGTTAGTGTAACATTTTATGATAAACATGGTAAATATTACCTTGTTTGTATTTTGCCACAAAGACAGTTTAGAGTTTATTTTACTATAGAATATAATGAATAAATCAATGGGATACTAATAAAAGTAGAATAAATATTTTAAAAATAATATGAGAAATGAAGATTGTAATTGAATATATTTTATTAATATATTATGTAATAATATATTTTATGGATATATGATTGATATCCAATATACAATAAATAATTATTGCATGTACAGTAATATATTTTATGGACACAGTCTCTTTCTCTATATATATATAAACATATATATATATATATATATATATATATATATATATATATGAGAGTGAACACATACACACACATATATTTGTGTGTGTGTGTGTGTGTGTGTATGGAGAGAGAGAGAGAGAGAGAGAACATACAAGAGACAAAGAAAGAGAGGAGAAAGGAGAGAATGCATGACTAGTTTGGTGTTAAATATGTTCTGATTAAATTATCACCACCACTTAGACTGTAGAAGTAATCCATAATCTCCTCAGAGTTTGTTCTGCAATCTTTGTGTGTCAAGAAAAGTTAGCATAAGAGCTACCATCAGAAAATGTTATGAATACAACACAGTACTATTAACGCTAGTAGACGTCTTGCACATTGATTTTGCATGACTGAAGCTTTATACACTTTCACCATCATTTCTTTCATTCAGCCCTTAGATGCTGGCAATCACATATTTACTCCATTTCAATGAATTTGGCCATTTTAGATTTTAAAGCAAAATGAGAAATGAAATTCTGCAATATTTTATCTTACCTTCCTAGCTTATTTCACTTGGCATAACATCCTCCTGGTTTAATCATTTTCCACAAGTGGCAGGATTTTCTTCATTTTAAAGTGTGAATAGTATTTCATTTTACATACATATGATATTGTCTACATCTGTCAATGGACATTTATGTTGTTTCTATATCTTCACTATTAGAACTATCTTCTTCAAACATTGTTTATTTAGTTGAAAAATGAGAGAGATAGAGAAACGAGAGACAGACAGAAAGAATAGGTGCACCAGGGCCTCCCACTGCATACGAACTCCAAATGCATACTCCACTTTGTACATCTGGCTCTGTGTGGGTACTGGGGAATTGAAGGGCAAGTTCCTAAATGGCTGAGCCATCTCTCCAGACCCTATCTTTTAATTTTGTCCACCTCTTGAAAAATAATTTTTTTGAGGAAAAATAACAAAGATGAATGAGCAGCTCTTCTGTGTAAGGGCTGTAACAATTTTTCATTTTATGTACCTTTTACTAACAATTATAGTAGATACTCTGTATGTCTTTGCCAATTCCCTGTGAAGTGTGTGTGTGTGTGTGTGTGTGTGTGTGTGTGTGTGGTGTATGTAAGACAGTCATTTTTCAAGGTTTTCAGTAAAATACTGAATATGCAGTATATGTAGACACAAAGATATAGTAGCCATATCTTTCTTTATTGGAGGACTTGTTGCCTAGCTATTGGAAATTATATTAATACCTAGAGCTGTTAGTCTCTCTGGAGTCTGTCTCCCTGAATGAGGGTATGCCTTTTCCTAGCATCCTATATGAGATGAGGAATGGTGGTGATAATGTAAAGCCCTGGCATTTTAGCCAGTGCAGACAGGGCCACTCTGATGCTAGATTGGCCAACAGTTGGGATTCTTTATTCAAACTTACATCCATCTTTTTCATTACAGCTATCTTTATTTTTTCTTTTTATTTAATTTTATTTTGTTCTTTTTTATTTGATGAACATACTATACTTTTGCCCTCATTTGGATAACCCACCCTAAGTCAAAAAATGAGAAACACTATGATTAGATTTTTAACCTTCATTTTTACCTGCTTTTATTATCTTTTAGTAATGTTTCAGTCAGAGTTTGGGGTTCTTATTTAATAATTACCATTATATAAGATATGATATCAGAATACAGGGTATAGCACAATTTCTAGAAATGTCAATTGTAAAAGAGAAGTAATTGAACAATTTGAAAAAAATCATTCTTTTAAAGATAATGAATTCTTATCAGAGTTCTTTCAAAATGTAATGCAAATATGCATATGTATTCAAAATACCTTCATATATATATATTATTTAATTTATTTATTTGCAAGCACAGAGAGATAGAGAAAAGAGAGACAGACAGATTGGGTGCACCAGGCCTTTTAGCTTCTGCAAACGAACTCAGGCGCATGTGCCACTTGTGTATCTGGCTTTATGTAGCTACTGGGAAATTGATCCTAGGTCAGTAGGTTTTGGAGGCAAGCATCTTAACTGTGGAGCCATCTTTCCATCTCCCTTCCTACATTTATATTACAGTATCAGTAAATACAGTATTGAGTAAGACATGACTAATGACAAACACTATAGTTCTCTTCTCTGGAAGAATATACCACCTTTTCCTATGAAGCTGGGGCATTACATGTACCTTGCTCTGACCAACAAATTTTGACAAAAGTTATTTGTCATTGTGGCATAACTTGGCCTATTCTGACTAACATACCCCAATTGTTTTACTATTTAACCACCCCAAAGGAAACAGTGGTACCATGTGTTATTTTGGGATAATAATAATTTATGCTGATATACATGTCTTTTGTGGTTATTTATAAATTTATGTTTATGTGCATACTCTTGTCATATCCTACATGCTCCCATTTTAATCTTTTGTAATCACTGACATTAATGCTACAAGAATAAATGTGACTATGTATCAGTAATTATTCACATTTTAATAAATATGTACCCTTTGTAGTATTCTTGATTCTACTTCCAGAAATGGTATTCTAGTAATCACTTGGTCCTGTCAAGGGTCCAGTATATGTGCAGTCACCTTCCTTCTCAGGTTTGGTGTATGCTGATTTGCATGATAGAAATTATTATAACCAGTCCCATATGATGATTATGATAGTAATATGCCAAGCCCACTACTTAGTTTAGAAATACATATTGAAAATTTTACCCCAGATACTCTAGTAAAACTTGATATATTTGTATTAGGTCTATTTTTGTTGAATTTGAACAAAATTAGCTACTTTTAAAATGTTGGGTATGTTGGAGACATGGCTCAGCAGTTAAAGGTGCTTATGTGCCTTGGTTTAATCCCTAGTACAAACTTGAATTTTTACACATTAAATTGGAGAAACCTAAACAGCTTTGCTCCTTTATGTATACTATATTGAAGTAATTAAGAAAATGTGTAGTTTGATTTAGAAATCAGAGATCCTACTGACCGTGGTGGCATATACCTATTAATCCCAGAAAATAGGAGGCAAAGGCAGAAGGATCATTACAAATTTGAAGCTTGCCTGGTCTACATAATGAGTACCAGGCTAGTCAGGACTATGTAGTAAAAGCCTGTCTAAAGACAGACCGACAGGCATGTGCATGCGTGCTCACGCGTGCGCACACACACACACAACACATAAACAAATGAACAGACAAAAAAAAACAAAAGTAAAAAGTATATCTATATCTAAAAGTACTTATGTTTCACATATCCCATAGGAATAGCTACAAATTGACTTTTGCATAAAATATATGCCAAACAAATATTTCAGTACTTGCCAAGACTTTCCAGAAAATCACTGTCATTCTGAATTGTGTATTGTTTCCAACCAGGAAGATGCATTGTTAATATACATTTATTTTTCAAGCTATTACTGTCCTTTAAGACTATTTTTATTTGTCCCATCTTGGAATTTGTAAGCCATAGCCCTCATCCTACAGCTCATCAGATTGGAATGACTAGGTTGAAAAACTCCACAGTATTTTGCATAGTAAGACTTTAATAGCATGGCTTTCACTGTAGTCTTCTCTAGTACCCTGGAAAAAGCCTCCTAATGATACGAGGAAGGTTATAAATGCTTCATTTACTTAAGAGAAAGACTATATTGGCATTTATATAATGGTCATTATTATTTTTCTCATAGTCCATCAGTGATTTCATAAGTACTAAATATTTATCTTTGTTAATTTTTATCTTTATCAATTTTATAATATTTCACTCATTATAAGAGTTGGAGATCAATACAGATTTTTCTGATGATATACCAAATATAATGGACATATTTAGTGGATATATCATGTGTTGGTACCAACCTTTCCCTTGGCAATTGTCTTTCTGTGATTGTTTGAGTCTGCTGAGTATGATCTGTTCCAAGTTCATCCATTTTTCTACAAATTTCATTGTATCATTTTTTTCTTACTGCTGAATAGAATTCCATTGTGTAAACTTCTTTATCCATTCATCCAGTGGTAGACACTTGGGTTGATTCCAGTTCTTAGCTATTATGAATTGACTGGCTATAAACATGGTTGAGCAAATATCTCTGTAGGGAAGCATGGGTCATTTAGGGTAAATGCTCAGTAAGAGAATAACTGGGTGTGTTGGCAGCTCTATATTCATCCTTTTCAGGAATCTCTGTATTGATTTCCACCAACAGTGAATGAGGGTTCCTATTACTCCACATCCTCACCAACATTTGTTGTTTGATTTATTTAATGATTGTCATCCTTACTGGAGTAGGGTAGAATTGCATAGGTGTTTTAATTTGCATTTCTTGATGGTTAGGAATGTTGAACATTTTCTTAAGTGTTAGACATTTGTATTTCTTCCTCTGAGAACTCTCTATTCTCTATCCCATTTTTGAATGGGTTATTTGACTTTTTATTGTTTAGTCTTTTTGAGCTATTTGTAGATAATAGATATTAGGCCTTTGTTAGTGGTATAGGTGGCAAAACTTTTCTCCCATTCTGTGAGTAATCTAATGGCTCTGCTTATGGTGTATTTCTCTGTATTTCAGCATGAAAGATCTCATTGAGTGATTATTTAATTTCCTGGGCTACTGGGATTTTGTTCAGGAAGTCTTTCCCCACTCCTGTATCATGAAGAGTTTCTAGTTTCTCCTATTAGTAGGAGAAGATTTTCAGGTCTTATATGGAGGTCTTTAATCCATTTGGAGTTGAATTTTGTATATAGTGAGATGACTGGGTCAGGTTTCATTTTTCTACATGTGGTTATCCAATTTGTCCAGCACCATTTGTTAAAGATGTTGTCTCTCATCTAGTCTATATTATTGCCATCTTTGTCAAAGATCAAGTTGCTATAGCTGCTTGACCTAAGGTTCGGGTCTTCAATTATGTTCCTTTGATGTCTATTTCTGTTTTGATGCCAGTAACATGCTGTTTTTGTTACTATGGGTTTGTAGTGTAGCTTTACATTGGGTATGATGATGCTTCCAGAGGTGTTTCTTTTGCTGAAGATACATTTGGATATCTGAGGCCTGCTTCCATTCCATATGAATTTTGAGATCATTTTTTCTATTCCTGTGAAGAATGATGCTGGAATTTTTATAAGTATTGCATTAAATTTGTATATTGCTTTTGGTAGAACTGCCATTTTCGCAATATTCATTCTGCCTATCCAGGAGCATAGGAAGACTTCCCATCTTCTCAATTCTTCCTCAGCTTCTTTTATGTTTTTATATTTCATTTTATAGGTCTTTCACATCCTTGATTAGTGTTATTACAAGATATTTAATTTTTTGTTGCTATTGAAAATGGGACACACTTGCTGATTTCTTTCTCTGTATATTTTTTCTTTGTATATAGAAGGGCTACTGACTTTTTGTGTTAATTTTGTATCCTACCACTTTACTGAAGGAATTAATCACCTTTAGAAGTTTTGAGATGGTGAATTTTGGGTCACTTATGTACAGGATCATGTCATCCTCAAAGAGGGCTAACTTGACTTCTTCCATTCCAATTTGTATTCCTTTTATTTCTTTCTCTTGTCTTACTGCTTGGGCTAGTACTTCTACTACTATGTTGAAGAGCAGCAGTGAGAATGGGCACTGCTGTCTTGTTGCCAATCTCAATGGGAACTCCTTGAATTTTTCCCCATTGTGTATCATTTGGGCTTTAGGGGCTTTATATATAGCTTTTATTGTGTTGAGATATAAACCATCCATGCCTATTCTTTCCAGTGTTTTGGTCATGAATAATATTGTATTTTGTCAAAGCTCCTCTGCATCAATTGACTTGATCATATGGTTCTTATGGTTAAGTTTATTTATGTGGCTGACTGATTTCCATATGTTGAACCATCCCTGCTTCCCTGGGATGAAGCCTACTTGATCAAAGTGGATAATGCTTTTGATGTGTTGTTGAATTTGGTTTGAAAGATTTTGTTCAGGATCTTTGCATCTAAGTTCATCAGGGATATAGGCCTGTAGTTTTCCTTTCTTGTATCTGTCTGGTTTTGGTATTAGGGTGATGCTAGCTTCATAAAAGGAGTTGGGTAACATTCCCTGTTCTCTGGATATGTGAAACAGTTTGAGAATAATTTGTTTCAGTTCTTCAATGAAGGTTTGATAGAATTCAGTTGAGAAGCTATCTGGTCCTGGACTTTTTTTTTGGGGGGGGTCTTTTATTAACTTTTTAATCTTAATGGATATAATAGTTTGGTTAGGAGACTAATCTGCTCTGAATTCAGTTTTGGTACGTAGTATGTGTCCATCTACTTCTTCTGGATTACCAATTTTGTGGAGTAGAGGTTTTGCAAATAAATCCTGATGATTCTTCCAATTATATTGATGTCTATTGTGACTTCTCCTTTTTTACATATAATTTTGTTAATTTGAGACTTCTCTTTTTCTTGGTTGATCAAATTGGCCATATGGTTTATTTTTTTCAAAGAACCAGCTCTTCTTTTCATAAACTTTCTTAGTTTGTAATTCATTAATTTCTTCTCTGATCTTGATTATTTCTTTCTTCTGCAACTCTTTGGGTTGGATTCTTCTTGTTTTTTCAACACTGGTGGATAGTTAGGTTATTAATTTGGGATCTCTCTGTCTTTGTTGTGAAGGCATTTAGTACTATGAATTTTCCCATTTAGGACTGCCTTCATTGTGTAACATAAGGTTTGGTAAGTTGTTTTCTCATTATCATTCAATTATAGAAATTTTACAATTTCTTTTTTGATTATTTCTACTACCCATGTATTGTTTATAAGTGTGTTGTTCGGTCTTCAGAAGTTGGTGAAATCCCTGAAGCTTCTTTTGTTGTTAATTTCTAGCTTTACAGTATTGTGATCATATGTGATACAGGAAATTACATCAATTTTCCTGAATTTATGGAAGCATGCTTTATGGTCTAATATATGATCTATTTTGGAGAAGGCTCCATGGGCTGCTGCGAAAAATGTGTATTCTGTACAATTGGGGTAGAAAGTTCTGTAGATGTCCATTAGGTCAAGTCGATCTATGGTGGTGTTGAGCTCTTTTACTTTCCTGTTGCATTTCTGTTTTGAAGATCTGTCTATTGGTGATAGTGGAGTCTTGAAGTTTCCAACTATGATGGTGTTGATGTGTTTATTTCTGTTTTGTTGTCAAGTAGGTTTTGTTTTATAAACTTTGGTGTATCTGTGGTTGGTATATATAGATTTATGATTGTGATGACCTCTTATTGGATCATTCCCTTGATGAGTAAGAAATAGCCTTTGTCCTTTTTGATTACTTTTGGTTTGAAGCCTGTTTTATCAAATATTAATATAGGAACACCTTCTTGTTTATTATTTCCATTTTCTTGGAATATCATTTTCCATCCTTTCACCCTGTGGAGCTTTCTGTCTTTACTGATGAGGTGGGTCTCTTTAAGATAGCAAATGGAAGGGTCCATTTTTCTGATCTACCCTGTTAACTTATGTCTTTTGACGGGTGATTTAAGCATGCTAATATTTAAAGTTATAATTCTGAGTTTGGTTTAATCCCTGCCATGATGAGATACTTTATGGGGTTTGGTGCTATCTTGGGCTTTTTTATTTTTTTGAGCCTTGGTCTAGTTTTGATTATTGTGATCTTCTTCTTGTAGGCTCTTGAGAATGGTTTTTTGACTGTTCTATGTGGAGTATTCCCTCAAGTATTCTCTGTAGGTTTGGCTTTGTGTTTATATAACCATAGAGTTGACTTTTACCATGGAAAGTTTTTCTTTCACCATCTATTATGAGGGCTACTTTTGCTGAGTACAGTAGTTCAGGTTGGAAGCCATAGTTTTTTAGACTTTGACGTGTTCCCTCCCAGACACATCTGGCTTTTAGGATTTCCATTGAGAAATCTGAGGTAATTCTAATGGGCTTTTCTTTTTACATAATGTGTTATTTCTCTCTTGCTACTTTTAGAAATCTCTCTTTTTTTTGTTGTTTAGAGTCTTAATAATAATATGTCTTGGAGAGTTTCTTCTTTAGTCCATTCTGTTTGGAGTATTGTTAGCTTCTTTATCTTTTTTTAAATAATTGTTATTATTATTATTATTATTATTATTATTATTATTATTATTTTAGTTTTCGAGGTAGGGTCTTGCGCTAGCACAGGCTGACCTGAAATTCACTATGTAGTCTCAGGGTGACCTTGACCTCACAGTGATCCTCTTATCTCTGTCTCCTGAGTGCTGGGATTAAAGGCATGTGCCACCATGCCTGGCAGCTTCTTTATCTTGATTGGACTCTCTTTTAAGAGTGTGGTGGGAAAATTTTCTTTGATAATTTTGTTGAATAAGTTCTCTATGCCTTTCTTCTGATTTTTTTTTCCCATCTGGTGTACTCATGACCTGAATGTTAAGTCGTTTTAGGGTATCCCAAATGTTCTGTTCACAAGATTGTTTGAATTTACTTATGTTTTTGGCTTCCAAACTGTTTCTTCTGTCTTGTCTTCCAGCTCTGAAGTTCTGTCCGCCACATGATAAACTCTGTTCTTGAGAGTTTCTAGAGAGGTTTTCACTAGCTCAATTTGGTTTGCATTTTCTGTTGCCCTTTTCTGCATAGCATCCATCCCTTTGTTGAGTTCCAATTTTAGGTCATGTTTGATTTTCTATCTTTTTTTCTTTTTAGTTTTTGGAGAGAGAGAGAGACAGATAGAGAATGGGTGTGCCAGTGGCCTCTCAGCTGCTATTAACAACTCCAGACATGTGCACCCCCTTGTGGGCAAGTGCAGCATTGTGCCCTTGCATCACTCTGCATCTGGCTAAATGTGGGACCCGGAGAATCGAGCAGGTGTTCTTAGGCTTAGCAGGCAGGTGCCTTAATCACTAAGCCATCTCTCCGGTCCCATGTTTGATTTTCTTAATGCTTCTTGGAATTCATTCTTGCATTTACTTATGTCTTCATTAAGCTTAACCAACTGGTTATTGAGATCCTCAATTTTTTGGCTTAACTTCAGTTCTCTTATGTCTCTTTTGAGGTCTCTCTGGGTTTTTTCCATTATTTCAAGTCTAGTGAAGACAGCTGTGGGGATTTGATTTATGTGACTGTTGGTTTTTTGTTAATTTGCTACCTTTTCTGCCATTTCCTTGGTCAAGGTCATAATCTTTTGTCTTCATTTTGGGGTTCTAGTCCTGTTTTTTGCTCTATGTTTTCATTGGAGATTTCCATTGTAGGACTAGACAACCATGTTAGAGCTCCCTCCATTTGATGTTTTGTGTTGTTTCTTTTGAGTTGTGGTCTGCACATCACAATTTGGAAATCTTATGTAATTAAGGAGGAAGAAAGCATTGTCCCTTGTAGTGTTTTCAGTGAGTGTTCCATTTTATATTTGAATAGAATAGGCTAATGATGTCTTTATATTTTGATATGCATAAGTTGTGAAGGGCGTAAGTACACCAGTTTCTCTGGGCTGGTACTTAATACTAAAGGTGGGATTGGAGGTTTGGGATCCCTTTGACTTGGTTAGTTGTGTCTTGCCTGTGGCTCCAGGGCCATAGCACTTGCCCTTTTTCTCCTAATAAACCTGGATGGGTAAGGTTATGGAGGACTCACTGGTTCCCCCAGGCATTATATGTTCTAGAAATATTTATTTTTATTTATTTAATTATTTATTTGACACAGAGAAAGGGAGAGAATGGGTGTGCCAGGGCCTCTAGTCACTTCAAACAAACTCCAGACATGTGTGCCCCCTTGTGCATCTGGCTAATGTGGGTCCTTGAGAATTGAACCTGGATCCTCTGGCTTTGTAGGCAAACACCATAACTGCTAAGCCATTCCTCCAGCTTTGTTCTAGAAATACTTTTGTGTGTACGTACATACGTGTGCGTGTGTGCGTGTGTGCGTGTGTGCGTGTGTGCGTGTGTGTATTCATGCTCATGTGTGTTTGGGTCATGTATGTGTAGGTGTGTTTGTGTGTATGTGAATGAAGAAGTCAGAGGTCAACGTCAGATATCTTCTTCAGTTGCTCTCCACCTTATTTTTTGAGAAAGGATCTTTTTTTTTCTTTCTCCCTTATTAACTATTACTTTTATGGACACAGCATGTGTTGGTACCATCATTTCTCTCCTCGCTTTCCCCATCCTGCTGAGGGCTCTCCTCAGGGGTATTGCTGGTGTTCCCCATGGGGATGTGTGTTATTAGTTGTGAGAGCAGCAGTCAGTCATTGGTGGGGGGCCTGAGAAATGCCTCTGGATATGTGCAAGAGCCTCCCACCCCCATGGCTTTTAGAATCTTTCTATCTCCTCTTCCATAAAATTCAAGACAGTGTCTTTTCATGAACCTAGAGCTTGCTAATTTGCCTAGGCAAGCCCAAAGACCTTCCTGTTTCTGCTTTTCCAGGGCTGACACTACAAGTGCATGCTGCCACATCTTACTTTTATTCATGGGTTCTAGGATTAGCATTCAGTTTCCTATGCTTTCATGGCAAGCTCTTTACTCACTGAGCAATCTCCCCTATTTCATGTTTTCTAAGCCATGTATCTAGTCCAACCAGTCCCTGTATGAGTGCTATCTTCTTCTTCTTTTCAACTAGTCCCTTTTCTGTTTTTAGGTCTATTTTCCTTCTTTTCCATTAATATGGCAACATGTTAATGGACATAGAATTGTGCAGGACTGTGCAGATAATAATTTCCACCATGAAATCACAAATGCAACTACCATATCATGTATACAAGGTAGCGTTTATTTCATTGCACTCCTTCCCATTCGCTAGCTCTTACGTTCTTTCTACCCCCTCTTCTGCAGTGTTCCTTGAATCTAGGAGGGGGTGATATAGATGTCTTATTTAGTCCTGAGCACTCAATAGTCACTTGTTGTCAGCACTCACTTTCTGCAAAAGGAAACTTCTCTGACCAAAGGTGTGATCAGCACTAATCATTGGTTGTAAGCACAAATATTTAGAGGCAGTATGATGGGTTCAATATTTCTATTTAGTTAAACAGTAGCAGTAGCTTTCCCCTTGGGACCTATGACCTTCCCAGCAATAGGCTTTGATTAGTCTTTCAGTACCAGGAATGGATTCCCTCCTGTGTAACAGACCTTAAGTCCATAATTGTCATACCACAGTTGCACCAGAGGGCACATCTTGCCTGGCTGGCTGGTTGTGTAGCTTGCAGTGTTGATGGCTTTTCTCTTCCAGCAGCCTATGTGGCACTTTCTGCAATATGATAGCTAGCCAGCTAGCATGAGGCTTCTAGCTCAGTTTCTGCTTGATTTCACATTGTTCTGTACCCTAAGCTTGTGTTGTCTTCAGCATAGGGTTTTACCGTCTACTTCTAGTGGGCAACCAAGAGCAGTGACAACAGCTTGTATTGATTGGGAAGCCTTAGGGTCCTTTCTGACCAATGTATCCTATCTCTGGTACTATAACAAGGAAATAGCTTCTGGAAGCAATGTTATCCATTTACACAAGGTACCTCTGCATATATAATGTATATATAATTTTAAAATATTTTTATTTATTTGCAAAGGGAGGGGGAAAGAGTGGGGGTTCCCAAGACTCCTGTTGGTGTAAATAAACTCCAGATGCATTAGCTACTTTATGCATCTGGCTTTAGGTGGGTACTGGGGAATTGAACTTAACTGCTGAACCATCTCCCCAGCCCCAAATTATATATATTTTAATTACTTAACAAAGAAGTAAGTTTCCATATGCTTCTTACATATATCTTTAGTTTTGATTAACCCTCCCTCAAGCCCTCTTCCCCTCAATCCCCTACACCTGTCTTCTTCTTAAGGTATGCTTCATCCAGCCTTATTATTCTCTCCACTTAAATTCTCATTCCTTCTCTCCCTTCTTGGGGCCTCTTTATAACTCAGTGGCTTCCACTAACTCTTATTCCAATTTATATTCAAATTTAAAATTCTTAAGGACTATTCTGGTGCCTTTTTCCCCAATCTTTATTAGCCTACAGAGAATTAGGTCTCACTATAGCATTGTTTCAGAAAAAAAGAAAACTTATTATTTTTCTCCCCATCTCCCTTTGTGTCCTCCCCCCACCATAGCTTCCTTTCTACTTCCATGTCACATATGTTTTACCCCCACCCTTTCTCAGTACCTCTTGTTCCCCTTTTTTGTGCTTCTATCTCAATATTTATATCCTATTCTCATATCCCTTTAAATACATGTAAACATTAAAAGTTAGGTTACATATTTGAGACAGAACATGTGATTTTTGTCTTTTTTGCTCCTGGGTTATTTCACTTAATGTCATATTTTCCATTTCTATCCATTTTACTGAACAATTCATAATTTCATATTTATTTCCACTGCATATATGTGCCATATTTTCATTACCCAGGTATCAGTTGATGGACATTCCTACCTAGCCATAAGGGAGATGCAAATTAAAACAACTTAGAAATTTGAACTCACCCCAATCTGAATGACTATTATTACATAAAGTAATGACAACAAGTTCTTTCCAAGAGGGATTCTTATCCACCATTGGAAGGAGTGAAAACTGGAGCAACCACTATGAAAATGAGTATGGGGATTTCACAAAAGCTAAAAACTGAACTACCATTTGACTCAGCTATACCACCCTTAGGCATGTATCCAACTGGTATACCCTGTGAAAGAGATAGTTGCTCATCTATATTCATTGCTGCTCTATTCACAATAGCTAGCTAGTTTGTAGAATCCCTTTTCTTTTCTTTTTCTTTTCTTTTCTTTCTTTTCTCTTCTTTTCTTCTTCTCTTCTCTTTTTTATTTTGTTTTTTCTTTTTTGAAAGAGATAGAGACAGAAACAGAAAGAAGAAGAGGCAGAGAGAGAGAGAGAGAGAGAGAGAGAGAAAGAATGGGCAAGACAGTGGCCTCTCAACTGCTGTGAATGAATTTCAGATACATGTGCCCCTTGCGGGCAAGCGTGGCATTGCGTGCTTGCACCACTTGGATCTGGCTAACCGTGGGACTTGGAGAATTGAACGGGCATTCTTAGGCTTAGCAGGCAGGCGCCTTAACTGCTAAGCCATCTCTCCAGCCCTCCTTTTTCTTTTCAACTCTTTCATATGTAGTAGATATATTTTTGATTACTTTTAATAATTTTAGAAAAAAAGCTTGAGGGAGTTGTTTGGTTATTGCATTTAATTTGTTATTTTCTTAGCTTTTTAATTTTCCTTTAAAAGAATTAACCTTGTTTCAAATAGCATGAACATCTTTTAAAAGTGGCTATTTGAAATTGATGCCACTAAGATTAATTGCATGGTTTAGGCTTGTGAATGGTTTGCCACAGGCCATATAAACCATATGAGGTGGTCCCTTCCCCCACTGCTTTCAGAAAGCACATTATCACTCTTGTACTGCTATAGTAGTGAGTGATTCTGTACCATGTCCTCTTCTCAAAGTTTTACACACTTGTATTGCATTGTCTCAAAACTATGTATTGGGCTCATTTATCTTTAAAAAGTAAAACTATCTGTATCTTCCAGAAGTTTTATGTTAAAGTAAATAATGTGTAGATATAGGCATGTTTAGATTTAAGAATTAGCTTCAACAATACTGAAACTACTAGAGACACAAACTATTGGAGCATGAATGTCTGTGTTCCTTTTATCAAAGAAGAATGGCTTGTAGTAGTATGACTGTTTTGGCAGAGCTGTCCAATATGTCTCTGTATGATGTCATTGCCAGAAGTCAAATAGTAAATTTTCATTTTAATGGAAGAGAATGTTCAGGTTGCTGGTTTTACATGATGGGAATGTGGTTGGAAATGCTTCCTGTTCCACTCACCAGCCTCAGGCTGCTCATGCATTTTGGATTTGGAAATGACAGTCAAAACCATTTAGGCAGAGTTATGGGACAGCCATACATAGCTTCATTATTACCAAAAAGGAAGAGAATTATTACATGATTAAAAAATGTATAATTTAATTAGAAATAAACTGAAGCACTATGATTATTATGAAAGAATTTTTTTATGTTAACACGATCTGTTAACTGCCTTTACCCTCCCTAGAAAATATGTGTGGTTTACTAGGAGAATTTCAGATATTTTTCATGTGGTTTAATAATACAGATACTATTTTTTTGAATATTAAAACCAAGCCAGTGCAGAAGTAGTGAAATCTGGGAGAAAAATTGTATGATGATGGGATACATTAGGAGGCTGTACTGTGTCTTTTGATGGAACTCAAAGCCCAGTAAACTAGTTATATTTAGAATCTTTACTTCAGAGTGAGAGATTGTACTTTTATGCTAGTTTACAATTGCCTTGTTTTTTATGTTAAAGATGATACGGGAATTTCTTTTCTTTTTTGTATATATGTGTATGAGATATGTGTGTGTATCCATGTTCATATGTGCATGTGCCTGTGAGTGTGGAGCTACTCATGCACTAGTGTGCATGTGAGTGTGGAGACAAGATGTCAATGGCAGTGTCTTCCTCTATTGCTTCCTGTCTTATTCTTTAAGACAGAGTTTCTCATTGAACCTAGAACTCAACAATTCATATGGACTAGCTCACCAGTACACCTCAGGGATGCCCTATATTTCTGGTTTCCTAGTACTGGGTTTACAGATGCTCAACACACACACACACACACACACACACACACACACACACACACGCTTTTGCAGTAGGCACTTTACCAACTGAGCAATCTTCACAGACCTGATGGTAGAAGACTTTATAATGTATTAGCATAAAGCCTAAATAACATTTGATTGGATGCTTACAGAGTTTTTTTGTTTGTTTGTTTGGTTTTGGAGAGAGACAGAGAAAGACAGAGAGAGAGGGAGAGTAAGACAGAGATGGGTGCGCCAGCAGTCTCTCAGCTGCTGTGAATGAAATCCAGATGCGTTCATCCCCTTGTGGTCAAGTGTGGCATTGCGCCCTTGTGTCACTTTGCATCTGGCTAAATGTGGGACCTGGAGATTGGAACCAGCATTCTTAGGCTTAGGAGGCAGGCACCTTAACTGCTAAGCCATCTCTCCAGCCCCAGAGTTTGTTTTTTAACCACTATTTAAAAAATAGGTTAATTTAATATGTAGTACATATAGATTTCTACCATTAAACGTTTAGAATAGTTTTGGTTTTATTTTAAATAATGTTGGTTAAAATTTCATTTCTCCTCAATAAATGATTCTCATGGTTTGAAACTCATGACATTATGATTTCATTAATTGTGATTGAGAGTGAAATAGATGAGTGCTATAAAGCTTCATGGGGAAAATAAAACTTTAATTCAATTTAAATCTGTGGATAGTATATAAGAGCAGTTTGATTGTAACTGCTCAGTAATTTATGTTTTAATTCTTACAGCAGTATGGGTTGATTAAAATTGAGATTATACCTAGAGGAAAATAGCAGGATTGCTATAAAAGAAAGAAATGTCCCACTTCTGTAAGTTTTCTGGACTTCCTTCTAGCAGTCAAAGTTCCTAAGAGAATTATGTGACAGTAATGAACTACAGGTGAAACAGATTAAAAATTGTAATGATAGTTCATTCTTGTGAAGTTCTAGCCATCTTGAAA
This sequence comes from Orientallactaga sibirica, assembly GCA_036365145.1. Classification (NCBI taxonomy): domain Eukaryota; kingdom Metazoa; phylum Chordata; class Mammalia; order Rodentia; family Dipodidae; genus Orientallactaga; species Orientallactaga sibirica. Next base: position 4,763,888 of record JAEOAD010000418.1, read on the forward strand.
GTGTAGTTTTAGTTAGCACATTAGTTCATTTTCTCATTACTGTGAGCAAATACCTGTTAAAAGCAGCTTAAGGGAGGAAGAATTTGTTTTGAATCATGGTTTGAGGGGAGACAGTCCATTATAGGGGAAAGCCATTGAGGTACGAGTGTGAAATGGCAGGTCATATTGCATTTGTAGTCAGAAAACAGAGACAGATCAATGCTGGTGCTCAGATTTCTCCTTTTACCCATTTTAAACTAATTTTTAAACTATCATTTATAATTTATTTATTTGTTTATTTATTTGCTTGCTTTTTTTTTTTGAGGTAGGGTCTCACTGTAATCCAGACTGACCTGGAATTCTCTAGGTAGACTCAGGGTGGCCTTGAACTCATGGTGATATTCCTACCTCTGCCTCCTGAGTGCTGAGATTAAAGGCGTGCACCACCATGTCCAGCTTATTTATTTGCAAGCAGAGATAGATAGATAGATAGATAGATAGATAGATAGATAGATAGATAGATAGATAGATAGATAGATAGATAGATAGATAGATAGATAGAGAATAGGCACATCAGGGCCTTCAGCTGCTGCAAATGAACTCCGGTTGCATGCACCACTTTGTGCATCTGGTTTTACGTGGGTACTCAGGAATTGAACTTTGATTGTTAGGCTTAACTGCTGAGGCATCTCTCCAGCCCTCCTTTCATCCTTTGTATTTAGTCTGAGACTCTATGCCATGGGATGGTGCTACCCAAGTTCAGGGTGTGTTCTCCGTCCTTAGTTAATCCCCTCTGAAAACGCCCTCATAGATGTGTCAAATGTGTGTCTCCTTGGTGAGTCACAGTGTAGTCAAGTTGACAATGAAAATAATCCATCATAGTTAGAAAGCAGGTACATCTTCTATGTCCCAGACATGAGACAGTGTAAATGAAAGATACCTTTGACAGTGGTAGAGCCGCTGACAACACTTACTGCTCTGGTCACTCACTTACTCTCATTGTCTTAAATATTGAGACCAAATGGGTACACCTGGAAAGTTTCATTATTTTGATTTGCAATGTTTTGAGTTCTTAGCATCCAGAGTACTACTTAAAGGTTCTTTAGATTGGGTCCTTTACCTGGATGAGATATAGTGTCTTGAATCAAACTTGGGTATAGATAGAAAGTCTTCTTACTCCAAGACCAGTACGGGCAGAAAGAGCTCTATAGTTCTATGCATCCCACTGGCCTGTGTTACCAGCTAGATGTGAACACATTTCACATTTTATAAGCTGTGTATTTTTACTAAATTTTTTGTTTTGTAAAGCACATTCCACTAATTTTACAGGAAATATAACTGAGCTTTGATATTTAAACATAATATAAAGTTACCTATTAATCATAAAATAAAGCTACAGAAATTCAGAATCAGTTTTTAAAGTATTTTTATTTATTTATTTGAGAGAAAGAGAGAGAGAGACAGAGGAAGAGACAGAGAGAGTGAGTATAAGTACACCAGGGCCTCCTGTAACTGCAAACAACTCCAGACCCATGTACCACTGGCTTTATGTGGTTACAGGATAATTGAACCCAGGCTGGTCAGGCTTTGCAAACAAGCACTATTAACCACTGAGCCATCTGTCCAGCCCTCAGATTTAGTCTTAAGCAGTATAATCTTTCCATATTGTGCTAGGGGAACAGATTGATTTCTTTTTTAAAATTACTTTTAGTGTTATAAAAACTCTATCAAGTTTGAGTATACTGACTTTCCTTTCACTGTCAAGTGGGAAATTAAATGAAACAGAAGTAATGGTATGGAAGCTTTGCATAATCTAACTTCAAAATGAGGATTTCTGTTGGTTATCTTCACTAGGGATTTCCTTATTTTTAGCCTAGATGCTTAAAAATAGGGCTGTGCTATTTTCAGTCCCCTATTTGGCAGAAGAGCATAAGAATTAACTGAAAAATACTGTGGACATTATAATTAACATTATAAGAGAACAGAAACAAATATATATGCTTCAGAGTCTGGTGAGAGGCCAGTCTGACAGAAAAGCTAATTCAAAAGCAGAATTACTCTGAGCAACTTGATATCTCTTTTATAGAAGGTTTGATTATTTGAAGAGTCAACTGTTCGGAAACCTCACTTCATGAATAATAAATTAGATAAAATAAAAAGACCCATAAATACATAATGAATGAGGAGGCCTACTTAACAACTGACATGTACTTTTTTCTGCCCTGGAAAATAGGCAAAAATTTATGTCCAAGAGGCTGCTGGGTTTCTTAAAGCTTTATTAACAGTTACAGTATGTGGAGGGGTATTATTTCTATCTCTTGATGCAAGTCACACACACACAAAGTGTAAAATATGGCAAGGTGAATGTCTCAGTCCAGACCATTACTGTCTTTCTCTTCTGCTGATACTCACTCCACCTCCTGTTCTCTTGGTTCTCTTTTAAAGATCTGTTTTCCACTCAGACATATCTTAAAGTCATCACATTGTACAGAATTTTATCTTTATTTCTTCCACCATTCCATTGAAGGCTCATGGCTCTGTAGCACATGACTAAGGATATGATGGCTCTGGCTCTTAGGCCTGTATGTGATAGAAGTTAACCAAGAACCTTCCATGGGAAAGAACTTATGAATGAAAAGGCCTTTCAGTGCCCTATGCCTTTTCTGTGTCAGATATTTTTTCACTCACTTTTCTTATGCTTTCTTTCTCATAGCCTTGTTTTATTTTAAACAAAATGCTTAAATACTCTTGGAAATGATTCACAATATAAAACTTATAGCATTTAGCCATATTGAGAATGATTCACAATGTAAAACTTAATAGCAGTTAGCCATAATAAAGCACACTTTGTTATAATTTCATGAAAAACCATCATCTAACATACATATAAATTTCGTGCTGGAGAGATGGCTTAGCAGTTAAGGTGTTGGCCTGCAAAGCCAAAGGATCCTAGTTCAATTCTCTAGAACCCACATAAGCCAGATGCACAAGAGGGCACATGCATCTGGAGTTCGTTTGCAGTGACTGTAGGCCCTGGTGCACCCATTCTCTCTCTCTCTCTCTGCCTCTTTCTCTCTCTCAAATAATTAAATAAAATACATTTTAAAAATGTAATTTCATAGAAGTTCTTTAATGCCCACCACTATTCCACTTCTTTATTTTGTTAATTTTAGAGAATGACATTAATAAGTATTCCTATATTGAACTATTTCTTCATTCTTAGGATTGCCTTGTTTGATCTTGGTATGTTAATCTATTAATTCAGTATTGAACTCTGTTACCTAGTGTCATAATTTTTAGCATTTGTACATCTGTGGCCATAAAGAGGATAGTTCAGTTTCCCCACACCTCTCTTTATTGCCTAGTTTAAACAGGGAATTCAAGCATGTTATCTTCTTTTTTGTGCTAGGGTACTTGGCATATCTTACATGAAGGATGGAATAATTTTTCATTGAAACATTTTAAACTTAGCTCCTTTTTAGGCATAGTTCTTCAGTTCTTATTTTTATAAAATAAAATTTAGTGATCAAGTAATTTAAGTAAATTTAGGGATTTTTAAAGAAAAATGTAAGTTTTATTTAGATATCAAGTGTATTGGTTCCATTAAGCCTATAGTATTGTAATTCATTCTGTAATGTTATATATATGGTATATTAAAACATTTTTAGTTTAGTTATGTCATTTTCTTATTCTGTTTTGGGGGGGTTGGGGGCTGGGTTTTGAGTTATGGTCTCACTGTTGCCCAGGCCAACCTGGAATTCATGATGTAGTCTCAGGGTGACCAAAAATAGAGTCTTTCTTTGTAGTGCAGGCTGACTTTGAACTCTTTGAAAAATTTTAAATATGTTATTTGCAAGTAGAGAGAGAGAAAATGATTGATCATGTGGAAATGCCAGAGGACTTCCTGCCACTAAAAATGAATTCCAGATGCATGTACCACTTTGTGCATCTGGCTTCCAAGGGTATGGGTAATTGAACTGGGGCCACCAGGCTTTGCAAGTTAAAGGTCTTCAGCCCTGGCTTTGAACTCTTGATTCTCTTGCCTTAGGTTCAGCCTCTATGTACAAGTGCTTGGATTATAACATATACCACCAAGGCCAGCTCCCATTTTTCTTAATCATAGCGTTGATTATGTCCAGGCCAAATTCCCCGTTTTACAAAAGTCCAATTTCACAAGCTTTTTTATTTTGGGTGTGAGGAGGTTCAAAGAAGTAGATTTTTTTAATTCCTCAAACTTTAAAAAAAGTTTTCTTAATAACCTTGGGCAATTGACTGAAGCATTCTCTTCCATTTTCTGTGAGATTCTTTGTTGTTTGGTATTTTATAGCTTGCTTTCATTACTTGCCTTATGTATTTATTTCAGCCATTCCTGTGTTAATGCCTGTGAATTTCTAATTTGTCATGTCCATATTGCTCTGTCCTTTATAGCCTTATCATCAATCACTTAAAAATGTTTATATTTAAAGTTGTTTACTTTCCAGGAAATTTTATTTTCTTTCTTCATTCTTCTTTATTCCTTCCCTTCGGCTGCTTTTCTTTTATTTTCTTTTTTTCTGCCATTGAAATTAAGACATCACTAATCAGGAGAAACGTTATTTTATGTACTACTGACAAGAAAAGATACCTCCCATTAAGCTATGATTGAATGACTTTTTATCTTTCAGAATGCTTATTTTATACTTACTGAAAGAAGTTTTCAAGTTTTAAGTCTGATATATTGAAAAAGGCTTTGCAAATGATTGTCAGAGAGCTCCTCTTTTCATTTTTTTCCCTAAGGTGGGTTTTTTGACTAGTCATTCCATCAAATAAAATGCAGGTAGAACAGAGAAGAGTTTACACTTATACATCCCCTGTGGTGTTTGAATGGATGTCTCCCAATATATTCAGGTATTTATTAAAGCTTTTAACAGCTTGTAATTTAGATGTCCAGCCACCTGGCTGGAGGAGATATCACTGGGAAGATCCCTAAGGTGTGGAGTTGGATTTGGAATTCCAGTCTAAAGATATACAAAGTGCTTGAGCTTTGCCTGAGGTTCCTGAAGTGCTGGTTTATGGTGCTGGTAGTGGATTTTATGTCTCTCTGCCTGGGCCTGTAAAAGTGGCCCAGCTTCTTCTGCCATTTTGAACTTCCTCTGAATCTTTAAGCTTCAAATAAGTTCCCTTCTTCCTCCCATAAAGTGTGTTTGGTCTGGAGGTTCATCTCAACAACATGAGTCTGACTACTATAGCCCCTGATAACTATATTCCAATGACTGTCTGGGTAATAGCAAATCAATGCTGTTATTCCAATACCAAAAATGAAAATAATTCTGTCTAGAGTTGATGAAACTTACGTAATTTGATATTAATTGTATTCAATGCAATTGAATTCGTTGCTGCTCTCTGGTAATTGTTGAGGTTGTTTTAATTTCTATACTTGTCATTTTTCTACTATGCCATATATGTTAAGAAGTATATTCTTCTGGAGTTTATTGGGTCAAAAGTAAACATGCTATTTCATTCTGTTGTCCATATCTTCTATAGTTTTGATTTTTTTAATTATAATTTATTTTTTATTTATATTATTCTGACTTTATATTCATAATGGTGACTCCATTATCCTCCTACCTGTCCTCTCTCTTCCAAAGGGACCCTCATCAATGGGGAATGTGACTCATGCATTGTGGGGGTAGTCAAGAGTTATGGGGGATAGGCCAAGTCTCTGTGCATAATGCCCCAACTTCTTGTGGCTCTAACATTCTTTATTTATTTTTTTATTTTTTAATTTTTTTTGGTTTTTCAAGATAGAGTCTCACTCTCACTCACTCTGGTCCAGGCTGACCTGGAATTAACTATGTAGTCTCAGGGTGGCCTCGAATTCTTAGCAATCCTCCTACCTCTGCCTCCCGAGTGCTGGGATTAAAGGCATGCACCACCACGCCCAGCTGGCTCTAACATTCATTCTGCCCTAGTTTTGATTTTTACCAGTTGTATTTGTTGATTTTTGAAATAAGGAGCTAAATCCATTATTGTTTTATTAACTTTTCATTTCACTTTAGTTTTTATCAAGTTGTACTTTATAATGGTGCACCCTATTGTTAAGCGTATAATTGTTTAAGGCTTTTATTTTTTCTGTGTATGTATGTGTGTGGTGTACATGCATGAATTCCTATTTGCATGTGTGTATGAATACATGTACACATATATGCACATGCATGTACTAGCAAGTGGTTTGTTGAGTGTATCCCTCAATTACTCCTCAACCTTATTTACTAAAGCAGGGCCTCTCACTTTACTGGACCCAGAGCTCTTTGATTTTGGTAATATAGCTAGTCATATTGTCTCAGGGATTCCTCTATCTCCATCTCCCAAGTGCTAGGGTTACAGCTGGTCTACCCACCTGCCTGGCCCTTCTATGTTTACTGGGGATCTTAACTCTGTTACTCATGCTTGCACAGCAGCAAGTGCTTTATTCATGGGGCCATATTCTCAGCCCCTGTGATGCATGTTCTTTGAATTTATATTGAAATGTCATGTTTGAAACATGCCATATCTATTTCCCTTTTATTACTACATACCAGAATAAATAACAAAATATGTTAAGTATGTAAGAAGAGATAAATAAAATATGTCCTCATTCCAAGGCTTTCCTCAGATTTTGTTTATTTTATTTCTTAGTTGGTACTTTGGAAATACAAATTTTTCTTTGTGTCATAAATTTAGATTTATGTTTTTAGCTTTTGGTATTAGATTTTAGTGTTTAATTAGACATGTGATGGATATATTACTGCATGAGTCCTTATTCTCTGGCTAAAATAAAATACCTATGGCTATTTGGGGAATATTATATTTAGCTCACAGATATAGAGACTGAAAAGTACAAGTAGCTTAGTGCTGGCTCTTTTAAGGACACCCCCCCCATCACGTCATGATTACTGGTGTCATGGTGGAATCATATATGAGAAAGATTGCAGCATGACAGGAAGTCATAAAGTTGATTCGGGAGTAAGGCTACTCCTTTCTCACAGCATATGCTCTCACCCAAGAATGGTGGGACATATTTCAAATCTGAGCACCCATAAAGACTTATAAATTCAAGTCAGTGTGGGCCACATAGTAAGACCATATCTCAAAAGAACAAAACAAAATAAACAAGCCTTATGCTTTCTTAAGAGCTTTCCACAGGAACTACTCTCCAAGTGGCTTTCCCCTGATGACCTAACGACCTAACGACCTTCCCCTTGCTCTACCTCTTAAAAACCTCACCAGTTTAACACTCAACTCTGGGAACCATGCTTTCAACACATAGTCTTTTTAGTTGGTATGCACACTTAAATCATATCCAAATTAGAGCTCTGATATTACTGGGTGTATTATATATCATTTGATTTGCTTTATGTGAAGCATTAAGCAAATTAGGTATCATTCTTGCCTTCATGGATCTTAACTGTACAATAAATAGTTTTTTAAATAATCCCTTATTTATATACATGAAATGTTTCAGGTAAAAAGTAATGTTTCATACACTGATTTATTTTTCTGAAAACAAATATTCTTATGTTCTTTATTTGCTTTTCTCTGAGATTGTTGTTATTTGCATTCAAAAGATCAAGGAAGTGAATAATATAAACAGTTTCTTAAATGATTATAACAAAACTTTTATTATTATTTAGCAAAGCTCCATGGAACTCAGTGTAATTCTGTTTGTTTTAGTGAAATTATCACACATGTATAAGTATTTTTATGTATATTTATTTCCTTTTTGTCTATGACACTGCCTTTGGGGAATAGATAAATGCACTTTTGTCTGATATCTACTAGCCCTTCTGTTATTCTGTTTGGCTTTGACCTTCAGTTGGCTAACTTCTTTACTCCTTTGCTCATATCTTTATTAGAACTAACTTCATCCAGAGTCCTTTCTAAGATCTTTGTAACACATTAGACTCTTGATTTCTGCACTAATATTTACTAAGCAATACTGTTGCAGTGATTCTTCACATACTCTACCCAAGTATCTACATGTCCCTCTTATATTTATTTGCTTCATCCCATCACAATCTCTAGTACTAGCCTAGCGTCTAGAGCATCATAGGGGTTGAAGAAGTACAGGATGGATGAATGAGCCAGCACTTACCATTTGACATGCAGTAAAAAGTCAGGAGCAGAATGTGAATTATGATGGCTGTAGTAGAGTTCTTAAATGTATTATAGAATTTATCCTTTAATTATTAAGCCTGATAATGGACAACAAAACTTATTCTTTGGCTACTACTGAATGACTAGTTTATCTTACAAGTCTTATTGTAAAAGACTACAACTTGAAAAAAATTTTTTTTTTGTTTATTTATTTGAGATTGACAGAGAGGGAGAAAGAGAGAGAGAGAGAGAAAGAGAGAGAGAATGGGTGTTCCTGGGCCTCCAGCCACTGCAAATGAACTCCAGATGCATGTGCCACTTTGTGCATCTGGCTTACATGGGTCCTAGGGAATTGAGCCTTGAACTGGGGTCTTTAGACATCACAGGCAAGCACTTAACTGCTTATCTATCTCTCCAGCCCAAGACTACAACTTTTGTTTTTAAAGATTTTTATTTTATTTTAATTTATTTATTAGAGAGAGAGAAAGGGAAAGAGAGTGTGAGAATGGGTGCGCCAGGGCCTCTAGCCACTGCAAACGAACTCCATATGCATGTGCCACCTTGTGCATCTGGCTTACGTTGGACCTGGAGAATTGAACCTGAGTCCTTAGGCTTTGCAGGCATGCCTCTTAACCACTAAGCCATCTCTCCAGCCCTAATACTATAATTTTTGACAGCAACCTATGCATACTTTTCCAAAGGCCTATGTGATTTATCATATAAAACATGAATTAAGACAGAAATATATGCCATACTTAAAAGAATAACAGTGTGTTATCAGAGAAAATATACATACACACACACATATACGTATGTACATATATAGCTATCTAGATGCCTTAACTTATAGTTTTGAAAGTATTTTGTTACTATGTTATGCATATTTACTCAAAAATATTTAAAAGTACTTGAAATCTAAAAATTATTTTATTACACACAATGTAAATAATAAGAACTTGCATTTAAACTTGGAATATGGGAGTTATTAAAATTCTAATTGAATATTGTTGTTAATGTATAAGCATATACTCAAGAAGGGTGAAACTGACACTCAACAAATTATAAACATATTTTCCTTTCAATAGAAATATATTTAACATAAAATTTTAAGATGATTCATCTGTGGTTAAAAATAGGGAGTCGTAGAGCATGCAGCTGCATACACTGAACGATCCACCTCCTTGTCTAGTATTTGCTTTCTCAATAATATAATGGTGACTTTGAAGTAGAAAAATATTGATTCATCATGTTATAGCCAGAGGGATATTAATACATTTTTCTTTTCTTTTTTTTCCTTTTAGCACACTGATTTATGTCAGTACATGGACAAGCACCCTGGGGGACTCCATCCAGATAATGTGAAGGTAGGAAAAGAGATTTTTAAAGCCAATGGTTAACATTCTTCATGTGTATTTTTAAGTGTAAGTCTAATATCTATGCCATAATTTAAAATGTTTTAAAACTACCTGTTTAAAAGAGGTAATGTTGAAAGAACTATTCATTTCTTCACTTTAATTGGTGGAAAATGTGCTTTAACATTAAATATTTTATTTTTTTAATATTTTATCTTTCTATCTATTTTTGACAGAAAGAGATAGAGACAGATATAAAGAAAGAATGGGCACACTAGGACCTCCAGCCACTGCAAAGGAATTCTGTGTGCCACCTTGTGCATCTGGCTCATGTGGATACTGGGGAATCGAACCTGGGTCCTTAGGCTTCACAGACAAGTGGCTTGACCACTAAACAATCTCTTAATCCCTAACATTAAATGTTTTTACTGGAGAATCATTTACATGTTCTTATTTGTTGTTCATGGAATACATTTACCAACAATGAGAGAACACACTGGAATCCTATTGTCACTTTATTTTCAATAGTCTGGTAGCCCTTAGTTTTTGAGAAATAGTCTCTCACTAAACCTGGAATTCATTGATTCTGCTAGACTAGCTGGCCAACAAAGCCCCAGGGAGCCAGTCTCAGTGATCCTGTCCAACAGTGATAGGAATGAGACTAAAGAACCAACACTATCTTTCCAGAGAGCCATAGCATCACTAGATTTAACTGTCCATGGTCAGTTTTCTCATCAACTCTTTGAGTAACATTTGATGTGGGCAAGTGTAGTTAAAGAACTTTGTGAAACAAGAGAGCTCAATTCACAAAGCCTTGCCATGTTTTTTATCCAGTGTCAGCAGTGGTCTGTCACATTTTCACAGTGCACTCAGCTTCTTCTCGTCTTTCACTTTTTCTCATTTCCTAATGGTCACAGAGTGTTGCATGTTTAACATGCTGTTTTTTTAGTAATGAGGCTGTAGTCCTTGAAACTGCATTTCAGCAAATTTTTTTCACTCTTCAAATGTTTTTCTTTCATTTCATGGTCACTCCGGATAGCTTAATGCTTGCTACATATTCCAAGTTGAGGTTTTGATATGACAGTAAGCAAGGCCTGAGACTGTGAGAGTAGACACGTCATAGGACATGGTAATAGACTCAATGTAGACTGAGATGTGTATTAGCATAAAAATCATGTCAAAAGAATTAGAAGTGACACCTGCAATGAATCTAGATTTGGGAGAGAGGAATATAGAGAGAGGAGAATTATTTCTTCTCGCAGGTTGTTTTTATATGTTCACAGATTGATGCCCTACTACATTTTTTGCCTCTAAAAGAGTGCAGTGCAGTTTATGCCATCATGATTTCTTTTTGAGAAAAGCTGAAAAACAGCAATATGTATTGATACATTAATATCCCTTTCTTCATAACTAGTAAAATCATTTGCTCTGTGAGGATTTCCCAAAATATACTGGACTGCCTCAGTTCTTGAAATGCTTAAGGATACAGGTAATTTTTTTATCATCAAAAAGTTCTTCAATGTCTGGAGAGATAGTTAAGTGGTTAAGGCACTTGCCTGCAGAGCTTAAGTTTGATTCCCTGGTACCCATGTAAGGCAGATGCACAAGATGGCATACATCTGGAGTTCATTTTTAATGGCTAGAGACCCTTGTGCACCCATTCTCTCTCTTTTTCTTCCTCTTTTTTTTCTTTCTCTCTTAAATAAATAAATAAATAAATAAATAAATAAATAAATAAATATTTTTAGAGTTCTTCAAAATAGATGCCATAGCATAGCCTGAGAAGATTAGTGTATGTTTATTGTATTATATATGTCCTTGAATGAGAAAAAAAGTCCTTTCAAGTAGGAGAAGTAGGTATATGCTAAGACCAGGGCTTATCCCATGAATAGTAGACATTCTCTTGCTCTCCTTGCAGCTTTGATTGGCTCTGCACTTCATACCAGCCACTCCCACACTCTGGAGGGCACAAATGCTTGCTAGATAATAAGAGTGATGTTCATTACTGGAGAATTTTAGACCACTGGAATCAAAATAATCCTATAAGAAGGTAAAGGCTTACTACATGGGAACAAGAATTACAGTGATATTGAACTTTCCAACAACACCAGATAGGAGATAGTTGTAGGATAATAACTTGAGAATTTGTGAAATTACTTCCAGCATAGAATTCCATATAGACTATTGATGAAGTATAAGAGCAAATTGTTCAGTTAACTTGTGCATGGGGCTGACAGTTTTGCCTGGTTCACTCTCAAGGAGCTACTTAAACTCCTCTAAGAGGAATAAGTCAAGGAAGAGGAGAACAAGAAGCCAGGTAACAGTCACTGGTAGGAGAGACATGAAATAAATTTCCAGGTTAATAATAAAGGGCTTCTAGGACACTTAGCTATTAACTAAGAAACTAACCCTCTAGTGGAGCAGGTTTGAAGTCTCTAAATAAATTTCATATGAAAATAACTCTGGAGCATCGGATGCTCATGCATTTGAGAATATTTACAAGATGGGAAAAGAGTTTTGTGTTGAATTGGTAAATAGCAACAAAAAAACTAAATGCAGAAAAACAAATTTTTTAAAACATGAGATTATTCCTAACACTATGCCAGAAAAAACAGATTTTGTGCAGACAGGAAATATTTAAATAAAGTTCATGGCTCAAGTGTAAATAACATTTACATGATTATAATGAGTCAAACATTGAATGCTGATATGATTAAGAATTAAGCTACCTTTTTAGTGTTCCTGCAATAGCCAAGCTCACTCTTGTTCCAACATAACAGAAGCACTGTTCATTCTGACCCCACATCTCATAGAAAATAAACTTTGGAGTCACGAGGCTCATTGTTCAATAGGCGTTGCCCGATACCACATTAAATTACTGAAATTATCTCTATTGTGATTTTTAAGCACTTGGTCTCATAGGTTTATCATAGTTTTCATATTGAAGATAACAGTAGTTATACCTTCTCTATGATTGTGGAAAACTAAAAATAGATTCAGCTTGTTAGAATCTGTGATATGGTGTCTGAATTGCTGAGCATGGAAGCAGTTGGCCCTGTTTCCATGTTGGTTTCTATGGGAGGCTACTCACCTAATTACATCCTGGCTTTTCTTCACTGTGCTCAGCACAGAGGGTTACATTTAGTATCTGCACTGCAGGTGAAGTTGTTCTCAAAGAAATCTACTATGACATAGTGACAGATGTCCCATGGGTATTTTTGTTTGGTGTATTAACATATTTTATCATGTGGTGATATTTATTGTCACTTAAATCTATGAATACAAAATGCAGTGCATAAGAATAATATTTACCAAGTAAACAGCTGTCTGTAATGCTGTGCTGGATATTAATTAAAAGAAAACCGATTGAGCTAAAGTAGATTCTGTAATAGTTCTATGTAAACTTTAGGAGATGTGAAAAACCAGGCGAGAGAGTTATTGTCTTTAAAACGGTGTGTCCTACTAACCATCTGATGATATATGTTTACCTAGTTACCTCATAGATCATTCAGAGATCAGAATGTAATAAATATGAATAGTTATTTTGTTGAACAAAGGAAAAACAAAATGATCCAATTATTTTGCTTGATGATTTGTCAATTTTTATTTTTCATTTCTTCAATGTGCAGGCTGACAAAATATAAAAATGTTTTAATCATTTATCTTAAATTTAATGGGAATACACATTTTCTCATTTATTTCACACATGCTTTTTATTTATTGTGAAAACATTGCTGCCATGAAGTTATGAATTTAGATTGTTCTTTAGTCAGATTTGGGCAGAATTTAAAGTATTAAAACCCTTATCTCATGATTTCACAAGAAAATGTGAAACATTTTAAGTTAATATTTTATTAATTACCATAAAAATCTGCCAAAGTATAATTATTTTTGTTGAATATTTCTTTTGAGTACTGGAATCAACTCATAAGGAAATAAGTAAATGTTAACTATATTTCTAAAACACTTTGCTACTTATAATTGCCTACAAAATGTGTCTCCTATCGTTATGGCATTCTGAAATAAATTTCCACTGTTAATTAATAGCTCATTTCTAAGCATTGTATCAATTTTTGACAAATGAGTAATTTCAGCAATTAATTACTTAGAGGGTAATTTAAAGCCTGAATAAAAAAGCCTGAGGACATTGTCCTTCTTATAAATATTTATGATGATTAAAGACATAGCAACCAATTTCCTCAGTATGAAAACTGTTTAGATTTTTCTGAATAATAGTTATTTTGTCTCTCTTTAAATTTTATCTGCTCAAATTATATTTAGGTTTGTGTACCATAGTTGAGTTGTTTACAAAACTTGGATGAGCTTGCAGTCTTATAATTTCTAGTGATTTGCAGAATGGTATTGGCTACTGAATTTTTTAAATATAACTGAAACTGTTTAAATTTCTTCCTTTTTTCAGCTTTCATGTATTCTTTAAAAATTTATAAACATGAGACTAAAAATTAAGGTTCATGAAAGAAAGACAAGATTAATTGATGCTGTCTCCAGTAATATCTAGAGCTGTAGAAGTTCTCATTTTATCATCATGATGAGATTGAAATTTCCTGTCTTTATGTAATGTTCCATTTTCATGGCGTAATGACTTTTCTGGAATATTCTTTAAAAATATCATTTGCCATGTTTTTTTAAAATAATTTCAAATGACAAAAGCAATTTAGAATTCTACTTTATTTTTGAACTATCTGAAATCATATTGTCATAAAACTGATTTTTGTCTGTCATTTTAGTATTTATGTTATTTAAGATTTGAAGTTTATTGTGGTTGAAAAGTTGCTATTTTTCTTTCATAGTTCAGAGAACAAGCAGGTGTATAGCAGATAGAATAATGCTATGCCAAATTAAGATTGTCTTATACAGATGGTGCAGAGAATTGATTCCTAAATGAGACTTTCTAATGTTCAGATAGAAAATCAAATGACACCTGATTTTCTCCATACTCTTCATTGGAACTCTCATTTAGATAGTAATGATATCCTACTGTGCATTACCAATAATATTATGTAGCCTTTCCTAACTCTATCTGTTAGGAAATATGATTAATTCATGAGGCCATTAATGGTGTTTTTTAAGATTCAACATCTAGTCTTGGGGCCTGCCCGGGATTCTCCTGAATATTTTCATCCTATTTTTGTTATAAGAAAATAATCTTCCTTATCTTCAAATTAGAGGATTAACAATAGAATGAAAGTGAAATTCTATACAGTAATTCATGTTGTGTTAGCCATTCAAGAAGTAGCTAAGAAGTGAATTTTAGGATTAAAATGTGGGGCCAAGATTTAGTGTATCATTTGCTGATCTACTTGCTAGCAATTTGTATCCAACAGAGGGATCAAGGCCAGCTGATTAAAAAAGTATAGTGTTCCCTAGAAGGCATTAACACTCAAGTTGATAAACAATCACTCCCAAAGAATATATGATGCTGTGGATGTCAGGTAGAGGACCCAACTTTGGAAATGCCCATAGGGAATAGAGGAAACGTCCTTTTGGGTTTCAGAACTCAGTGACTAATATATTCACCTTGCCTTTCTCTAGTTTACAATGGACGCTGCACAGCCAAGACAGCCATCATACTCGTGAGGGAAATCAGCCCACATAACAGTGTTACACACTACCCAAGTCTTTTCTGATAAGCCTAGCTTTTGTGTAACTAGTCAGTAAAGCTCATAGATATTTTTCTCATTAGAAAAGTCTATTACTGTTTCTTATACCTAAGAAGATATTGAGGGAAATTTATTTATTGAATATATCTATTCTCAAATGTTTAAATAATTATAGCCCATTGGAAATTGATTTTCCTCTGTAGTGTAGCTTTCTGTAAGACCTTGGTACTCAAGATTCATCACTTTTTTCAATGTTTCAACCTAAATTTCTTTTTTTAAGTTTTTTATCCATTTTGTTTTATATCAAACATTTTATGTTGATTTGGTATCTAAGATAAAACCATTTGAAGAGTAAATGCTTTTTCATATTCATTGTATGGGAAAGGGCTGTCTCTGTATTTGGAGACAGTAGCATGAATTCCCAAGAGCAGTTGAATAGGAAGAATTGATGGCTCTTCTTTTACCAAGTTGTAGTTCACGTTGTTTCTTTGTAGTTGTAAAAAGCACATATGAGTCAGACCAGTTGTGTAATTCAGACAAAAATTACTTGTCTGAATTTCTTTTAGCAATTCTTTAGTTTTTCTCTTGAGAAATATTGATGGGCAACTGTTAAACAAGAACTTTCCAGTTTTGAAGAATTCTTCTTCAGACAGCTATCATGTTTGGGGAAAGCATTAGTTTTCCACAAATTATTACAAATTATTGTTATGTTATGTAGGAATTATGAAACATGTTGTATATCTTTCTCAAGACTAAGGAAAAAGAAAAAGAAGTAGAGGGTAGAATGGAAAAACTCAAAAAGTGTAGAAAAGTGACAAGACACATTCCTTTTGCTGTTTAGATAGTCTAAAAGCTAAACATAGATGAAGGACAGTGCAAAAGAGTCAATATGAGTGACCTGATGCATTGGCATGTCTGTTGTGCCTTACCCCATCCAAATGGCACCTAAGTACTGTCAAGGATATCCACAGTGACATGTCTTGCTATGTTGAGTAGCTAGTTTGACTTTTTAATTTAAATCTCCCTTCTATCTTTGTACAGCTTTCTAAGTATTAGTTAAAAATTCAACATCAAGTTGCAATAGTGCTTATAAAGTAGAAGCTTTTTAGATGTATATTAGATGCATTGTGTTACCAATGAGGATTTATTATTTATATTAGTTATTTTAAAACTTAATGGAATGAATCCTGATGAATCATTCTGTGGCTTTTAAAAATTAAAGAACTAACATTCCAATGAAACAAACATCTGATGCACGTTACAGAATATTTTGACATTCATTGACATGTTTGGAGGACTAGGAGTTCATAATTATTTTTTTTTAAGTTGGACAATACCTAGCACAATGTGTATCATAGTCAACTCTCAATATAAGTGAATATTATAATTATTTAATTTATAGGGCTTATTTTTGCTATTCATAAAATTATCAAATAATACAATAATACAAATTTCTTATAGAACTTGCTGTTCTGGGCCTCTAAAACTCAAGCAATCCTTTTTACGTTGAGGAAACTAAGATCCATAGTTGTTAAACAGCCTCCAGATATGGGCTATTGCCAATAATAACACAGATTCCCTTAGTCTCCCTTCAAGGCCCTGGACATTCCTTCAGGGATGTTATCACTGCCTTGAAAATCTACAAAATGTTCAGTGTGCTTCATCTTGTTTCAAGCAGAACCATGCATAAATGAATGCATGTATTTCTGACTATTAAGGATCCTGACATCTTCAGACACTGAGAGCGAATTCATCTGATTTTCTGTCATTAGACAATGGTGGGAGGGGTTAGTTTTATAGCATTATAACAAGCTTTATAACTTGTTTATCACTGTATCTCTAATTCTTCCAGTAATAAATAAAACATATTAAGTACAGTAAGGTGTGTCTTTAACCAACTAATTTTAAAAGTTGTGATAAAATACTGGATCATAAATTTTTACCTTCCTAATGTTAAGAGTTTCAGAAGGGAGCTGGATGTGGTGGCGCATGACTTTAATCCCAGCACTCGGGAGGCAGAGGTAGGAGGATTGCCGTGAGTTCGAGGCCACCCTGAGACTACATAGTTAATTCCAGGTCAGCCTGGACCAGAGTGAGACCCTACCTCACAAATCCAAAAAAAAAAAAAAAAAAGTTTCAGAAGGGAAAAGATAAGTATTAAAAGATATTCCAGCTGGCTGTGGTGGTGTACACCTTTAATCCCAGTACTTGGGAGGCAGAGGTAGGAGGCTTGCCATGAGTATGAGGCCGCCATGAGATTACATAGTGAATTCCAGGTTTAGAGAGAGACACTGGATTAGAGAGAGAGAGAGAGAGAGACGCTATCTTGATAAACAAAAACTAAAATCAAAACCAGAAGAAAAAAATATGCCCAAGAAGTATACACCATGACACCAAAAATATGAACTACATCCAGTAGGGGGATGATAAGACAACTGGGTTAGAGCTAGATCTGCTGCAGAGAGAAGTATCCCCATTCATCTTATCATTGCTTCTGAAGGCATTTCTCATTGGCATTTTATTATAGAGATTGAAAACACTGAGTCTAGAACATATGTCTCCAGTGATTATGCTGACAAATTTGGATGGATCCCTTTTTATAAAGATTGAATAGACTATCCTGAGGAGACAGAGTCTTCCTGAGAAGACCTTATGCCTACTGAAGTAGAAAGATAGGAAGGTGATTCTAAATATCATTTATCAGCTTCAATCCATGAGGTGGCTGCCTACTATATTTATTTCTAAAAGGATTTTAAATAGAAAAAATGAAAATTTAAGAACATCATGTTCATTATATTATATGCTAATTGAGGCTTTTTTACAGTTAAGCTCATTTAATAATGAACCTCTTTGATTATTTGGCAGTCTAAGTATACTCAGCCATGCATATAGTAAATACCAGCCTCACTTAGAACAATGAGATGTGGCAGAAAGATCACAAGCACTGGGTTAGGGTAGATGACTTGGAGGATGATTATTGTAGAGTTTTAGTTTTTGCATTTCTTTAAAAGGAAAAGGGGAAATATAGAAATATAGATCAAAAGAATTAAATGATATATATAAAAGTATTTGGAACAGCCTCAGTTAGACTAAGCCCCCTTCTTTACTTTTCATTTCTTGAGCTTCCACTGGCATTTACTAAGTTTAATCACAAAGCTGCTTCTTTCCCTTTGCTTCATGGAACACTCTCTTTGGTGTCCTTGCTCTCAGTGTCCTCTGGATTTTTATGGGAGGTCAAGTAATAGCTTATTGTGTCGTTAACTTTTCAACAATCAAGAGAAATGCCTTTCTCAGAAAGAGATGAGGAAGTTAGGTGTTTGCCTGCTTGTGTAGAAGAGGAAATACCCAAGACCCAAGTTCTCTGCTCATTTCTAAAGAGTAGAACATCAAGCATTCCACTTCACTCAGCTAGACGTCAGCATCTTTACCACTTCTCCCTTGCTGCTTACCAATGCATAGGATACTGTGCACATCAAGATGGATTCTGTGTATAGCCACCTAGTTTCTAATGGTTTTATTGAAGACTTTTCTTCTTTTTAGTTTTGTGTATTTTATTTTGGCATGTGTTTCTGTGTATTTGTAAGTGTGGTGTGTATGATATGTGTATGCAGTGTATGAACATGTGTGTGCAAATGCTTGTGCCCCATGTGCACACAGGCAGAGGCCAGAGAAGAACATTATGTGTCTTCTTCTAAAGCTCTTCCACCTTGATTCTTTGAGAGGGAGTCTCTCGCTGAGCCTGGAGCTACCATTTTTGGTTCAACTGGCTGACCATGGAACCTACCTATTCTCCTGTCTCTGCTCCAGCAAAACTAGAGTTCGGAGCAGGCATGGCCATGCTCAGCTTTTTACGAGTGTTACCACTCAACCTCGGGTCCTCTATCATCCTCTTAGGCCTTCTTCTAATGAAGCAAGTGCTCTTATCCTCTGAGGCATATCCCAGACCCCTTTGTTGTGCATACATATGTATGTGTACATGTGTATATGGTATGTGTGTACATATGTGTGCATGGAGGTCATGAGACAGTGTTGAGGGTGCCAGTTCTAGCCTTTCACATTGTTTGATGCATGATTTCTCTTGTTTTTGCTATTGTGAAGGCCATGCTATCTGGCTGTGAGCTTCAGGATTTTCCTAACTCTGCTTCCCATTGTCCAAAGCAGGTTAGGATCACACAATGTGTGCCACTGTGTCATTAGCATTATGTAGGGTTTTGGGATCCAAACTCCTGTGATCAGCCTTGCTTAGCAAAGCACTGAGTTGCTGAACCATCCCCACCCCTCCCTTTAAACAATGACTCACTGTATAGCTCAGGCTAGCCTGTAACTTGCAATTCTTCTGTGCCAAAGTTCTGTTTGCTGGGATTCTAGATGTGCATGACCACACTTCAATAAAGTCTTTCTTGTCACTTTGCCACCATTAATTTTATTATAATGTGACTGCAGTTTGTATATTACCCTTTTTTGTTTGTTTGCTTGCTTTTTCTTCTTCTGAATTTAGGTTGTATGTGCTGGTCTTGGTCGTCTCAAGTTTTTCCCATGGAATAACACAGTTTATCACACCACCATTTCACTTCTATCTAGTGAATGCTAAGCCCAGTTTTTTTAAAATTCTATGTGTAATGAATTATGTTTTCAGAATTGCACATTTCCTGGATTGCTTCCTTTTCATTGGCTGGTCTTCCCATAATGGCTGAATCAAATCTGTCACTTTTTTATTGCTCTGTTCCCCTTCCCCTCCCACAGTGCCTTCAGGGCACTGTGCATTGCCTTTACACTGTGGTTGTTTAAGTGGCAGTGATCTTTTCTGTGACGGTCATACCCAACACATTGAGTTCCTAGAGCTCAGGGACATCCTCCACTGTTCATCTTTCCATCCTTCCTGTATAACAGTACCTAGCACACATGATCAGTATACCATAAAGCCCCTGTGAATTTGAGGTGTTTGAACTTGACTTTAGGGCTTGCTCAAAGAGCTAAAATTTTGTTTGGTTTGTGTTTGTCATGTTTGGAGCTTTTCTGCATTTATAAGTAGAGTATGTAGCCTTTTTTCTAATAATGCTTTTCCTAATCTCCTTTAACACAATATCCTATTTGAATAGCTTCTGTATTAGCAGATGTATTATATGTTTTCACTAATTAGTAAGGTTATTATAAGAAGTGCCCTTTGGTACTGCTTGATCCCCCACTTCTGCCCTTAGCTGTAAGAGAATCTTATTATAGGGTTTTCTATCTATGGCTTTTTTTCTTAATATTCCTCTATCTAGATATCCCTAAATTCATTAAATAATCCTATTATTTCTGTAGAAGTATCCACTGTGAGCCCAGTTTATGAACAGGGTTAAGGCACACAGTCTGTGGGAGGTGGAATTAATCTAGTCCTCTGATAGAAGTATGCAGCAGCTACACTGGAAATACAGAGGTGGAGTACCTCAACCAGACTAGGAGGGATGAAAATGAAGGCCTGGATTAGCTCTGAGAAGACTCTAGTATAGAAGGATTCCTGAGGAGAGTCCTAAGAAACAGATGGCAATAAGTAGGCAAAGGGAAGAAGAGGGCTCTTTGGACACAGAGGCAAGGATTAAGGTGCAGAGTTGAAGAGCAGCATGCTGTGAGTGTGGGGTGGGCAAGATTGCTGAGCCAGGGACAGTGGAGTAGTGGTGACTGAGTACCCAGCTGTGACCAGATCCCAGCTCTGTGGCCTTAGAGGCCATATTTTTAGATGCTTGTATTTTACTCTGTCAATTGGAGGAAGCAGCTTCTCCATCAACACTGCCTGTGTGTATGGATTCTTGTCCCCAGTTCCTACAATGGGGTTGTTAAGAATGTCAGCTTTGCAGCCAAACTGGGTTTGAGCCCTGGCTCTTGCTCTAAATTGATGTTCGATCTTGGAAAACCACTTGGTTTCCTCATCACCGTTTTGGAGATGGTAATAAGTCCTGCTTCATTGCACCTGTCAGAAGGGTTAGATGAGATGCCATTCTACAAGGCATAGAAGGGCATCTGGCACACAAGAAGGGTTATGTTCTTGTTAAGTTAAAGGGTTGCAGTGTTAAGTAGAACACCAGGTTCTGTCTCTTTTTGGTCAGGAGCAGCTGGCATCTGGTAGAATGCCCAATTATTTCTTATAAAACCTTTTATATTTGAAATTGAGTGTGTTATGTATCTGTGGGCATGTTGTAAAACCTTTGAAAAACATAGGTTTTAATTTACTCACTTTTCTTCCTTTTAAACTCTAATGAAGTAAGGATTTTAAAAGGAGTTATAAACTTTAAGCTTCAGGGTATAGGCACATTAGAATTGAGGAGTAAGGCTGTGGTTAATCAAATCTTTCCATTTTCTATACAAAAAAAAAAGCTGACAGGAGGCAATGTCTGGACAGATGTTTGCATCTTAGGATTTTGGTTTTTTTTAATATTTTAACTGATTTAATCATGAACAGAGAGAAAGAGAAAGAGGCTATGAGTGTTCCAAGGCCTCTTGCCACTACAGACAAACTCCAGACATATTTGCAACTTTGTGCATCTGGCTTTATGTTGGTACTGGGGAATTAAACCCAGGCTGTCAGGCTTTGCAAGCAGTTGCCCTTAGCCTCAGAGCTATTTCCCCAGCCTATTTTCTGATATCTTAAAGCCAGTGTTTTAGTCTAAATTAACCCAGACTTCGAGTTTCTGCTACATATACTCTGAATGATACTAGACAGACCATCACTGTCTCATGCATATTATCACATGCAAAGATTTTAAGATGAATTTATCTTTATTTTATTTCAATATATCATCCTAGTACAAAAATATACTTGGATTTCATAGTCTATAAAATAATTGGAACATTTCAAAATGCTAGCTTCCAAGGAAGGCCCTGAAGGCGTTGCCGATTTTTTCCACTTGGATATTGCAGAATTGTTCACCCATCCTTCTGTCTTTTTTTGGGGGGGGGTGGAGGGGAGAGACACAGAGAGAGACAGAGAGAGAGGGAGAGGAAGACAGATAGAGATGGGCAGGCACGCCAGCAGCCTCTCAGCTGCTGCGAATGAAATCCAGATGCGTGTACCTCCTTGTGGTCAAGTGCGGCATTGCACCCTTGCGTCACTTTGCATCTGGCTAAACGTGGGACCTGGAGATTGGAACCAGAGTTCTTAGGCTTAGGAGTCAGGCGCCTTAACCGCTAAGCCATCTCTCCAGCCCCCTTCTGTCTTTTAAAAGCATGCATGCATGCACATGCACACGTGTGTGTGTGTGTGTGTGTGTGTGTGTGTGTGTGTGTGTGTGATTTCCATTTATTTATTTGAGAGGGAGATTGGGGAAAAAAATGGGCATACCAGGGTTTCTAGCTGCTGCAAACAAACTCCAGATGCATGTGCCACCTTGTGCATCTGGATTATATGGGTCTTAGAGAATCGAACCTGGGTCCTTTGCCTTTGCAGGCAAGTGCCTTAACCACTAAGCAATTTATACAGCCCTATTTTTTTTTAAAGGGGTATGTCTCCACTGTTATTCCTCCTTCAGCCCTGGGCCATCTCCATTCTGTGTTCTGGCTCACTGTAGGTAACCCACATAAGTAGAACCTCATGACATTTCCTTCAGGATTTGCCTCATTTTGTTTAGCATGTCATCTTCAAGGTTCACCTATGTTGGTGCATGTGTCAGCATGTTCTTCCTTCTTGAAGACATGAGGGAATTCATGTGGCATCTGTTTATCCAGTATAGCAATATTTTTAAAAGTTTTTAAAATTTTGTTTTAATTTTTATGTATTTATTTTAGAGAGAGAATTGTCTGTTAACTAATGAACAATATCCTTGAAACTGTCTTTTGTTACCAACTGGTTATATAAACTAAAATATTGGTGGCACATAAATGTAAGAACATTTTTTGTTTTATTTTTGGAGATTGATTGTTTATATACTAAGTCAATTAGAGTGATTTTGACAAGTAAATTTTTTTAAACTAATCTCTTTTTCACAAGCAGAACATTGGGAAGCCTGGTGAATCATAGTTTTTGTTATCAAAATGTAAACATTTGATAAGATCCAACATAAAATTTCAAACAGAAAGCCATTAGTCACTTTTTAAATTATTTGTTACATAAAAGTGTTGCTCTTGAAGTCTCTGTTTTTTCTATTTCTTCCTCATTTGGATAGGTCAGCTCTGTAATTAGTTAAGGTACACGTCTAACTTTAGGCAGTAGCTAATCTCTGTGGCCATATGTGCATAAACACTATGCTTACAATGTGGTATTAATGAGGCCATGGGACTGTTTTGTTTTAATTATTTCAGATCATCTTATCTCTTCATTCCTGAAAACATGTTAATGTGTGAATCCATCTAAGCCATGTTTATGCCATTTCTATGGAATTAAATATGAATGCATATTTACATTAAATTCCCTATCTTTTGTCATGTATAGATAGATTTGCTCTGTTTCAGACTCCATTTTAGGCCCAAAGAAATCAGTATTATAATGACTTGACCCTTTTCATGTTTCTTCACTTAGGGAACACAGATTAGATGATGGCTGTTGGGCTGAGGGAGTTATCACTCTGGATTGACACAATAAATTGTTAGAATTTCCAATTTATTTCTTAATGAATTGGGTGTTTATATGCTAATATTGTACCTTCTGTTTAATATTTTGGTAGGAAATTTAGTGACAAATGCCCATTTTTCACTAAATGTATTTGGCAGAGTGTATATATAAACTGGCGTTCATGTGGATTTGGATGTTAACTTTTTTTCTGTTTTTTATTTCAGTTGTTTTTATTTCAGTTGCTGCGAGGGCTGTCTTATATCCACCAGCGTTATATTTTGCACAGAGACCTGAAACCACAGAACCTTCTGATCAGTGACACGGGGGAGTTAAAGCTGGCAGATTTCGGTAGGAAAGCACTTAATTACCAGTCTATTTTGTCACACTGTGAGAATGCCAGGCAGATGGTAGCACTGCATTTGTTTAGGTGTAGTTCTTCTGTCATTATGGTTCATGGTAGTTTTTTGTTTTTTTTTTCTGGAAAGAATATTTTTTTGTCTTATTTATAGCATAAAGCATAATGATTGGTAAATTTTTTTGTAAAATCTGGATTATTTATTCGTCTTATTTAAATAATCACAAGCATAAACCAAATCTGAACACATTATCACAGGAAAAGTTAGTAAAATTTTGAGCATAAAATATGTTCAAGCAGGGGTTGAGAAGATGGATTAGTGAGTAAAGTGCTTGCTGTGCCAAGCTGAGAACCTGAATTCAGATGCCCACCATCCTTGTAACATTTTTAAGGTGGTGGTACACATCTAAAACCCTAGTGCTGAAAATTTGGACGTAAGGAACCCCTGGGTTTCACTATCTATCTAATCTCGTTAACTAGGTAAGTTGTTGATTCAGTGAGACATTGTCTCAAAGAATAAGTTATAGACTGATTGAGAAAGTTGCCCTGTGTCTACCTCTAGCCTCTAAATGTATGTGAACATGTGAAGATACACAACCACACATGTGTGCCCACACATATAAGAACATGCATACACAACCAATTACAAAAATTGATACACACATATATTTCAAGGAAATTTTTTTAAGTTTTCCTTATGAAAATGTCAAAAGTAAAACAATAGCATAACCCACCATCCACCTTTAAGGAAGACAAACATTTATCAGGTTTGAAGAAACCTGAAGTGACCTCTCTGGACTATTTCATGGCATTGTAGAAGGGCCAGTGTTTGATAGGAATGTTGCCCTAACATCTTATTAACTCAGTCACTTGGGAATAGTGGAACCTTATTGGAAGTGATTCTTATTTCAGATAAATGCCTAAACAGTATAAATGGGGATACTTATTCCAAGTCCTAAAATAAGCCCTTGTATATGTCATTCTTAGAAATTTTAAACATGGCCTTTTACAGCTTGGAAGTTTTCCTTCAAACATTTTTTTAAGCACCCAAAGGCAGAAAAAACTGAGATATCCTCCTTGACTGGCCTCCTTTTCCTGATCAAGGCTGACGTGTCTGTGTCACTCAGGTGCTCTGTCCCTGTAGAGCTCCTATCCAGTTGACTGGCAGCATTAGAGGATGGTGCTGGCTGGCAGTGTGATGTGATTACATAGTGCTGCCTCAATTATTTTGGAATATATATTCTGATTAGAAATTGGCTCCTTCAGGGCTGGGGAAATGGCTTAACAGTTAAGGCATTTGCTTGTGAAACCTAAGGACCCTGGTATGATTCTCCAGGACCCACATAAGCCAGATGCACAAGGGGGCACATGCATCTGGACTTCATTTGCAGTGGCTGGAGGCCCTTGTGTGCCCACTCTCTCTTTCTATCTGCCACTTTCCCCCTCTCTGTTAAATAAGTAAATACAATATTAAAAAATAAACAAAAGAAATTGGTTCCTTTAAGAATGAGATGAAAATATTACCCTTCAGATGTAAGGATGCCTGAAGTTGAGAGTTGAGCTTTTGAGGAAAAATAATCATCTCTTCCCAATCCAACCCTGTATAAGTAAAAGAGGGCAGAAAGAGATTATTTTTTCTCTCAAGGTTAGTAGGCTGTCCTATGCCATTGGAATGAGTTTACTTTGTTGGTCTGTGTGTATTCTTTTCTTTCAGAAAGGAAACAAAACAAAACAGCATGATTAGCAACATGTTGCAAAATGTTGCTGTTTGCCAGCTACTTTTATAAAAGTGTAGTAACTTGTGTGTGTGTGTTCATATGTTTATGCATGTTTTGTTTATTGCTAAATTTGGCACTGAGATTGCATGTGGTGGCTAGAGGTAGTCTTTTTCTATTATAGATTGGAAAATAATGGGAGGGTAGATGAATGGAAGAGATTTCAGGTTATTAGCTTTGCAGTTCGTACATTTTGGGGTTTGTCACTCAGTAAATTTAAAAGGACTTACAGTGATGTTTTTTATCACTTGTCAATAAAAGGTATTTATTGAACTAAAGTACTGTATTGAATATTTAATTATATTAAGCATGTGTTTCATTGAATATGTTTACAGCTGTATTTAATATATTTTATAAATACCATTTGTTGCATAACTACCAAGGACACAATAGAATTGTAGTTATATACTTTCTGGTGATATTGTCCTAAATTGCACAATGTTTTCATTTTAATGACCTTATCTATTAAAATAAAATGTCATTTTAGTTGACATATAGAGATTTAGGTATCATTCATTCTTGCATTTTCAAATACAACTTATTTTTGTTGATTCTCTCCCCATACCTCTTATTTCCAATTACTTTCTCACCTTCTATTTCTTTTCTCCCCCTAACATCCTCCCCCCTTCTATTTATGTCAGATGTATCTTTTCACCCTTTCCATACCCTTCTTTCAGCTCATCTCTTTATATTCAAAAACAAACAGAAATGTATTTTATAAAAACTGAATTTTTTAGAAAATTAGAATACTTTGAAAGCAGCATACACTAATGATTTTATTGTATATTTTCCCAGTATCTTTCTTCTGTTTTCCACACTTCTTCCTTTACCTATTTCATAGCCTCAAAAAGACATGATATTATCTGCCTTTAAAATTTTTTTTTAATTTTTTGGTTTTTCAAGGTAGGGTCTCACTCTCTAGTGCAGGCTGACCTGGAATTCACTATGTAGTCTCAGGGTGGCCTTGAACTCACAATGATCCACCTACCTCTGCCTTCTGAGTGTTGAGATTAAGGCATGTGCTACCATGACTGGCTGCCTTATTTTCTTGTAAGGTAGGTCTTTAGCATTTTTCATCTTATGAAGCATGCATGACAAACTCACTTATAACAACTTTTTTTCCCTTTATTGGTTATAATCTCTTCTAATTACTTGCAATTATGCCCATTTTTGTATTGAAACTCTTTAGAGCAAGTGCTATCTGCTTTAAGAGCAATGGTTAATGTTTCAAACACAATTGATAATTTGGCCCAGACTGCTCTGCAGAGGGTTATGCCCGCACACCTCCCTTCACTGTCATGGACAGTCATCTAGCTAGGAATGTGCAGTTGGCATGCATCCTGTGCACAGAGTATAATGAGCTAGACTCTTTTGCCAACTGACAATTTCCTCCAATTAATTGTGCATTATTTTTGTCTTTTAATTTAAGACATGCAATTAACTGTGATTTACTGTGTTTGGGCACGTGTGTGTGTCAGAGATGAAGGAAATCCAGAGAAGCTAAATAGTCAGAATAGGATGGTCCCAGGCAGCAGAACAATTAGAAACACAAGGTCTTCATTCAGAGCTTGACATATGAAGAGCTTGAAAACCATTTCTTTGTTTTAACCTTTCTCTCTTGTGTGAACAGTAAAAGTTTGATTAAAAGAGAGAAATGCAGTCTGTACGATTGCATTTCCTGTACTGTAAGTGCTACTTTCTTACTAGAAAATGCACTCAGATATTAAAAGAAAAACTAAAACTTACTAGGTTTATTCTGTGTAGTAGACATTTAGAAAATTTTCATCATCATCTCCTCAACTAAATAAGATATGGCAAGTAATCTAAGTTTTTGAGAAAGGCATGAAATTCAAGAGGTAGAAACTCAATCCAGGCATGGTGACACACATGTCTGGTCACAAAACTGGAATTTCAGATATTTGTTGCACATTCTTCAATTATTGTTGGCCCAAAGTTTTTATTTTATACATATAGATATTGTACCTTAGGAATGCCTACTTTTTCTGTAAAGCATTTTCTTCTGATGAGGGTGGCCAGATTATCTTGTTTATCGTAAAGGCACATTGTGAGGAACAACCCTGACTGTATACCAAAGCCTGCAATGGCCCATGCCAAAAAGGAAAGTACTATACATAATAAAAGTACATTCTCAGGACAGACTGACAAAGCATTTGTTCTCTTCCAGGACTGTCATAATATCCCCTTTCTTTTCACTTCAGTGGGAGGGAATGCAGTGGTAGAGCCAGCATGGAGCATGGGGACAGGGTGGTAGGCAAAGGTGTGAGGGAGGCATGGTTGGGTGGATGGGAGGATGGAAGGATGCGATGACAGGGAGTTGACTGCTGGCTGAGAAAGGCACTATCACATCTATGAAAACAAGGCAGCCCAACAAGACACATGGCAAAGCACCGAGGCACAGAAGGTGGTGATGAGTGATGAATAGGCCCAGAGAGTGAAGGAAGTTTTAAGAAATGGTTGGGCAGTAGGAGGTAGGAGGGGAAGTAGTGGGGTATAGTGTGGGCATCCGTACAAGAGCAAGGCTAAGCTCCTCTAAATAGAAAGGCAGTTTCACATGTTTATACTACAGATGTGCATTAACACATTAGGTAAGAGTCACAAGCAGGAAGCTACCAGGATTGCAGCTGAACAAACTGACAGGAAAGGACAATACTGGTTTCATTTATGTGGGCAGGAGTTACCCATAAGAATGCAGATAAATAGTCTGTCCAGTTACACAGCCACTTACTATACTTTAAATATCTATAATAGCCATCACACTACACATTGTACTCGGATGCCTGCTGTAATGGGGGCATTCACAGATGCATGGTTTATATATTTTTCTTTTATTAATTTCTAGGATGAGCATCATGGAACCCAATACAATTATTTAAACACACAAAATTCCCTAGCCAGCCATGGTGGCACACGCCTTTAATCCCAGCATTCGGGAGGCAGAGATAGGAGGATCACCATGAGTTCAAGGCTACCCCGAGACTACATAGTGAATTTCAGGTCATTCTGGGCCAGAGTAAGACCCTACCTCAAAACCCCTACCCCCCAAAAAAAAAATTTCCCTATATAAAGATAGAGCTACCCATTTCCATTATACCACATGGGCTATTTTCTTGTGTTGTTTTAGATAAAGAAAGTAAAGTAGGGTAAGTGAAAGCTCATCTATATTGTTTTTCCATCTCTGCCAAGATCATCCTGCACCAAGCCTGATGCTTCAGCTCAGCTGGAGCTTGGAGGGTTCTCAGCTCAGGGACATTCCAAAGTCGAAGGGCTCTGTCTGCAAGTGCATAGAAGTACACTTTTAAGTTGCTCAGTGCCTCAGGGCTCTGTAATGGAAAACTGAAAACAAGACTGTGTTCCAAATGCATTTCCTGCAGAAACGGCCACTTGATATGATCAGAAATAAACTTCAATACAAATGTAACCTCAGTGGACCCATAGGCTTTTTATTGTTAGATTTTAGAGGTTCCATCTGAGTATGGTTTTGTCCAGCACAGAGGCTGTGCCATTCCTAAATGCTAAGGACAGCACCACCCACCTACCCTCTGTTTTAATTACAGACACATTTTAGTGATGGCAAAGTGTAGTGGTTTCATTCAGGTATTATAAACTTAGGTATTCTGAATGCTAGGTTCCCAGCTGAGGAGATTTGGTAATTAACACCTTCTGGAGGCAGTGTATTGTTGGAGGCAGGCTAATGAGTATTACAGCCAGTTTCCCCTTGCCACTGTTTGGCACACTCTCCTGTTGCTATTGATCAGCTTTTGTTAGGCAGAGGGTGATGTCTACTCTCTGCTCATGTCATCGTTTTCCCCTGCCATCATGGAGCTTCCCTCTCGAGCATGTAAGCCAAAATAAACCCTGTTTTTTCCAAAAGCTGCTCTTGGTCCAGTGATTTCTGCCAGCAATGTGAACCTCACTTCAAAGAAAAATACAAAGACAAAATGTTCTTAAAAGACACAACTGTATCTTTGGGAGCTCTATGTTCATTGATAATAGTTTGTGACTGTTGTGGTAGACTGAGTGGGACCCTACTATAAATTATTCATTGGATGACTCACAGGCAGCACAGGCAGATTATGGTGTTTATATGAACAAATGCAAAATTGTTGAGTGACAGTGAACTATTGACACTGAACAAAACCGTGAGCTTGACACAATGCCCTCCAGTTGGAACGTATGCATAAAACTCATCAGGAAATGTGCACCAAGTTCCTTTTCTCAGAATCTACTCCTCAAATCCCCAACCCAGAATAAAGGGCTAACTTTACAAATCTACATCAGGGCCGGAGTGATGGCTTAGCAGTTAAGAGGCTTACCTGTAAAGCCTAAGGACCAAGGTTTGATTCCCCAGTCTCCATGTAAGCAGATGCACAAGGTGACATTTGCAGTGGCTGGAGGCCCTGGCACACTCTCTCTTTTTTTCTTTCTATCTCGTTGCCTCTTTCTCTCAAATAAATAAATAATATTTAAAAAAATAAATCTACATCAAAATTCTAGAGATGGAACATAGCACATAGCTATGGCAATCATGAATGCACATTCTTGTGTAGCTGGAGTCAGGTAGTCTTTGAAGAACCCATTAGCCAAATGAGCCCATCCCTAAACTGCATATGAAGACATCTGAGATTCGTGAAATGGGGGCAGGGCAGAGCATCTCCAGCTCTCCTTCCTTACCCCTTCCTTCTCTCTGGGTACTATACCATGGCCTAAAGAAAGATGAGGACCGGGTGAGCCTTTTCAGTTCCTGCAGCTTGTAATAAGCTTTACTGACTGTTACTTAGAGAACTTATTGGAGTAGATCCAGTGCTGGTCTGTGGCACTTGGAGGAGTAGCTGAAGACCCTGCATTGTTTGTAGCTGCCATGAGCATCTCTGACTATTCAGAGCAGGCGTCCAGAGCCTGTTAAAGACTTGCAGTGGTCACAGTAGAAGGCTGAGCCTTCAGCCCCATGAATTGAATGTGTTGAATGATGGCCTCTGCCCTAACATTCCACATAAAGTATTGATTATATATATATATATATATATATATATATATATATATATATATATATATATATACACAAATATTCTACAAAGAACAAATACAACATCCTTACTATGCATATATATTGCACTAATACAAAAAATTGCACCTCATAGTTTAAAGAACACTTTGTCCTTTGACTAATTCAATAGTAATGCTTGAGATCAACCTCAGTATTTGACGCGTTTTGCCTTCTGTATGAAGTTAACAAGACAGCAATATATGTATAGACCACTAAGCTTTAAACAGAAGGTAGCTCTGATTTATATGTGGTCATTATACTGTAACTGTTTGTTTGTTTTTATATAGCAAAGTCATGTTTTAAGCACTTACCTGATCCTTATTCTCTGCAATAAAGTGATTTGGAATCACCATGACTTTCCTATTGCAGAAGTTTGTTCTGCTTATGTACAGGAAAGATGAGTGTGGGATTCATAGTGATTTCCTGTATTGTAGTTTGGCATTTCTTTATTTATAAGAAAAATATTTGAAATCCCATATCCAGCCTATGTTTTTACTGCTTTATTGGTCCTTGAATACTGTGGTGCAATGAAATCTTAAACTCATTCCCAGATCACAGCCATTCACGGGCCTTGACCTTTCCCTTCACCTGGGTTGCTCATCTTCCTGCTTCTCATGCTTGTTTGTTTCTCATGATGAGGTATGTACTTCATGTTGCCTTTCCCACAGATGGACTTCCTCATTATCATCTCCAATATCACTTGTAGTGCATTAAAATTATTTTAATCAATTTTCATTTGTATTTTTGTTCTAGCTACTTGTCCTGTTCACAGTAGTTTATGCTATGTGTAGAACTCCATAGTAGATATTAGCACATATTAGATGCTCATTATTGAATGAATAACTATATGAATGAACCATTTTAGTCTAAAGATCAATTCTCACTTAAATACACTAATTTTTGTTTATATTTGGAAAGCTTTCTGTTTATAGCAAAATTTTCTGCTTATCAGCACTGTTTGAACTCTTCACAGTCAAGAGCTCAGGTCGAATTGGTGAGTTTAGGTATTATGTAGCCTCAAGATTAGTAGAATTGCTTTCATGTAGGCCCTGTGTGCCTGCTTGATAGTTACTATATTTATAAACTCATGTTGTAGAAATATAACTGACTGCATCAAAGTATATCCAAAAGAAACTTATAATTTGAAGATTTGAAATTTCCACTTTGCAGACCCAAAGTGATTGCCTTGTTGGACTTTTGTTGAAAGCAAAGTATTAGCATTGATTAGGTGATCTTGCTCCAACTAGTTTGGTCATCAAGAAGACATTTATAGGCCTGAAGAGATGGCTTAGCGGTTAAGCACTTGCCTGTGAAGCCTAAGGTCCCCGGTTTGAGGCTCGATTCCCCAGGACCCACGTAAGCGAGATGCACAAGGTGGTGCATTCATGTGGAGTTCGTTTGCAGTGGCTACAGGCCCTGGCATGCCTATTCTCTCCCTCTCTCTCTCTCTCTGCCTCTTTCTCTGCCTGTCCCTCTCAAAATAAAAATTTATAAAAAAGAAGACATTTATGCCATCTAACCATCATACTTGTCATGGAAAAAAGAGCCTAAAACAGTCACTTTGGGTAGTTCTTTTAGAGCTGGCTTTCTATGTTATATATTTCTGGAGTTGTTATTCTGTTTTTTAAAAGCCAGGTACTTACTGCTGGGGAAAAATCTGTCTATTGGCTCTAGATTCAATGCAATGCCATCCCTCCTGAGAATCTAGCCTTTGGTTCTGTCTTTGGAAAATTAAAAGTGAAGATTCATACTTCCATGATATTCTCAGTACATCCAAAGTATTGAAACACAAGTAAATGTATAAATTTATCACATAATTAAACCTTTATTTGCAATATAATAATATAAAAACTAAACACATTTTTCCATTTAAGTGAGCTTACACTAAAAATGACAAGTTTATAGAATTATAGCTTTTTGTAGTTCTTGCAAGATGATGTGGGAGTCATCCACATTTTTTTTTCCTATTTATTTTTACTTTTATTGACTGTTATTTTTAAAGGTCATAGTTTAATTACACTGAAAGTCAGTTGGGTTAAATTTGTCCCAGTTAAAAAGAGACTGCAAGAAATGTCTGACAAAAACATTTAAAGTCTTGCCTTGCTTTGTTTGCTTTCCTAATAGAGGAACCCAGTTAAACTGTTCTGTGGTTTTAATCAAGGAAAATTACACAAGTATCTTTCTCACCAGAGACCTAAAACATTACCTTTCTAATGCTGATAGTTTTCTCCTCCAGGCTGTTCCTTGACAAGATTTGAGAAATCACAGGAAATCACATTGTAAATCACATGTTAAATTGTGTAAGAAACTCACTAGAAATGTGACTGTGTAGAGGACATAGTAAGTACATAGTTGTAAGTACATAGTCTCAGAAGTCATGCAGGGAACAGCAGGAAACAAAAAGAGCAGTCAACTTCTTTCAGATGCAAAGTACAGTGTGTCAGTTTGATAGATAGTTAGTGTCTAGATCAAAGCCTGTTAGTCCCAAAGGTATAACTATTTATGTTTAACAATTTTTTCATACACAAACACAATTATCATTGGAGCTATAGTAATCAATTTAAGGTCAGTTTTAACTTCACCCATTTGTTAGATATAGTATGAAGGATTCAGTTTTACTGTTTCTTTGCTTTAGCGTATATTTTCCAATTAAAAAAAATACTTTATTGTCCATTGAAGTATCACTCTACCTTAAAAGGCCATTGGATTGTTAAACACATAAACAAGATCAATGCAGGATTTAGACAGTTGTTTCACTGCAGGTCTACAGACAAAGACTCTGTTTAGAATAACTGATGCTCCACCCTCAGTGACAGAAAGGGCTGTAGTTTCTCCCTAGTTTCTCTGAGGAACTCCAATAAAAGTCTAAATGAAAACATAAATATTTTAAAATCTATTCAGGAGATCATCAAGATTACATGTTAGAAATCATTTTGATTTGACACATGAGCTAGACAAAGTGACTTCTTGGCTCATTATTTTAAAGATGTAGTTTTTGAAAAGGAATGTTGATAGTTAAAATTATCTTCTTACTAATCTTGAAATTATCATTTAACTTTATAATTTAAATTTTGTTTAATATTTGTTCAGC
Source organism: Orientallactaga sibirica (assembly GCA_036365145.1). NCBI lineage: Eukaryota > Metazoa > Chordata > Mammalia > Rodentia > Dipodidae > Orientallactaga > Orientallactaga sibirica. The sequence continues at coordinate 4,797,765 of JAEOAD010000418.1, forward strand.
TCTCTGAAACTTGTTTATTTTCTATTTAAGAGGAATGCTAGCCTTTAACCCCAGCACTCAGGAGGCAGAGGTAGGAGGATCCCTGTGAGTTCAAGGTTAGCCTGGGCTAGAGTGAGACCCTACCTTGAAAAAACAAAATACATAAATAAATAAAAAAATGAAAAGAATTTAAAAAGGAAATGCTGATAATGGTGGTCGTGATTCTGATGATGATAGCATATCATTATATTGTTTTCTGTTTGACATTATTATGTTCAGTCATTTTCTAAGCATGCTTAAAATGCTAAATATATGAGGATGTTTTCTTTTTAATAAACTTTTTAGAGTAGTTGCAAGCTTATATATCACATTTCTATATTGTCTTCATCTGGCTCCAGAGTGGTATATTTGTTACAGTTGACAAGCCTACATTTACACATCAATATCACTCAAAGTCTCTATTTTTAGAGTGACATGTATCTTCCACTATAATATTGTTCAAAATAGTCTCACTGACTTAAAACCCATCTTGATGAATTTTCTAAAAATTGTAAGAGGTAACAAAAAAGGATATATATGAAGTGCAACTAATGTGCATATGTGAATCTGTGTGTGAAATCCCTATTCAGTTACCATAAACCAGCTCGCAGCCATGTGGATTGGGGTTGATTGCTAAGAATAGCAGCTTCAAACTCCATGGAAATAAGGAAATTTAGAAGACTGTACATTCAATTTGAGCCAAGTCATGCAAGTATGGTAATAAGATATCTCTAAATACAGAACACACTGCTGCCAATAAGAATGGTCATCTTATTCTCCACCACTGGTAGAACCCTGCTAGACATAGGGGTTTCAATATGCAAAAATATTGTGAGCTTCTCTTATACAATATGATAGACTTTTTAATACAGAAAATCAGATAAGTGGTGCACGATGTGACTAGAAATACAGCCATGTTTCCTTGGGAAGTGTTCATATATGGAATGAATGCCAGACATGATGAGCAGAGCAAAAGAGTGGTACATGATACTAAGTGAAGTGTAGAATTATGAATCATGAAATTATGTCACCATTTCCTACTAAAGGTGAAATAAAGTAAAGTGTAAAAGGTTGTTTGGAAACATTTAATGTCTCTTCTGATGGATTCTTTCCTCCTGCTCTTTACTTTTGTAGGAAGCAAACCAGACCCAACTTATATATGTATCAATATACCTGACTTGTAACAGCAAATGATCTGTAGTTTTAAAAAAGCTAGTTTTCTAAAATCTTTACTAGAAAAGGGAAAAACTGATTTCTATTGGAAAACTGAGATATGCTATAAATTCATGAAGTCAGACATCCATTAAAAATTTGTTATTTTGAACATTTTTGTCACTTTATACTGTGAATTCAATATTAGTTGTATAGATTTTTAACAAATGCCTAGTGTGGTTGTATTTACATTTGAAAGAGTTTTTTTTTTTTTAAATTTTGTTTTGTTTTTTTCTTTTTCAAGGTAGGGTCTTCCTGTAGCCCAGGCTGACCTGGAATTCACTATGTAGTCTCAGCCTAGCCCAGGCCTCACAGTGATCCACTTACCTCAGCCTCCCAAGTGCTGGGATTAAAGGTGTGTGTCACCATGCCTGGCAAACGTGTGCATTTTCTTTCTTTTTTTAAAATATTTTATTTTTATTTATTTATTTTAGAGAAAGATAGGGAAGTAGGCAGGTAGAGAGAGAGGGGTGGGGAGGATGGGCATGCCAGGGCAAATGAACAGCAAATGAACTCCAAACATGTGCACCCCTTGTTGCATCTGGCTTACGTGGGTCCTGGGGAGTCAAACCTGGGTTCTTTGGCTTTGCAGGCAAACTGCCTTAACCACTAAGACATCTCTCCAGCCCAAAGTGTGCATTTTTATATTAACTTTAACAATATTCTCAAGGTGAATAATTTTTTTCTGTTAACTTTTTTTTTTTTTTTTTTTTTTTTGGCTTTTTGAGGTGGGGTCTTGCTCTAACTCTGGCTGACATGGAATTCATTATGTAGTCTCAGCCTGGCCCAGAACTCAGTTATCCTTCTACCTCTGCCTTTCTCCTGAGTGCTGGGATTAAAGGCATGCCACCACATCCGGCTCTTCTGTTAAACTTTCAATGCTAAAACATTTTTTGATTTTAGCTAAAGAAGAAAGTATTGGAAAATTATGAATAACAATAACTTAAACTAATGATCTTTTCTACTTATGACTTTTAAATGTCTTAATATATTCTGTTTATGTTCCCCATCACATAAAAATTTCCTTGATGTGCATAATAAACTTTATAGGTTTAATATACTGTTTTTTTAGAATCTCAAATTTTATATATGGAATATAGCTCTATTATATGTCTTGTCAAGTTATTTGACATTCTAATTTTTACAAATACTGACAGAAAAATGGCAGTGCTTATTGCAGTTCTGGAGTAGCTTTGGGCTAAGGAAATCAACAACCATTTAATGTTGTATATGAGAAACTTGCATAGAACCAACCTGAAAGTCACAGAATAGAGTGCAGCAGATGCAGGCATCAAGGAGTTGGTTAAATTGAGTGTCCTCATCGTGAGAATGGGTAACAGACGTATGGGCCAAAAGAGCTGAAAGATTACAGTAATCTATGGTTAGAATTGTGAAGTTACTGGCAAACTCTCAATCATTTGGTAGCATCTCTTTATGAAAATCACTAACAGAAGAAACCTATAAAATGAATGTGAGATGTAAGCATTTTGTGCGACGAATTGGAAGCAGCATGTGTTGCTATTGAAGTCATCATCCAGTTGTTAGTAGAATCATATCATTAGGAGTGTTTTGTTATGATTTACTTTTCAGAACACAGGCAGCAAGTCTTTGAGGAAAAATTAAAGTAATTCAATAGAGTTTTTCAAGAGAAAAGGAAACTATGTCACATTCACAGTTTCAGAATTTTTTATTGTAGATTTTCTTTTCTTCCTTATTTGTGTGCTACAGTTTGAATCCAGGGCCTTATTCATACCAAGCACATGCTCTGCTACTAAGATACACATCTCCACCCCTCTATATATGTATTTTGACAGAACATCAGATATCATCTACTCCAGACACCTTATTTTTTAAAAAATCTATGTTCTTTGGCTCAACAACGGAAAATAATTAATACTGTGGTGGTTAAATTAGTATGTGAATAAATTAAAACACCATTAATACTATTTTATTACCACTGTCTCTGGAGCTCTATAGTGCATTACTGAGTGTAATATTGAAAACTTACTTAACTCATTCATGGTTCATTCCTTTATCGTGTGCTGGTCTAATGACTTGTGTTAGCTGAACTGTGAGATCCCTTTTGGAAAAGTGGGGCCCAGAATGTTAGATATCACTCTGTACTTTCTCCTGGAACCAAAACATGCATCATAAGGAAACTTCAAGAAAAAAGAAAAAGAACATTTCTGGCAGTTGACACAGAGAACACTTTATTAGAAGAGACTCTGTGAATTAAGGTACTACCCTCTTTAATTTTACATTCATGAGCAAAATTTAAGCATTGAGAAGCCCTGTAGGCAGAAAATGGCCACATTGGCTGTCACAGTGTTGCTGTTAGTACTTAGCAGTCGAGGGCAGTAGCTGAAGAAATGACCTTGGTGGGATGCGATGGGCTGATTCTCTCCACAGATTCTGCGTCCATCTGAAAAAGAGAAGCAGATTCTCCAACAGAGTGTGAAGTCAGCACTGGATAAATGGGATAACCATTATTAGTTTAGAGAGAATTTAATAGGTGTAGGCCTTCTTGAATCCAACAATTGGTGGGAGGACAGGGAGGAGGCTAAGGATGGTACCAACAAGTTCTGTTTACACACTGAGTATGTACATAACTAATAAAGAAAAAAAATAGTGCTGGAGAGATGGCTTAGCGGTTAAGGTGCCTGCCTGCTAAGCCTAAGAACCCGGTTCCAATCTCCAGGTCCCACGTTTAGCTAGATGCAAAGTGACACAATGCTGCACTTGCCCACAAAGGGGTGCACACATCTGGATTTCATTCACAGCAGCTGAGAGACTGCTGGCACGCCTACTCTCTATCTGTCTCCCTCTCCCTCTCTGTCTGTCTGTCTCTGTGTCTCTCTCCAAAAATAAAAAAATAATTAAAAAATATTTTTTTAAAAAGGAAAAGACCTTGGTGCCTCCCAGGGGGAGTGATTTTCTAGTTTGCTCCCTCTTTTCTGTGTTGTTGTGCTATTTTTCACTCCCAATACTTAGCATAAACTTTTTAGGATTTTCATCCCATCTCAATAATCAATTTACCAAAGCCCCAGATGTCAAATGGATTTCCAAGGATTCAATTTAGTTCTGACACAAAGTACCCAGAGTTTGCACAGATACCTTGGGTTCAAGACTTAGTCCCACAAGACTGCCCACACTTCAGATGCCAGTCAAAAGACACAGACTTCCTATACTTTGAGCAGACAGCTGTTAATAGAGGTTCCCACAACTACCTCCTTAAGTTCAGTACTTAGCTAAAATGTCTTATATTCAGAACTCCAAACACTCGTGGCTTAGATTTACTGCTTTACTCTAGAGGGTACAACTTGGATACTGCAGGATGGAAACAATGCAGCAGGCAGGGTGTGGAGGGCAGGTGTGCAGAGCTTCTGAGCTCCATACTCATTCATGATTTCCAGTTTCCAAGCCTATCCTTTAGCTAGGAACCCAGCTATCAGTCATTGCCTTATAATGCAAGAAAAAAGGTTTTAATGGAGATTTCAAGGATCTATGAGCTTTTGTATCAGGAACAGTGGGCTAGACCAAATGTTATGATTACGCATGGTCTTAGCTCCCTTCTCACACACCCTTATCACCTTCCAGGGTATTAGGATCTTCAATAGGATGAGAGATGAATATAGTACTTATTATATTATAATGCCACACATTGGTTAGAAATAAACAGTATATAAGTCTAGGCAGAGGTAATGCTAAAAAGTGAGTTTGAAAGATAAAACTTTTTACATGGAAACAACTTTACTCAGCTGAAAATTCAAAATAAAGTATGATGTCCCTATATAGTTAAAGTAGATATCGCCAAATGTAGGTTCTGTAGCCATATGTCAGAGTTTGAATGTCACCTCAGGTGTTCTTAAAATGGTGTACTTTTGGTGAGTTAAGAAATTATCTCTGCCTCAGTTTACTCATTCTAAAATGTATGTGCCTCACACAATTGTTACAAGAATTTAAAAATATTAGTATCCACTAGTCATTCAGAAGATATTCTAGCTTATGATCATGTACAGTTTATATTTGTCACCCATTAAGTATTCAAAGTGCTGTGTATTTTAATATGATTTTAAACTATTTTTAATGTTTTTAGTATTTTATTTTTATTTATTTATTTGACAGAGAGAGAAAGAGGTAGAGGGATAGAGAGAGAGAATGGGCATGCCAGGGCCTCCAGCCACTGCAAACAAAATCCAGTTGCATGCATCACCTTGTGCATTTGGCTTATGTGGGTCATGAGGAATCAAACCTTGGTCCTTTGGCCTTTACCACTAAGCCATCGTTCCAGCTCCAATTTTGTTTTTTTATTTGAGAGGGCACAGAGAGACAGAGAAAGAGAAAGAGAGAATGGGCACACCAGGGCTTCTCAGCTGCTATGAATGAACTACAGACACGTGCACCCCCTTGTGCGCAAGTGCGACGTTTCATGCTTGAGTCACTTTTGTGTCTGGCTAAACATGAGACCTGGAGATTCAAAAGGGCATTTTTAGGCCTCGCAGGCAAGCACCTTAACTGCTAAGCCATCTTTCTAGCCCTCCAACTCCGATTTTAAATTATGTTTTTAATATTTGTTCCAGTTATATATAATTATATAAAGTTTGTCTTGCAAATTTACTTTTTTTTACTCAGTATTTATGGCACATCTCCACCTAGACTTGTGTACTGTTTTTTTAACCTAATTGTGGCATTACAATGTAATTCAATTAAGAAAATGAGATGTTTTCCTTTAGAATGAACACTATTGCTGTTAAGCATCAAAATTTGTTAACTCTTAGGAATAAATCTTGCTGTATTACTTGTCCACTATCTAGTAGCACACAAATGTAAGTGTGAAATGATGCACTGATTTCTAGGAGTCCTTAGTTTTGCTGCTTGCCAGAAAACAATGTCAAAACCATTATAACTTGTTTGCTAGAACTTTGAGGGGAGATTTTTATTTATATTACTGTCAAGGTTAATTGGACCAATCTTTTTAAATCTCAAGAGAAGACAAGAAAGTGGAATATTCATAAATTAGGGAACACAGATCCTTACTAAAAAGTGGGTTGATTATCAAAATGTATGATTTGAAATAATGGTCATGAATTCTTTCAAACATTCATAAAGTGTTATATAGTTCATATTCTTTACTGCAGTAAAAATGTCAGTGTCCTCAGCCTTTCTTCCTTGGCTATGGACTGTAAACTGTGTCACTTAAATTGCGAGCCTTGTTTATTTGACTCTTTATTTGAATGGCATTTCCATGCTCTGCTTTGTCTGTGAACATATTGCTGGGCAGTATTGACACAAATGACAAGTGTATTGCCTAGCACATGATACAGGAGTCAGTCTGGACTTTGGTGGCTGAAAGATTCTTCCTTAAAAATGTTGACTTTAACATTTTATCCATTCTAGTTGTAGAATTATAGAATCATTTGATTCACAATTGACATTAGATTCTTTACATGACATGACATAAAGCTCAGTCATTTCTAATTATAATAGCCTTTTACCATTGATGAGGTGCTTTCATAGTTTATACTATTTTATTCTCATAAGCCTGTTTACAAGAAGACGGTATAAGTCTCAACCCTGTTTGTGAAGGACTATTTCTAAAGCATTTGTATGTGCTTGTAAATATTAGCTCAGCTTGGTCATCAAAATGGCCAATAATATAACATGAATATTTCTGCTGAGTCTGTAGACTCATTTTGAAATTATCTCATGAAATCATATATTTTTAAAACATTTTAAGTAAAATTAATAATCTTTTAGGCTGGTAAGATAGCTTAGTGTTAAGGTGCTTACCTGCAAAGCCAAAAGACCCAGGTTCTATTCCCAAGGACCCATGTAAGCCAGATGCATAAGGTGGAGCATGCATCTGGAGTTTGTTTACAGTGGCTTGGATGATTAGTGATCTTGTAAATATAAAATTATAGCTACATTAATTATGCTACCCTTTTTCCACTTAAATTATCAATTGAATAGTTGCAAATAAGGTCTTTGATTTTCCTCAGTGTTAACATTTAAAATAGAAATTAGAATCAGTGATGCTAAAATCAGATATAGTGTCAGTTTTGCTATAAATATTCTTAAGTAGGGCTGGGGAGGTAGTCCAGGTGAAGTGTTTGCCTTGCAAACATGACACTCTGAGATCAATTCCCAGCATAACACAATAAATTTAGAAGGTTGGGCATGGGGGCATGTGCTTTTTATGGAAAGGCAGCATTGGGCAGGTTCCTGGGGCTCACTTGAACAGCCAGTCTGTCCTCATTGGCAAGTTCCTGGTCAATGAGAGACCCAGTGTCCACAAACACAAGATGATGCCTGAGGATTAACACCTAACATTCTCCTCTGGTTTTCACACACTTGTAAATACATATGCACATACACCAACGTGTGTACTGTGTGCATACACACACACATACACACACAGTACTTAAATAGAGAAATTTGGTTGCAAGTTTAAAGTTGTCATTGAATTACTAAATGAATGCCAGAATAAACCTCATGTTTTTACCCACCAGCTCTGGAGGTGTACCTAGAAATTACTATATATATATATATATATATATATATATATATATATATATATTTTATAAATTGAAATCAAATGTTGGTGGCAATAAGACATTAAGTGTGTGCCAAGTTCCTTTCTTTGCCAGAGGTGCCAAATTTTTAGAAATCAGGAAGTTATTTCAAAAAGTAAAAACTAAAACTTTAAAAAAATAACTATGATATCAAACTGAATGAACATTGTACTTTCTTCCTTCATTTCTTTGCCTCTTTCTAGGTTTCTGTGTTCTTTCCTCATTCCCTTTGACACTGTCAGTGCTGGTGAGATGTGATTTATACTCTTAATACAATGAGTAAAAGAGAGGTCAAGAATGAATGAGAACATATGTATATTATTTGCAACCAGAGATAGACAAAAAGAATACAGAATACGCATGCCAGGGTCTCTGGCAGCTGCTGCAGATGAACTCCAGATGCATGTACCTCTTTCTGTATCTGGCTTGTACCCAGAACTTGGGTAAAAACTTGTGTTACTTCTGTATTTTAACTTAATAACTAAAAATACAGGGTGTCGTCAATAAAAGTTAAGATTTTTTTTAAATTCTTCATTTTTCTATAATTTATAATTCATATAGGAATTGGGCAAATAGTTATAGCAGAAACCATGGTTACTAAATACTACATGATTTTGCTTATGTTTTGATATTTCAGGTGGGCTTGTCTTCAAATGTTTAGGTTATAAGTTATTGTCTTATATATTGTATAATGCATAATTTTTCGGTTTTCACTGAGTGAGTTAAATGTAGATACTGTTATAAGTATCTCCATAGTCAAGTTTTAGAGCACTTTTATCACCTAAAAATGGGCCATATTTCTATTGCAGTCTAGTAAACACTAATTTCCATATTCTTCTCAAAGTTTAGTCAATGTGGGAAAGGATGATCCTGTCTAATAAAATGCTGCTTGAAAAGCCTAAGTTCTGTCTTATAAAATTTTCTATATCAATGGTTGTAGCAGACAGCTTCAGGTTCCTGAGTTCTCAAAGTTTAGTCAATGTGGGAAAGGATGATCCTGTCTAATAAAATGCTGCTTGAAAAGCCTAAGTTCTGTCTTATAAAATTTTCTATGTCAATGGTTGTAGCAGACAGCTTCAGGTTCCTGAGATGAACTTCCAGACCAGGCACAGTTATGGAGGAAGGGATATTATTTATTGAAGCTTACAGATCCAGGGGAAGTTCCATAAAGGCAGGAGAAGCAGCCTGCTCTTCACAGGACCAGGCCAGAGAGAGAACAAACCCCCAGCCACACAGCACACAGAGCAAAAACTACTGCCAAAAGGTCACACAGCACACTTCAGGAACTCCTCCTAGGCACATTTGCATATCTTTACAATGGAATCTCAAACCCTACCATTAACACCTTAAGACCAGCCCCCAGTGACATTGCCTCTAGCAAGGTGATTGCAGATGCAAACTATAAAGTAATAAAACATTGAATATATTGGGGGCCATATATTCAAACTACCACATTCCGCCCCTGGCCCCCAATAGATTTAGCTCTTGGCCCCCAATAGATTTATAACTATCACACATTGTAAATTGTACTCAGTCCAATTTCAAAGGTTCTCAGTCTTGATCAACTTAAGATAGTGAGTCCTGTAAAATCAAACAAGTTAAATACTTTCAACATGTAAAGGCACAGAGTAAACATTTTAACTGTATAAGGAATAGCAAGGAGAGACTAGAAGAATGCAAACTCAACCACCATCAGCAGTCATCAAACTTCTGCAGTTCAAGTTCAATATAACCAGAGACTGACAGTCTCCAGGTTTTCCAATTCCGCCCCTCCAGCTGGGCAGAGTTGCCAGGGAAAACTTTGATCCCAGGCCAACACTGCACTACATGGGAGTCCTTGCATAGTCCTGGTATATCCAAAACATCTTCAGGTCTCCATGCAAACCACGGTCCATCTTCCAAAAGGCTCTTCCAGCCTATTCCTGAGGGTCTTCATGCCCTGCCTCATGCCAAATCTCAGCAGCAGCTCCTGGAACCGTGTGCAATTCATGACCACTCCATGCATTTTTCATGCTTCCAGAACTAATACCAGGTGTGCAGGACACAGCCATATTCTTAATCCAGGAACAAAATAAATCATAGCCTTGAAAAGCAGGTTCCTTCTCCAGTAAACACTCTTTCCAAAAGTTTGCATTTCTAACAGTCTTTCCTCAGGCATCCTCTCCATTGTTTTAATGTAAAAGCAGTTGGGCCACCTTCCTTCCACCTTCCTTAAGATTGCTAATGTGCTTGACAATAGCAGCTAAACCAGTCTCAATGCCTCTACTTTTAACTTGCTTCAGGTTTTCCAACTTAAAATCTTAAAACCTCAGTCTGATAACTTCAGCCAAGCACATCAGTCCATTACAAACTTAACCTTGATCAAACTGTCTGGGCCTGGATAGCGGGACGTAGCCATCCCTTATGCCAGTAGCCCAGTTCCAACAAAGTCCTCTGTAGTCTTTCCTTCCCCTTAGAAAGCTCATTAGCCAAGCCTCGAAGTTCAATACTGTCTGCACTTAGCATTCTCAAACTCTCATCAGAATAGTACATAAATCTTGGCTTACCACTCCAGAAGGCATCTTCAGTTGCAAGCACCAAGTCCATTCCCATTCCTCCAAAACAAAAGTTCCAAAAGATGAACATCCACGTGGTAAGGTTCATCTCACCCCACACTCCTCCGTACCACTTTTGTAGCAGACAGCTTCAGGTTCGCTGAGATGAACTTCCAGACCAGGCACAGTTATGGAGGAAGGGATATTATTTATTGAAGCTTACAGATCCAGGGGAAGTTCCATAAAGGCAGGAGAAGCAGCCTGCTCTTCACAGGACCAGGCCAGAGAGAGAACAAACCCCCCAGCCACACAGCACACAGAGCAAAAACTACTGCCAAAAGGTCACACAGCACACTTCAGGAACTCCTCCTAGGCATATTTGAGTATCTTTACAATGGAATCTCAAACCTACCATTAACAGCTTAAGACCAGCCCCCAGTGACATTGCCTCTAGCAAGGTGATTGCAGATGCAAACTATAAAGTAATAAAACATTGAATATATTGGGGGCCATATATTCAAACTACCACAATGGTTATTAAATATTTCTACAAAGAGCCTGATATTAAGCATTTTTCCATGAATTATCTGTTGCAAATACACTAATTTCTCATTTCAATAGACAAGAAGCCACAGAAAACATGTCTACAAATAAGTGTGCCAGATCTGGTTCATGGGAAATACTTTGTTAATTCATATTCTAGACCTTTCCAACTTAGTTGTTGTTACTAATAGCCATTGAGCTGTTATTTTAAAAAAGATTCATTTGGCTTTTCAAAGGAATATAGAAGCAAATAATTTATAATATTTTAACTGAGTATACTTTTTGAAGGTTTTCATTTCTGAAAGCATATGTATACACACACACATGTACATTTACTTATTTATGGCATATATGATATAAATTACATGCCTGAAGAATACAATTGGAATAATTTAATACTGCTGTGTGATGGCACATGCCCCAAGTCCTAGCTCTTCGGTGCCTGATGCAGGAGGACTGTAAGTCTGAGGCCAGCCTGAACTAGATAGCCAGTTTCATGCCAACTTGAGTTATGTATTAAGAACCTGGCTGACGTCAGGAATGGTGGTGTAACACTGTAATACCAGCACTTGGGGAGTGGAGGCAAGAGGATCAGGAGTTCAAAGTCAGCTTCAGCTACATAGTAAGTTCAAAACCAGCCTGGGCTAGTTGAGACTATTTCACAAACCTAAATCAACAAAATAAAAGAAAGAAAAAAAAGATTCAGCCTCAAAAGATAAATAAACCAAAAAGGAATATTTTGATGTTGCCCCACTTGTGGTAGCACTGAGATAAAAATGTAGGGATTCTAAATAAAATTGGTGATCAATTGAAAAGTTTAAAGATTATTGACATTTTGGCAGTTTTCTTTTTATGTAATATTGCTAAGTACAGTTATTTTCCTACAGTAAATAGAATAGTTTTTTTAATGAATGATCTGTGTTTTATGTTTTATAACCCCTTGAACACCCTCACCAAATACTGAAGGACAGAGAGCTTGTGGAAGACTGTCAGTTTTGGGCTCATGAGCACACCTGCAAGCTAGGATATAATTGAAGTGCACTTATAAATTCTGCCTTTTGGCCTTATGTTATAGGTATCCCTCCTCCAAAATCCAATTTGTTAATGTTACATTGTTTATTATCAAATAATTATGAGGGTGCAATATAGTTTTCTAGGAAAACCTTAGCTCAAACAATACTGCTTTCAACATAGCAAGGAATGGTCTCATTACAGGAGCAGACCAAGTCAATAGGACTTAAGTATAACTACTCTTCTTTGATTTTATGATAATATTTTAAACCACAGATTAGTGTAAACTATTTTTATAAAAAATTATATTAGATGAATTTCCTTTTAACTTAAAAAATTCATGACTGATTATTAAGACAAAATATTTACATTTATTGATAGTTAAAGGATACCTGTTGAAAAGTATAGGACTGTATTATTTTATTTATTTTATTTTATTTTATTTTATTTTATATAATAGCTCTCTTGAAATTTATTGTTTGTGCATATATACTGCATTTATTTGCAAACCTGATAACATTTTCATGTCATTAAATGTTACAACATTAAAATGATGTCACAGATTATGCCCATAAATTATTTTCTTTTGGGGGTTTTTAATATTCAGTTGTGAATTAAAAGATTAATCAGTTCATATACATTAACTTTTACTTAACCTCTAAACATGTATTTCTAGTGCAGTTTGTCCTGTTTTATCTTTTAGCAGCATATTTAATAAAGTAATAATCAATAAAAGAATGGGTAACTAAATAGAGAGCACTTTACTATTCTAGTACTTAAATTTGATTTGAAGAAAGTTCTAAATTAAAATATCTTCAGCTACATTACAAGATTTCAAATAAAGGTTTATTGGAGCAAATAAATGTTTTGGAGGACAAATTTAGACTGAAGAGATGGGAATATTTACAGCATACTTCACAAATTGGAGAAGTAGGACATGCTTGTAATGTTAGGTTTCTGGGTAATTCTTAAGAGATAAGACATCTGTCTAGTATAGCACAAGATGAGTTTATGTTTTATTGGTGACAGCTCTCTTAAAACCATTGCAAGCCTCTGGGGACCCTCTTGGTCCTGTAAGCTTAGCATGTGTGATGTTTGCTGACAAGTGAAGATACAGGAATTGCAGGCTGCTGATTCTGAATTTAAACTTCTCAAAGTATATCCAACTATATTCTTGACTCCATTAATCTTTGCTTATGTGTGTATGTAGAATTTATCATTCACTGCCTTCATTGTATGAATTGAAATTTAAAACATAAAAAGAAAGATCACTGTTTGGCCAGTTTTCACATACTCAACACCTTAAAGAACGCTATTGAAGGTTTAATACTTTAAGTTTGTGTAAAAGGCAGATTTCACGGTCATGTAGCTTTCTTAATGATTCAGATTGTTCATGCAAGTTTATTCTAGTTTATTCTGGCTATTATACAGACAAGCTTGGGATTTAGAATGCAACTTGGATGTACTAGTGAGAATATTTAGATGATCATGTATTTCAGCCGGTTCCAACCCCATCATTAACTCAGTATTGCAGCCACCAGTTTCCCTGCCATAGTAGTTAAGCCTGTCATTTAAAACCAATGGTGACTATTTTAGAACCATACTATAAAGAAAAAGGGATAGAGCCTTGGGGGTGGTGAACTGCTGATTCTTCCCTGGGTAGGTGAGGACTTATTTAACCTATTTTCCTTCTCCTTCAAAGAACAATTTTTTGGTAGGCAATATGCAAATATAATAATAGATATCTCAAAAACTATAAAAATGGGAGTACAGTGAAAATTAGATCTCCACTTCCCATCTTTATCCTTGTTTGGATTTCCTATAGGCCATTGCCCAATACTAGTTATCTTATTTATTCTATCACTTATACATATAAGTATATGTTTTATTATAAAGAGGCTATAATGTGCCCTCATTGCTTATATTTTCTTTTGCCTCCATAGTATATCATTGTTGGTTTTATATTGGGATTTATAAATGTATTGTCCTCATCTGCATTCTGTAGCTATACCATAGTTAGCTAGTTTTCTTCTGGAGTTTAGGTTATTTTATTTTAGCCTTTACCTATAAGGCCATAATCATTTGCATACATCTAAGTCTTTGTGTGGTAAATATAAGGACAAACACCTGAGTTGCCATTGATCACTCTCTGAGACTTATGAAATATAACAAGCATGCTCCAGACAGTCAACTCAATGAACACAGTAACACCTGTGTTGGTCCTGGTGGATTTCCAGAAACAGATATAGCCTCTTATAATGAATAGGTTAGGTCAACTCTCTAACTACTATAATCTATCAAGATATTGTGCAAGGTAACAAATCAGATATGCACATGGAATCTCAACATCAGAGGGAAATGCCCGTGATCTCAGAGAGCAGGAGGAATTTGAAGATGAGTTGGTGATAAAATACAGGCTATGAAAGGAGAGCAACAGGTTGGATTGATGAGAAGCAGGTGAGAATATGCCCTTTTAGAATTAAATCATTTATTAGGAGTGTTTGAAGCCCTATGACAACATGCATAGTGTGGTCCAAAGCCAGAGAGAGTTAACTAGGCTCTGTAAATTCAGAGAACAAATAGTCCCTTTTGTTAGTTTCTAAGGAAGGGGTGTGTCTGGGCACAGACTCCATGAGAGAAGTCATGAGGCCATGAAGGAGAGATAAAGAAGGTCTCTACTCCTTCAAAGTCTCTAAGGAGGAGTAGTTATTTTGTTTTGGTCCTGCTTTTAGATGGGACCAAAGGCCATAATCCAGGTGTCCTTGGGTTTCCTTGGCAAGGTGCTAGTTATTGCTTTGCTGCCTGGCTCTAGTCTTGGTCAGCAGGAAGCCTTTTAAAATGCCTACATGCAATTTTTAACAGTTGGAATTGGATCAGATATGAGAATTCCCTGAAAAGAGCCAGTGGGGTAGGTGTCCAGAAGCAGGAGCGCACCACAGTGCAAGCAAGGCACACGGCACCCTTCAGACGGCCTTACTACCCAGGCTAGGTTTGCTCCTGTCTCAGTAAATGGCAAATGCTCTCTGGAATTCATGAGATCTTTGAAGCCAAGTTAAAAGATCTTGGGTACCAGTTTCCCAGTCACAGGATTAAGGGCCCTCACACCATCCCAAATTTTTGTACCAGAACTTTATTCATACATATAATCAGCACACTGTGAGATTTGGACTTAAATGTTACTACAAATTGAGTTTTATTGGCCCTGCCTTTGGATAATGAAGAATATCTCTCACCACATATCCTTTCTGCAGCTCTTGGGTTTCTGAAATCCCTCAGGGGAAAGCATCATTGCATCTCTTAAATTCCCAGAGGCAGTAAACATTTTCTTTTGAAGAAGCCACAGAGCCTGGGAAATGCTGTCTGAAAACAAGCCCCTAGTTTACATTTAACTCTGCTTCTTTTCAAACATGGAGATGCAGGTTAATTTCATAGCCAGCTCAGAACTTGATGGAGGGATTTGCTTTATATTTTTGTAACAGGATAGCTATTAAGTTGATTTTCCTGAAATGAAGAAACAGCTTTAGAGGAAAATTCCAGTCTCTTTCTTCAGTAAAATGGAACAGCTGGAATCTTGGAAATGAGTGTTTTGGTACTTCTGCCCATTAAGGTCTGAGGATACCTCAAAGTTAACTCTGAGTGAGCAGCTAAGGAATCCTGCAGAATCAGGGAAGCCTGATAATTGCTGCAGTTGTGATCTAAGCTGGTTGAATTTGAATATTGGAATTTAGAGCTTGAGACCCTCTTAGAAGGAAAATACATGCCTTCTCTGAATATGCAGACTGGGTCTTGTTCTGCATTTTACAGACGACCCTTTATTTGGGGGTGTACAAGGGGTGGAGACTGGATCTTCTTGGTGAGCTTTCAGTACTGCCAGAAGGATAAACAGATACTAAATACAGGAAATAAGGCAGCTTTAGGTGCTGACTGGTGATAAAATTACATAGAAAATGAGAGTGAATATACAACTTTAAGGACTGATTAATTCTTGAAGTCTCATCCAAATTTTAAATATAGTAGACAAATTTTGAAAAATCATGGCTAGAGGCCCACACACACCCATTCTCTAAATCTGCCTCTTTTTCTCACTCTCTGTCTCTCAAATAAATAAATAAAATATAAGAGAAATTGAGGTCTAGGAAAAGACTAGAAAAGAGTCATAAAACACATGGATCTTGGGTAGCAGCCGATATGCATTGAATGTTTCTCTTGGTCAATTGCACAATTAAACATTATCCATGCTTTTTTATCCATCTCATTTAATTGGTGCAAATACATTGTGAATCCCATGTGGTGATTGTATTAGGCGTGCTTGGAAGAAATAAAGGTCAACTCAAATGGAGCAATTGGGATGGGTTTCATAAAGAGATGTTCATGAAACTGTGGTCCTGTCAAGGATGTGAAAACCCTCCAGGTTAATAACTGCAAAGCCCTTACCATGCCTCCTCCCTCGGGTTAAGTGAGAAAGTGGTTTTGGAGTTTCCTGACCAAGAGACAAATCCTGCCAAGGAAGAGCTTAGACATGGCTACATCCTATCTAGCTAGACAGGAGCCAGAGGTACAAACACATAGACCTCATTTTTCTCCTTCTCTGACTTTTTTGTCAGTATTATCTCCTTCCTCTGCCAAATCTGACTTGAGGCTAAGAGAATCAGGAACAGAGTAAGAACGCTTCTAGAAAGGGTCCGGAAGGGGGAGTAGAGAATATGCAGAAGAGTAGCAACTCTGTAGCATGCATTTTACAGATAGCCTAGCACAGACTCAACTAGGTTATGTGGTATGTCCCAAATCACACTTGTGAGCAGTGGTATGATCTGTCTTAGAGAAGCTGTTATGGTCTCCATGAGCAAGAGCACACTGCCACTCACAGACCAAGTAGGACTTAGGAGTGGCACTGGGGACAGGAAGATAAGAATGAAGTAGAGACAGTGAATACACAGTGAGCAGAATCTATCTACATTCTACAATGATTTCCTTCCTATTCAAAAGAAAATGTGATAGTATTATAGTGGGCATGGGATTTTGCAGGATAAAACCCCTGAGTTGGTCCTTCTCTGCAGTTGTGGTGATATGTATTTGCTTTAGGGAGTTAATGTATTATGGAAAGTATTCCTAAAATGCTCTGTTTGGGAGATTTGAAGTTGTGGCATTTATTTTCTACAACAACAATGTCCAGCTCAATTTTTAAGATAACCAAGATTGTTTAAGATCATCAAAATGAAGAAAACTGTATTTCTCTTAGTTGACATTTTCTGATTATGTCAGGAATCCTGTATTAAGTACAGTGTTGACAGCCCTCCAAAATCAGATAAGATCAAAGCATAACTAAAAACGTAATTGAAAACAATTCAGAGAAGTTGACTAGTAACCATAAAATTAAAAAGTATTACACTAATTTAATATGACCCAATCTCTTTTTATGTATATTCAATAATTACCTCATTAATTTGCACTGGTTTAGATGGTCACTTACTGTTATGAAAACCTCTTAGTTCAAGTTAGAAGGTCATTTAATCAAGATATGTCAAAAAGCTTTTTTGCTTTCAGTTATTTATTAGATGCCATATCGGTTGGCTTTCACCACACCCAGACTTGAGGTTTCTGGAATAAAATGATACTGTGGGATCCTGTAAGATAAACAGGGCTTCCCCCCTCTTAAACAATGTGCATTTTCAGGGAGCTCAATCCTCAGCTGTGTGTGTGTACATGTGCATATGCTCCATTTCCACAGCCATCTAACCAACTGCTGTAGTTACAGGGTACTACTCTGCCATTTCTACTTTAAAACAAACCAACAAACAGCAGAAAAGAACTGTGCCTTCTCAACAGCTGACCTTAGGATGAAGATTTCTAAGGAGTTCTCCATGGTTACTTCCCAATTAAACTTCTTTTCTCAAGATTTGCTTGGATGATCACTAATACTGTCTAGACAATTCAGTCATTTTCTCAAGCTTGCTTATATTTTCTGGGTCTTATTCCAATAGATCCACTTTGTATTTTCTCCTCCCGATTTTTTTCTTCCCTTTCTCCAATTCCATTCCTCTGTATTTCTCCACCAGAATATCTGCAGTCATTGTAGGCTTTGGACACCCTTCATCCAGAGCCCAGTAGCAGGTCCCCAAACTCTTAGTTCCTGAGGCATTTGGACCCTGGGATGACCATTTATTACTGTGCCGTGTATGGCAATTTAGTTTCTCTGAGTGATGGTTTTCTTTCTGGTTCTCAATTAATATTGAGAGATTAAGAATCACACTAGATTTTCTGTTGTAACCATTAAATGACATAATACATTCAAAACCTAACAGATCCTAATAGCTATAATTGCTTAATAAATTTCTTATTTTAGTGTTTATTTGTTGTATGTGATAATTATAATTAATTCAATAAATAGTTTACTAATACATTAATATGCTTAATAATGTTCAAGGCAAATATTAATGCACATTTATAAACAAATGCCTGGAAAGCTCTGTGTATTAAGTCTTGATTTTTAAACTTAAATTTTAATGATTTAGTATTTTTAATTTTTTTTAAAAATTGTTAACAAATCAGTATGTATTGGGAAGTCCCTTAAAATGTCCACTTTAGTCAGGTCAGGATATTCATTTGGTATGTTGTGGTGTCATCTAGAATAGAAATATTAACTATAGGTTTCATTAATGAGAAATTGAAATGTAAGCCAGTGAACTCTGAAATCTATGACATATTCACATACATTTCATTGAAAGTGATTTTGCATTCCCTGCTAATGCAGATAGGATCAGTGTCTTGGAATTGCATTAAAAGACTTCTGATGAACATGGGCATACATTGAGCTTTATGCATCTAATGAAAAAGATTTTGTATTATATTCATAACTGAGATTATGGACTTGGATGAACTATAAAATTAATTGTCTGTGGTTCAAAGATCAGTAAACCTTACTTACTACTCCAGATACTAAATATAGTAGTCTTCTAGGTCAAGTGGTCTCGGTCAGCTGTTCAACTCAGCTGTTAGTGTTAAAGTTGCCATTGTCATATGTGAATAATTGGGTGGTGTTGTTTTCCAACAAAACTTAGCTACAAAGACAGGTGGCCACCTTTTAGGGCATAGTATACACACACACACACACACACACACACACACACACATACACAAAACACGAGCTATAGAACTTCAGTAATTTAAACAGATATGTCTAACTAGTAGCTCCAGAAACACTAACAGACAGCAAATTTTGTCACATCTCAAGTCTTTTAATACATAGGCTAATGTACTAACAAAAGTGTGTTTGATTATAGTATTGAGACAAATAAAAATTCCTACATATGAAAATTAATTACATGAATATCTTCTATTTTCTTTGGAAATGTTTAGTAAAGTATTATGATAATGTATTTTACTTAAAATGAAGGTTATAAACTATTCCCTGTAGGATAGACAGATTAAGCCTAATTTGTTGAGCTTAAAATTTCAGGAATTATTAGGAGCTGGGTGTGGTGTTACACCTGTATTCCCAACACTCAATTGGTATAGTCAAGAGAATAGCAGATTTGAAGCCAGCTTGGCCTAAATAGTGCAATCCTGTCTCACACACACACAAAAAAATTGAGGCTATCTTAAGAAAATCATAGTCAATTAAAATACTACCTCAACACTTAGATGTCTCTGGGTTTATTTTCATTTATTGAACTTTATATTCAAAAATTACTAGTTTCGTTGAAAGACTACCAAATGCCAATGCCAACATTTAAAATATATTTTTGTAGCTTATGAAGAATAATTTATCTTAAGGTGAGAGCCTAGATAACCATAACAAGGGGCTGGGTAGATGGCACATGCTTGCAAAGCCTGCCAGTCCAGGTTCGGTTTCCTAGTACCCACACAAAGCCAGATGCAAAAAGTAGCATACACATATGCAATTGCAAGAGACCCTGACCCACCTGTACATACACACACACAGACACACACACACACACACTCACACGTACATGCAAATAAATAAATTAATGGAAAAGAGAAGCTAAAATAATGGTGTTACATTCAAAGGAAATAAAAGGATATCATAATTGCAGTGTTGAAATTTTTTTTCACTTTAAACAATAGTTAATGTGCTAAATATATATATAAAAAAGCACACAAACGGCCAAGTACTATGACACACATCTGTAATCCTAGCTAGTCAGTAGGCTGAGAGAGGAGGATCCCAAATTGGAGGATTGCTTGAGTTACATAATGAGTTTAAGACCAACCTGGGCAACAAATTTAACCCTAAAATAAAAATTAAAAAGAACAGGCTAAGTGTGGTTGTACATGTTTTTAATCCTTGCATTTGAGAGGCAGAAGTAAAATCATTTTGAGTTCAAGGCCAGCCTGGGTCTACAGGGTGAGTTCCAGGAGAGCCTGGGTTAGAGTGAGTCCCTACTTCAAAAAATAAATAAATAAAAAGAAAAAAGAACTGTGATTGTAGTTCAGTAGTAGAATTATTGCCTAGCATCCACAAGACCCTGGATTTCAGTGCCAAATATATGAAATAAAACACAAATCCAGAAGACTTATCTTCAGGCTGCCCTGGTTTCCTTGATTGGTGGAAAGGCTGTGCTTTCAATTAGGGCAAATAATATGGAGAAATGACAGGGAGGCAGTTCAAGTGTGTCCTCCTTTTTAGTGTTTCAGAGAAGACGCAGCGTGTTAGTATTTTGTTGTTGTTATTGTTATTCAGGTTGAGGAATTTTTTCTTTATCTGCTACTTATTAACTAAAACCAGTACAAGTAAGACAAAAGTCTTCCAATAATGAGCACTTAATATAAAGTGTATACAAGAGAGAAAACCATGTTAACATATATCAAAAATAAGTTCTTAGAGTTGGAGATGTACCTTTGAGTGCTTGCTTATCATGCCCAAGGTCCTTGGTTTGATCCCTGGCACTAAAAAAGCAAGCAACATGCGCACACACACACACACACACACACACACACACACACACACACACACACACACACGTTGTTTTAGATACAAGTCCCAGGGACTGTGAAATGGGAGTGAAATCTAAAATCCTTTCTCCACCCTTATCCCATGGACCTTCACATGAAATCAAGGACTCCAGCCTTTCAGTCTTTCCCTAGCCTAGGTTCATGATGGTAAAATATTACCCAAGCATTTCATATTTTTGTGGAGTCCAGTCATGAAGAAATGAGCCCTTCACCTTGAAAGAATGATTTTTGACTTAAAGAAAGGCATTCTTTCTGATTATTTGGGAAACAAGGTGTGGGAGAGAGGAGAGGAAGTAGATCTAACATGTAAACAAAACTAGTCTCCAAGCACAGTGGCCTGTTCTCTGGAAAGACCCTGACAAAAATCAAAGATGCTGCTGTGTTCTGTATTTTAGGTGCCTACATCAAGTTCATTTAGCTTTTTGCCATTATTAGTCTTACTTAATTAGAAAGAAACTAATATTTCTAATCCCTTCTCAGTTCTTTAGAGGGAGCAGAGAAGTAGAAATGAGCATTTCTGAACCCTTATCCTATATTCAGGAATTTTCTTTATAGAGTTATATTTCTAGGTTCTTGACAAATATTATCACATTAAAACTTAATTATGTAAACAGAGGGGCATATGGAGGACCTAGAGCACATTCTAGTCCCTGTGGGTAATTGAGTAGAACCAGATCTGAAGCACAGAAGAAAATATGAGCCACGGGTTAGATTATAGAAGAAACCACCAATGGTTGAAAGTCAAAAACAGGGCCTTACCCACAGTGACCTACAGTGTATGCACATCTGAGAAAGCACTGTGTTAGTCAGTTTTTGTCACTGTGATGACATACCTAAGAAAAACAGCTTAAAGGAGAAAATATATATTTGGCTCACAGTTCAGAAATCTCAGTCCATGGTCACTTGACTCCCTGGTGTCTAGGCTGTGGTGAAACAGAATCTTAGGACAGGAAATGTGGGAAAGAACAAAGCTGTTGACCTCATGGGAGAAGACAACCACAGAGCTAGTGGGGGGAGGAAATACCCTCTTCCAAGGAATGTTCCCAGTGACCCAGTTCCTCCAAGTCAGTTCTACATTCTAGTTTCTACCACTTCTGAAAAATGTCATCAAGTTATGAATTCATCCACTGATGAATCCATTGATGAGGTAAAAGTCTTCATCATCCAGTGTCTTCCTAAAAGTCTCCTTCTGGCCTTTGCATTGGAGACCAAATGCTAAAAAATGACTAAGGGACATTTTATTTTCAAATCATACCACACTGGTTAGAAAGTATAATCCTAGAAGAAAAAAAAAATCTAGCATTAGGTAGAGAAAGGTCCCAGAGGGAGACCAAGTCACTCCTTGTTAACTCTTCTTAGCAGAGAAGAAAGGGGAGGAAATTTGAAAGAAAGGGATATGGGGGTCTAGTGCAGTGGGCAAGCAATGAAGAGAAGACCTGGACAGTCCATTGTTTGATGCTGAAGGCTTGTCTACTTAGGCAGATGTGAACAGCAACGTCTTGGGCTTTACTGTACCCATCATGAAGGGAAGAGTCAAACCGAAGGTGTTTTCTGTAAACTAGCCATCTTAGAGATGTAAGGAAAGGAATTCCTTCATTGATAAATGGTAGCCACAAAGCTTAACTCTTGGAAATCTATGATTCTGTTAAGCTAGTACAGGAGCACCCCAACTTTGAATTCTCGGCAATAGGCCTTAAATATCGGGATTTTTTCCCATTTCTACTCTAGAACCTTTTGTTAGCTAGAAAAGGCAGAACATTAAACCTGGATACACTGAATTGTTATGCAAGCCACTTTGGGTGGCCATGGGAGCTTGTCACCCTTGAGGTGCACAGGCTCAGCCTTAGCCATAGTGTGTAGCTATCCTGTGCTCATCTGCTTAGCATCCCCCTTTGCTTCTTGACTTTCAATTGAGACTAAATGTTAATATAAGAAGTTTTGATAATAACCCATGAACTTCATCTTTTTTAAAAGGTAGTGTAGCTCTCTTCCTGTAGTGTAACCATAGCAACTGACAGGGAACAGAGAAAGAAAGCTTTCACACATGCTGTGCTAATTAATCCTGTCCTACAGCTTTCCTTCAGCTGGAAGATACAATTTAATAAATTTTGCATGAGTAAGCAGGTTTTTGACTCATGAGCTATACAAATATATAGTATTATCTTTGCCAAAAATATTAGGAAATTTTTAATTAGATACTAAGTCTTCAGGGTGTTCTTTTTAAAATTTTTAAGCCATGGTTTAAATAATTTGCTCCTTTCCTATAAATTTTTGGAGTTTTTTTCTTATTAATGGAGAAGTCTTTAAAGTGAACATCTTTTGTTTGTCAATATACAGTATACTTTCAAAGCCAAGGTTTTAATTGACTTCATTACAGTGAGATGGTAAAAGACTTTTTGTTGTTTAATGTCAAATGACATAGAAGACTGTACCTTAAAGATATAACATTCTAGGGCTAGGAGTTGGCTCAGTGGATAAAAGCATTTGCTAACCAAATCTGAGTGCCCGAGTGTGATCTCCAGTAGCCTGTAAAATGCTAGCAAGGCTATGCATGCCTATCACCCCAGTGCTGAGGGAAGCATAGAGAGGCAGCCCCCGGTGCTGAGCTCCAGGTTGTTTCAAGAAAGTGAGCGGAGTGCACCTGACATTCTGCTCTGGCCTCTCCATATGTATGCATGGGGCATGTGCATCTGCACACATATGTGCACACATATGCACACCACTCATATACTTAAATATGTAAATAAGACATTCCTGCTTTTCAGTATGGCACATTTAGATAAAACCATTTTTAGAGATTTGATCTTAATATTTTGAAAAGTCAAATATTGAAAATTCATTTTCCTTGCTGTTTTGGGAAGTTTTGTAGCTTAGCTGAATGAAATTTGTAAATTTTTTTTACCTAAACATATGAGAAGGAAGAAAGTTATGTAGACTAAGAACTTTTTCCTTTTATATTTTCCACAAATATGTAACCAACTCATACCTGGTCTGAAATTATATATAATTGTTTTTATTTATGTTATATCATTATTTTTTAGGTCTCAGTTTCTTTTCAGAAATCAGAATATCACTTTTTTAAATAACTGGCCTGGTCAGAAAAATAGATATCTTCCATTCTCCCTGGCCTAGCTTTCTGACAATGAGGCTTTGGGGAAAGCAAAGGCATCCAGTCTACATAGTTTTTGCATCCTATCTGGCTTGATAACAGTGTATGGGATGAGTTAGAACCTGTCTCGGAACCTATGCTTAGCTTTTTGTTCACTGTATGGAAGTATCATCAGTTAGAAAACAAAGCTTTGATGGGATCACCAAGTTCTAGAGATGACTTTCTCATCCTTATTGTCCTTTATCACTATTCACTTTTGTCTGAATTGAGGTAGAAAAAAGAAATAAGGTGTTATTATAGAAACCTGTTATTGGAAATAGTATAGTAATTATATTCATGTGCATAAATATTGGGTACTATGAGTGTGTATGCTTGTATATATTATTTTTACATTTTAATACAGAGTATTTATAAATAATTAACCTATAATGTGTCATCACATTATTATAATAACTGAACCTGGAGAGATGGCTTAGTGGGCCTGTGTGATTCTCCAGGTCCCACATTTAGCCAGACGCAGTGATGCAACGGCGCAATGCTGCATATGCCCACTAGGGGGTGCCCACATCTGGAGTTTATTCATAGTAGCTGAGAGGCTGCTGGTGCACCCATATTCTATCTGTTTCTCTCTCTCTCTCTGACTCTCTCCAAAAAAAAAATGACTATAGCCATAGTTGAATTAATTTAGAATTCTCCTCTTACCAGCTTTCCTGTTAATTTTAAAATTTACATGTAGTATAGACAGTGAAATGCTGTGGTTAATAAATAGGAAAAATTTATGTTACTAAATACTACGCAAATATTTAGTAATCAGAGCATTTATTCAAACATATTAAAATAGTTTCACTGTAAAAATGTTTTGAATGTTTTCTGCATCAGATGGTGAACAATATACCGTTGCATTAGTCACATCATATTGACAAAATACCTGAAGTGATCAGCTCAAAGAAGGAATGGCTTATTTCTGCTCATGGTTTCAGGGGTTTCACATCATGGTTGGTTGACCCTGTTGGTTTTAGACTTATGGTGATATAAAACATGATGGCAGGGAGTCTGTGGAGAAACAAAACTTCTTATTTCATAGTAGCTGGGGAGCAAAGGGAGAGGAAAAGAGACCAGAATCCAAATATCCCCTTTGAGAGTTGTCCTTAGTGATCCAACTTCCTCTGGTAGTCCCAAGTCCCCAGAAGTTCATCAACTCCTAGTAGTACCACAGGCTGGTGAACTAGCCCTTAACACATGGGTCTTTGAGGAACATTCTATATCCAAAATATAGCACTTATCACTAATGGTCAGATACAAACCTATCATAGCTGTTTGCCTTTCAAAAATATCATCATGAATGTTGTAGCCTTAAAAAAATTCACATAGTCATTATGTACAACTTCTGGGGAAAAACTCAGAAAAAACTTTCTCAATAAAAAAATAGGTCATTCCATATTACTGAGGTAAACACTAAATATAATTAAATATTTTGTATTCTTTTTATATATGAGTATTTAAGGTATGAGGCCAAGTGGCATATATGGTTTAATTTAAAATATTCTCAAAATTTCCCCATTGCAATTTATTGTATCCCATCACATCATCTATCTGTACTGGATTTACTGGTCATTCCTTTATAATTCTGCAGTTAGTGTCACATAAGCTTTCACAATATGTCTTCCCTTGGGAATGAGTGACAGAACACTGAAATCCCATTAAATTTTAGCTAACCTTGTGAAAAATGTCATACTTTCTTCATGCAGATTCACAGTACACATACAAAAAAATGGTAACAATAAAAATCTTACAATTGAAAGACTGTTTAGCTTTCTTACTGAAGTCTTTCTCTAAGCTGTTAGACCTTTCTAACAAGACTTACAGTTTATAAATCCTGCAAGTAGACTTCCATGGATCAGAACTTTGAATGGTTTGGGAGACTTCTAGGCATTTCTGTCATACCTAGTAGTTTCTGAATTGTTTACTTTGATGATATTTTATTAGATTTCCCCGATGCTAATGTTTCGTGTTATTAGCATGTGTTCAACACGTAGAGGCCACAATATACTCTCTCCAACCATGTACTAACCTTGAACTTGCATACATAATTCCGAATTACAGTATTGTGTTTGACCTTTGAAAACTGAAGATGCAAATTTAAAACATATGTTCTAATAATTTCCATTTAATTTCTTTATGTTTTCTGTAACCCACAGGTCTTGCGAGAGCAAAATCTGTCCCTAGCCACACATACTCCAATGAAGTGGTTACCTTGTGGTACAGACCACCAGATGTCCTCCTGGGCTCCACAGAATATTCCACCTGCCTTGACATGTGGTAAGAAAAGAATACTTTGTAATCTGTGTATAGTGCTTGGTCTGAGTCGAGCCCAGACAAACATCCTAATGGTTTGGATAAAGATTAATGGGGCAGGAGTGTTGCTGTGTGCAGTAATACCGTGGCTCTTTAGAGCATGATTGGAAGTGCTCCCTAGTCTGAGTCTGCTGCAGATGGTGTCTAGTCATGGTTCTTGATGGACAAGGTTACAGATATTTTTCTGTCAGCACTGTGATTTTCTTTGTCCTAATGTGTGGCTTTATTTTATAATGAGGAAGCATAGTTCTCCAAACAGCAGTAGAGTTCAGAGTAGCAGGGAGCATGTTTAGTTTCACAATAAAACTCAGGTAAGTGATGATCTGAAAGTGTTGAGGTAATAAGTCAGTACTAAATTGATTAACAATGTACCCCGAAAAACTATAACAATGATCCAGAATGAATTAAAAGCCACCATATTTTAAAGATATAACATAGTTTTTAGGAGAATATTGTTTTATGCAGTGATTCAGCAGATAACAAAAATCCATTTTATGAGGTCCATTGACTAACAGGATTTAACACATAATATATAATTAATAATTAATACATAATTTAATGCACAGCATTATTGATTGTGGTAAACTACCTTGAGTTTCCAATGAAGTATGATTTAAATATAATAATTACATAAAAGGGATAATTGTATTC
The DNA here is from genome assembly GCA_036365145.1 of Orientallactaga sibirica. Taxonomy (NCBI): domain Eukaryota; kingdom Metazoa; phylum Chordata; class Mammalia; order Rodentia; family Dipodidae; genus Orientallactaga; species Orientallactaga sibirica. The sequence continues at coordinate 4,824,743 of JAEOAD010000418.1, forward strand.
TTAGCACTCAGGACAGGGTCTCTTGTGGCTGTCCAATTTGTCTTTTGTGCATAGAAAAATCCTTTTATAGACTCGTGATTCGGTTCCAAGTAAAACAGTTCCCATAGCACATGACGTTTTCATAAGCAGAATCATCTTTTCTGAATCATTATACCTCTCTACTTGGAACTTAGCTACATGATCATGTAATGCTTATGGTCTTAATAAAATCCCAGTGAGTGTTATTTATCTTCCTACTGTGTGCTCATTTTAAAGTTCTGCCCCCAAGAAACTTGGCTTTTAGTAAATTAGGCAGTATTGGGGCCTGGTTACTTTACTGATTCTATTTCACTCCAAAACTTTACAGTAAAAGGAAAATCAAGTTCCTTGCAATATAGGACACAGAGATTTTCCTTTGCTTTTTTTGAGGTAGGGTCTAGCTCTACTCCAGGCTGATCAGGAATTTACTGTGTAGTCTCAGGATGGCCTCAATCTCACAGCTATCTTCCTACCTCTGCCATCCAAGTGCTGGGATTAAAGGCATGCACCACCACTTCCAGAGACAGAGATAATGGGCATGCCAGGGCCTCCAGCTGATGCAAATAAACTCCAGGCACATGTGTCACCTTGGCTTTGTGTGGGTACTGGGGAATCTAAATGGGGTCATTAGTCTCTGCAGGCAAGCACCTTCATTGCTGAACCATCACTCCAGACCGTTAATTTGCATTCCAGAAACCCTTTAGGTGATTTGGAGATCTGTAAAGCCACTGGAAGGACAAGCAACATTTTATGTACATGTGGTTATTTTTGTTCAGAATAATATGTAGCTTTTATTAAAGCTATAAAAGAAGGTAGGCCATAAGACAGTCTTAAGATGAGTTGTTATAAATTTTGTAATGGTTTATAATGAATCCATTCACCTTATAATGACGTTATAAAATATTGAAAATGAAAATGACCATCTCTCATTGAGTGCTTTACCTAATCTATTTATTCATTACACTTTCTTTTAAAAAATGGCTATTTACTCTATATGGAGTTAACTTTTTTAAAAGAATAACATATATTTTGGCAAAATAGTTATTTAGATCAATAGTTAAAATGGGAGAAAAATTAGAAATAAGTGCCAATGAATGTATCAGCAGCATCTTATTCCTTTACTACTTTTCCTACTTTTAACTGAGAGTTTGCTATGTAAACAATAATTATGTGATACTCTGAGTTATGGAGTGTTTTCTTTACTTTTTAAATATGGAACTTCTAGGTTGTCTTTCAATGAGTTCAGCTAAGGCTTCTGCTAGTAAACCATACTATGGAAACATTTGTAGCATGGAGTCAGTTTTGTCTTAGTTGTTTGGCAGTTCAAATAAAACTATATCTTCATAATCATGGAAAGACATTTTTGATCCACTAGCTCTCAAGTTTCTCTAAACCTTTGAGTGCTTTTTAAAGTACAGAGCACAGCATGGACTTATAACTTGCTAATAGGTCTGTCTGTTTCTACATGGATAGTGTTTTTTTTTTCAATTGTATATCTCTACCCCTCCCATATGTGTGTGTGTGCGTGTGCACGCATGCATGCGTGCGTGCATGTGTGTGTGTGTGTGTGTGTGTGCGTGCGCGCTTGCCTTAAGAAACATGGTCTGGGCATTTTCTGCCATTTCACTTTGAACAGAGAAATAATAGAAACATAAGACTGTTACTTAAGAGAAAAGGAGGAAAACCAATAGAAAATAGTAGCCCCCAAATGCCCTTTTGTCTGCATTCCAAGACTTTTCATTGCCAAAACCAAACAGCAAATGTGTCAGGTTTGAGCAGTGTTCCATGCTTATGTCCGTTCTCTTCCAAGCACTAAAATCTGAGTTATGTCTATGCTATGCTTGTCATTCTGAATTTTATTTCATTCCAAGTAATTTTGTAAGAACCATTTTTCTATTTTGCTATAAGTCAGGTAGAATGTATGTGTTCTTTCCAGTTAGAGAGAAGTTCACAGGACACTGGTTTTGCATAATCAATGACATGACATCGATGCTGGATATGGAGGCACATAGAAATGGGATTATAATTGAGTCATGGCTCAGCTGCACCAGAGAGAAGTATAAATATTAACCCTTGGGCAACAGCAGGGAGGCAGGTGGCAGTAGTTTCAGGCTATTTTTACAGTTCATTTATTGTCCTGGGGTAATAGGGTAGTAACTAAAAACTAATGATCCCTACACAGTGTTACGTTTTCAGGTTTCTGTTTAAATAGCCACAGGCAATAAAAATATTAATGAGACACACATGCATTAATACTGTCGAGTGGTGATGAAAATCAGAGCTGGCCCTGTTATGATCTACTCCTGTAGGTGTCTGATACCATGGAGATGTAATGAACACATGCTATGACTTGAGAACTCATCAGGAGATAGTTTTGATACTTTTACTTCATTCTGTAAATGAAGATCTAAAGAGAGGAGTGGAATTACACATTACCTCTTGTATAACTTTTCTTAATTTTTGCATTTAATCTCTTTTTGAAAGTCAAAACCTAGAAAATCACTGCTAAGCTTATAAACCCAAATGGCTCTCCAGGTTCTGAAACCACATAAAAAGAAGCATGGGGACTAGCAAGATGGCTTAGTGGTTAAGTGATTTCCTATGAAGCCTAAGGACCCTGGTTCAAGGATCAATTCTCCAGGACCCACGTAAGCCAGATGCACAAAGTATCACTTGCATCTGGAGTTTGTTTGCAGTGGCTGGAGGCCCTGGCATGCCCATTCTCTATCTATCTGCCTCTTTCTCTCTCTGTCGCTCTCAAATAAATAAACAAAAATAAATAAAAAAAGAAAGAAGCATGGAGAGAAAAAGCAGCTTGCCTGTGTAGTTCTTCTGCCAGAGAGCTGTGGTCTAGTCACTGAGGTCATTGCTCTAAATAAGGTTTGTATGCCTTTATGAAAGTAGATATATATATTTACATCTGCGTATATTTTTAATAGAAAGTTGTTGGAGATTATTTTAAGAGATTAATTTTTAATATTAGGTAACTAAATTGTCTGATACTAACAAATTAATATCTCATCAAGGTCATTGTGCTTTGAAGGGGTATCAGTTACCATACTCCCTAACACAGTATATAAGGAATGCTGGTATGTATGGCTCTTCCTATCATCGTCTTTATTTTTTCCCCAAGGGAGGGACTCACTCTAGCCAAGGCTGATCTGGAATTTACTATGTAGTCTCAGAGTGGCCTCGAACTCATGGGTATCCTCCTACCTCTGCCTTCTGAGTGCCGAGATTAAAGGAATGCGCCACCACACCTGGCCCTATCATCATCTTTTAAACAGCTAATTAACAAATTAACTATGCTGGCCAAAATGTGGGGCAAATCATTTATAAATAAGTCTCTCAAATGTAATGAGGCTGTATATTAAACCACCCATTCCCTATTACATTTCTGATTTAAGATTAAAAACAATTTAAAAAATTTTTAATTAGTTATGTATATAATGTGCATAGAGCCATGATGGTATCATCATTAGCCTTCTCCTGCCCTCCCCCTCAGGGATTGTGGGCCTTGCATTGTGGGGATAGCAATCAGTTATGGGGGTGAGGCAATGTCTCTGTGAATAATGACCCAACTTATGGCTCTAACAATCTTTCCGCCCTCTTCCGTGAATTTCCCTAAGCCATGTTGGATTCATTTTAGGTCTATTTCAGTGGTGAGGTCATGGGAGTCTCTGTGTCTCTGGATCTCTGGTTTGGTAGGGGATGAGTGTTCTCTGAGTCTATCTCATTCACCCCTGTGCTGATGCCAGGTTGACTGAGAAAGCATCATTCTTGTTCATTTCCCCAATTATTATATGGATACAGCTGGTGCCCTGGTGAGGTGGGATGGGCTAATTCTCTCCTTAGGTTCTACGTCTATCTGAAAAAAAAGAAGCTCATTCTCCAACAGAGAGTGAGGGTAGTGCAAGATACATGGATAACCATTTTTGTTTTAGAGTGAATTTACTGGGTGTAGGCCCTCTTTTATCCCACTTTTGGTAGGAGCTTGATATTGGAGGGTGAACTCATTTTTGCATATGGTTCTAACTTTTTTTCCAGCTCCAGGGATGGATTCCGTTTCACTGAGCAATTCCTTTAGCCAAATCAAGAGCAGTTGGTAACCCACCATGGCTGTGTGCCACTATTGCATTCGTGGGAGCATCACATCAGGTTGCTTGCTGCTGGGTAGTTTACATCACGAGTTGCTTAGACAGATGTTGGTCATTTTGCCCCAGTTGCTCATGTAATACCTTCTGGTACTAGACAAGCTAACCATCTGGGGACTGTCTCTTTCAGATTCCAGCCAGGTCACTCCATGTTCCATCCCAACAGCATATGGTGTCTTTGGCAATAGGGTTTTACCATTAACCTTTGGTGGATCAATAAGTACTCTGACAGAAATCTGTCTTCTTTTGGGAAACCTTGTAGGTCTAACTGATCAACAGCTCATTGTGGATGTTGACCACATGTTGGTACTGGGAATTATAGGTCAGTACCACGGGAAAAGAAGGAAGAAAAATATAGGTAGTTTGAAGGAGAAAAAGAGAGAGAGAGAGAGAAGAGAAAGAAGAGGGGGTGAGAGAGAGGAACAGGACAAGGTTGAGGTTAGTATTCATTCTACCTTCTCCAGGCCCCTGTGATTCAGGTGTTCTCTCTAAGCACCTGATGAAGATTCAGCCTTTTAGTGTGTCTTACAGTTATAGGATTTTTTTGGTATCATTTCCAATTGGGTCCAGTTTTTTGTTCCCCTCTTATTCTTTTTTCCTTCCCCACCATGCCTATTGTCCAGTTCTAGAAATGTTTCTTAGGTATGTCAGCATCTCAGGCAAATTTAGGTTAGGAGCCACAGATGAGTGAGACCCTGCGATGCTTATCTTTCTGTGATTGGGTGAGTTTGCTGAGAATGATCTGTTCTAAGTTTGACCATTTTTCTTCAAATTGCATTATATTGTTTTTTCTTATGCTATGTAAAATTCCATTGTGTAGATATACCAGTTATCCAGTCATCTAATGATAGACATCTGGGTTGATTCCAGCTCTTCCCTATTATGAACTGAGCAGCTATAAACATGGTTGAGCAAATATCTCTGAACTGAGGCTTGGAGCTTTTAGGATAAATGCCCAGTAAGGGAATAACTGGGTCTGTTGGTCACTCTATAGTCAATCCTTTTTAGGAGTCTCCATATTGCTTTCCATAGTGGTTGTACCAGCTTACATTCCCGCCAACAATGAATGAGGGTTCCTATTTCTCCATTAGATTTTTTAATGTTTGCTATCTTTACTGGGGTTAGGTGAAATCTCATAGTTGTTTTAACTTGCATTTCCCTGATGATTAGGGATGTTGAACATTTTCTTAAGTGTGTGTTTGCTATTTGTATTTCTTCCTCTGAGAACTCCCTGTGTTGTTCTCTGCCCCATTTTGCGAAGGGGTGTTTGAGTTTTTATGGTTTAGGTTTTTGAGTTCCTTGTAGATTCTAGAAATTAGGCCTCTGTCTGATGTGTATCTGGCAAATTTTTCTCCCATTCTGTGAGTAATCTATTTGCTCTGCTTATTGTATGTTTATCTATGGAAAAGATTTTCAGCTTTAGGAGATCCCAATGGTTGAGTGATTGTTTAATCTCCTGGGCTACTGGGGTTTTATTCAGGAAGTCTTTTCCCACTCCTATATCAAAGTTATTCCTATTATTCTTCCAGTAGTAGCAGCTTTTCTGGTCTTATATTGAGGTCTTTGATCCATTTGGATTTAATTTTTGTCCATGGTGAGCTGTGTAGATCAAGTTCCATTTTCCTGCATATGGTTTTCCAGTTGGTTTAGCACCATTTGTTAAAGATGCTGTCTTTGTTCCAGTCTACATTCTTTGGGCCTTTGTCAAATATCAAGTAGCTGTAGTTACTTGATCCAAAGTCTGGATCCTCAATTCTGTTCCATTGGTCTATAATTCTGTTTTTTTGCCAGTACCATGTTCTTTTTATTACAATGGCTTTGGAGTATAGCTTTAGATAGTATGGTGATGCCTCCAGTGGTGTTTCTTTTGCTGAGGATATGCTTGGAGATCTGAGGCCATCTGCCATTCCATATGAATTTTGAGGTCATTTTTTCTATCTCTATGAAGAAAGACATTGGGATTTTTGTTGTTAGTGGTTAAATCTCTATGTTGCTTTTGGTAAGATTGACATTTTCACAATGTTAATTATGCCTATCCTGGAGCAAGGGAGGTCTTTCCATTTTCTCAAGTCCTCAATTTCTTTCTTGAGTGTTTTTATGTTTTCGTTGTAAAGGTCTTTCACCTCCTTTGTTAATGTTATTCCAAGGTATTTTATTTTATTTTTTGATGCTATTAAATATGAGACACTGTCACTTATTTCATTCTCTGTATCTTTGTCTTTTGCATATAGAAAGGCTACTGATTTTTGTGCATTGATGTTGTATCCTGCTACTTTACTGAAGGAGTTAATCACCTTTAAGAGTTTTGGGGTGGAGGGTTTTGGGTAACTTACGCATAGAATCATGTCATCTGCAAATAGGGCTAACTTAACTTCTTCCTTTCCAATTTGTATCCCTTTTATTTTTTTCTCCTGTATTATTGTTTGAGCTTACTTCTAGTACTATGTTGAAAAGCAGAGGTGAGAGTGGACACCCCACCTTGTTCCTGATCTCAGTGAGACTTCCTTCAATCTCTCCCCATTAAGTATTATTTGGGATTTAGGCTCTTCATATATAGCCTTTATTATGTTGAGATATAAACCATCCATGCCTATTCTTTCCAATGTTTTGATCATGAAGTGATGTTGTATTTTGTCAAAGGCCTTTTCTGCATCTATCGAAATAATCATGTGGTTTTTGTGGTTAAGCTTATTTATGTGGTGTATTACACTGACAGATTTCCTTATGGTGAACTATCCCTGCCTTCCTGGGATGAAACCTACTTGATCAAGGTGGATAATGCTTTTGATTTGCTGTTGAATTTGATTTGTGAGGTTTTTGTTCAGGATTTTTGCCTCTAGGCATCTCTGCCTGGTTTTGGTATTAGGGTGACACTAGCTTCATAGAAGGAGTTAGGGAGCTTTCCCTGTTCTCCAATTGTGTGGCACAATTCCATGAAGGTTTGATAGAATTCAGCTGAGAAGCCATCTGGTCCTGGACTCTTCTTTTTAGGTAGATATTTGATTACCCTTTCAATCCCGATGGTTGTGATAGGTTTGTTTAGGAGGTTAATCTACTCTTAGTTTAGCTTTGGTAGGTGGTATGTGACCAGGAATTCATCCATTTCCTCCATATTATCCAGTTTTGTGGAGTACAGGTTTGTGAAGTAATTCCTGATGGTTCTCCCAATTTCACTTATGTCTGTTGTGATCTCTCCTTTTTCATTTCTAATTTTGTTAATTTGAGTTGTCTCTTTTTTCTGCTTGGTCAAATTGGCTAGAGGTTTATCAATCTTGTTTATTTTTTCAATGAACCAGCTCTTTGTTTCATCAATTTTTTAAATTGTTTTCTTAGTTTCCAATTCATTAGTTTCTGTTCTGATCTTAATTATTTCTTTCCTTCTGGAGCTTTTTGGGTTGGATACTTCTTTTCCAGTGCCTTTAGGTGGATGGTTAGGTTATTGATTTGGGATCTCTCTGTTTTTGTTATGAAGGCCTTTAGCACAATGAATTTTCCCCTGAGAACTGCCTTCATTATGTCCCATAAGTTTTGGAATGTTGTGTTCTTATTGTCATTCATTTCTAGAAATTTTGCAACTTCATTTTTTAATTAATCCACTACCCATTTATTGTTTAAGAGAGTGTTTTTCAGTTTCCAGGACCTAGTTGGGTTCCTGGCGCATCTTTTGTTGTTAATTTCTAGCAATACAGCATTATGATCTGGTATCATGCAGGAAATTATGTTGATCCTCTTAAACATTTGGAGTCTGGCTTTATGACCCAGTATATGATCTATTTTAGAGAAGTTCCATGTACTGCTGAGAAGAATGTGTAATCTGTGGAATTTGGGTAGAATGGTCTATATATGTCCTTTAGGTCTAATTGATCTATGGTGTTGTTGAGCTCTCTTACTTCTCTGTTAATTTTCTGTTTGGAAGAACTATCTATTGCTGGTAGTGGAGTATTGAAGTCCCCAACTAGGATCATGTTGGTGGTTATTTCTGTTTTATTGTCAAGTAGGTTTTATGAATTGTGGTACACCTGTGTTTGTTGCATGAAGATTGATGATTGTGATATCCTCTTGTTGGATTGTTCCCTTGATGAGCAAGAAGTGTCCTTCTTTGTCTTTTTTGATTACTTTTGGTTTAAAGTCTATTTTATCCGATATAAGTATAGCTATGCCTGCTTGTTTCTTATTTGCATTTGCTTGGAATATAATTTCCCACCCTTTTACCCTCAGGAGGTGTCTGTCTTTAGTGGTGAGGTGTGTTTCTTGAAGGCAGCAGAAAGAGGTGTCTAGTTTTCTGATCCACCCTGTTAGCTTATATCTCTTGATGGGTGAATTAGCTTATATCTCTTGATGGGTGAGTTAAGGCCATTAATATTCAAGGAAATAACTGTGAGGTTTTATTTAATACATGCCATATTGTGGTGGATTCTGTGGTTTGGTGTTTTCTTGGCCTTTGTGGGTTTTTTTTTTGTTGTTGTTGTTTTTTTTTTTTTTTTTTTGGTTATTGTGGTCTGCTTCTTGTCTTGGGGGCACTTGAATTTGTTTATTTGATTCTTCTTTGTGGATAATTCCCTGAAGTACTCTCTGTAGGTTTGGCTTTGTGTTCATATAGTTGTAAAGCTGAGATCTATCATGGAAAGCTTTTCTTTCACCGTCTATTATGAGGGATACTTTTGCTGGGTAGAGTAGTTGGGGTTGGAAGCCATAAGTTCTTAGAGTTTGCAGTGTTCCATTCCAGGCCCTTCTTGCTTTTACGGTTTCCATTGAGAAGTCTGAGGTAATTCTGATGGGATTTCCTTTATATGTAATGTGTTGTTTCTCCCTAGCTGCTTTTAGGATTTTCTCTTTGTGATTGATGTTTAGAGTCTTAATGATAATGTGACTTGGAGAATTTCTCCTTTGGTCCAGTCTGTTTGGAGTTCTGCTAGCTTCTTGTAACTTGATGGGATTTACGTTTGAGAGAGAGGGAAAGTTTTCTTCAATTATTTTGTTGAATAAGTTTTCCATTCCTTTGGTCTGTGTTTCTTCCCCCTCTGGTATACCCATGATCCTAATGTTTGGATGCTTAAGGGTGTCCCACATTTCCCTCATGTTCTGTTCACAGTAATTTTTGAACTTGTTGGAATTTTTGACTCATGCACTGTTTCTTCTGTTTTGTCTTCCAGTTCTGAGTGTCTATCCTCCACTTGGCTGCCTGTATTCTTTAGAGTTTCTATAGAGTTTTGGTCTTGTTAAATTTGGTTCATATTTTCTACTGCTTTTTTATGTATAGTTTCCATCCCTCTGTCTAGTTCCCTTTTCACATCATTTTCTGACTTTCTTAATGCTTCTTGGAGTTCATCCTTCTATTTTTTCATGTCTTCATTGAACTTAGCCAGCTGGTTATTGAGGACCTCTTTTTTTTCATTCTCCTTCAGATCATTTAACTGTTTTTGGAGCCCTTCCTGGTTCTTTTCTATTAGGTCTAATCTAGCAAGGATAACATTTATACAATTATTGAGTCTTTGTTGAGTTTCTGAAAGTTGTGCTATTAGCTTGGCCAGGTTTGCATAGCTTGTCTCTTCATTTTGGGGTTATGCTCCTATTGTCTCTTCTATGTTTTGATTAGAGAGTTCCATTGTGGGACTGGACAGTCTAGCTGGATTTTCTTGTATCTGGTTTTTCATGCTATTCCTTTTTTGCTGTAGTCTGCCCATCACAATGGTTCAGAAAGTCTAGGGTGTGGGATGCTAGTCTGCTGGCCTGGGGTGGGGTGGGAGGCAGTGATGAGAGTCAGGGTGATGGCCCCTGGAGTTCACAAAGGCTTGGGCAGGGGACACTGGCCTGCTGGCCTGGGTCTCCTATCAGAGGTGGGAGGGACTGCAACCTCCCTAGTTGGGCTCATGAAGGCTAAGTCAGGGTCTCTGATCTGCTGTGGGAGGGAGAGTGGCAGCACCTGACTGGTGATGGGGCTCAGGAGGGCTAGGGTGGCACATGACCAGTGATGGGACTCAGGCCGGCTAGGGCTGCACCTGACCCATGATGGGGCTTAGGCAGGCCTGGTGGGACCTGACCTGTGATGGCTCACAGTGGGGCGAGGCTCTGGCCAGCAAGGGCGGCACCTGACCGGCGATGGGGCTCAGGCAGGCCTGGTGGGACCTGACCTGAGATGGCACATAGGACTCTGGCTGGCAAGGGCCGCACCTGACTGGTGAGGCTCAGGCAGGCCTGGTGGGTGATTAAAATCAATTTATTTAACATTGCAACAGATGTGTAGTTTAGAAAAAATTCATATTAGTCTTAAAATATAGGAAAAGGTCTATCAGAATTGATTTTCACATATCAAAAAAGAAATTGCCTGTTTATTTACCATCATTAAGCCATTTAGAATTTTTTTTATTAAATAAGTATTAGCCCCATACAGATTGCTAAAATATACAGTGTTCTACCATTGTCTTTACTGATCTGTCTTCAACCAGAGCAATTTATATAATAAAATAAAATTTCCTAGGACTTATGTTTATTTACCATTGCTTTAGGAGAGAAAATCCTAAATGAACGTTGGTACAACCTCTACCCTGGGCATAAATCTATTATTTTAAGGTCTTATTTTTTAATTTGAAACTTTACTGATAATAATAGTAACAATAATAGGCACTTCTATTGAATACAAACTGTATTATAAGCTGTGTTAAGCATCTTAATTACCTATTGTACCATGACAGAGTGAAAGGAATGAACACCCAGAGAAACTAAATTGTATACAGTCATATGTTAATGGAGCCAGCATACAGATTCACAACAGCCCACTCAATGTCGATGTCCTTTGCCTTTATAATTTAATATGTAATCTCTTAAGATGATTTGTAAGAAATTGTTCCTATTTTCACTTCTGAAGTGACTCTAAAACATGAGTAAGTTACATTTATGGTCAATAATATAAATTAATCTTCAAGTCCTAGTAAGTCTTTTGCTAGTTCAAATATATTGAGTAGCTTTGACCCTCACTCACGAGCCTGTAGATTTTCTTTCCTGATATCCTTATTCTAATAGCATGCATTATGTATTTTTATTCAAGAAAGACTTTCTTAAATAAACTAGAACATGAATGAATCATTGAATTAAATACATTTTCATATGGCATACTGTCTATGCTGACACATATTTTTCCAAATCTAAATCATTACTCATTTATCACTTCAGTTAAAGTGAATGGGTCCAATTTTAAAAGATTGTTCAGTAAGAATAAGATTTTGAGTTCCTGAACTACATAATCATCTCTCTGTAAACAGTTGTTTGAACATCTTCTAATTAACTAGGTCAGAAGACCAAGGAGGACATGAATTAGTTATTGTCAAATGCAACTCTTTAAGTAGCAGTGTTCAAATAATGCAAAGTCTAAGTGATATGTGTAGGCTTTGCCAGTGTGAAGCAATGTAACTCAAGAACTGGTAGCAGTTCAAGGGCATCCATGTGTCAGAAAGCCAAGTGTCTGATGGTAGCCATGGTTCTGAGTCCACTCCCTGCAATTCAAGTCCATTAAGTTTTGGGTTACTACATAATTCCTCATCATAGTATAATATTTTTGAGAGTTAATAAGAATTTGTCAAGGGCAACATGTGTAAAGATTTAACTGTGCCATGTGGTTGCCTTTCTTAAAATATACCAAAGCAATAATTTGCTACATATATTCTGACCAGAAGAAATGTGACAAGAGTGGTTAATTCACACCTAAGACTGTCAAGTATAAACTCAAATTTCTTACAGATAACTTATGTCACATTACATAGGCATTATTTACATAAGTATAGTTCTCTAACATTGTATATTGCATTCTACATTGGCTGCCAAGGGCTGGCTTTAGAGTATCAAAAGAAATTATTTTTTGCTTTTCTGTCAAAATGTAGTATAGTTATAATGTTTACATTTCATTGCTTATTAATTTGTGTTTTTGAGAGTGTGTTGTGTTTACAATCAATATATTTGATCATTTAATAGACAAATTAATTGAATGATATATAGAATGAGTTATTGTATGTAGTTTTGCTAGTAAATATTAAATTTCACCTAATTTCTTTTTAATCAATATTGACAAAGTAATTGGCTAGCCACAAATGGGATTCTGAGTGTTTTTAACATAGTCAGTCATAGTGCAGCTTCTGAACTGTAATGAAAATATTACATCAAATTCTAAGGAAATACAAAATTATATCTAAAATATATAAAACATTACAATCAATAGCCTGTTACACAAACTCTTTGCTATGGGATTCACTGAACTGTAAGAATGGGAAGAAAATATTACATCAAATTCTAGTAAAAACTCCAGAAATCACACAAACTATATCTAAAATATATGGAAAAACCCATCACCACATTGGTTGATTAGTATATTCAATCAACTATAAGTTAAACATGGGGTTATGCCCCCAATATATTTTCAGATTTATAACTATCACACATTGTAAATTGTACTCAGTCCAATTTCAAAGATAGTCTTGATCAATAAGATAGTGAGTCCTGTAAAATTGTTAAATACTTTCAACATGTAAAGGCACAGAGTAAACATTTTTAACTGGAAAAGGCATCAGCAAGGAGAAACTGAACCATGCTATCAAATTGCAGGTTTTAGAGACTAAAATGATCCAGCCAGACACTTTCATCCCATGCCAATACTGTCTCCTGTTTTGAGATATCCAAAACATCTTGGCATGCAAACCAGTCCATAATCCAATTCTTCCCTCTTCATCTCTCCTCTGTGCAACTCTGACCATTCTATGCATTTTTCATATTTCTCTACCAGGTGTGCAGGACACAGCCATATTCTTAATGTGTGTCCAGTGCTCTTTCCAAGAATTTGCATTTTTAACAGTCTTTCCTCAGGCATCCTCTCCATTGTTTTAATGTAAATCAAGTCAGGCCACCTTCCTTCCACCTTGACAATAGAAGCTCTAGTAAAACCAGTCTCAGTGCCTCTGCTTTTAACTTCCTTGAGGTTTTCCAACTTAAAATTAAAAAGTCTTTACAAATATATAAATTTTTGTACTCTTAGCAGAACGTAGCCATCCCTTATGCCAAGGATGTTCTAATATTTTCAGTTGCATTTGTAGATATTACCACTCCAGAAGGCATCTTCAGTTGCAAGAAATCATGTCGAATATCTGAGGCATACAACTAGCAGCACTTTGCTGTGTAAAGAAGACACTGTGTTTAATGGAGACACATTCAAATTCTCCACAGGACCAAGCAGAGAGAGAGAAAGCCAACCAGCCACCACAGCACATTAATTCCTTGTGACACATTTGCATATCTTTACAATGGCTCTGTGGCCTCTTTAATTCACTAAATTCTTTATTCTGGTCTTCAGTTTCAAATAGAAAACTGACAACAAAACCCATTTGGGGCCTGGACAGATGACTCAGTGTATAGAAGCACTTGCTGTGAAAGCCTAACAACCTGAGTTCGGATCCCAAGAGCTGATGTAAATAGCTAGGTGTATTTCAGTCTACAAATATATAAATTTGTACTTTAAGGATGTTCTAATATTTTCAGTTGTGTAGATACATGTCTGTAATCACACTGTGCCTGTGGCAACATGGGAGGGAGAGACAGAGAATTCCTGGAAGTTCATGGGCTAGCTAACCTGGCTTATGCAGATGTGAGCACCATGAGACCTTGTCTCAAAGGAGGTAGAAGATAAGGAATTACACCTGAGATTGCCCTCTGTCCTACACACACACACACACACACACACACACACACAATTTTAGGTTTAGCCAGTAACTAAAAAATACCATAATAGTGATGAAAGCGTCAGGTGTGATGGCCCACACCTTTAATCCCAGCATTCAGGAGACAGAGGGAGGAGGATTGCTGTGAGTTCAAGGCCACCCTGAAACTACATCGTGAATTCCAGGTCAGCCTGAGCTAGAGTGATACCCTACCTACCTCAAAAAAAAAAAAAAAATAGTGATGAAAGCAGGAACAGGGTTCTGTCTCACCTGTGCTTGCCATTTAAAATCTTCTGGTAAGGGCTGGAGAGATGGCTTAGCAGTTAAAGCGCATGCCTGCAAAACCTAAGGATCCAGGTCCCACATAAGCCAGTTGCACATGGTGGTACATGCATCTGGAGTGCGTATGCAGTGGCTAGATGCCCTGGTGCACCCATTCTCACTCTCTCTCTCTCCCTCTCTCTGTCTCTGATAAATAAATAAATAAAAATAAATCTTAAAAAAATTAAAATCTTCTAGTAAGAGTATGTAACTCATGAGTCTTAAATAATTGTTTTCCATGGATATATGGGAGATGAAGAGCCATTGCCACTTCTGCCACCATTCTTTGCTTGCCATGGTGGAGTGCACCTTCAAAGCATGAATCAAAAGAAATTGTGCCTCGTTTATGTTGCTTCTTGTTAGGTGTTTGGTTTTGAGAAAAGTAACACCAAACCATTGAAGCAGAGAACTGGACTTTTCAATGGGAGACCTTCAGATGTCCATGTTCTTCTCAGTTGTGGGTAACTGGTAGTTGCCATTCTCAAGTAATGGTAGAAGAAAGGAGCTGATAGGCATATAGAGCCACGAACAGACTCCTCTGTCTTCATCTCAGTGTCTCCCTGTTTTATCTGTTCTAACTTTTACCCAGATTGAAATTCCATATTCTATTTCATGTGTCCTTATGTTTCAGGTGAAGGGGCAGGTGGTCAGAGGAAGCCTATGGGCTAATTGTTCTTTGTATAAACTTTTGGCTCTTCACTCCAATTCTTTCTTTCTTTCTTTCTTTCTTTCTTTCTTTCTTTCTTTCTTTCTTTCTTTCTTTCTTTCTTTCTTTTCTTTTTCTTTCTTTCTATTTCTTTCTATTTCTTCATCTATCTTCATCTTCTTTCTTTCTATCTTCTATCATCTATCTATCTATATATGTATCTATCTACCTATCTATCATCTATCTATCTATCAATCATCTATCACCTTCACAATATCTGGTTTGTGCCTCCCAGTGCTTAGACTTCTCTGGATTGCTGTAGGCAAATCCTCTGACTATAATTTCAAATGACAGCTGCCTCAGGACTGCTTAGATCACCAGACCTTCATCAACATTTTCTGGAAACAGGTTGTCTTTCATCTACTTGTGCCTTCTCATATATTTCTTTCTTTCTTTCTTGTTTGTTTTTCTTTGAGGTAGGACCTCATTCTGGCCCAGGCTGACCTGGAAGTAACTATGTAGTCTCAGGATGGCCTCGAACTCACAGCAGTTCTTCTACTTCTCCTTCCCAAGTGCTGGGATTAGTTTGTGCCATGATGCCTGGCTGTTCTCGTCTAATTTATTTTACCAGAATTTAGACTTTTGTTCCTGAACTGTCATGTTGGATTCTGGAAGAAAGGAGGAACTATGCACATTTCATTGTATGTATTCCTCTTGAAAACCAGGTGATATTTATAGCTTTAACTGTGTTCACTTGGCTTCTCAGATCCTGGGCTATTTGCCATGGGTGAAAACTTACCACATAGCATAATACTGGAGAAAACCACAGGATTGACAGCCTCTTATTGTGTGGGTGGAAGTTTGCAATTATTACTTTTCTATTGTTAGTAAAATAAAAGTAACTTTATTTTTAAAATTTATTTTTATATTTATTTATGAGAGAAAGAGAGGCAAATAGATAGAGAATGGGAACACCATGGCCTCCAGCCATTACAAACAAACTCCAGACATACATGCCACCTTGTGCATCTGGCTTACATGGGTCCTGAGGAATCAAACCTAGGTATTTTGGCTTTGCAGGCAAACTCCTTAACTGCTAAGCCATCTCTCCAGCCCCAAAGCAACTTTATTTATGATATCAAACTTTAAAAGAGAACCATTTGATTGAGGAAAGGGGAGCACAGTTCTTTAAAAGATAAATAAATATTTTACATGACTCTAAAGAATGTAGTATACAAAGTAGTTCTGTGGATCCATAGTGTATAAATCCAATATAAGCATACTATTAAAGTAATCAAGAATAATTAGAAAAACTTTTAGCAAATATTTCAGGAAATTGAAAATTTCTAGGCCACGGAAGGTAAAAAGCTGGACTTGTGACTTATATGCACAGGGATGACATAATTGAATGGCAATGAGATTGATTTGAAACTAGGGACCTCTATTGTATGGCCTAGAGAAATTAGGTAATCTGCTTTTATTTTTTTTTATTAAGAACATACTTTCAATGGATGTATCATGTGTTGGTACTATCTTTTCCCTCATCCCTGCCCTCATTCTGCTGAGGGGCCCCTTCATTGGGGTTACTGGTATTCCCCATGGGGTTGTGGATTATGCCTTGTGGTTATTGGGGAGAGGCAATGCCTGTGGGTATACCATCTCAACATGTGGCTCTTACAAGCCTTGGTGAGTGTGTTTTCAGTTTACTTCAGGAGCCTCTGGACTCAGCTTTGGTAGGTGTTGAATATCTTCAGTGTCTGTCTCCTTCACCCTGCTGCTGATTGTCAGGGTCACTATGGAAGCAGCACTCTCACTTGTCTACCCAATTCCTCTGCGGTTTCACCTGGGCCTTGCTGAAATGCTAGGTACCCCTTGCATTTATCTGTTCGGGTCACCCCTACCTTCTAAAACAGAAAAACAGATTCTCCAATGGACAGTGAAATCAGCATAGGTTAAATAGATTAAGCATTATTAATTTAGGGAGATTTTGATGGATGTAGCCCCTCTTTTAGCCAAAGACTACTAGGAGCTTGACATTGGAGAGCAAAATCTTTGTCTCCATAGGCTTCTGGCCTCTTTCCAATTTCCAGATCTGAGTTCCTTTCCACGGAATGGATCTCTTAGCCAATTAGAAAGCCATTGGTTACCCACCAAGGATGTGTATCACCATTGCACTGTTATGTAGTTCTTGTCAGGCTGGTTACCTCTGAGTAACTTAGACCCCTGCTTGCTCAGACTACCAATGGCCACTTTCCCCCAGTAGCTCATATAGCACTTTTTAGCACTAGAAGGGCTGTCTAGGGGCTGGCTGTCTTCCAGATTCCAGCCAGGTCTCTCTGTGCTCTGTATCAGCAGCATATTGTGTGTTGCAGTCAGGTTCACATTGCTGGCAGAAATCACCCAACCAAGAGCAGCTTGTGGGAAAAGAAATGTTTATTTTGGCTGAAATGTTTATTTTGGCTTACATACTCGAGTGGAAGCTCCATGATGGCAGGGGAAAATGGCTGCATGAGCAGAATGTGGACATCACCTCCTGGCTAACATCAAGTGGACAACAGGAGAGTATGTCCCACTCTGGCAAGGGGAAACTGGCTATAACACCCACAATCCTGCCCCCAACAATACACTGCCTCTAGAGGTGTTAATTCCCAAATCTCCATCAGCTGGGAACCTAGTATTCAAAACACCTAAGTTTATGGGGGACACCTGAATCAAACCACCACATGTTGTCTTCAGCAATAATGTCTTACCTTTTACCTCAGGTGGGTAATAAAATACTTGGACAGAAGCCTGTCTTGTTTAGGGGACCTTGTAGGTCGCTATAATCAATAGCTAAAGGTGGGTGTAACTTATTTCTGGTACTGGGAGTTACAGGCCAGAGTCAAATTTTTTAAATTTTATTTTTATTAGTTATGGACATACTTAGTATGTAAACACCATCCTTTCCCCCATCCCTTTTCTGAAGGGGCCCTCCTCATTGGGGATTCAGGTTATCCCCATGGGGATCCAGGTCATCCCCATGGGGATCATGGGTCATGCAATCTGGGGGACAGCAGTCAGTTATGGGGGAGAGGCAATGTCTCTGTTAATAATGTTACAACTTGTGAGAGCCAACTGTTTTTAAAATAATTCATTATTTTGTTTATATTATTCTAATTTTACATTCATATTGGTGACTCCATTATCCTCCTCCCTGTCATCCCCCCTCCAAAGGGACCCTCATCAATGGGGAATATTGGTCTTGTACTGTGGGGGTAATCAAAAATTATGGGGATAGGCCAAGTCTCTGTGCATAATGACCAAACTTGTTGCTCTGGCACTCTTTCTGCCCCCTCTTCTATGAATTTCCCTGAGCTACATTGGGATCATTTTAGTTCTACTTCAGTGGTGAGGTTTTGGGAGCCTCTGTGTCTCTGGATATCTGGCTTAGTAGGAGTTGGATGTTCTCTGTGTTTATCTCCTTCAGCCTTTTTCTGGTGTCGTGTTCACCAAGAAAGCTGTACTCTTGCCCTTTCCCCGCATTACTCTATGGTTTCAGCTGGGGCCCTGGTGGGGTGTGATAGGCTGATCCTTCAGGTTCATCGTCCATCTGAAAAAGATAAGCAAATTCTCCCATGGAGAGAGAAGTTAGTACTAGATAGATGGGATGGCTATAGTTATTTTATTGAGAACTTTATATTTGTAGGCCCTCTTCTAGACCACATTTGGAGGGAGCTTGATCTTGGAGACTGGGCTCATTTTTTGTACATGGTTTTGACTTAATTCCCAGTTTGAACAATGAGTTCCATTCCACTGACTGGATTTGTTGGTCAAATTAAGAACAGTTGGTTACCCACCATGGCTGTGTGACACTACTGCACTTGTTTGAGCATTGCCTCAGGTCAGGTTGTTTCCTGCTGGGTAGCTTAAGCTGTGAGTTGTTTGGACAGATGTCGGTCATTTTCCCCCAGTTGCTTGTGTAGTACCGTCTGGCACTAGACTAGCTAACTGTCTGAGGACTGACCCTATTCCAGATTCCGACCAGGTCTCTCCATGTTTTGTCTCACCTGCATATGCTGTCTTCAACAATAGGGTCTTACTCTTAACCTTTGGTGGGTCATCAAGAACTCTGACAGAAATCTGTCTTTTTTGGGAAACCTCGTAGGTCTCTTGGATCAACAGCTCATCGTGAAAGTTAACCCTGTGTTGGTACTGGGAGTTATAAGTCAGTGCCAAGGAAGGTGGAGGAAGAAAAAGATAGGTAATATAAAAGAGAAAGTGAGTATAGACAGGAGAGGGAGAGAGAGAAAGAGAGAGAGGGAGAAAGAGAGAGAGAGGAGAAAGAGAGAGAGAAACAGGAAAAGATTAAGGTTGGTCTCATGATTCCACCTTACCCCAGTAAGGATGGCAAACATTAAAAAAAAAAAAAATGAAAACAAAAGCTGGCAAGGCTGTGGAGAAATAGGAACAAGCTTTCACTATTGGTGGGAATGTAAAATGGTACAACCATTATGGAAAGCTGTATGGAGACTCCTGAAAAGGATGACTATAGAGGTACCAACAGACCCAGTTATTCCCTTACTGGGTATTTACCCAAAAGGCTGCAAGCCTCATATCAGAGAGATATGCTCAACCATATTTATAGCTGCTCAATTCATAATAGCAAAGAGCTGGAATCAACCCAGATGTCCATCATTAGATGAATGGATAACAATGATGTGATATATCTATACTATAGAACTCTGCATAGCAGTAAGGAAAGATGAGATAATGAAATTCGAAAAAAAAAAATGGTTGAACATGGAACAGATCATCCTCAATGAGCTCACCCCATCACAAAAAAGTAATCATCACATGATCTCATTCATTTGTGGCTCCTAACCTGAATCCACCTGAGATGCTGCCAAACCTAATAAGTACCCTGAGGACCAGACAATAGGGAGGGTGGGATGGGGGGGTAAGAGTGGGAGGGAGTGAGAGGGTGGGAGGAAGGGTAAGGGGGGAAACAAATAGGGACCCAAAAGGAAATGGTACTATAAAATGCTATATGCTGAACAACAGGCTAAAACATTGGTCCTTCAGCAGGCCCACAGAGGGAACACCTGAACCACAGGGAACTGAGAGCCAACCTTTTTGAAGGTTAGACTTCATCCCACCCTCTCCAGGGCCCTTATTTTCAGACACTCCCTCTATACTCCTGTTGAGGGTTAAATATTTTAGTCGACCTTCAAAGAGAAAGGTTTCTGTGGTACCAGTTCATTTTGAGTTTACTTTTGTGTTTTTTCCCCAGCCTCCCCTTCTGCTCCCCACAAACCCTTGTGCCCTTATTGTCTAGGCCTCAAGTTGTTATCAGGTATGCCAATAAATCAAGCTGATCCAGGTTAGTCACCGTAGGTGAGTGAGAACATGCAGCGTTTGTCTTGTGTGCTCGCTGAATATGATCTGTTCTAAGTCCATCCATTTTACTACAGATTTCATCATATTGTTTTTTTCTTAGTGCTGAGTAGAATTCCATTGTGTATATGTACCACAGCTTCATTATCCATTCATACAGTGATGGACACCTGGGTTGATTCTAATTCATAGCCATTATGAATTGAGCTATAAACATGGTTGAGCAAATATCTCTACAGTAAAGTGTGGAGCATTTAGGGTAAATGAAAAAGAGCATGGTACTGGCATAAAAGCAGATATTCTGATCAATATAACAGAACTGAAGACCAATCGTTAGGTCAAGTAATTATTGCTACTTGATCCTTGACAAAGGTGCCAATAACATAGACTGGAGAAAAGACAGCATGTTCAACAAATATTGCTGAACAAATTGGATAACCACATGTAGAAAAATGAAGCTAGACCCACTTATCTCACCATACACAAAAATCAAGCCTAAGTGGATTAAAGAACTCCATATAAGACCTGATACTCTTCAACTACTAGAAGAAAAAATAGGAGGAACTCTCCATGATATATGGGTGGAAAAGGATTTTCTGAACCCAGTAGCCCAGGAAATTAAACAATCACTCAACCAATGGGATCTCATGAAGCTAAAAAGATTTTGCACAGACAAATATACCATAAGCAGAGCCAATAGATTACCCACAGAATGGGAGAAAATTTTCACTTGCTGTTTAAATAAGTACACTTTAAATGCACTAATAGATTGCTCAACTATGAACCCTGTTGAATGCAATTAATGTTTGTTGCTTGTACTTTTTTTTTTCATTTATTTTTATTTTTATTTATTTATTTACTAGAGACAGAGAGAGGGAAAGAGAAAGAGGGAGAATGGGTACGCCAGGGCCTCTAGCCACTGCAATCGAACTGCAGATGCATGCACCCTCTTGTGCATCTGGCTTACATAGGACCTGGAGAATTGAACCGGGCTCCTTAGGCTTCATAGGCATGTGCCTTAACCACTTGGTTGTACTTCTTTAAATTTTTCTCTTTATGTGTAGTATCCTTTAAATCTCACGAGTAACAGAGGTTATTATAAATTATAAAGAAAGCAATGACTTCAAAAAAATTAAGGTCAACCAACTAAAGTAACCTATCAATGACCAAGAAACAGCTGACTAAATTCCACTAAAAGATACAAAATTTAGTCACAGTATGTGTCAGGCAATTATCAACTACTAAAGGCTAAATCTGAGTAACATTATAATTTTCTGAACACATGCAAATAGTTTATTTTTGGCTATGGTATTTTGTATTTCTCAATATTTCCATGTGAGACTCATTGAACAAGTGAGATATTTATCAAATTTCATTTTCTGCAGAGCCTGGCAAGGCCTTTACCATTATTCCTGACTGGGAATTTGAATGACTTCCTTTATTGGCAGTTTTTTATTACCATATTTGCTTTTGGAGATTTAATATATTCAAAGTCTAATGAAAACTCAACATATTAAAACTTCATTATAGCAATGATATAAACTTTCCTCTGTCATATTTAACACTAACTTGTTTGACTTAGAAATTGATTTAGAATTTTTAGAACCCATGAAATTAATTTATAATTTTTAATGTGTTTTTTTTCCAATGGTGATTTTTTTTTAACCACTCCAAATCTGAAGATTCTTGGTTAAATTTCTGAGATTATCTGCTTGGTGGAGGCATAGAAAGAAAACAAAACACAAAAGACAGAAACCACCTCTAGAATTGCAGAGTATCCCTCTTCCCATGAACATCTCTCTAATACCAGCAGTGAATATACCCATTTATTCATTCAAGAATATTCAAGTGACTTCTGGTCAAGATGGCATCTATCTAACCATGCCTTACCTTGTGGAGAAGGAATAGCAAGACATTTAGGGTTAAGTGGGGTTTTTAACAGTCTGCAGAGTCTAGTAGACCTCCAGTGGGAGGGTGCAGAGGAACAAAGTAGAGAATCCACTGATTCCCATGTCCTCAGATAGCCCACCAGTCCCCCAGTCCCCTCAAGCAGCCATCCTAGCCTCACTCCCAGCTGCAGGTTCTTCCTGCACTAACTGGAGGCTTAGTGGGCCCAGGCCAGTAGGCTAACATACGCCCTTCCCCATCCTGATCTATGTTTTCCCACCCCCACAGAGCTTCACACATGAACCCCGTCCCACTTGCCATCACTGCTACGCCCTCCACCCACTTACACCCTCCTGTGCGTGGACCCAGGCCAACTGGCTAGCATTCACCCTGCCCCACCCTGACCTAGGCTTTCCCATCTCGAGCTCCACATGTGAAAGCCATACCATTCGCCACTGCCATCCCCCTGTGCTCAGACCCTGGTCAATAGGCTAGCATTCACCCCACCCTGCTCTGCCCCAACCTAGGTTTTCCTGCCCTGCAGAGCTCCACAGGTGAAAGCCTTCAGTCCCATTCAACACTGACCCTGTACACGGACCTGGATCAAGGGTAAACTATACTTTTCTCCTAAATTTAGTAAGATTCCCTTCACTGTGATGGGCAGACTTTAGTGCTGAAGAATAACATGAAAAATCAAATGCAAGTAAATCCAACAAGATTGCCCAGTCCCACAATAGATGTCTCTAATCAAAACATAGAAGAGACAATAGGATCAGAACCCCACAATGAAGATAGAAGCAAGGCAACCCTGACCCAGAAAATAGCAGAACTAGCAGAAAATCAGCAGAGGGCTAATAATTGTATGAATGCTGTTCTTGCTAGATTAGACCTAATAGAAAAGAACCAGGAAGGACTCCAAAGACAGTTAAATGATCTGAAGAAGACTGAAAAAAGAGAGGACCTCAATAACCAGCTAGCTAAGCTTAATGAAGGCATAAATAAATGCAAAGATGGATTCCAAAAGCATTAAGAAAACCAGAAAATGATGTGAAAAGGGAACCTAACAGAGAGGAAACTATACATAAAATAGCAGTAGAAAATACAAAGAAAGTTGAACAAGCCCCAAACTCTATAGAAGCTCTCAAGAATAGAGTCACCCATGTGGAGGATAGAAACTCAGAACTGGAAGACAAAACAGAAGAAACAGTTCATAATTCACAAGTTTCAATAAGTTCAAAAATTTTTGTGAACAGAACATGAGGGAACTGTGGGATACCCTCAAATGTCAACATTCGGATCATGGGAATACCAGAAGTGGAAGAAATTCAGACCAAAGGCATGAAGCAATTATTCAACAAAATTATCAAAGAAAACTTTCCTACTCTTTCTAAAGAAAGTTCCATCAAGTTACAAGAAGCTAATAGAACGCCAAACAGACTGGACAAAAGGAGAAATTCTCCAAGACATCTTATCATTAAGACTCTAAACAGTGATAACAAAGAGAAAGTCCTAAAAGCAGTTAGGGAGAAACAACACATTACATATAAAGGTAACCCCATCAGAATTACTTGAGACTTCTCAATGGAAACCCTGAAAGCCAGAAGGGCCTGGAATGGAACACTGCAAAGTCTAAGAACTTATGGCTTCCATCCCAAACTACTCTACCCAGCAAAAGTATCCCTCATAGTAGATGATGAAAGAAAAACTTCACAAGAAAAAACTCAGCTTTACAACTATATGCTTGCTTAGACCTTGGCGAAGTGCCATCACTGGTAGTGTGGTTCTAAAATACAGCATATAATATTTATTTGCTCTTTGATGCATACTGTTGCATCAAAACTCCTTTGTTACAGAACTCCTTCCTCAGTAAGAACATTTTCTCTTTCTTGTTCTTTGGGAGTGGTTTGTGGATGTTAGCAGTTTGAATATTTTCAGTTATTTATTTGGGAACTCTTATTTAAAGACTTCCTTCAGAGATTTCATTTTCCATACTTTTTTGTTTTGAATTTTCAAATATTGTTAAACATCCATTGCCAGTTTATACTGAGGGTGCTAACTGTGGTAATAAAAGTTCATTTTCTGGGATTATTTTGGTGTATTTTCAGCTTCATTTTCATTAATACTAACACGTCTCCTGTTTAGAAAACAAAGTTACCTTCTTAATATCTTGTTTAGTCTGACCATGCTGACCTTATACTGACTTATTGTTTTAATTGGGATGACAACATGGAATAAAGAATTCCTCTTGGCCCTGGAATCAGGGCATGTAGCTTCTGGTTCCAATATTGAAATGAAAACATTGAGTTATACAATGCAGTTCCTTTATATGTAAAAAAATCAAAATATTATTTTTGGCATTCTCTAGGGTCCTTATATCTCTAAATTTTAGCATTCCTGTAACTTATACTGTTAAGACAGATGTTTCCATGAAGACTGCTAAAGTTCCTTTGGAGTATTTTATAAATAAAATTAGGTTTTTTTTTTTTTTTTTTTTGGTAAAATTGATGAATTGATTTTTTGTTTAGTTTTTTATTTTATATGGTAATATTAATTCTCAATCAAGTGTCTCACTCTACTATCTTATGTGTGTGCCCTTTGGACTAATTTATGTAATCCATTCATTCATTTACTCATTCATTCATTTTAAAGATACCAAATGAATATTTTGTGCTAATGCTTTCAAGATCAAAGAGAAGGACAGAGTGATGGGTTATTATACAGGGATACAGTTATCAGAGTAGTGGCTCTGAGGTAAGGGGAAAATTTCATCCTTGGCATGTGACAAAGAGATGTGAAGATCTAAGAATGTGTCACTCCTAAGTGTAGTTCCCCAGCCTGACTTCAGAAAGTCATCCTTCCACATTACCAGTGCTCAGATATATGAAGTGGATAAAGTTATCCCTAAGAGATAAAATGCTGGTATTTGTGGATGGAGACAGGATAGTGGAGAAGAAGGAAGGAAAGGAGGGAAGGAACAACTGGCTACAGATCAAAATGGAGCAGTATTTAGGATATGACACCTTGACTGTGTACAATAAAGAAAAACAAGGTTTCACATGATTCCTTGGTTTCTGGCTTAGGACATGGGAAAGGTAAGACAAAAAAAGACCAAAAACAATAAGAAATAAGAAAACATTTGATTAAAAATAAATCCTACTGGTAAAGCACATAAACAGTGCATATTACTTAAAGTAGATGAGCAAAAATTATCATTGGAGATAAGAAATATATGTGCCAGCTGGTACTTTATGATGACTGGAATTCTTGCAATTTCTTTTGATCTTCCTGAAGTTGCGGACCTTGGTCTGGATGTTGCTGGCTTTTCCTGGTTCTTAGAGCCTTAGTCAAAGAATTGGAAAAGATGTACATAAAAAGTGAAGCATCAAGAAATTTCATTAAGAGT
This sequence comes from Orientallactaga sibirica, assembly GCA_036365145.1. NCBI lineage: Eukaryota > Metazoa > Chordata > Mammalia > Rodentia > Dipodidae > Orientallactaga > Orientallactaga sibirica. Next base: position 4,850,243 of record JAEOAD010000418.1, read on the forward strand.
AAAGTGATAGTTGATAAGAGAGGGAGGAAGTCACCTGAGTGGACAAGTAGTCAAAAGGCTTCTTTTTTTAGGACTGCATGAGAAGTTATGTGGTTGTCTGTTTTGATTCACAGACTTCAGTTATATAATTTATTTTTCTACCACACATGCCCCATTCAGTAATGTATCTGTTTTTTTTTTTTTTTTGGGAGGGAGACAGAGAGAGAGGGAGAGGAAGACAGAGAGAGAATGGCGCACCAGCAGCCTCTCAGCCACTGTGAATGAATGCCAGGTGTGTGCGCCCCCTTGTGGGCAAGTATGGCATTGCACCCTTGTGTCATGGCATCTGGCTAAACGTGGGACCTGGAGATTGGAACTGACATTCTTAGGCTTAGCAGGCAGACACCTTAACCACTAAGCCATCTCACCAGCCCATGTATCTGATTTTTAAAAAATACTTTTATTTATTTATTTATTTATTTATTTATTTATTTATTTATTTTAGAAAGGCGGGGGGGGGGTGGAAATGGGCACGCCAGTGCCTCCAGCCACTGCAGAGGAACTCCAGATGAATGCACCCCCTTGTGCATCTGGCTTACGTGGGTCCTAGAGAATTGAACTGGGATCCATTGGCTTTGCAGGCAACCTCCTAAACTGCTAAGCCATCTCTCCAGCTCATGTATCTGATTTTAATTGTGTTTGTGCCCAGTTATGCATAGGTATAGGATGGTAAATAGTGGTTTCTCCCTAAAAGTTCAATTATAGGACAATGTTTATCCTACTGTGTATGCATCTGAAAGCAGTGCAAGCCAGATGCTACCCTGCAGTTTCCATCCTGTATCTATCTAAGAACATTCTTGAGTACTGATCACAGATAATGCTTACTAGGGGAGAAGAAACTTATTTCATTGTTAGGAGTAGGGTATATGTGCAGCTTGGTGCAGGTGGGAGACCTCAGATTCCCAATAGGTTGCAGGTGCATTGTTGAGGAAAGAGGACTGTTATTTTCTAAGGCAAGTAAAGTCCTGGGCAGATAAGCTATTCCCTATGCTTGTCTTCCTCAAGGTGACTGCAGTCCCCTGCCAGGGTCTCCCAGTAAGTTAACAGCAGGCTTCCCTGGAACTTGATTCCTCACTTTTGCTTAACTTCTATTCTGATTTGCTTAATTTGTAAGTACACCTTATTAGAGCAATAAATTTATTAAATAATTTGAAAAATAAGGTCCAAGTTGCCCTTTATGAAAAAAACCTTATTGTATGAACATTTTCTTAGAGGGCCTTTTACTCATTGTCTGGCTTTGTTTGCATAGCCTGAGAGCTAAGTAGTCCTCCACAGAACTATTTGACTAAGATATATTGTGCCTATCGGTGCCTAATGAAGCACTAACCACAGTAAATGATGAGTGACAGTTTAATCAATTCAGTTCCTCCAGTAGTCACCAAGGGCATGGTGGAATGTAATTTTTTAATCTTTCACTTTCAACTACTGTGAATGCCAAAATGAAAAGGACACATCTGTTAAATATAAATTTTCTTACAAGTTATAGCAGGAAAAGATATTTGATTTTTAATTTTTTCTTTTAGAAGCTGATCTACATAACAAAACTCTGGTCTATTTTGCACATATACACATTCCTTTAGATATATGTGGAGAAAATATATGCTACCTTGGTGCACCACACAGCTTCTGCTTTCATTGCATAATGGTATTTTTCAGCGAACCATGTCTAAATGAAATTACCTGCTAGTTTAATTAATGAGGAGGGTTCTGAGTTAGTATTGTATCTCATGTGTTAAATTCAGATTGTGTTTCACATTTAATGTAAATTTATTTTACTGATCTATGGTTTCTTTGTTCTTCCTTTGGATAAAGCTTGAATACATGTTTACAGAATTAATCTGAGTTACCAAACACCTTTCAAAACAGAATTACCCTTTAGATTCTTGCTTTTCAACACCTAATTTGGAGAACAGCCTTGTGTGCATCACTTGGAAGCTTGTTACAAATGCACAATCTCAGACCACACCTGGCACCCAGGAAACCAGAATCCAGATGCTAACAAGATACCACGAGACTAGCATATGCAGGAAATGGGAAGAAGCCCTGCTTCCAGTGCTGATTTTGGGTGGACACATTGTCTTTGAGGATATTTCTGGTGCCAGCATACTGTGGAAAGGGAAAAGGGTTAACTTGCACTGAGTTATGGGTCTGTACATCTGCTGCCTCCTGTCAGAAACAGCTTGACAGTGTCTTGATCTACAGCCCTCTTTCCAAATGTTTTGACAACGCAGATGGTTCTCTGTGGCTCCAAATAATTCTCTGAAATTGGGAAGAGGCTTCCTGCAACTTTCAGTAGTGCAAGCCTGTATGAGAAGGTGCCCCATTCCAGCTCTGGCAGTAGAAGTGGGGTGGGTCCCTGTGGCCTTTACATATAGGAAAGTGTGTATAGTGTGCCACTTGAGAGCAGAGCTCTCTGCTTAAAGACCTCCTTCCCATGGAAACTTAAACCCTTGATAATAAGTAGATGACATTAGAGACAAAGCTCTATCCACGTGTTTTAGATATTGTATTGGCTTTTAATTTTTTTAATTGTTCTGCATTGTTTATGAGATTGAACCAAACATTTGCTCTAAAAATTAGGGAAGGAAAACAGTGTTTTATTTTATTTTTTGAAATGTTTTGGCTAAAACAGAAATTAAATTAATGTCAAATGGAGAAATAATTATTTCTAGGTAGTATGCTATCCCTCTTTATGAGGATAACCATTTGTTGTACTAATTATTATTTTGTAACAAGAGTGTCTTCATGAAAAAATTAAATAAGTTATGCTTGAACTATTCATGACAGAGGCAGATATTCTTTGGATATGCATGGTGAGAGATGTATTAGTGTCCCCCCTTTTTGTTCTGGGACAATGTTTCATTATATAGTTCACATTGGCCTCAAATTACAAGAGCTGAGATTACAGGCATGTACCATCTTTTTCAGAGTGCATATGAGTGCGCAGATTTAGTGAGTCTATTACATCTAGAACTGGAGTGTGACCATATTGCCATAACCTTTTTTCAGTAATTTGGTCTATGTCTTCAAAAGTAGAGAACTAAATCTCTTTCAGAGAAAGATGATGGTGGCCAATACAGTTCCATATCTGTAAGTAAATTGTGGTTGTAGGAAGTATAATGGAGAGCATGTTGTTATGTAACTTGATTCACTGAGAGATCTAGAAGACTTCCCAAGTTTATAACATTGAACCTGCCTGTTTCCAATCTGATGGAAACATGTTCTCGTTCATTCTCTGTGAATTCCAGTTTTCTCTGCATTCAAAACTCTACAGCAGTCCCCTCCATTTCCCCAAATGTAATATAATAGTCTATATGAGATTTTTATCTTGAAGTTCTTTGTCATAGAGTGAGAATATTAGCCTTCAAGAACCTTTACCTCAAGCAAGCTGCATCGAGTTTGCTGCCCATGTTTTGTAAGGTTAAATATCAACTGGCATTTCACATTCTGAGCCTATAGCTCTAGATGACCTGTGCTGTTTTCAAGACAGTGATCACCTATCTGAAATTGGGAAGAGGCCTCCTGCAACTTTCAGTAGTGCAAGCCTGTATGAGAAAGTGCCCCATTCCACCTCTGGCAGTAGAAGTGGGGTGGGTCCCTGTGGCCTTTACATATAGGAAAATGTGTATAGTGTGCCACTTGAGAGCAGAGCTCTCTGCTTAAAGACCTCCTTCCCATGGAAACTTAAACCCTTGATAATAAGTAGATGACATTAGAGACAAAGCTCTATCCACGTGTTTTAGATATTGTATTGGCTTTTAATTTTTTTAATTGTTCTGCATTGTTTATGAGATTGAACCAAACATTTGCTCTAAAAATTAGGGAAGGAAAACAGTGTTTTATTTTATTTTTTGAAATGTTTTGGCTAAAACAGAAATTAAATTAATGTCAAATGGAGAAATAATTATTTCTAGGTACTATGCTATTTCAGTGCTATTTGTTTTGTGATATGTTTTTTGTTACTATTGTTTTTTAAAAATTTTTATTTATTTGAGAGAGAGAGAGAGAATGAATGGGCATGCCAGGGCCTTTTCCACTGCAAATGAACTCCAGATGCATGCACATCTTTGTGCATCTGGCTTAATGTGTATATCAAACTGATGCCATTAGGCTTTGCAAGCAAGTGCTTTTAACCACTGAGAATCTTTCCAGCCCTATTATTTTTGTTTTGTGAGTTAGTGCCTCATTTAGTAGGCATGAATTGTCTTCACCTCTTGATTTCCTAATTCAGCCTCCTAAGTACTGGGACTATAGGTATGTACTACCGCACCTGGCACAGAGGCTTGTCTTATTTTGCTTTGTTTATGTTCACTGTAGCTTTTTTACTTACAATGACTCATTCTATAGTTATTACTCATGAAACACTGTCCTTTTTCACTTTTCCCTTTTGATTCTGGATAGTATTACATTTATAGAAATATTGCAGTTATATTGGAAATACATCTAACATTGAATATGACAATTAGAAACCTACATTGGTACTATTGACTAAATGACTATATATATATAATTTTTTTATTTATTTGCAAGCAGAGAGAGAGAGATAGAAGAGAGACAGAGAGAGAAAGGGCACACCAGGGCCTCTACCACTGCAAACAAACTCCAGGTACATGTGCCCCTTATGCATCTGGCATACATGGGTACTGGGGAATCGAACCTTGGTCCTTTTGCTTCACAATCAAATGCCTTAACCAGCAAGCCATTTCTCCAACCCCTATTTTATTTTGTAAATGATGAAGTCTCACTTAGTTTGCCCAAGCTTTCCTTCAACTCTTGGATTGAAGTTATCCTCCTGCCTCAGCCTCCTGAGTAGCTGGAATCTTAGGCATGCACCACCATACAAAGTTTCTAAATTGCTTTATTTTGATTTTGCTAGTTTTCCCCAACTTCCTTTTTCTAGTTCATGTAATTGTAAACACCACACTACATTCAGTTGTCATGTATCCTTTGTCTCCTCTGGGTTATGACACTCTCTCAGTCTTGTTCTGAAGTCCTTGATCCAGGGAGTACAGGTCAGGTACTTTGTAAATTGTCCCTCAGTTTGGATTTGTCTACTGTTTCAGAGAAGGTAGCACATCATATCAATAGTAAATGATGTCAACATGACTCATCACTGGTGATGTTAATCTTGACCCTGTGTCTTCTCTGTCAGAAAGCTATTGTCCACTCCCTTCCCCACATCCATACTCCTTAGAAACAAGGAGTTACCCTGCTCCTAATATTTCTTTATGATAACAAAAATATAAACTTTTACTGCCTCTAATCTCCATGGCTGATTTTAAGGAAGAAAAAAGCTCAAGATATTATTCAAAACATCCTTTTCCTCTGTGTTTATCAACATGGGAATCACTGTAGAAAACAGCAAATGTACATTTATAAAATTCAGGTTCACAGACAAAATTTCCTAATGTTCATAAAATAAATGATAGTGGCTCCAAGAAATGAGATATTGCCCCCCTTCTAAACAAAAAAAAAAAAAATCTTTGGGCTGTCAGGATGGCTTAGTGGTTAAGGTTTTTGCCTGCAAAGCCAAAGGACCCAGAATCGAGTCCCCAGGACCCACATTAGCCAGATGCACAAGGGGGCACATGCATATTTTCTCTATTGCTCAATTGAAAATACTTTATCCATCAACCGAGAGACATTGATCAAAGCATACAAAATGTCAGTGAGGAGAAGTTCAAGAGATCTCCTCACTAGCATGGTGACAAGTTTTAATGACAATATATTGTATTCTTGAAAAATGCTAATGGTATCAAGTATTCTTCACAGAAATGATTATGTGAAGTAATACAAATTATAATTGGCTAAATTTTACCATTATGCAATGTATATGTACTTAAAGCATTATGTTTAATACAATAAATACATATAATTAATCTATCAATTAAACTAATTATGGAGAGAAATATAAAAGCTATTTTTTTCTCACAGGCCATATGAAAACAGTAGGGAGGGACTGGAGAGATAGATTAGCAGTTAAGGCACTTGCCTGTGAAGCCTAAGGAGCCAGTTTGATTCCTTGGTATCCACATAAGCCAGATACATAAGGGGGTGCATGCATCTGGAGTTTGCAGTGACTGGAGGCCTGGCATCCCCATTTTCTCTCTGTGTCCCACTCTCTTTCTCTCTCTCAAATAAATAAAATATGAAAATAAAAATAGCATGATGTGTGATTTGTTGTTCTTGGGTCCCTGTACATTATTTTGTGCTATCCTTCTGCCAGCAGAGAAAGAGCTTATACTACCCTAGTCTCCTTTAGCAGCTATCATGACTGAGAAGAACTAGGTAGCTTTACAACTAGTGATTGCCATTGGCTCTGTCCTAAAGCTATCATTTTTTTTTTTTTGTCTTTGTTTGTTTTTCAAGGTAGGGTTCACTCTGGCTCAGGCTGACCTGGAATTCACTATGTAGTCTCAGGATGGTCACGAACTCAGGTGATCCTCCTACCTCTGCCTCCTGAGATGAAAGCTATCATTTCTTAATCAACAAAGATTGGGTTGTCTGTGGGTATGCCCAGCTGACTGACAAGCTTCATGCTCTATTAGTAGTTGATGAAAGAGAAAGAAAAAAGAAAGAAGGAAGGAAGGAAAGAAAGAAAGAAAGAAAGAAAGAAAGAAAGAAAGAAAGAAAGAAAGAAAGAAGAAAAGAAAGAAAAAAAGAAAGAAAGAAGAGGAAGGGAGAGAGGGGAAGGGAGTGGAGAGGGAGAGAGAAAGTAAGGAAATAAGGAAGGAAGGAAAAAGAAAGAAGAAAAGAAAGAGAAAAAGGAAAAGGAAAGGTATATAAATCCCTTTACCCTTCCATGCTGATCTTGGTGTGTTTGTCCATGCTCCACTGAGTATTATCATGGAACTATGTAAAGTGGGTTATCCTGGAGTTTCTGTGTTTATAGCATATGGAAACTTGATATAGATTTCCTCCAGAGTGACAATAGACAAATATCATATGAACTTGCCTATAATGAGAATTGAAGCTGAGAAGAATATTTTTAGGCTGAGTGTGGGTAAAGCTCAGTGGTTGAGTATTTACTTTGCACATTTAAGACCATAGGTTCAATCCCTAGCACCAGTGGGGAACAGGGAAAATATTGAGTTGGGAACATAGCTAAGGAGTAAACCATTAGGCTCAGGCTTTGAGCCCCAACACTACCACATTCCCCCTCCCTCCAAAAAAGCCAGATAAAAAATTTAGGTGTTGTAAGATTGTTATGAATTCACTTCATATTACACAACCCAAATTACAGGTAGTAGAGAGGGTTATGTGACAATAATAATTGTTAATTATTTTCCAAATTCTAGATTATTGTGTTTGTTAGTTTTTAAAATTTTATGATTTTTTACCAAGAGTATATGTGTATTATGTGCATAGTATATGAATGTGGGCATGTGGTTGGGCATGTTCATGTGGAGGCATTGATTTATGTCTTCAGTCACTATATTTACTGAGGCACTCTGTCACTTAAACCCAGAATACACTGATTCAGCTAGTCTAGCTAACTAGCTTGCTTTGGGGATCCCTTATCTCAGCTTCCCAAGTACTGGGATGACAGGTGGGCAGAACACACTTCCTGAATTTACACAGATGCTGGGGATGCCAACTCTGGTCTTCTCACTTGCATGACAAGTGCTTTGTGCACTGCCCCATCTACCCAGGCCCTGAATATCTTGTGCTTTCTTTTGATTATTTTTCTTATTTAATACTTTTATACTTGACTTTTTGTTCTTAATTTTGCATTCCTTTTCATAAAAATATAAACTACCAAACTACAAACATTCAGACCTGAAGGAACATCTGTCTTTACTTAGGCTGGCAAAGAATGATCAGTTTTGTTTAAAGTCCCATTTTGAATTGTCATAAAAAATAATATACCAGTGACAGAAGTTGTGGTAGTTTCAATATGGTGATTTGAATGTATGGCTCCATAGATTCAGGTGATTTATTAAAATTGAACTTGTAACTTGGATCTCCAGCTGCCCTGCTGGAAGAGGTGTCATTGGTAGTGGATGCTAGAGTCTAGCCCTAGGGTGTCTGGGGGCAGGTATATATTCCAGCACAAATGTGTGTGGAGAGCAGCCTGAACTCTGGATGTTGTATTTTGTGGTGTTGGTTGTTGGTGATGTCTCTCTGCTTGGATCTGTGAAACAGAGTCAGCTTCTTCTGCCATTGGTGGTGTTCCCCTGGACTCTGTAAGCCTGAAATAAACCCCTTCCTCCCATAAGACTGTGTCTGGTTGGATGCTTGACCCAGAAACAAGTAGCTGACTGCAACAGAAGTTAAATTTGGAAAGTTTGAGCTCAAAATAATTGAAAGATATGTAAAGATGAGTGGGTGTTTTCTATTACCTTACTAGCTGACTAATCCTAAAATAAGAGTTTGAAACATAGCTGTGAGATTTTGTGACCAAGTCTTATTATTAATGAAAAATTCAGACTAAGTGGGTGATAATTGCATAATCACTCAAATTCTGAAAAGAAGTCATGGGTTAGGCATTTCCTTATACTGTCATACAATATTATTCACCAGGAATATATTGCTTAAGTGCATGAATTCATTCTTAGCAAATCACTCAGTGTACTCACTTAATCTATGGCAAGAGAGGGAATACAGAAGTAATGGAGAATAGAAGGGAAATACAGAAAGCAGGCAATGGCTCTTCATGTCAAATGGGAAGGCTTTTATTGCTGTTTGGCAGCAAGGCAGTAGTAAAGAATTTTGCTATATTAATTAATAAATGGATGTGTTGCACACTTCTACCTTTCATTTCTGTATACATTATAATTTTTGTATTGCTTCTTTCAGCTTCATTAGTGCACCTTTGAGCATCTTTGATAAAGATGATGTCATAGGAAACATCCATTACAGCTGCATGCCCCAATTCCCTAGCTAGCCAAGCAGATAAAAGCCTATAGAGAAACTATTTCATCCCAACTGAAAAGAATTGCAATATAGATTTATCTTCCAGTTGTTCTAAGTGTCATATTTTTGAGCTGATATAAATGAAGAAAAATAGCTATAAAAGAAAATCTATAGGCAGTCTGATGATGGAATAATTATCTCTTAGCCAGCCAGCTCAGCTGGGCACATAGTAGGGTATGGATGTTTCTCCTGAAGGTCTTCACAGCCAGAGTTGCAACTTGTACAAGTCAATGTGAAGGTCCAAAGATGATGATTAGAGAACATATTCTGATGTATAAAAATGTAGGTGCAGGTATTTTAGATCCAAGATATTTTATGTAATCTTAGTAAAAGATAGTAGAATAATAGGTCATTGGTATTGGAGAAGAATTCTTAGTGGAAAAAACATGGAAAACCACCATGCTGGCATTTTCAGTAGACTTTTTCAAACATTTGAAACTTCAGTGTTTGTAAATATATCATTGTATCTTATGCTAAAAATTTCTCCATAGTTAATGTTCTTTCACAAATACAATTTATGTAAAAATCTGTTTTTGGAACAATAGGAAACTAATTCTTTATTGCCTAAATGAAATTATGTTTATGATAAAGTAGGATTTGTGTAGCCATTCTTGCACTGTATGTGTGTGTTCTATTTTAACAGAGCCATAATAGGAAAGGAATTTGCTAATGCATTAGTTTAATTCAAAACATTATTTATGCACAACTGTGCTAACAACTGGAGCGGCTATAGAGAAGTGGGTCACTTGTCTTTTACCCCATGGGTTGTGAAATGAGGATATAATGGTTTGCTTGCCCTAGATTGAAGATGAATCTAGCAATTGAACAAACACCCCAATATGTTCAGTCATGGGAAACATAAACTCACTCAAGGCAGAGGCATTAAAAGTATGGACAATTGCAAGAAAGTAGAGGGAGCTAGAAAGACACCAAGTTATTTGTACATCCAGGTCTCCTAAAAGCAGAAACCAGACCAGTTCAGCGGACTTCATGTGTAAGAATGATTGCTACTCATGCTAGGTCTGTTGTTGTTATGATTTACCTGATCTAACTATGCTGGTTTCTTGCTATCCTTCTTCAAATAAATTGTAATCCCAGCAGAAGTATGTAACTGGCTGTCCTCTTGTGCTATGGATTGGCTAGAACTGTTGAATTTGGTGTAGGCTACTATAGCCTGGGAAGCAAGGTCCTCTGGTACACTGTACTGCTTTGCTAGACAGGCACAGTGAGTATAGCGCTAAAGATAGGATAGAAGGTTGATGATATCTTGAGAAAGGATATAACTAGTAAGCTATGAATTGTCTTGTCTGCTAGAAGGTTATGAAAGGCTTTCTGGAGGGAGTGTATTGAAATAGGATTATAGAAGTTGAATTGGATTTATATTTCAAGAGCAAATAGGTGAAAAATGAAGGAATCTTAGGTAGTGAAACAACTTGAGCAGGTTCTATAGGCGTCTACTTGGCAGTGGATCAGCTGGCTCAATGTCCCCACAATAGCTACCCTAAGCCATCCCTGCAGCTCATGTCAATGCCTGGACAGAATCTTTGGTTTCGTGGTCAGAGCAACTGTGGTCTGTAAAAGCTCCCCTGATGCGGTTAATACCAGGAGATTGACCACTGGCAGTTGTTAAGTACAGGCCATTATCAGCTTGTGAAGCTGAAGGGGCTTCAGATGTCAAGCCAAGGACTGACTCACCTATGTCCTACAAGGACCAGGAAGCCATGAAATCCAATGAAGCCTGCAGTTTTATTGGTTTCTATAGTTTTCTCACCATAGCTACTTCTAATTAGCATCCTTTCAGGATGAAACAGAAGAGAGGAATGTCTTAGTCCAGGTCTATCTCACAGCTTATGGTGCTTATTAAAGGATTATTTATTCATTGCTTCTCCACCCCCCCCCCAGCATGGATATTCTAATCTCAGATTTAGTTTTCTAAGCAGAATTAGTGAAGGTCTCATAATGATTCTTTGTTCACTCTTTAGGGGAGTTGGCTGCATTCTTGTTGAGATGATCCAAGGGGTTGCTGCCTTTCCAGGAGTAAAAGACATTCAAGACCAGCTTGAACGAATATTTCTGGTACGTTCCATAGCAAGTACTTCTGAGAAAAACTTTTTTCTAATGAATCACTTACTGACAAATTCTACAGTGATTGGTGGAAATTATTTTAAAACATATATATTTGTTGTCACATTTAGTTCTAACATTTTTTGGCCTTTGAAAAAGGGAAATTCAGGGCTGGAGAGATGGCTTAGCAGTTAAGACGCCTGCCTGCTAAGCCTAAGAACCAGGTTCTAATCTCCAGGTCCCACGTTAAGCCAGATGCAAAGTGACGCAAGGGCGCAATGCCGCACTTGCCCACAAGGGGGCACATGCATCTGGATTTCGTTCACAGCAGCTGAGAGACTGCTGGCACGCCCATCTCTATCTGTCTCCCTCTCCCTCTCTGTCTGTCTCTTTGTCTCTCTCCAAAAATAAATAAAATAATAAAAACATTTTTTTAAAAAAAGAAAAAGGGAAATTCATTAAAGATTGTGCTTTTTAAATTATCATACATAAATAATATGTCAAAAGGTAAGACTGAGTAAGAGAAAAGAGGCAAAATAGAATAATAAGTTATACATTAGCACTCAGATTGAATGTTTCAAAATAATTTTGGGTCCACTTAAATAGATGAGGCTTAACTTCCTGCTACCTCCAGCCCTTGACTATAGACGTTGCTTGCTAACTGTCTTGTATAACATAGCACATGGAAAATGGTGGGTCCAGGGGTGGGCAGTAAGATAAACAGCACCTCAGCCAGGTTGTCAAGACCAGTATCATCAGTGGTAATGGTAGCATGTATCCTGGAGATATGTTGCCAATGGCACTTCACCTCAGTGGCATTCTTCCCCAAACCATAAGCCCAGTATAATGATGAAAAACACATCTCAAGAAACCAAATTACAAGATTCCTGACTGCTTTCTTGTAAAAACTGGCATATCTTCAAAGCCAAGGAAAGTCTGAGAAACTGTCTCAACCAAGAAAAGGCTATGAAGACATGGCAACTCAATGTAATGTGATCCTATGGGTGGAATCCTACGTCAGGAAAAAAAAAAAAACAATGGAGAAAACTAGTGAAATCCAAATAAAGTATGGTATTTAGTCACTAAGGAACTAAGATACAATGGGCCTTACATGACTTTAAGAACAAAGGGAGCTAAGTTAAAGGTGTACATGAACTTCCTATAACTTTTTTGGAAATTTTTATATTAATTTAAAGCACTGCTAAAATTAAAACTTTATTTAAAGTTTTATTTAATCAGACAAAGGTAAGTATTCTAGAGTCTGATATTTGGGATTACCATCCTGCTCTATCACATTTTAACAATGTGACCTTACTAGCTCCCACAGGTAAAGGAGGGATTATAGCACCTTTCTCACAGGTTGTTTTGGGAATCATTGCTTACAACTTAAAGAGTGCTTTTAGAGTTCCTGGCACATAGTAAGTGCTCTAAAAGTATATGCTGTTTTCATTGTAAAAGTTTTATATCTTATTCCAAATAGTTTTATTCAGTAGGATTTTTATGTTACTTAATAATCACATAAATGTATTACTTAAAAAAAATGAAAGCTATACAAATGTAGGTGGAAAAATTAAGGCTTGTGTTAGAAGGATCAAATGAAGCCCACTGCAGTAGCTCACAATTCTATACTTTTCCCTTAAAGAAGATTGTGTGAGATCACTGAGACAGATTTTAGTATGGTTCATGTCAAGTGATATACTGATTTGATTATCATGTGTTTTAGTTTTGCAGAACCACACTAAAATAGAGCTTTCGTCTTGAGTATAAGAACCCTGGGGCTGAGAAGGTGGCTCAGTGAGTAAAGTGCTGGCCTCACAAGCACGAACACCTGAGCTTAGATCCTCAGCAACTGTGTACAGTGCCCAGCAGTGGTAATGTGTACCTGTAATCTCAGCTCAGGGTGGTAGAAACAGAATTCCTTGGGGCATTCAGGCTAGCAAGTCCAAGGAAATAGATGAGCTCTAGTTTCAGCAAGAGACACTGTCACAATAAGGTGGAGAGTGACTGAGAAAGAACTCTGATGTTATCTCTGCCTCTGTGTATTCAAGGATATACTGTGTACTTAGGCACATACAAACATGCATGCACACACACCACATTACCAAGAAAAAAGCTACAATATGATGTAATACATGAACTCTATCACTATTGTAGTCACCTCACTGTCAGCAATGAAATGATAAAAGAAGACTGGAAAGTAAAGACATAAAGTCCACATGACTTCTCCATGTGGTGTCCCATATTGCAGTGAGTTCTTTACATTAACAGAAATGGACAAATAAGGGGCTTGAGAGATGGCTTAGCCGTTAAGGTGCATGCCTGTGAAGCCTAATGACCCTGGTTCGATTCTCCAGATGCACATGGTGGCGCATGCGTCTGGGGTTTGTTTGCAGTGGCTAGAGGCCCTGGCTTACCCATTCTCATTCATTCTCTCTCTTTCTTTCTCCTTCTCATTGTCTGTAATAAATAATAAATAAAAATAAAATCTTTTAAAAAATGGACAAATAAGAATCCCTAACACAGAAACTCTACAAAGAGTTGTGCTATTGACCCTTCTTGTTCTTTTAGAAGCTATTTTTCAATGTTATTGTATTTAATGTCTGCCAGTTCACATACACGAATGTTAAAATGGTCTCTTATGACTATAAAAATAATATATGTTCTATAATGTAAAATCTCCACAATGTCAAAAAGTACAATAGCTGGCAAAAAATTCTACTATCCAAAGACAATAACTTTTAGTACTTTCATAGTTTCCACACATTTTTGTCTATACATGCTTTTAAAAATTGATTTGTGCCAGGCGTGGTGGCACACACCTTTAATCCCAGCACTTGAGAGGCAGAGGTGGGAGGATCACCATGAGTTCGAGGCCACCCTGAGACTAAATAGTGAATTCCAGGTCAGCCTGACCTAGAGTGAAACCTTACCTTGAAAAAAAAAATTGATTTCTGTCTATTATTTTGTCTACTGTTTTCTAATTTGCTAATTTCATATAACAATATGTAATGGAAACTTTTCATTGGGAAATAAAGTCAAAAACCCTTCTTAATGACATGGGAATGTTTCATTGTGTGGATGAGACATTATTTACATGTTCAGCCAAATATTGATAGATAGCATGTGTGGTTGCACATATGCATGCAAACATGCATATGCCATGGTGGATATGTGGAGGTAAAAACGACTTTGGGTGTTGGTCCTTGCCTTCTACCTTATTTGAGGCAAGGGCTCTCACTGTTCAATGTGCTCCCAATTCTTCTGTCACCACCTTCCATTTTGTTGTAGGTATGCTGGGATTATAGATACTTGCTACAGCATCTGACTTTCACCTGGCTGTTTGAAATCCAAACTTACAACCTCACATGGGCATAACAAGTGCTTTATTCACCAGCCATCTTCTCACCTACTTGATAGTTTTTATTTTTTATAGCCTTTCACTGTAATAAAGTGCTCCCAGAAACATACATTGCACACCTGTCCTATTAAGACTAATTATTAGAATTGACAGTCCTTAATTTATTTTCTTTAATTTTTTTTATTTGCAAGTAGAGATAGAAGAGTGACAGAGAAGATAGATACACCAGGGCCTCCAGCCACTGCAAACGAACAGATGTATGTACCACTTTGTACATCTGGCTTTTTGTGGGTACTGGGAAATCAACTCTAGTTGTTAGGCTTTGGGGACAAGTGCGTTAAGTGCTCAGCCATATTTCCAGCCCAGAAGTCCTTAATTTAATAAAATTTGATTTTAATAAATTTATTGATTGTTCTTATACATCCATTTCTTCATCTAAACATATCAAATTCTTCCTTTCCCTTTTCCCCAACAATTTATTTTCCTGACTGGATTATATTGGTCCCATATATAATGTTATGAATACATTGTATACATTCTATACTGAGCTATTCCTACAAAAATATATTATTCATACCTTATATATCATGGCCATTTTGTCATTTTTTAAAACTTTCCTGTTGGCTACTTCAGACCTAATTATCCTTTGATTTTTCTAGACAACTTTTCCTCAAGTATTTTCTGATAATAAACATTAACTTTTCCACATATTTTGTCATTGAATAAAACAGTAGTAATGAGAATTATAATAAGCTATAGCTTACATCATACAGATTTTCATGTTAAAACATATCCAAATATTTAGCGTTTGGATTTGTCCAGAGTTCAAGCATAATACTCATAACATCAGTTAACTACATTCTGAGACTAATTCCTAAGTTTTAGTCCATTTAGCTTTTACACTGATTGCTGTTGAATAATAATTATGCAATTTTTTCAAACTGCTGGTTTCTTTTATACTACATTAATCTGTGTTTAAAATCAGAAAGCCTTGTATGGCTATGCGTGCTTATAATTCTAGCACTTGGGAGATGGAGGCGAGAGAATAAGGAATTAAAGGCCAGTTTCCGCAACATAAAGGCTAACCTGATCTATATGTAACTTTGTCCTGAGAATACAGAGTGAATTCCAGGTCAGCCTGGGCTAGATTGAGACCCTACCTCAAATAAAAAGACAAAGAAAATCTTAAAAATTCAGAATCATATAGAAATAAGTTACTGGCCTGGCAAGATTGCTCAGTGGGTAAAGTGCTTGTCATGCAAGCATGAGGATCATTCTGGTCCCCAGTACCCATGGAAAATGCTGGGCTTGGTAGCATGAGCCTATAATCCCAGAAGTAGGGAGGCAGAGACAAGAGAATCCCTGTGGCTCACTGGCCTGCCATCTAACGTAATTGGTGAGCTCCAAGTTCAGAGTCCCTGTGTCAAAAAATAAGGTAGAGAAGGACTTGAGGACACAAGACAACAACCTCCAAATTGCCCATAAACATACACACGTGCATGCAAACAATACATACACATCAATAAAAGATTTCTTTACCTGTATATTGTTTCATACTGAATTCAAAAGGAAAAAAAATAGTTACATAAGTGAATTATATAATGTAGTGACAGAACCAAGAAAATGCATTTCATGGCTGCATGATTTTTCCACATGGCTTACCCAAATCTTTTACTTGAAATATTTGTATAATGTAAGTAATTTCTAACAGGTCATATTTGTTGGATTGCTTCTTGCCTAATGATTTTGCTATCATTTCTAATATTCTTTCAACACCTTATTTAATGGGTATTCAGAGACCTTTGAGCTATGATTAGGCTTTTAATAAGCCAGAGAAATAAATCATTGCAAATTTCCCATGGGATTATTGATATGGCAAACTATGATTTGTTCTTGTTAGAGCACAAAGACCATCACATGCAAATAACCATCATGATCCATGCCAATAACTTTTTCATTTATTGTAGATATTTAACACATAATGATTTTAAAATAAAATGCCCTTTGATAATTACAAGCTAAAAATCCTCATGTGTGTAAAATTACTGCTTTAAGGTTAAATGATTTTTACATTTTGCCCCTGAGAATTAGATAAAACCAAAATAAGAGAAATCTAAAAACTTTTACCATTAAATGCGGATGTCTTCAGTTTCATATACCTTCTGAATTGCTTACATTCTCAAATGCTGGCTGCATTTCTTGTTATAAAAGCATATTCTCAAAACTCATATGATTATTGGCAGAAGACATGTTACAAACTCACTGTAGTTGAAACTGGGGGGGGGGAATGCTTTTTTTGGTGACCTTTCCTATCTGGTCTGAAGAGGAATGTCTATTAAATCAATATTCAGTTCTCTTTAACAGACTTCTAGAAATTTCCAGAGATTCTCTGCTAAAGTGGTTAGTAAAACATTGCCAAGGGGTTAATCAGCTTTGAAAAGTCACAAAACATGAGGTTATTTGGTTTGGTTTGTGTTTTAATGCTAGGATTAAGTCCATTTATTTACCTGTAAACTGTGCTTACAGAGGTGGTTAATAACTTTGAAGCACAAAATCAATCTGTAACCCAATGTAGCTAATATAGTTATTTCCCTTATACTGTCTGAATTAAAAGTATAGAAAGCAGTGATGATCCATCAGTTAATACCTCTTTCTCTTTCTTTCTTTTCTCTCTTTCCTTCTTTATCCCTGCTTTAGTGGGAAAGAACAGTTTATGTCTTCCACAAATTCAATTTAATTCATTTCTAGAACATGACTGTGTTCATTTGTACAGGGTAAGCTGGGTTTGCTGCAACACAAGATTTCACTAATAAATCATCTGCCTTGAAGTCACAATGCTCATATGTAAGAAAGTAAAGAAGATTATAGAACATGCCCTGTTCGAAACACTTTGGGTTGCAAGTGATCGAGGACCTATTTCTGTAAGAGCAACTCTGCTCTTAGATGCAAAGAGTGATTTGCTTTCATTTTTTTGGTATCACTCATTTTAAAATGTAGCATGATGTATTCACCTCCACTACTTGCAAAAATAAGCAGTGGATGTATATACTTAGAATAACAAAACCTCAGCTAATAAAAATAATTTGTATCCTGAACATATTGTTCCCATTTGCAAAAATAAGCCTACATGAAGAAATCCTGGGAATATGTGTCTCTCATTTCAAAACAGCTGAACAAATGTCAGAAAGTACTTGTATAGCTGTCTGCAACCCTGGCAGATGCTTCTGGGTCTGCGTGGCTCATGGCCCAAAGTACAGCAGTTATGGCAGAGGGGGCACATGGGTCTGTTTTACAGGCTTGTTCATTTTCTTCCTGTCTGTGAATAGCCCTGAAGTCTCACTTTCCACTGCCTACTGGGTCTACTGGCTTGCAGGGAAATCATCTTTCAGTTGTAGCCTATCTTACATTGTTTGATTGGTTCATCGGTTAAGATTTCCTGGTATGGTATCCAGAATTTAAATGTGTTTGGGTGAATGTGTGTGTGTGTGTGTGTGTGTGTGTGTGTGTGTAATGAGAGAGAGAGAGAGAAGAGGAGAACCTACTTGCAAGTTGGAAGCTTTGAGTGTGATCCTTCCTTAAGCCTACATGTGCTACATTGAAGTGACTCTAGAGAAATAACCTTCAGACTCAGTTCATGTCCTTGTCTCCTCATTGTGACAGTTTCCAGAGCCTCAGAACTAGAGGTTTCACAGTGGCTTAGAGAGGTCTTCCAGAATGAAATGAAAGCTTTCCACCAGTGTCAAGATTTGTCTCATCACTACCGTCAATATATTACCTCATTTATACTGTACCACTTCAGCAATTTCTCTACCGCTCTAGATACAATGTGATGTAAAGGTATGTTGTGTGGTGTCAGCCCTGAAGAATATGACCATGATAGTAAAGGCAGGCAGGCAAGATACACCATTAGAAATGGAGTCATGATTAATTGCTGAGCATTTGCTCAGCAGAAGGAAGATCCAGTAATCATAGTGGATAGCAGTTAAATACTGCTAGCAGTTAAAATACTGAAAAATTTTACCCTGAGAAAATCGTCTTCTCTAATTGGACATTGGCAAAAGAAGGGAAATTCAGTGATGTCTTGAAAGTATTACCATTTTAATTCTAGAATTGAGTGATATTGCTGGGCTCTGTCTAAGTCTGGTTGGTGTTTAAAGGAGAAATTATTAGGAAAATTTTTGGTTAGCATTGAAGAAAGTACAAGGCTTGAAGACTTAAAAACAGGGAGGGAAGGAGGACATTGGAATGGAGCCAGTTGGAGTCTGTTCTATGGATAAAAGGTGAGGGTTGGACATTCAAGACTAAAGCTTGATAAGTTGCAGATCGTTTTTTAAAATCTTCTGTCTGTACAGCTGTATTGAGAAGGAGTTTTTAAAATTTTATTTATTTATTTATTTATTTTGTAAGCAGAGAGAGCTAGAGATAGGAGAGACAGACAGAGAGAGTGTGCTCACCAAGACCTCCAGCCTCTGCTTATGAACTCTACATGCATGTGCCCCTTTGTGCATCTGTCTTTACATGGGTACTGGGGAATCAAACCCAGGTCCTTAGCTTTTGCAGGCAAGTGCCTTAACTGCTGAGCCATCTCTCCACCCTAAGAAGGAGACTTATTATGAAATAATTAACAGTATTCTGTAAACATCAGGAATTATTAAAGCATCACTTTAGAGCATATAGTTCATTCATTAAAGTGTACAATTCACTAGCTTTAAGTTTATTTAGAAAGTTGTGCAATATCACTATAATTACTTTCAGAAGTTTGCATCATCCTAAAAGAAACTCCGTAATTGTTGACTACCATTTCCTATAAACCTTCTAACCCTAGACAACCACTAAAATATGTTCTATTTCTGTACAGTTGCAAGTTCTGGCCATTTTAGTATAACTGAAATATTTTAGTCAGGTTCACATTGCTGGCAGAAAACCCTGACCAAGAGCAGCCTGTGGGTTTATTTTGGCTTACAGGCTCGAGGGGGAGCTCCATGATACCAGGGGAAATCTTGGCATGAGCAGAGGGTGCACATCACCTCCTGGCCAACACTAGGTGGACAAAAACAGCAGGAGAGTGTGCCAAATACTGGCAAAGGGAAACTGTCTATAATATCCATAATCCCGCCCCCAACAATACACTACCTACAGGAAGCGTTAATTTCCAAATCTCCATTAGCTGGGAACCTAGCATTCAGAACACCTAAGTTTATGGGGGACACCTGAATCTAACCATCACATGAAATCATACAATATGTATTTTTTCACTTTTCACAACATCTTCATGATTCATTTTTGTTGTAATGCATCAGTATTTCTTTTTGTTACTAAATACTATTCCACTGTATGGACATACCACATTTTTATCTGTTTATCACCTAGTGGATAATTGATTGTTTTCACTCTCAGCTATTATGAACTATTATCCTGTGAACATTTGCAGACAAGATTTTTTTTATTTTTCCATTTATTTATTTGAGAGAGAGAGGAGAGAGAAAGAGGCAGATAGAGAATGGGTACATCAGGGCCTCTAGCCACTGCAAATGAACCCTAGACACATGTGCCCCCTTGTACATCTGGCTTACATGGGTCCTTGGGAGTTGAAGGTGGGTCCTTTGGCTTTACAGGCAAACGCCTTACCCGCCAAACCATCTCTCCAGCCCCGCAGACAAGATTTTATATGAACTGTTTTCTTTTCTCTTAGGTCTGTTTTTAGGAGTAGATTTGCTAGGCACAGAAGACAGTATAACTTTTTAACAAGAGAATAATAATGTTAAAATTGAATTTTAGCAAAATCCAGACTGCCAAAAAAAAAAAAAAAAAGTATAACTAAACTACATAAAGTCTGACAAGTAGAGAACTAAGCCATACACATTAGATTGAAGAATATTGAAAATGTTAAGTAACACTTTTTAAGTGAATTTTAGAAACCTTGTAAACTTTAAATAAAGTAGAAAATGAGAACACTTTGTTTAAAGTGTTAATTTTTCCATTAATTTGTTTCTTCAATAAATATTATGTACCTACTCTATCTTAGATACTTTTTCTGTGTTTGGGGGATAAAGTGGTATAAAAAACAAAGGTTCTGCTGTTGTAGTAGTTAGGTTCCTACAAGGGAAGACAGACAATAAGCAAATACACATGCACTATCTCTTAAGCACTGCTATGAGAAAGACTGTCTTACATACATTCTGGTGATATCTCTCCGAGGTGACATGTGTTCCTAGAAACTCATAGGCACAAAACAGAAAGATAGAAGGGATCAGAGCATTTTAGGCAGAGGGAACAGTTAATGATAACATAAGGTTCACTCTTTCAAGTGAGCAAGGTGATTTCTCATGCTCATAATATTTTTACTCCTCTATATAAAGTATTTTCTTACTTGGGAAATGTTTGCTTTGTGTGAAGCACTCGGTAGCTGGGTAGGTTGCTCTTTAGACCTTAGACTGAACCAATGAAGAGTGTTTGCCATACACCTAAATGCATGTTTCAAGCAGGAATTATGTGAAGCCTGAAAATGAAGGCTTTCTGAAATAGTTCACTGTGAGAGATTGTATGAATAGAAGAAAGTGGGAGATATTTTTGTTTTGAAGAGGACACAATGGCTCAGAGGACAGAACACAAGAATGATCTGGGTACAGAAAGCCCAAGTATAATATTTTTGAAAGTCAGAAATAGGACTTCAAGAAGAAAGGATTTATCAGCTGCCTCACAATGCTGCAAGGTCAGTGGAGCAGTGGAGGCTTCTGGGGGAAGGCCACTGCTGATAACTTCTGAGAAAACAGCTCCAAGGTGTTGCCTGGGTAACACCAGATTTATGTGTGAGTTGGTTGTGAAGATTTGAGCAATAGTGAATACAGACTACTTTGAGAACTAGATCAGTGGCAAGGATGGATGTTACTGTCAGGGCATTTTAAAATCAATACATATACATTTTATGATATATAATAAATATTTTAACAGAAATTCATTAATGTATTTATTTATTTGGTGGGGGGAGAAAGAGAGAGGGACAGATGCAACAAAGAAAGAGAGAGAGAATGGGTGCACCAGGGCTTCTAACCTCTGCAAATGAACTCCAGATGCAGCATGCACACCTTGTGGATCTGGCTTACATGGGTCCTGGGGAATCAAACCTAGATCCTTTAGCTTCACAGGCAAGTATCTTACCTGCTAAGCCATCTCTCCAGCCCTATAATAGATATTTAATGTAATGTAGATTAGGGTATTGATAAGGAAAAGGACACTGAAAATTTAGGAAGGCATAGTTGATAGGTTAAAGTATTATTACAGGGCGAAGAGGTTGAGTGGAGGAGATGGTATCTTAAAATGTGGATGAAAAGCTTTCCCAAACAATCAATATGAAGAGAGTAGCATTCTAGACTTGAATAAATGCTATAGAGGTGAGGAAAGAATTTGGAGATATCATAGTCTGCAGGGCTCAAATGGAAGGGATGGCTGGTTCAGTGCAGTGGTGGGCCTGTGGAGAAGATGTTGAAGGGAATGGACAAGAGTCACAATGCTGGTAAAGTAACAAATGATGTGTAACTGTAATATGACCAGGAGAGGAGGTAATTGCTAGCCACACTTTAAAATCTACTTTTGTTGTTATACAACTAGAAATGGTTGTATTTCCCACATCTAAAAGTTTAAAAGCTTTTATACTTTCTTATTAATATGGGATTGATTTTGGTTATATGCATCTTATCTGTAAATATTTCCCAGTTGTGATTAGTAATTTTTACCAATGACTGTTCTGTATTTAATTTTTTTTGTTTTAGTTTTTTTGAGACATGGCCCAGGCTAACCTGGAACTCACTCTGTAGTCCTAGGCTGGCCTCAAACTCACAACACGTCTCCTACCTCTGCTTCCCAAAGCCTGGAATTAAAGGCATGTACTACCATGCCTGGCTCTATATTTAATTTTTTAAAATAATTTAATCTAATATGTCTCCATTTCATATTACCATTTTGTCTCTTTATAGATGTTCTCAGTATACAACTACTTACTGTTGCAATTATCTGTCATGTAACAATCTTGAAATTGGCCTAAAGTGATAACAATAAATTTTTTTAATGTATCTTTTCATGATTTCAGGGTCAATAACTCAGTAAGGTCTTAGTGGAACAGTTATGGAGTTTGGTTTCAGAAAGATGCTGACTAGATCTCAACTGAGCAAGCATGGAACAGCTGAGGACTAGTCAATCACCCTGCTTTACAAATTCTTCAGGCCCTCCATGGGTTCTGTCCATGTGGAGTCATTTTGGCTTCCTCATAGCATGAACGTTGGGCTCAAAGTTCAAGTGTATATCCCAAAAGGAGCAGATGAAACTATAGGGTTTCTCTTAACTCTGCCTCAGAAGTCAAACAGTCACTCTATAGAGCCAGTCATATACTGGCCCTCAAAACCAAGGACCCCAGTTCTGGATGGAAGAAATGTCCTGAAAGATTTTGGACTATTTCTGAAAACTGCCACAGTGAGCACATGACTTCTTATTAGAGCTAGTCATGGTATCAGTTGATAAACAAGAGAAAAATAATTAGAAATAATTAGAAAAATAACTCATTTTGTTTCTGTTTCTCCAATATTCATTCTATCCCTTCCAGTGTTGTCTCCCATGACTAACCTAAGTGCATGTTCCAAGCAGGAATTGTCACAGAATTACTTTTGGGCCATGGGGGGGTCCCTTATTTGCTCATTTTTTTCTGTTTTTCATGAGCAAGTTTGCAGATGTGTCAGACTATATAAATATGGCAAAATACTGCTTAATGTGACAGGTCTGACACGAGTGAGGAAGTGGCAATATTTCTTTGTAAATTCCCAGGATGTTAGCAACAAGGTGGACTTTCATATAACTCTAATTCTGCCTTTGAGACTTCTTTCATTTGTATTGTACATATGCAGATAAGCCTTTCTAGGAACACTCAGGTTTTCTTGTGTGGGCAGCATGTAAGATGTAAAGTGTACCTCTTGGTAAAACACCCTCAAAATGGATGGATCTTGTGACTTGTTTCTAGAGGGTAGAACACAGAGGTATGATGCCATATAACTTCTCAGGCTAGGCTATAAAAAGGCTGTTTTGCTGGAGAGATGGCTCAGTGGTTAAGCCATTTGTTTGAAAAGCCTGATAGCCCAGATTTGATTTTCCAGTACCCACATGAATCCAGATGCACAAAGTGTCTAGAGTTTGTTTGCAGTGTATGTTTCTCAACCTGCTTGTACAGACTATTACTTCCTGTATCAATTACCTTCTCATTGCTGGGGAAAACCACCTGACTAGAAGCAGCTTATGCAAGGAAAAGATTTATTTCTGCCTTTCAGTTTTGTGGGAACTCTTCCGTATGGTGGAGAAAGCATGGAAGGAGGAAGGAGGAAGTAGGGAAAGTAAGCTCAGTGTGACAAGTGGTGTTGGGCTATAACATCCCCAAGGCCCACCCTAGAGATATATCTACTCCAGCAAGGCTCATCTTCCCAAAGGCTACACCATCTGGAAATTAATAATTAATTAATGAGGATTAATCATAAACACATGAGGCAAGGGGAGTGTGCATTTTATATTCAAAGTACCACACTTCCTTCTTTGATTGTAATAATAGGTGACTATTGCTGCATACACAAGCAAATGAAGATGTGCAATCAGCCTATCCTGGTACTGTAACTTCTTACCTAATTGAAATTCTATTTTAACCTACCTTTTGTTATGTTTCAGAAGACTTTGCCCTCAAGGGTGAATCTGTCCAGGCTGTTAATATTTCTGTGAGACACAAGTTCACTTACAACCAGGCATCATTCTCAAAATTATTTGTCCTCCCTTGTTCTTTCAAGTCTCATCATTATATAACTTGTAAAATGCTATGGCTGTTTGATTAAAACCTGTCATATAATCTACCCAAGTCATTTGAACCTGTCTCTTACCGAACAATTTTATTCTAAGTCAAATTAACAGGTTATCTGACCTTGGAGGAGAATTTGTCCTTTATCTCACTTATCTCTTTCACAATTGATAGGCATACAAAAAAAAAGTAGGCACTGTGTATCAATGTATATGCTATGGGCTTTTGCATTCTTCCAAAACTCTCTTCATTTGTAAGCCTACTCATACTGAGAAAGTGTTGAGAACTGTGTAGTTTAAATGTGCCTTTCAATGATTTTTTTCTCAGCTTATTACCTAATCTAAATGAAGGTTTCTGCTGATTTTGAATAACTCTATACATAAAATTTGTCAATGAATGTTTCTACTTGGGAGTAGATTGTTCCCCAGGGAAAGAACAAATGCCAACCTAGCTATACTTAACTATTCTTGCTGACTGGTCCCTGGTAAACATGCAAGAAAAGAACTGGCTAAGTGACAGTGTGCTATCAAACCTCTGTGCAGCAACACTCACTTGCATTTCCTCTTTTCCTGTCTCCAGTGTCTAAATGTAATGCATCATTCTGAATACTAAAAATGCTTCCATCCCAGAGAGAAATTTTCTCTGATTTCCAAGTTGGAAATTTTTTTTCTTTTCATTCATCTCTGGTCTCACTTATACCTCATTGCTATTCCTCTTCAGTTTTAACCTTACACTATAGTTATTTATGCTTTCATTCAGTTACTACAATTTAGGATTTGAGTATAAGGGAGTGGGAAGGAGAAACACACTGTATATCCTGATTGCTTAAATGGTAATCATAATGATAGAAATATTGCAGACACCAAGAGCATTACTTTAACTTCTCTTCAGTCTTCTTTTTAAAAAATATTTTATTATTTATCTATTTATTTATGAGAGAAAGAGACAAATAGACAATGGGTGCACCAGGGCCTCTGTCCACTACTAACAAACTCCAGACACATGCACCATACTGTGCATATAGCTTTACATGGGTATGTGGGAATCAAACCTGGTTCCTTTGACTTTGCAGGCAAGTGCCTTAACTGCTAAGCCATATCTGCAGCTCCTCTCCACTCTTTTTTGTTTTGCTTGGTTTTGTTTGGTCTGTTTTTTTGTTTTGTTTTTTATTGACAACTTCCTTAATTGTAGACAATATCCCATGGTACTTCCCTCCCTCCCCCCACTTTCCCTTTTTAAACTTCACTCTCCATCAATCAGTCTCTCTTTTTAGTTTGATGTCATGATCTTTTCCTCCTATTATGACGGTCTTATGTAGGTATTGTAAGGCACTGTGATATTGTGGATATCCAGGCCATTTTGTGTCTGGAGGAACACATTGTAAAGAGACCTACTGTTCCTTTGGCTCTTACATTCTTTCTGTCACCTCTTCTGCAATGGACCCTGAGCCTTGGAAGGTGGGTTTGAGATGTTTCAGTGCTGAGCACTCCTCTGTCTCTTCTTCTCAGCACCATGGTGCCTTCTGAGTCATCCCAAGGTTGCCACCATCTGAAAAGAGAAGCTTCTCTAAACAAAAGTGAGAGTAGCATTAATATATGGGTGTGGACATTAAGCGGAGTGTTTACTGGGCAGTTTGGTGAGCATAGTATATACATTTAGCAAGATGCCAGCAGACATTACACCCTTAGGGCTCATGACTACCCCTGTCATGCAATTTTCAGTATCAGGGATGTATTCCCTCCCATGGAGCAGGCCTCCAGAACCATTTTCAAAACACAAGATGTTCCCCCCCCCTTCCTGTGTTTCCTTTTGCAGTTCCTTATGCTGATAATATATGAATCGCTAAAAGCAGATAACATTTAACATTCAGGTGCAAAGTTCATTTTACTGAATCTCAGTGGAACAAATTATTATCAAAATTTTCTCTAAGCAAAATTCAGCATTAAAAATGTTTCATGTTTTCCAGGTGCAAAGTAAATAGCTGAAAGGTGTCAATAAAAACTTTTGGAGGGGCTGGAGGGATGGCTTAGCAGTTAAGGCATTTGCCTGAAAAGCCAAAGGACCCAGGTTTGATTACCCAGGACTCTTGTTAGCCAGCAGCACAAAGGGGTGCATGCATCTGGAGATCATTTGCAGTGGTTGGAGGCCCTGGTGTGCCCATTCTCTCTCTTTCTCTCTCTCTGCTAAATAAATAAATAAATGAATGAATGAATAAATAAATAAATAAATAAAAATATTTTTTAAAAATTGGAGAATAATATTAGATGTACTTCCTGAATCTCCTCACATTCATGACAAAATGAAATATTATTTATTTCTCCATGCAGAATGGTGATGTGTGCACATTTGATCTCACTATTAACTCTTAAAATGTGATACATTTCATTCAGTGGTTGTATCTTTGACATATGCTAAAATATTAATGAATGTCTATTTTGAAGAACTTTGGCAAAAATTTCCATTAAATTTATTTGTGTGGGAGTACTACTCTGAAGGAATTACAAAGCTAAAATCACAGGGGCACTAAATTTGATTTCCAGTTCCATATTAACTTTATTCTTTATTGTGAAAATTTATTTTACATATAAGTAATTGGGGACTACCTGGAAAAAACCTATCTCATAATTTTGATCTTCCTAATATAGCACAGCATTGAACTAAATGAAAATGGTAAAGGCATTCAGTTTATGGTAATTATAAACATCTTCCTAGAAAAAGTAAATAAATGTAATAACAGTTCTTGTTCTTCTTTTCAAATGTTAAATTCCATTTTTGAAATAAATAAAGGCATTATTTTATATGGGAAATTTTGTTAGGAACATAAAACTGTACATTTAAAAAGTTCATTAAAAAGATGATATCAGGGCTGGAGAGATGGCTTAGCAGTTAAGGCATTTGCCTGCAAAGCCAAAGGACCCATGTTCAACTCCCCAGGACCCACGTAAGCCAGATGTACAAGGGGGCACATGCATTTAGAGTTCCTTTGCAATGGCTGGAGGCCCTGATGTGCTGATTCTCTATCTGCCTTTCTCTCTCCTTCTCTCTCTCACATAAAAATAAAAATTAAAAAAAAAATGTTATCAATTGAATGAATTGAATGAAGCACCATACTGTCCATAAAATTTATTTTCCTCTTTTGAGCTCATACTAAGATTCATCCTTCAGGAATTTTTATCTTCTTTCAGTGAGACAAGGTATGGTACAGGGTAGAGATTTTGGCATAGAAATATTTTGTCTGTTAATTTAATAAAAGCTAGTGTAGATGATGTAAGGAAGTGCAAGAATCATAAATATCATCCTCTGAAACAAAGGATCTTTAAGGTACTTTAAGCCTGTAGTCATGAGCTCAAATGAAGACGTTGAAAACCTATCCTCATGACTACTTTGGAAAAAGAGTGGATTCAGTGGAAAGGGGCTGGAGA
This sequence comes from Orientallactaga sibirica, assembly GCA_036365145.1. Lineage (NCBI taxonomy): Eukaryota > Metazoa > Chordata > Mammalia > Rodentia > Dipodidae > Orientallactaga > Orientallactaga sibirica. The sequence goes on from JAEOAD010000418.1 coordinate 4,877,865, forward strand.
GTGGGGCAAGACAAAATAATAGGAGGGGATTATGATCAAAATACATTATAAACATATATAAAAATTGTCAACAGGACTGGAGAGATGGCTCAGCAGTTAAAGCTCTTGCCTGAAAAGCCTAAGGACCCAGATTCCATTCCTCAGTACCCACATAAAGCCAGATGCACAACATGGTGTTTGCAATGGCTACAAGATCACTGGTGTGCCCATTCTCTCTCTCTCTATACACACACACACACACACACACACACACACACACACACACATATGCATGTGTGTATGTATGTATATATACCTTTTTCTCTCTCAAATACATAAATAGATAAATAAACAGATAAATAACAGTTAAGAAATGGCTTAGCAGTTACAACACTTGCTTGCAAAGCCTAAGGACCTAGGTCTGATTCCTCAGTACCCACATAAAGCCAGATGCACAAAATGGTATATGCATGCATCTAGAGTTTGTTAGCAGTGGCTACAGGCCCTAATGTGCACATTCACTCTCTCTCTCTCTCTCTCTTACGCTGTCTTTCTTTACTTTTCATCTCTCTTTTTCTGTCTCTGCTTATACATACATACATACATACATACATACATACATACATACATACATACATAAATACATACAATTGTCTTTAAAAACAAAATGTCCTCAGTATGCTGGCATAGGGCCTAGGATTAGGAGGGTATCACTGATGAATGTTCTTTCTGTATAGACAAGTAGGTGTGAATTGGTTGAAATGGGAGCATTAACTTATTTGCACAGACCTTTATCAGCCTCATTTCAAAATGAGAGATACTCTATCACATTGCCTCATACAAAACTCAGTATCTTTAATAGAAAATATTGTTTTCCTTTGAGTTTTAAGATCAGAGTAATCTATTAGTTCAAAAGTAATGTTTTGTGACTCTTACAAATACTAATTATATATATTTACTATAAAATGTTCAGTCTCAGCCATTGTTTGAGCTTTTAAAAACATTTATTTATTTATTTGTTTATTATTTATTCATTCAAGAGACAGAGTGGCAGATAGACAGAGAGAAGAGAGAGAGAGAGAGATTTGGTGCACCAGTACCTTAGTCACTGCAGTCGAACTCCAGATGCTTGTGCCCCCTAGTGGACTTATGCGACCTTGCGCTTGCCTTACCTTTGTGCATCTGGCTAACGTGGGATCTGGAGAGTCGAACAAGGGTCCTTAGGCTTTGCAGGCAAGCACATAACCGCTAAGCCATCTCTCTAGCCCTGTTTTGTTTTTGTTTTGTTTTGTTTTGTTTTGTTTTGTTTTGTTTTGTTTTGCTTGTTTGTTTGTTTGTTTTGACACAGGGTATCATGTGGCTCAGGCTGGCCCTCAAACTCATTATATAGCCAAGAATGACCTTGAACTCCTTGTTATCTTGTGTCTATTTCTTGAGTACTGGATGAAAGGCATGTATCACCATGTCTGGATTCCTATTTTAACATTTGTTTTATATAAATGTTTTAAAAGTAATGAGTGAGCCCCGTGGTTTAAATAACTTTGATTTCCCTACTGATACATACACTTCTGTGACCTCTACTTTCTAGAGGACTCATTTTATGAAAATATTATAAGAAGCAAAGTTGAAGTTTTTTGCTTTTACTTTTTTACATAAGTCAACTGCTTGCTGTACTATTGCACAGGCATTTATAGAGCTGAATAAACCATGACCCAGGACTCACTTCCTCAGATATTTTGACTTACTTGGAGGCACTCAGCCCAAGAACAGAGTTTGTCAAATGCCAGGAATCTAACCTTTAATTTGTATTTATTATCCATTGAAATCAGAAGTGTATCTTCAGTAGTCTACTCCATGTTCAGTCTGTTACCTAATCCTTTCTCATGTGTGATCACCCAAGAAGCTACAGGCTTATGCTTCTTGAGATCTGTATACTTTCTTCAAGATTGGTTCCTGATGCCCCATGTCTTATGTGTATAGCAGTTCAATGAGTTCCAAGACAGTCTTACAAAAGCATGGCTACTCTGCCAGTTTCTTAAAACAACGCTGAGATTCTTAAAGGAGTCTGTCTTCTGTCTTCCTCCCACATGATGCTTGATGATGCTGTGCTTCGGGGATGCAAGTAACAATACTGAGGACAAGTTTTAGAAAGAAAAAGAAGCATTTGTTTTAAGAAGGATCTTCTCCAACTGTTATTGGAGATTTTAGAGCAAAAGCCTCACCTGCAGCAGCCCCAAAATGCTAGGCTCACCCATTCATCCTGACACACAACTTAAGGAGGCTGGTGATGGTAAAAAGTAAGAGAAATTTATTCAACATGGGCTCATTTGGAAGAGGAGCAGATAAAGGAGTACAGTGGCCCATGTCTTTTAGGGGTAGTGACATGAGCTTTAGATTAAGTAGACAGAGTTGGGACAGGGTGGAGGAGTCCATAGTTAAGCAGTCCTGGTCAAAATGAAGCCTGGTTGATCAGTGTCTCAATTCTGGTTCTGCAAGATGAGTTTAAAGAAGTTGTTATCACTGTCATCTTTTGAAGGGAACATCTAGTTCTCATGAGATGAGTAGTTCTGTCTAGTAAGGCCTCATCATCATGCATAATTGCTCTCATGTAGGCATAGTCAGTCGGTCCTGCAGGCCTGTGTTGCTGGGGAGTGGAGGAAGAGGGCGAGTCCATGTCACAAAGATGTTCATCCGTCCAGTCCTGTTGTTCCTGGAAGTCAAAGTCACTCAAGAGGAAAGGTTGAAGGACCACATAGCCAGAGAGGGACAGAATGGAGTTAGTTTGGCTGGTGATCATGCCCTCCTTCTAAACTCCTAACCTAGGGGGTATTCTCAGAGAGACCACCATATTTAGTTAGATCTTCCAGAGAGCAGCTTGTGGAAGGATTATTGATCCAGAATGTTCCCAGACGAATCAGGAAACCTCAGCAGATCATCATATTAACTAAGAGGAGTGTATCTGTGGATTTTTAAATCTCTCTACCAAATATACAAGGTATTCTCTGGAATAAAGTTTATAGGAGCAGGTAAGTCATACATCAGATCAGTTTTTAAGATATGTAAATCAGCAGGCAAAAATATAAAGTACAAGGCAAAATATTGCTTTTGTCAGTTTGTTGTTACTGATTTTTCTCATAGTTTTAGGATCCCAGACTCCTTGACTTAATGTTTCCCTTCATGCTTTTCAGCAGCTTTTGGAAAAATAATTCTTTTTCATTTTTGTTTGTTCTAGTTCATCTATTTATTACAAAATTTATCACAATGAAATCGGCTTTTAACTTGTGGAGAAACAGAACACTAGGATGACAGACTAATTACCTCCTTTTTTCCTTAAGGGAGCCTAGTAAGAATTTGAAGACATCTTGGCTGATAGCTTACCCCTAAGGTCTGTGTGTTTTACAAAAAAATAATGAAAAGAGGAAATTTCCTCCTGCTACTGCCTCTCAGGACACATAACTTTGATAATACCAGCCTGTCATTTGGATGATAAGATAAAAAATTCACTCAGAAAAGAAAGAAGAAAGCAAATGATGAGATTTTTATCCATGGTATGCTGTCAGCTAACCTGCTGGATAAACAATAATAGGAATCACCTGAAGGTGATTTTAATAGTGGTTCTATTTTTCATGGGAAGGGCAGTGTTTTTCTCAAATATGAATACAAATTTTTTGTCATATCCTCTGTCCTTTATTTCTAATTAGTATATAATTAACCATTGAAACCCCAGGGCAGGGGAACTAGGGTATGTCCTGGTAATTTGTATATTAATCTCACAGCAGTATTAGTGGAATAAAGTTAGCTGACCTGAATACCATTCTCCCTCCGTTAAAACAACTCTGTCATAGAGGAAAAGATTGAACTTCAGCCCAATTGCAGTTATCAGAGTGTCTTCTCTTTATGTTACATGGTGTTTAGAAATAAGACAGTTTTACCACTTGTCATAAAGGTATGGGACTCATGGTTCTAATAGGTGATAGATGGTAAAAAATAAAAATAAAATAGTATAATGATCTCCAGATTAGTTATCAGAAGATCCAACTTCTAGTTCTGACTCTACTTATAACTAAACATTCCTAAGCAGGGTTCAGTCCCATCACACCTTGCATGAGGTTAGAATTTTAGCAGAGAAATTCTTTTTTTGTTGTTTAAATAAAATTTCATTGATAATCCCGAGACTCCCAAACCCCTCCTACTTGACTCTCCTTCTCCACTTTTGAGGTGTACCTCTGAAAAAATGTCTTAATTCTTTACCTGTCATCATTCTCATCAAATGTATCAACCAGTTCTACTCATTCCAGTTCTAAAATATTGATTTGACTGACAATCGTCTATCACATTTTTTTTCTAAAGCTCCCGATGTTTCCCATGGTTACCATAGTAGCTTCCATTTTATCTCCATCCCTGATAGTAGTCCTCATTTTCAACTGGCAACCAAAATGTATTAGATAGCATATCAGCTTATATACTTCAGAAGACGCAAGAAAAAAAAATACCACACTTTAGAAAGCAGGCAGTTTATTTCTTGTGTGTAATACAAGCTGATGGATGTGTCTAAGGCTGTGCTCCATGACTTATCCAGCACTGGCAGTTCTTATATATGCAGTGCTATTTCTCTTCAGGTATTGCCACCATCCACCTCGCTGAAGCTGACTGAAAGCCACACCATCCAGGAGCTTTTTTTAAGGGTATCACTTAGAAGTTGCATACTTTCATTCATACAATTTTGTCCAGAATCCTGGAACATGATGTGATGCAGGAGTATGACAAAGTCACCATGTATTCAGCAAAAATTCAGGAGGAATGACTTTAATAGAGAAAAAAAGAGAATAGTTATAACACAAAGGGATGATTTAAAATGCCAAATTCTCTTAATAGTCTTTAATAACTTTGTATTGTATTTTAGTTAAAACACTGGATTCTCCCAAACACACTATCTCAAATGTGTGGGCAACAGCTAAAACAGTTCTTTGAAGGAATATTATAGCATTTAAAACTTACACTAGGCCGGGTGTGGTGGCACACGCCTTTAATCCCAGCACTCAGGAGGCAGAGGTAGGAGGATCGCTGAGAGTTCGATCGCTGAGACTACATAGTGAATTCCAGGTCAGCCTGGACTAGAGCTAGACCCTGCCTCGAAAAACCAGGGGGGAAAAAATTACACTAGAAAATGGCAAAGTTTTAGCCCCAGTATCCTATATTGCCTATTCTATGAAGTAAGAGAATAGAAGCAGGTCAAATCAAAAGCAAATAGAAAATAATAATAAATGAAGAAGGGAGACATGAAATTGGAAACAAAACCAATTGAAATTATCAACAAAGTCAAAAGTTATTTTTTTAATGATTAGGAAAAGCAGCTAAATTCCAGCCAAATCAAGCAAAACAGTGACACAGATGGATAGTGCTGGGCAAGAGAAAGCAGAAGTCTGGATGATAGACATGATCTGGGCCAGAGCTGGACCACAGCTACAGGACAGAGGCAGGAGGCACAGGATCACAAGCCAGAACTAGTTAGCTAGAAACTTTTCTCCATGGGCCCAGGCTGGTGGGCAGTGCAGCATGAGCAGGAACCTTGCTTTAGTTTGACCCACTGAGGCTGATGGATAGAAGTTCTGGTTAGGTTGCTGACCAGCTTTGGGTGGCTACACTGCTAGGCTCTCCTGACCTTCATCCTTCAGAGTCCCTTCTACATTATCTACTGGCGAACTTGACTACATGTCTTGTGCAAAGAGGAAGAATTCCAGTATCACAGAGAGTTGCTAGAAGGTGTAGGGAACTGAATAGCTTTCCATTAAAAGCAAAAAGAGGGCTGGAGAGATTGCCTAGTGGTTGAGGTGCTTGCCTACAGAGCCAAAGGACCCTGGTTCAATTCCCCAGGATCCACGTAAGCCAGATACACAACGTGATACTTGTATCTGGAGTTTGTTTACAGTGGCTGGAGGCCCTGTTATGCCCAGTCTCCCTCTCTTTCTCTCTCTCTCTCTCTCTCCCTCACAAATAAATATACAAAAATGAAATATTTTTTAAAGCAAATAGAGTTTTTAATGTCTACCATGAACATTCATTAAAAAATTCAAAGACTTTATTTCTTTGTCAATTACATGGGACTGCATATAACATTATTAACTAAAAGTTAAACAATCTTACATGTCTTGAGTTAAAAGTTGCTATTGCAAGTTAGGCAAAATTACAACTCCAGTTCAGTGGAGTTGTGGTCAGAGAGCCATGAATACAAACAATTTAAACTGAATTTGTTATACTTGCATGAAGTAACAGTTTGATACAACTTCAAGGTTTATGAGTTCACATTCCAGGGTGTGGCTGCTATATCACTGACACAGAATTAGCATCTCTAATTAATGTTATGTAAAACAGAGGCCTGCAAGGCAGAACCATAGGAGACTGTTCCATGTAAGGCAAATAGTATTTTTAGGACCAAACTGGATTTTTTCTTTTAGGGTCCACATGGCACTTAACAGATGGTGATGTGGGTGGCAATGGTTTAAAGATCTGAAGTAGTTCATAATGACATCTTGTCCTCATCCCACCCTAAAGGCAGTGATGGCTACTGGCTGGTCCAGACAACTCTGCTCAAGATGGTGTCAGCCATCCATGTGGGTGGACATGGCTGGACCCTGCCAACAAGCAGCACCCTGGACCACAGGGCAGCTGGAGACAGCTTGCTTCTGCCTGATGGCTGTACTCAGAATTAGCATACCCAGGCCTATTTTAATCTGAAAAAGAACTTGCAGTTTTTCCTCCCATAGCTATCTTTCATTCTTAAATATGAACTCTAATGATGAAACTACCCTTTCTCCAGAAGGTCCCAGTTTGAACTGTTCTTTAATTTATATTCCATTTCACCCGCTATATAGGTTTATCTGGAGGCTTGGACTGTAGCTAGGTAACAAGGTAGGGAGGAAAGAGATAAAGTCACTTGACATTTGCTTCTTTTTTCCCAGAAAGTATTGTTGTCTCCTTGATAGGAATTTCTTACTACCTATACTCGTATCACCAAATTCATTTGGTTAATGGGATCACATCCCATTCTTGTCATTTTCTGTATTGTTATCCTGTTCTGCTTAAATTTACTTGTTCGTTTCTTTTTGTTTTTATTTGTTTGTTTGTTTATTTACTTATACTCTACAGCTCTGGCTGGTCTCAAACTCGCTATGTAAACCAGGTTGGCCTGCAATTTGTGGCAGTCTTTCTGCCTTAGGCTCCTGAGAACTGGGATATACTGGTGTGTCCCTCCGTTTCCTGCAGATCTTTCTCTCTTTCGTTTCAATTAAAAAGCACTCAGAATGCCACTAGATTTTGGCAGTTCATGTATTTAGAAGCTAAGCTTTTCTGCAGCATCACTGTAGTCCTTTTCTTGGTAGCTTTTATTAAAGCTTTCATGTATATCCTTTTTCTTGTTTCTGTGTAATCATTTCCTGAACCATATATTTGCAAGTGGTATGTATTTCATTAACAATAAAAGGTAGCTGGGGCTGGTGACATAGGCCTTTTTAAAAAATTTATTTTATTTATTTGAGAGAAAGAGAGAGAATGGGTGTGCCAGGGCCTTCAGCCACTGCAAATGGACTCCAGATGCTTGCTCCCCCTTGTGCATCTGGCTTACATGGGTCCTGGAGAATCAAACCTGGGTCCTTTGGCTTTGCAGGCAGGCACCTTAACCTCTAAGTCATCTCTCCAGCCCATATGTCTTTTTTAAAATCCCAGGAACAGGAAGCTGAGTTTGGAGGATCACTGAATTTGAGGCCAGCCTGAGCTACGAAGTGAGTTCCAAATCAGCCTGGACTAGAGTGAGACCTGCTTCAAAAAAAGACCAAAAAAACAAAATTGTAAAGTTCTAACATTGTTTTCACTTGCTTTTCTTTTTAACCGCAGTCATAGACAGTATTCTCTGTCATTTTATATAATCTCAAATTTTGTGTTAGCAGCTGCATGGCATTCCATCCTGTGCAGGTACATGTTTACCCCAACTACTCCTAAAGATCTGGGTTGTCCCCCCATTGTTTTGTTTTCACAAAAGGACAAGCCTGCTGGTGCAGCACCCACATCCATTCCCAGTGCTTTCTGCACATACATGGTTTCTCTGTAAAGGAGGACCACTTGGTGTACTAACAACATTTTTACAGATTTTGAGAGAAAAATGTTGAGCCAGTTTGCACTCCCATCAGCAATTATACATAGAGTGCCCCCTGTCCCACGCTGGTGCCAGTATTGGTGACTAGTCGCACTTGAATCAGTATTCTTATTCAAACAGGTTTTTGTTTTACTGACATCCAATGAATTCAACAAAAGCTTGTTTCATATCTTATTATTCCCCAGAGAATGGTATCAGTCCAGACCTTCCTGGGAGTTATTTCAGCATGCACTGTGCTTATTGTGAAATGGGGGCTACTTGCTAAATTAACTGGGGTCTGTCTTCTTCATTCTGTGGAAAGAGATTTCAAGTTATGATAGGCACTTTCTGAACTATATATATTTACAGACAGAATACTGCTAGACTCGTTTATAAAATTTATAACAACCAGATAACTGTTACCAGTAATTGGCAGTCAAACAAATCCACCCCAGCTTCTACCACCCACCACAGGAGCAAAATAAATGTTATTTTTCCCTTTTTCCCCCAGATGAATAGAAGCCTCAGATTCATTTCAGCTGGATGGAATGAAAAAGCCTTCAAGCCAGTCGCTGTCAATAAGCCTTTTTTTTTTTTTTAACTCTGCAGACAATATAGCTTCAATAAAGATAGTTTGTGAAAACAGGAGAGAGAAAAACAAAGCCACTGACAACTTCTTCATTTTCACTTTTACACATGTCCTTCAAATTTTTATCCATCTTCCAGTATTTTCATGTAGTTAAAGTCTTTTCATAAATACAATTTTACATTCTAAATCTTATTTTTTAATTTTAAAAATGACATTTTGTGAGACAGTCCATGTAATGGTTACGGCCTTTATATACAGTCTGTGTGTGTGAAGGTTGGTGATGAGCTCCCCAGAAAAGACCTTTACTTTTTCAGAGACCCTGTGGATTTGTATTGCTCATTCTGGACACTGCAGCCTTACAGATCATCTCTCCAGATGTGAGCCATCCTAGGGCGAAAGCCAGAAAGCTGTGGATGGTGGTGTTATTAGCAGCAGTAATTCCTCTCAGGAATTTGTTGTCTGACACTTTCCAAAGCCCTGCTGACTGGAGATGAAGCCAGTGAGCAACCTGAAATTGTGAGGTTAGTGTGGGAAGTGGGCCCTTTGAGGGTGAGAGAAAGACAGGCAGGTGAGGAAAAATGAACAAACTGTCACCTAAATAAGCATTGCAGCTTTTGATCTAAGTTTAGAATCAAGACAGATACAGATTTTTCTGAATTCATACTGCATTTGAGGCCATTCTTTGAAGTGTCTTGTTGCAGTTACCTTCTCTTTGCTGCACAAACACCTAACCAGAAGCATTTCGTGGGAGGAAAGTGTTTATTTTGGCTTACAGAATGGAGGGGAAGCTCCATGTTGGCAGGAGAAAGGATGACATTAGCAGAGGCTGGACATCACCTCTGCCATTGAAGGTGCAACACCATGAGAGTGAGCCAAACATTGGCATTAGAGTGCTGCTTGTAACATTTATCAACTCACCCCCAGCAGCATATCTCCTCCATCAAGGCTTCAGTTCCCAATCTGCCACCAGATGAAGACCTAATGTTCAGAACATGAGTTTAAGGAGGACACCTGCTTGAAACAACATGTATTACTAATGTTGTGTGTTTTTTTCTCCTTTCTCTGTCTTCCTTCCTTCTTTCTTTCCTCTCTTATTTGCAATATACCTCCCAAATGCCTTTTGACAATAATTTTTCCCTAACATCTTTAAAATCAGATCTGAAAAAGGAGCATTTATTTCCCAAAGTGAGTAGAGGAGGATTTGTAGTTCTAAAAAGCCAATTTAGTTATTGTTTTCTCCCTATAATAATTCTTAATTACATCTATAATCTGACAAGAATTCACTGTAATTTATGAAATACTATCCTAGAACAGGCATACAAAGCCTCCTCACATTCGAGGCGGGGGGAGAGAGAGCATGTATACGTGTATCTGAACTACAATAGTCCATTGTATGGACATACCACCAAATTTTTAACTGTTTACATATTGTTAAACATTCTACTAGATTCCAGTTTTTTTTTTTTTTTTTTTTTTTTTTTTTTTTTTTTTTGGTTTTTGCAAGGTAGGGTTTCACTGTGGTCCAGGCTGACCTGGAATTAACTATGTAGTCTCAGGGTGGCCTCGAACTCTTGGCGATCCTCCTACCTCTGCCTCCCAAGTGCTGGAATTAAAGGTGTGCGCCACCACGCCCGGCTCAGTTTTTCTATTTCTGACTATTACAACTAAAACCACTATGAACAGTCATATGAATATGTACATTTCTTTATACAGACACATTTCCTTTTCCTTGAATAACTGTGTAGGAGTAAAAAGGCTGGATCATACGGTGGTTGCAAGCTTCTATAAACCCTGCCAATCCCACTTTCTAAAGCCATTATGGCATTTTATATTGCCAACAGCAGTACATGAGAGTTACAGTTGATATATCTTTAGTTTCAGAAGATAAGCACGATATCTAACAATAACTTTAATTTGTATTTCCTTAACAGCTAATGATATTAAATATCTTTGTCTATACTTTTGTGCAATCCATATGTCCTTTTTGGTAAAGTGTCTTTTGAGATATTTTGTTCGTTTATTTTTATTGACCTACTTGTTTTCTGATTTTTGAGTTTTGAGTTCTTCATATATTCTGGACAGAGACTGTACTTTGCAAACATCTTCTCCAGCCTGTGGATTCTTTTCATTCACTTAACAGTTACTTTGAAGAGCAAAGGACATAATTTTGGTGAAACAATCAAAAAATCTCAGTAGTTATGGATACTCCCACATGAGCCACACAGTTCTGAGCCCATCAACGTTTTGACATGGAGGACGGAGAAAGACAAAAGGAAGGAGACCACAAAACTAGAGGAAGGACCACCTTAGAAGGGGAAGGCCTGCAGGGGCTAGGGGCAGGGAAGGGAGGACCAAAAAAAGGATAAGTGCACAAGACCACAATTAAATTACTGTATATTCATATATTAAAGTTTGCAATTTAAAAAATATTGGCCTAGCTGGGCATGGTGGCACACACCTTTTATCCCAGCACTCGGGAGGCAGAGGTAGGAGGATCACCATGAGTTCAAGGCCACCCTGAGACTACATAGTTAGTTCCAGGTCAGCCTGAGCCAGAGTGAGACCCTACCTCAAAAAACCAAATATATATATATATTGGCCTATCCAATGGTCACAAAGTTTTTCTTCTAAATTATTGTAAATCTTCTAAATTATTATTAGGAGATTTTTGCTGTTGTTTTTTCAGTGTTTTCTTATACAGGATTTCATGTAGCATAGGCTATCCTCAAACTTATGTAGCCAAGGATGGTATTGAACTACTCACCCTTCTCCCTTTATTTTCTGAATGCTGGAGCTATAGATGTGAATCCTCACATTTGGCTTCCTTCTAGGTTTTATGTTTAGGTCTGTGGTTAACTTTTAGTTATTTGGGGTTTATGGTGCAAGAAATAAGGTTCCTTTTTTGGTAGGTAGTTTTCTAACTTTTGCATTTTCTCTCCACTGAATTACCTTTGTAATTGTGTTGAGAATATTAACCCTGCCAGTCTTCTTTGACTCTCCTCTTGGTGCCAGTCCCTCTCAGTCTTGTGTCATCGCTCTGCAATGTCTGGAGGATACATATGTCCCCAGACTTGCACACACTTTCCCAGAGTTGCTTTGTTCTTTTATGTCCTTTGCAGTCCCTGTAACTTAGAATCTTCTAGTCAGTTTCTACTGAAAGTATGATGGGTATTTGCACTTGGAATTAATTTATAGGTTAAACTGGAGAGAGGTGCATTTTAGCAATCTTGAATATTCCAAACTATAAGCATAGTATATCCCTCCATTTATTTAGATCTTCTTTAACTTTCGCAGCAATCTTTCATATGTTTAAATGTACCTGTCTTATATCTTTTGCCATATTTATAGCTATTTAACATCTGCAAATTATATTTTATTTAACATATAAATTGTCCCTTGCTAGTAGATGAAAAACAATTCATGTTTGTATATTAATATTCTAGTAGCCTTGTTTTAAGATTCTATGCATAAAAGTAGTTTTTCTTTTCTGACTTTCAAATATTTAGTCTTGGAGCTGGAGAGATGGCTTAGCATTTAAGGTGCTTGCCTACAAAGCCCAATACTTGCATTGGATTCCCAAGAACACAATAAAGAAAATTCAATTTCTCTTCTTCCTTTGTTCCTGTACTTCTTCTTTCCATGTTCCTGTCCAGTGCCTCTCTCAAAAAAATTCTATGAGAGATCGTGCTTTTTGCTTCCATTGGAGACAGATGTCCTTAGGGATCCCATGTTAAATCAATCAGGTTTTCACTGTCTTTTGCCTTTAGTTTCTCATTTCTGTCAGTGGGTTTTTTCTTTGTTTATGCCTACTTACTTGTACAAATTACTAAAACTCATTTAATTTCACTTTATTTCCTATGACTCTTAAAATTTCAGAAGCCCAGAAACCAATTTAAGATTTAAAGAAAGACTGTCAATGTCATAAAAGGCAATGGCTGAGATATTTGCTAGTTGGGATATTTTCCCTTAGTAGTTCAAAATCACTTTGGCATTGAAAATAGGTGAGTGTCTGGTTAAAAACCCGAGTTCCTATCCTGGCAGCTTCCCTGCATTATTAAGGAAGGATCATTCTGCAGAGCAGAGTCCCAGTATCCTTATGGGTCTTCCTCCTGCTGTTTCTCCAAATTCACCTTGAGGTTACCAAAGTTGTCTCTAAGTTAGAGCAGTAAGTATCTGGGTGTCGTAATCAAAAACTTTATATAACAATATTATTTGAGACAACCTGTAATTAAGACTCAATCTGAAGAAGTTTATTAGCTTTGCACAGGAGAAAATGCTGTACTCTTGCCAAACTCTGCATGGCTCTGTATATATAGTGAAATAACTATTCAGAACGAGCAAATCAACCTAGAAAATAGGTGACCTAATTTCATTATCTTTTAGAATAGCAGGTGTTTGGAGAGCATCTCACCCAAACTCTGGTGTTAACACTGGTGACATTTTTGATAGTTGCTAAGAATCTTGAAACTTCACACTAAATGATCTCTCTTACCTTTATACTGGTGCTATCAACAGATGTAACCTTCGGTTTATTATAATTATGATTTTGAGGGTATATATTTGAAAAAAACAAAGTTTTAATATTTCTCTTCCCAATAATGAGCAGTTAGGGATTGAGGAACAAGAGAACAGAATTTAAGTGCAAAACAAACTTCGTTTTGCTTGTATTAAACTGCTCAACTTTTGTCTCTCTCTTGCTTTTTCAGATTTGTTTTTATTTCAGGAATCTCCTCTTTTATCACTCAACACTTTATTATAGACATAGAAAAACTGAAATACAAAGACATCCAGAAGAGAAAGAGTATTTGATGAATTTCTTTTTCTCTTTCTTGGAGTTAAAATGTGAGATCATGTTTAACATGGTTTAACCCATACTCTTTATTTCTAAGATTCTTTTACAAATATTATCAGTTCTGTAATACTCAGGAATAATGACTTTTTGCCCTTTACCTTTTTCAGAAGATCATGTATTGCCACCTTGTTATCAGAATTGCTAGGGTCAGAACCTGGGCCCTAGTAGCCATTAACAAGCGAGCTTTGGCCAGCCTTCCTCCATAGGCCAATTAAACAGACAAGTAACATGGGAAATCAGAGAAAGGAGATTTATTCAATCACTGTAGTAGTCACACTTGGAAGAAGAACAAAGGCTTCCACATTCTAGATCCTGATAGGAGATTTAATTTTAAATAGAGGGCAAGATGTATGCCTAACTAAGCAGTTCTGGTCAAGTGTGGTCCTTCCCATCATTCACTCATCATTGTTTAGTCTCTCCTGTAAGATGGACTGAGAGGTTGTCAGAACTGTGTGAACTCTCTTTCTGGAAGACAAGATCCCTATCCGGCTAGCACCAGGGTCCAGCTTTCTCCTTCTTCCAGCATGGTCTCAGTAGCCAATGGGAGGGACAAATGCCTCTTGAAAATACCTTCATTCCTGCTAGGATAGTTGTGGCCAGCCCAAATGTGACGTAGAGGTGGCATCAGTACTAACCAATCTTGTGGATTTTGAAAGCACTAAAGAAGCTAATATTTTAAGCAAACTTACCAAAGGTAAATTGTTACTAAATTAAATTGGCTTTGGGTAAAAATTTTTATATTGGCACTAATAGGGGACTGTTTTGATTTGAGATTTTATATTCTATACCGTGTGGCTCAGCATCAGTGAGAAACCCCTGTATGTGAGGAACTTCAGATGAATGCCCACCTACCTCTCTGCATGGACCAATGATTTGTAAAGATGGATGGCTGTCTAGGATAACTATAGAAGCTCTTTCAGTTCTCAAGGACTATAATTAGTTGCTGAATCATATAGAAACCTCGATTCCTTGAAACTAAGTCAAATTGTGCTGTCTGAAGTCACTCCTTTCTTATTAGTGTACTTAGTCTATTTCCCTTCTATATGCTATGTTTATGGACCAGAGAATGTTCTGGGTGGTGTGTCCTTTGGTGTCCTCTGCTTCTGCTTTTGCTTGTTATTTTTTTGCTTTAGAGGAAGACCTGAAACTCTGATCTTTTATCTGACTCTTCCTCACTTGCCCAGTGCTCTTCTTCATCAAACCATTCAGTCTCCTTACTGAACAAGCTTCTCTTTCCTTGAGGCACTCTATTTTTTCACTAAATTGTCCAAATTCTTTGTATCCTTCACTGCTGAGGGGGTCTGCAACCTCAACAAGCTTTCATTGATACTCTTCCCTGGCAATTCAAATCACAGAGGTTGTGTGTGATCTTGAGTGCCATCTGCAAGTGGGATTGCTCACAATAATCACATATACATCATGCAGCACACATATTCTAACAGGTTTTTTCTTCCAGTAGAGTGTAACTTGGTTTTCCATATCCTACTTCATCGATATAGGTTAGACTCAGTTCAATGTTTGTATGCTTTTTTAAAAGTATATGAACATTTCACAAAACATTTGTTTGATTTTCAAGATGCATCTTCAAATGACAGCTGGTGACTTATATATTAACAGATAACTATGCTATAAATAGATTTTGGGGAATGGATGGAACATATTAAAATATTTCCCATTTAAAGTAATGGGAAGTAAGTTATCATCATTCTGATGCAGAATATTGGTTTTTCAGATAATGATTACCTAAAATGAGCAATGTCTTTCCTCCCCTGCTGCTGTCACTTTGAAGGATTCTGTGCTGAGCCTTGTGGAGTGGACCATGAGAAAAGTGGTTCCATAACCAGTGCTCACTACAGAACAATGTGTATAAGTTACAGATTCTTCCCATGTGAGTTTGGAGTTTATATTTGAAATCCCTTTACTTTGCTGTGTGAAAACATATAGCATCGTATGTTTTTCCAATCACCCTTTATACATGCCTTTCATTTTCCCATTTTAGCCTTTCAATCCTGAGGCTGAATGTTGTGTCTCCCAGTTTAAAGGCAGGCTTTTTGAAATGTGCACTTGGATAAAAAGCCATAGACCCATTGTCTAGTTGATACAATTAATTAGGTAGATATATCTGTTTATTTATACTACATGTAGATTGTTCTCTTAATTGCTTAATGTCTACATGAGGGCCCCAATAGACTGTGAACCTCTGTTGAAGGTGAGTTATACTTTTTCTACCTTTTCTGGTTCCTCCCCAGGAGACCCTAGCTAGCCTTCACTCTTATCAGGTGCTCATCAGGTGAGAATTAATTAGAGATTTGCAATCCAGGTCAGAAGCAGAATTGCAGTGTGCCTCTGAAACTTAAATAATGTATTCTCTGTTTTGAGCTTTGCTGTGGCAAATGCAATGCTACCATATATGCTAGATGCCTTTCACAGTCACCATCTGCAGCAACCTTTAAGGTTTTGAGAAACCAGCTTCTATTAGAAGTACAGGAGAGGTGTGAGTAACTCCCCCTCCCTCACCATGAAGCTTTCAAGCGAAACTAAACAAAGCATTATCAGTGGTAACTTCACATGCACTGGTACTGTAGAGGAAAAGAAGGTGGCCTGGGTGGCACTTCTGTTAAAGCTTCTCACAGATTTCAATATTCCCACCATTCCTATTCAGTAAAGAAGAAAAGGAAACAAGAAACAAAACTCTTACATCAAGGAAGTAGACCTCCAAAATTTCTGCAAGGCTTAGTTTGTCTGTTCTTGGATCTCCAGTGATGTTCCTTTTCTTCACTTTCTCTGCTGGAATCCATTCGTAATGAGCAAAAATGGTTTAAGGACATAGGTCTGTTTTTTCTGAAGTTAATACTTCTTAGACATTTTCAACTTTTCAAAAGAAATGAACCTAAGACTGTTCCTATTGTTTTCTTCAATATGAAAAGATCTTTAAGATATGTTAAAAAAAAGAAAGAAAGAAAAGAAAGAAATCTAACTATAAGCTGGGTCTTGGTGCCTTTCATAGGAAGAAGAATGGCTGAAGAGATATGGATGTGATATGATGTCGATAGAGGGCATGGGGAAGTTATAGCTGATAATTTCTTATAGTGCTCAGCACTGGGCCTGTGCCAGCAGATATAGTTTTCATGGAATACTCTTATATACTGTTAATTATTATTCTGTTATTGGTGTGATGTTTTACTAATAACTTTTTTATAATTTGAAGGCTAAATACTGGACCCCTTTTAAAACAAGGATCTCTTGGTCAGCTTTGATGTAAACTCATTAGTTCAGCAGGAGGTATAGTATGTAATGCATTCTGAATGCCTGGTTTTTGGTCTGTGCAGTGCTATTGTTGATCTCTTCAGATGCTGGAATACGCATGCCTTACATAAGCAGAGCAAGTGAGCAATGCTTTATGATGGATGAACGTTTGAGCTTCTGGAAGGGCTCAACATTCACAGTGCTTCAATTGGAAGAGCCCATACCAGTGCATTTTATTATTGCTCTTGTTTTGTGTGCAAGTGAAGGTATTTTGAATTACAGGACTGCCAGGGAGCAAGTGTACTCCAGCGTTCCAGATTATTTCCATAACTAAAGGATAGTACTACTAACTAGCTTCATCCGATTTTAGGGACTAAGTAAAAACCAAATTAGGTTGGCTTTGCATCAGCTAGGTTGTGCTGGAAAATCATAAATAAGTGTGGCCCGATTTCCTAAAAAGAGAGAAAGGAGAGAGAATGGGCGTGCCAGGGCCTCCTGCCATTGCATACAAGCTCCATATGCATGTGCCACCCTGTGCATCTGGCTTTACCTGGGTACTGGGGAATCAAACCCAGTCCTTCAGGCTATGCAGGCAAGTACCTAAACTGTTAACCCATCTCTCCAGCACTCCCCGCCCTTTAAAATAAATAGACAGTGGTGTTTCTGGGACAATTTGTTGTATACTTCATGACTGAGTTACTTTGAAATCTCCAATACAAAGGAATCAAGAAGAACCAGGAAGGAAAGGAAGTCATTATGGACCAGAAGTCTGAGGAGCAGCGTCTTGGTTTGTTGAGGCTATTATAACACATTACCATAAGCCAAGCAGCTTACCAATAATAGAAATTTGTCTACAGAGGCTGGAAAGTTCAAACCAAGGCTCTGGCATATTTAGCACTTGGTGGAACCCTCTTCCTCACAGTGAGAGGGGAGAGCTCTGGTCTCTTTCTCCTTTTATGGGCACTCATTCTATTCATGAGGGCACCACCTGCATGACTGAATCACACCCCAAAGGCTCTACCTCCTAATAATTTCACCTTGGCGATTAGGTTTCAACATATGAAAAATGTGCAGCAGGTGAGGAAAGTAAACATATAGACCATAGCTGGTGTACAACTTGTTAGCATCATATGATATTGATATAACTGACACGGAGTTTACCAGAGAGGCAGAGAGAGTGGTATAGGGTAAGTCTCAGTAAATAAGAATAGTTTTGTTGTTCTGACAGAGAAGTAGCAGCCACTGTGCTGAGCTGGCTTCTGTTTGTGTGGTCTGCTTAGCCCCACAGGGTAGCCTGCCTCTGTGAATGGAGAATGGACAGCTCTCTCCAAGTAATAGCTTCATAAGCATTCTTTCATGTCTATAAGATTAAGCTCTAACACTCTTGCTGCCTCTTTACTCAGAGAAAATTATACCAAATAGATATGGCTTTCATCTATTTTCAATTTTGACTGAATTATGGACAATAATACACTATTTTAAAGTATAGCCAGAGACTCCAGGCTACAAAAATACAAAACCTTTTGAGTCTTTTCAGATCTTGAAAATAGATGATTAACCATTGTCAGCTCTGCATTGACTTGGGCTTTCTCAGCTATTGAACTCTGGGCTCCAATTCACACCTCCATTCTTCCTTTAATCTTGTAGAATGTAGTTTTTCTTATAGTGCCTTAATTTCAGGAGTATATATTTATGCATTGACTTTGTTATTTTATCAGAATTATGGTGTTTGGAATGTTCTATCTTAAAAGCTGCTTTTAACCTAGTGGTTACAAAGCATCCTATAGCCAATAAAAGAGTTATCAAAACATTGATTATACTGTCTACAGGTTGGAGCTTCTTCCTAGGATGCTAGTGTTATGAAATATCACGTTAATGAGGCCTCTGGTGGAGTAGAAGCCCAAAGAACTTTTCCTGTTCCATGGTAACACTGCTTTAACAAGCCACCTCAGAACTCTGACTCAGAGCCGTGCTTATGCTCACGTGTGCACGCTGGCTGATCTATGCTCAGTGATCACTGTAGGTTGAATCCAGCATTGCTTTGCATATATTTTGTGTCTCTGGGGTCAGCAGACTAGGCAAGGCCTTTTCTCCTCTGATTATGGCTGAAGAGCAAGAAAGGTGATGGAATATGTCACACCAACTACATCACAGATGTTTAAGTGCCCCTTTCACTTCCAGCCCCATCCCACTGGTCAAGTCAAAGTACCATGAGATGAGGAAACTGCCAAGTCATATGGCAAAGGGTGGAGCAGTTATAGGAAAAGGTAAAGAATAAGCCGGGTGTGGTGGTGCACGCATTTAATCCCAGCACTCGAGAGGCAGAGGTAGGAGGATCACCATGAGTTTGAGGCCACTCTGAGACTATATAATGAATTCCAGGTCAGCCTGGACCAGAATGAGACCCTACCTTGAAATACCAAAAAAAAAAAAAAAAAAAAGAAAGAAAGAAAGAAAGAAAGAAAGAAAGAAAGAAAGAAAGAAAGAAAGGAAGCAAGAAAGAAAGCAAGAAAGAGAATAAAGATTGAAGGGCTGGAGGAATGTCTTAGCAATTAAGGCATTTGCCTATGAAGCCAAAGGACCCAGGTTCCATCCCCCAGGACCACATAAACCAGATGCACAAGGAGCACATGCATCTAGAGTTCGTTGGCAGTGGCTACAGGCCCTCATGTGCCATTCTCTGTCTGTCTCTCTTCTCTCTGTCTCTCTCTCTCTCTGCTTGCAAAATAAATAAATAACATTGAAAAAAAGACCTTTTAAAAAAGAATAAAGATTGAAGATTGTTAAGATGAATAATATAACAGATTGCATCTGTCTACAACTCTGATCTTCAAGGAACTCTTGACAGTCAAGAAGCCTCAGCTTTTCCAAGATCACATCTTTTATACATTCCACATTATTTTCACCCCCTATCCAGTGCCACACATGTTTCTGTGTGATAAGAATAACAGTTTGAGTGCTTTTCTCACACAGATCTTATTTTCCATTCCGAGGGAATAAATTAATAATGTGTGCATATGTACTTGCATGCATGAGTATATAATATGTTAGAGAGTGAAAACTGCAGTGAAGAAAATTTAAACAGGTCAAGCAGAGTCATTCTCTTCTCTCTGCCTGCCCCAGAGATTGTTAACAATTTTGTAGTTACGGTTGTGGGGTGAGTGGGTTTAGATACTGACCACTGGGATTTAGTTCCCTTGTGATCTTGGATATGCTGGATAGGCCTTATATTTTTAATTGATGTATAAAAATTGCCATTGACTTAGTGGTTTAAAGCCACGTGCATTTAGCACATGTGTGTTTGTGTGGGTATGGTGCTCAGGCTTGCCTTAGCTGGGGCCTGGGATTGGGATTTCGCAGGGCTGCATGGAGTCTGCTTATTGGCTGGATTGCATTTCTTTCTGGAGCTTAGATTTATCTTCTGGTACCTGTTGTTGGGGGTGGGACTTTTGGCCTGTGGCTGAAAAACTGAAGTCCTCATTTTCTTGCTGGCTGTTCTCAACTCCCTCAGTCCCTTGCCACATGGTTCTCTGTCACATGATTATAACAGGACCCCTTAGTTACTCAAGCTAGCAGGAGACTCTCCAGTCTATTAGTCTACTACAACAGAGATATATATGGTCAAGCCCCTACACACACACACACACACACACACACAGTATACTGTGGATTGCATAGCATTAGTTTCTTCTTGTCTTCAGAGAAAAAGAACTATAATTGTATTCTTGGAATTCTGCCTGCCACAACACGGTACTTAATCTCTGTGCTATGTCTCCCTGTCCTCCTCAGGAAAATGGAGTTATAATAATGTACACCTCAAAGGGTGGTTTTGAGGATTATAGGGATTAACATAAGTACAGCACTTAGAGCACTACTTGCTGACAGAGAGCTCTGTACAGTATCTAGTTGTTTTTATATATAGCATGTTAAGGACTTTGTTAGATGATTTGAATCATCATTTCTACCTCAAACCTTATAGGATTTTTTTTAGTTGCATATTATGATGCAAAAATGAACAAATACAAGAAATCTACTGATGAGTCAAGAGAGAACAATGCAGAGACATAAAGTTAGCCTACCAGGTATATGTATCAAAAAGGCTAGATCATTCCTGTTCTGTGTTGCTGCCAGTAAGCCCCCACCCCCCGCCTGCCACAAGTACTTTCTGGTCTGAAGTTTTTTTGTTTGTCTGGTGTTTGTTTGTTTGTTTGTTTGAGGCATTTCATCAAGTGTCTGCTTTGAGAGCTGAAGCGCTCCAAATACTACTAT
Source organism: Orientallactaga sibirica (assembly GCA_036365145.1). NCBI lineage: Eukaryota > Metazoa > Chordata > Mammalia > Rodentia > Dipodidae > Orientallactaga > Orientallactaga sibirica. The sequence goes on from JAEOAD010000418.1 coordinate 4,898,928, forward strand.
ACAAGATTATTTTCCTTTGGTTACTATACTTTCTCCTAAACTAATTGAGGCCTATAAATCTTACATAAACCACTGATTGATGCCACTGGCTTGTAAAGTAATGGTCAGGACATAAGTGCTGAGACTGTGTGTGGACCATGAAAGTGTGAATAGTTTTAACTACACATTAAAACATAGTAGCTGGGGCAGTTTCAAGCCCTGAGTGCACTTTTCCACCCATCCAAGCTCATGAGAAGGGAACTTTGTGGTCACTCTTCTAAGATACTGGGGCATTAGGATGGGTCCAGAGTTTGCTGTTACCAGTGTCACAGCTGAAAACTGCTGCTGTCTCTGGTGTAACTTCCATTCCTGCCTGTCTGCAGTAGTGAGGAACCAAGAGGCGGCCTCGCCAGTTGTTTGTGTTATTGTCTCTGTTAAAAGCCATCATTTAGAAGTTCTAGAAGAGCTGCACATTTGCCTTTGTAAGCTGGCTCATCCTGTGTTGTGGGGTTGTCCTATGCATTGTGGTATGTTTTACAGTGGATAATATTAAGTCTATTGGCCCTTATCCAGTTATTACATGCATATTACTTTTCTGTGTTTTTGTCTGATATATTAAACAGTAGCTCTCGTCTCTGTCTCTAATTGCCAGGAGCCTTCCTTCCCAACAAACCTAAATGTGACATTCAAAAATGTCTACACACATTGCCAATACCCCCAGTGCATTTTATATATTTAATATTTATTCACATATATTGTCATGAAATTTTTAAATTTTAATAAATTCAGGCAGTACAAAAGGAGGAACAGTGAAATGCATGCCCTTTACCTCCACATCCCACAATAAGCTTCCTTTCCAGAGACAAACATCTCACCATCATTTAGTTTACAAGTGATGGCCAGAGGCTGCACTGAAATTTGTAAAAATGCAAATTTTGGGCATGTGTGTGCTTTATATTTTCATTAGCAGCTCTTTTTTTCTGTTTTATTTATTTTTATTTTCACATCTGTGTCCAATAGGGGGAGAAAACAACCAGAATGAATCTGCTGTAGTTTGTTTTCAATGTGCTTTTTAAACAGTTCCCCGACCGCGACCCTGCTCAGCTCTTTCTGGATGGAAATACACATCTCAAGGAGAAATATTTCTTGCAGAAGCTCTCTCCTTGCTGCATTTCCTAGCTGCTGGAGCCTTTCATGGGGTCTCTGTTAAGACTGATGTCTTATGGCTATGAGAAGGAGCTCTTTGGGGCATCAATATTTTAAACTCTTCAAGTATATATTTTTCATCTAATGAAACAACTGAATCCTTCAAAAATCTTAACAGTTTTTGGTGGAAGTGAACTTTGGTTTTTATTGATTTCCTCATTCTATTAAGGACCCAATGTCCATGATAATATATTTTTTTCACATTAAAGTATCAACTTTCTACACAGTAGACTATTGTGCTCTTCTCAAGGCAGTCTTCATTTATCATTTTGCATGATTTACACTTTTTCATAATAATGCATTGCTGTACTTGCCAGTCCATAAGTTGAGTTTTCTACACTGCAGTGCTGACACTCTAGCTTGCTTTTGGTTGGTGATAGAATATAATGCTCATGGGTGGTATTGTTCTTCATCAAAAGCTGAAGTTCTTGCTTTTAAACAGATCTATACTCACTCAAGATGATCTTTCAAAATACTTTCTACTCTTAGCAAGATGAAGTACTTAAGTACACCTGGTAGGAGTATAAAATAATGCAACAATTTTATAGAACCAATGAGAAAGGTGTTTTTTTTTTTTTTTTTTTTTTTTTGAGAGAGATTAAATGGACATGCCAGGGCCTATAGCCATTGCAATCAAGCTCCAGAAGCATGTGCCACCTTGTTCATCTGGCTTACATGGACTCTAGAGAGCTGAACCTGGGTTCTTAGAATTTACAGGCAAGCCACCTTAACCACTAAGCCATCTCTCCAGCCACCAAGAAAGAGTTTTTAAATGCTCATACCATTTGATTCAGAAACTGGACTTCTCAGAATCATCTCAGAAAATTCATCTGTAGGGAATAAAGGTTTCAGAATAGAAAAATTCATCTGCAGGGAATAAACAAGTTAGCTATGACTTGCATTAGCTAACAAAGTGCTGTGCTGAATGTTTTCATGCATTGTCTCACTAATTCACAATACAGTGATATATATATATATATATATATATATATATATATATATATATATATATGTTATTATCCTATGTTCTATAAAAGTAACATGTATTTTAAAGAAGATAAGCAGCCAACCCACAGTGGTGAGGATAGTGATGGCAGCTAACATTGCTGAGTGCCATTTGGGTCCCACAGTATTCTTCGTAATTTTCATGTATTGTTCTGTTTAATCTTCTTACTGAAAACACAATGAAGTGTGTATTATTTGTTATCTCCTTTCTGCCAAATTGGAAACCGAGATATACGGAAGTTAACTAAAATAACAGGCTTAAATTACAAAGTTCAAAATACTTAAGTTGAGAGATTTAAGTGCCGATACACTGATTTTGGCAGCTGCTGTTTGATCAATGTCTACCAGTATGATTATGTGATTAGTGAGTGGTAAACTCAAACCCAAGCATAAATCTAATAGTCTGCTAATCACTGAACAGTATAGTTAATTAGTGCAGTTCATTCTGTTTGATAGACTGCCTTATAATATGAAGTGTGATTGTTTCCCTCTTCAGAGCTGAATGGAATAGCTACAACTCAGAGAAGTTATCAGAGATAAATGAAATGCACATTTACTTACCATGGTAGGATGACTCCCACACCTTGAGTGCCCTGGGAGGTCTTGATGGCTTCACAATAAAAAAAAAAAAAAAGTGCCTACATTGGAGTAGACAAGAATCTAGTAACAATGCCATATTAAATTAAAAATGGCCCTTGAAGCCAGACATTCCTGTTTATTTCTTCTTCATTATTTTAATTTTGAAGAAAATTCTAAGTGCATATAATTAGGCATACACAGTGGTTAGGATGTATGGATTATTGTGGAAGAATTGAAGTCAATATACAATATGGATTGAATCAATCCGTATCTGTATTCATTCCCGTCTTAGTTGTAAGTGTGTACACTTTGACCAACATTCCCCATTTTCTCCAGCTACCAGCCTCCAGTAACCACCATTCCATTTCTGTGGATTCATTTGTTTTAGATTACACATACAAGTGAGAACCATGGTATTTTGCTTTCTGTGCCAGGTTTATTTTACTTTGGATAAGTCCTTCAAGTTGATCCATGTGGCTGCAAATGACTGAATTTCCTCCTTTGTCTGTCTGTCTTGTTTTTAAAAAGTACTTTTATTTATTTGAGAGAGAAAAAGAGAAAGTGCACTAGAGCTTCCTGCCGCTGCATAAGAATTCCAGATGTATGCACCACTTTGTGTGTCTGGCTAAACATGACTACTGGGGAATCAGACCCAGGCATTCTGGCTTTACAAGCAAGTGCCTTTAACCACTGAGCCATTTCTCTAGCCTGTGTCTGTTCATTTTTGAGGCAAAGTCTAGTGCAGACCAGATTGACTACAGATTTACCAGGTAGCTGAGGATGACCTTGAATTCCTGATCCTCCAGCCTCCATCCCTGCCCCCAAATGCTGGGAGTTCTCTCAAATGTGTGCACCACCACACCTGACCCTAAATTTCCTCCTTTTTAATAGCTGAATAATATTCTGTTGTGTGTGGACTGAACCTAGGACCCTACATAAACTAGGCAAGTAGACTGTATCCCTAATCCTGTCTATCCATGTGTTGGTGGGTACTTAGCTTGTTTCCCTGTCATGACTATTGTGAATAATGCTGCAATGAACATGGGGATGCACGTGTCTTTTCCACATACTGATTTCATGTCTTCATGCTATATAACCAGAAGTGGAATTTCTGAGTCATATAATAATTCTACTTTTAGTTCTGGAAGGGGTCTTGAGACAGTTTCTACTAACTTACTTCCCACCACCAACAGATTGTCCTCTTATGCCTGCAATGTAGAAGAATCTGACATACCTGGAGGATTGAGTGAGGTACGTGGTGGTGTGGCTGAGGCTCTCCTTCTCTTCTGCCTTTTGCCTGTGTTCTCCAAGCACTTCCTCCGAGCTTTGTAGCTGCTCATGTGTATCTAACACTCCAACTCGCACAAAGACAAGCCCTTTCCTGAAGTGTGCAACCCTGAACTTTCTTTGTCCACAACTAAGAGTTTTCTATCATCCCTTTACTTCATATACAATCCAGCCTGGCCTTGAATGTAAATAATTCTGGATGACTTCAAAGTATCCTGAGAATCAGGGAAGAAAGCTGTAGGTGTGTTGTTTAGTCATCTCCCTTCAGCCAAAAGCATCAGTTAAAATGTGAGGCCTTTTGATTGGAAGGGGCAGAGGCTGTGTGCTTTCCGAACTTTCGCTTCTAGTCTCAGAGCTTTTCATGGCATGTGTTAACAGCCACATGCAAGTGCTTCATATTATGAAAACATCACCACAAAAACTGCACTGCTACACACTGTGCTGTACTTGGACCTGTCGCTTGGTTCAGATCTCTTAATTCTGTAATCAGCCATGAAGAGCCTACAATGACAGAGAGAAAGAGAGAGACTTTTCCCCAGGGAATTTCCCAAAGATAGAAATGTAAATTTTAAAAGACATCGTGGATAAACTTCACTGATCAGTTCAGTGGGGAATCCAGGAGCAACTCAAGAGTTTTATGACTCTAGTCTCATTAAATGGCTTGCATGGAGGCATGGTACGTGGAATGAAAAAGTGATGAAAATAGGGTCACTGTTCTTGGCCTTGATCATATGGGTGCTGTCTGTTTATGACAAGGCTGGTAAGAGAAGGACTGTTTTAATTTCATTCTAGTCTGAAAAGGCATCTGCCAAGGCCAGTCTTGGAAAAGCAAGAATCAGAGCAAATTGCCTGTGCGCAACACAGAGCAGAGCTGGAGAAAATGTTTTCTTCCTTTTTGAATTTAATTTTGTACTGCTACAAGAATGAGTCCCAGGACTCAAGCAAAAGAATGATTGTCAAGAATCCTTACTTTTTATCTTTCAAAAACCCCATCCCCACCTCATCTCTAGTCCTCAGCCAGTTTCACTGGGGACCTGTTAGAGTGATAAGAAACAGTGAGACAGAGGTGGCTGAAAATGCAAATCTAGACACGCTCTTTTAAGGGCTGCAGTAGCAGCTTTTGTGGGAGCCAAAAGCTGAGGCACCAGGAGACTGTGGCTGCACTGGCCTGGGCTCTTGCTTTCTGGCAGGCAGGTGTCTGGCAAGGATCTCCTCTGTCCCTGTAACCTGTCAGCAGGAGAGGAGTGCAGTGGAGAGAGGCTCAGTGCTGCTTTCTTGCCTTCAACAACGCTCAGGAGCAGCTGCAGGCCTTCAGCTGTGGCAGAGAACTATGCGTTATCTGGCTAGATCCTGACTTTATGGAAACTTTATCATTTACTGGAACAAATAAGCCAGCTTGGTAGTGTTGGGTGACAGGCTGATAATCCTCAGTGAAAACAGCTTTTCAAGAAACACTGCCCCGATTAAGCTGAGGTCCTGGGACCTCCAAGGCATCCTTCTGGATGCTAAAAGTCTCTATTGAAGGCTAGCATATGCATTTTAAGTTATTTTGAGCTTTAATCTGATGGGAATGCCCATGGAGTTTAGAGACCACCCATCTGCCCTCCCTTTTCTTGCCTGTGTTATACACCATTTGTGAGGCTCTGCATCTGTTAGGGTTAGGGTTTATTCTTCAACATATCAACCTTTCATAGTCACACATGTTGAACCTTCTTCTTCCCAGCCCTGTGTTGTTAAAAAAAAAAACAAAAACAACTCTGTCTCACTCTCACGGTATAGAAGTTCCAACTTTTTCTTTACACATGTGTGTGGCGTGTGTGTGTGTGTGTATATATATATGTTCATGTGTGTGTAGGTGCATGTATGTGGGCGTGCATGCATGTGGAGGCCAGAGGTTATTGATGTCTCCTGGTTCACACTGAAACTTATTTATTGAGACAGGGTCTCAGTTGAACCCAAAGTTCACTAATTCAGCTACTCTGGCTATCCATCTTGCCTAGTAACTACTGTAGAGTCATAAATGCACCAGTTGATTCATGTCAGAACATGCCCCAAAGTATACCTGTGCACACTGTGACTCTTATATTCTTTCCATTCCCTCTATATTGTTCCCAGAGCCTTGGAGGACATGACAGTAATCTCTTTGTTGAATTCTAGACAACCTCTTTTGTCTTCTTTGATGGGTGTTAAGTCTTCTCAGTGTCTGAGACCATTTCCATAGACAGCTTTCTCTAGCTAGCACTGAGCGCAGCGTTCATATTCGTTCTACCACTTCCTCTATAATGTTCCTTGAGTTCCGGTGGGTGTGATAAAGATGACTCATCCAGGGCTAAGCCCTGGACTTTTCCTTCTTGTCATTTTGATGAGACTCGAGTATCCCCAGTATTTACTGCCATCTGTAAAAAAAAGTTTCTCTAATCAAAAGTGAGCTCAGAATTAACAAAAGGGCATAAATATACATACCTAGAAGGCTTTTTGATGGGCATAATAATATTTCTGCTCAGCCACATAATAGGGAAAGCTTCCCTCTGGGGTCTAGGACCTTCCAAGGCATAGGTTTTTGACTTAATTCTCAGTACCAGGTGTGAATTCCCTCCCACTGAGTGGACCATTATCTCCATAATTTATGGGTCACTATTGCACCTTTGGGTACATCTTGTTGGTTGTTTTTTTTTTTTTTTTAGCTTGCAAGGTCTACTGCTTACTCAGACTGTAGATGACTTCTTTCCCTCAGCAACTCAAACAGTTCCTTCTAACACTATGACAACTATCTGGCAGGAAGATGATTTCCATCTCAACTCCAGCTTAATTTCTTAGTATCTTTAAACAACAGCCTATAGTTTATTCAGCAGTAGTGTCTTACCATCTAGTTCTGGTGGGTAACCAAGTACTTTGGCAATGGTCTTGGTCGGTTTGGAGGCCTCGTGGGCCTCTTTCCTCAGCTGCTCACTGTGTGTGTGTATCGGGGCAGGGGTGACCCATCTCCTGTACTGGGATTTACCTGTAACAACCTATAGCTTCAGGTTAAATATTTCTCCACCCCATCAGGGTGCTTTCACCCAAACTCTTTCTTTCTTCTTCCTTTTAAATTAAAAATATACCTTTGCATTATCTAATGAAGTAGGTTTCACTGGTCCTGTCATTATCTACACTGTTTCTAGTTTTATGTAACCCTCTTCCTTCCAGCCTTCTCTCTTGCTGCCCCCCTTAGACCTTTCTACCACTCTGTCCTTCTGCTTGCTTGTACACTAGCCCCTCCCCTCTCCAAGCCTAATTCTAGCTTCCTGGCCACTACTATTGATGCTTACTACAACTACAAACAATTCTGACTATTCCAAGCTAGGATTCACATATGGGAAAGAATACACACCATTTTTCTTTTTAGGCCTGAGTTACCTCACTTAGTATAATAGACCTCCATTGTATAGATGCACCACATCTTCATTATCCATTCATCCGCTGACGGGCATCTGGGTGACTCCATTTCCTAGCTGTCGTGAATAGAACATCAACAAACATGGCTGAGCAAGTGCCTCGGTAGTAAAGTGCAGAGCCTTCACAGTACATGTGCAGTAATGGTACAGCTGGGTCATATGATAGATCTAGTCTTAGATGTTTGAGAAACCTCCATACTGAAGAAATCTAACTCTTGTTATGCCTTGCTTGTATATAATGAGCACCCCAAAGTTGTCAGAAATGCAGCCATATTTCTTGGGAGGACTCTTCATTTTCAAGTGTATGCTTACTAATTTCTAAATAATGAATACCAAATCAAAATACCAAATTCTGATCCACTGAGACTACCAGAAACAAGTTGCCCATTTAAAGAAAAGTCTGTAAATATGGCAGATCAGTGACAGAGTGGGAGAAGGTTCTTAACCAGTAATAGGCCCCTTGGCTCTATGATGTGCCTCGTCCTTTGTCAAGGGCTTGCCTTTTCCATAGTTGTAGCCTGGCTCTTAACACAGTATTTGGAAAAAATGGGTTGTTAATAACACTGCTTTAAATAAGGTAGAAGGCAAGGATTGACACCCAGAAATTGTCCTTTGACCTCCATATGCACACTGTGGCATGTTTGACCCTGGACCCACATACAGGAGTGCTCTCTCTCTCTGTCTCTCTCTGTCTCTCTCCCATACAGAAGTATAATAAAATATTGCACATGCAGTACATTTAAAGACTAGTCTGACCTAAATTTCTTAACTGATTTTCTGTCAGGAAGAATACCAGAGGTTTGGCTGTAACTTACACATCCCTGAATATCCCATTCAAACCTCTAAAAATAACATCATCTCTCTTTAGAACAGGTAAATGTATGGATTTCTTTCCATAGCTAGGTCTTGACCTACATAGTCCCAGTGTAGGAGCAGCCTTTATATACCAGTGTTTGCCTCTGGCCCAGCCTCCAGTGCCTTCTCTCTGTCCTGCCCCCCTGCTCTGCTGTCCTCCCTTCTTTCCTGCTGCAGCCACCATAGCATACAGGAGGGGATGCCTTCTTCCTGCACAACCCTCCTCATCCAACAGCCTCATATTCTACCTCTCAGATGCCCATCGCATGTGCAAGTCCATGCCTCTAAAAAAATGAGAGGTGTAAGAAATTGTGATGGACAAAAAGAAACCCAAGCCTGTCACCTAGTGGTGATGCCTGCCTGCAGCCCTTTCACCCCACCTTGCTGGTGTTCCTCATGTTGTTGTCTCCCATAGATAGGGGGCTATATCAGCTGCTTCCTCATTGTTGGGACAGAATACCCAACCAGAAGCAGCCTAGGGAAGGGAAAGAGTTTATTCAGCTCCAGTTCACCATCCATCATGGCAGGGAAAGCACAGCATCAGAAGCTCAAGGTAACAGTTCACAGTCAGCAGAGTGAGCTGAGAGAGAGCTCAACCAGGGCTCTTCCTGTCATACCAGGAATGATGCAGCTCACAGTTAAAGTGGGCTTTCCTATGTTAATTAACCTAATCACAGTAAACCCTCACAGAAAGGCACAAAGGCTAACCTAATCTACATAATCCCTCACTGATGATTCTAGGGCCTGCCAAGTTTACAGTCCATATAGGCCATCATGCATGCTAAAAATGCACAGAAACCTGTTCATTTTTTCTCCCTCCTTTCTGCCTCTGTCACGGAAGTTCTTGTCCCTTCTAAACCACGGGTCCCATTCAATTTGAGCCTCAGAGTCTCCATCCATCCATCACTCTGAGTCCCGAAGCTTCAAACCAAACTGTCTCTCCTCCTTGAGGCTGGAGTCCCTGGCCTGGCCTGGCCTGGCCTGCTTGGGGAAAGAGACCTGGCTGTCTTGCTCCCTGGCAGCTTCTAGCTGAAGAGCCCTGGGGTTTCCAAGGTGGATACATTTGTTTCAGAAATGCCCTTGTACCAGGGTGGTGTTTGTCTTTGTCTTTGGTGTTTGTTTGTGAGCCATAAATTCAATAGCTTTTCTTGTATCAACCAGGCAGGTTATTTTTTAAAAAAACCATAGGGAGAATTGTTTCTTTGGGAAATACATTGTGAGTCTCTCACAGCTCTCAAACTGCTAGAGTATAATGCCATTACTCACTTTCTCACTAATGGTAAGGTGCTACAGAGCTTTCAACATGCCATTTTTGCATGATGTGCTTTTCCTTCCTGTAACACCTATAAGCAGTAGTGAGTTTGCCCATCAGCAGGAGACTGGGAGAGCAGTATTCCATTCGTATAATAGTTGCACTGGAGTTTAGATGAACCTTAGCAATATGGCAATAAATGAAAAAATATCCCAAAAGATTAGCTACACCATTATATTTAATATATAAGACTTAAAGTAAGTAATGCATTACATAATCTTCATAAGAACTATAAAGTTATATAAAGGAGGGCTGGAGAAGAAGGCTTAGCAGTTAAGGCACTTGCCTACAAAGCCAAAGAACCCTGGGTCAATTTCCCAGGAACCCTGTAAGCCAGATGCACAAGGAGGTACATGTGTCTGGAGTTCATTTGCAGTGGCTGGAAGGGCTGGCATGCCCATTCTCTCTCTCTCTTTCTTTCTGTCTCTCATAAATAATAAATAAATAAAAATTTTAAAGTTATATAAAGGAAAAACAAAACATAATAATGACTATGACTTAGTATGAAGTTTACTTCAAGGGAAAGAGGCATAGGGTTAGGTGTGAGTTGCCCAGGGACTCATCCTTTATCTGATGTGATGAGTTCATGGGTGCTTTTTGGGTTAATTGAAACAAAATTCTGTGCACTAGGTTCAAAGAAGGTGAAAAATAGCACCTGCTTTTTCCTTGGTTTGGGACATTTCAATTATAATTTTCAGGATGAAAAAGATTGACTCATATATTTAGTTTTCATAGAAAGTAGTCACATGGGAATGTTATCTTTAACATGAAGTCAAACTAAGAATGTCTACAAAGTCAGCAAGAACACAGCAGCACCTGCTGGGACAAAGGGAGTCACTTAGCTGGGGAGGTCATCTGGTCTTTGCTAGCATGGCATACTTGCTCTGCAAGTCACTTGTCATGTACTGAGGTCCTACTAAAAAGCCGCACCACATACATCTGTGTTCTGAACAAGATGATCTTAAGAAGGGATCAAAAGTCCAAGTTGTGTCCTGATGCTGTTCCTATAATCTAAGGGACCTAAGTAGTAAGTGACCCTCTTTGCTTTCCCCATCAATGCTCCATTTCATTTGGATCATGAAATAATACATGTAAAATTCAAATAGGGAGATAGCTCAGCCTGTACAGTGCTTGCTGCTCAAGCATGAGGACTTGAATTTTATCGCCAGAACTCATGTTGTCTTAAAGATGTGCATGTTAGTAGCTCATACTTAGAATCCCAATACTAGAGAAACAGAAAGAGAGAGCTCCCTGGGACTCCCTGGCTAGCTGCAGGCCAGTGAGAAACCCTGCCTCAAAAAGGTAGACAGGACTGGAGAGATGGCTTAGCAGTTAAGGTACTTGCCTACTAAGCCAAAGGACCCAGGTTTGATTCCCCAGGACCCACATAAGCAGGATGCACAAGGGGCACATGCATCTGGAGTTCGTTTGCAGCAACTGGAGGCCCTGGTGTGCTCTTTTTTTCCCCCCTCTCTCTTTTTCTCTGCCTGCCTATTTCCCTCTCTCTCTTTCTCCCTCTCTCACCCTTTCTCTGCCTTTTTCTCTCTCTCATAAATAAATAAATAAATAAATAAATAAATAAATAAATAAATGGCCAGGCATGATGACACACCCTTGGGAGGCAGAGGTAGGAGGAGGATCACCAGGAGTCTGAGGCTACTCTGAGACTCCATAGTGAATTCCAGGTCAGCCTGGGCTAGAGTGAGACCCTACCTGAGGGGACCCCCCCCAAAAAAAAAAAAAAGGTAGACAATGCCTGAGGCATGACACCTAAAGTTATCCACATACACATGCAAATTGCTGACAGTAAAGCAGTTTATATAGAATTATGCATCACATGGGTGCACTTCCACAGCCTTTTATGTTCAGTTCATTGTTTTAGATGCACAGAGTATCCATTTTAAATATCATTCATAAATAATAGGTGGTAAATGATGAATTTATTCTGTAGCAGAACAAATGAATAATGTCAAGATATTTGGTGGGTCCTTAATTTTACCTTGTTTGGAAAATGAATCTTTAAAAATTGTATTATTTCTTAGAGATCTTGAGATAGGGAAGGGATCCCTGAGCACCCAGGCTGGCCATAAATTCTACCGTTAGTATCTTTACAGAGAAGAGGTAAGTGGAGATTTGACACAGAAGACAGTGGGAAAATAGAGGCAGAAATTGTATGGTGTGGCCACATGCCAAGGAATGTCAGGTGCCAGAAGAGCTGCAAGACGCCAGAAATGATTCTTCTCCGGAGCCCATCAAGAGAGCAAAGGCCTGCTAACATCTCCACTTCAGCCCATTGAAACTGATGTTGGACTGTTGGCTCCAGATATGTGGGAGAATAAATTTCTCTTGTTTTAAGGTACCAACTAGGTATCACAGGAAACTAACACATTACATTAACATACTTTTTGAAATAATACATTTTAAAACAGTCTTGAGGATGTTAAGGCCTCTTAGTGCTATGAAACAGTGGTAACTTTGTTGTGTTTAATTTTGAGGTATTAAAATGAATATTAATTTGCCACTGAAATCAAGGGCATGAGTGGATGGTCAGTCCTATTAGTGCTTGTGGCCAGAGTTTCCAGAAATTGTCTGAAGCTTCTTGCCTAAGACCCACCCCAGGTGTGAGACTCAAAGTGAGGAAGGAGGAACTGGTGTGGTAGTGAGCAAGCAAAGAGCCACGTCTTCACAGTCTCCAGGCCTCTGAACTTGAGCTTGCCCTGACCCCTCCTCCCAGGTGCTGTTTAACAGCTCATCTTACATTGGCCCCCTGGATGAAGGCGGGCCTGTGCTATGGCCTCCTCTGCTCTGTTTGTGAATTGAAGTTGGAAAGTGCTGCTGGAATGAATCTTGCAAAACAGAGGTTCTCATGCCAAGGTGCTCAGAAGCACTTGGAAGTTCTTTAGGTTGCTTGTTAAAAGACCACACTTGGGGTACCAGGCCTCTCAATCTAGTGCTTTTGCCCCTAGGTCCCTCTCTGCCCCCTCCTCAAACCCAACTTGGAGCACTGCTCAAGCAGCCAGGCAGGCCCATAGGAAGGGATCGGAGTCTCCACAACTTCCACCCTCCGTGCTGAGTGTGCTGAGTGTATTTGCACATCTCAAGGCCTTGGCTCCCACTGTGCACAGTTGGGGACTGACAGTCTGAGGCTCTGTCACAATGACTTCACTCCTGAAAAGTCTCTGAAGTGAGAGTGAAATCAATGAGGCAATGTCTGGGTTGACAATCAAAACAACAGGAGAAAAGAGAAAAATAATGAAAATTTAGTTGAAGAAAAATTTTAAGGAAATCCTTTTACTTTAAAATTTTCCCACTCACATGAAATAAGAGCATTTTCTGGAGTAAGTTTAGAGTTAGTTTTGTTTCCCATCAAATTTATTGACTACAAATTTTTCTCTGGATCCAGGCTGAAAACCTAAAAGCCAAATCTGTAAGCATTTATCTGAGGAGCACCAGGGGATTACCTATCTACGACTGGGCCAGTCAGTGGGCCTAACCCTACTGACATTGGAATCACCTGCGAATTTTAGCATAGTCCACATATCTCTGCTGCCCTTGGGCCATTTAAAGCAGAATATTTGCAATGGTGGAGAGAAATGTCAATAATTCTTTGTATTTTGAAACTCTCTTTCAATCCAGCACCTTCAGCAGAGTAGCAGTCAAGCCACTTTCTGAAGCCACAGCCTTCCCTTTTTCAGTCAATGGGCTCCCCCTGCTGGCCTTTCCCATGTAGTGTGCGCTGCTCATCAGAGCCTCACTATGCAGCGTTACAAGACACAAACCAGAATCATCATGGCATTTTAAAGCAGGTGTCTTGTTTTTTGTTTTTGTTTTGTGCATTGTCTTGTCCTGTCCCATTTTGTCCTGCTTTGCCTTGTTTTTTAAGGTGGCATTATCTAGTTGTATCACTTTTAAAGTTAAGGTTTTGAGTCAACATACAAAGCATTGAATTTCGTTATGGAATTTTCATACACATGTGTTAAATATACTTTGTTTTAATTCATCGTCTCCCCCACCTCTAGGTGATTCCCTTCCTCCCTCCAAACTGGTGGTCCTTCTGCTTAAAGCATTCAACCTGCATGCCATTTACAAAATTAAATAGAACACTAATTCTTTATCTAGTGACTGTTTAGGTAAAACTTAGGAATGGTAGAAGAAAAATAAATATATATTATATATAAAGATAGATACAAACACATGCCCACATAATATACATATGCACATACACACACCTATGTCTTCCTTATCTTACTCCAAAAGTATTCTTTTTTTTTTTTTTTTTGGTTTTTCGAGGTAGGGTCTCGCTCTGGTCCAGGATGATCTGGAATTAACTATGTAGTGTCTCAGGGTGGCCTCAAACTCTTGGCGATCCTCCTACCTTTGCCTCCTGAGTGCTGGGATTAAAGGCATGTGCCACCACGCCCAGCCAAAAGTATTCTAATATTGTCCAATGAATGGTTTTCTGGTTCCTCGCAAAATAATTAGCATTAATATTACACTAGACAGAAAATGAGGAAGGGGGCTGGAAAGATTGCTTAGTGGTTAAGGCACTTGCCTACAAAGCCAAAGGACCCAGGTTTGATTCCCCAGGACCCACATAAGCCAGATCCACAAAGTGGGGCATGTGTGTGGACTTCGCTTGGAGGCCCTGGCATACCCATTCTCTCTCTCTTCCTCTTTCTCCCTCTCAAATAAATAAATAAATAAATAAAAAGAAAATGAGGAAGGAAAGCTTTCACACATGCCTTCTCTTCCTTCTTTAATTGTCAGATCACCTCTTTCTGTTGCTTTGAGTTATAATTATAGCCAAGTAAAAACAAAGGTGCACTTATCAACCAGACTGTGTGCCATAACATAATATCCAGAGCTACAGAACTGCATATGCCACTGGTTTCTGGGGGCAGAGTTTGATCCTTAATGTGGTCAGCTAACCTTTAACTCTGCTTAACTCTCACAAATGTGCTCATTGCATTGGATGCAGCTCTTGTCATTAGAATGTGTTTCTTTGTTAAATACCAGTTTCTTACCCCATTGGCCCTTGTTTTCATCTGACTCAGCACAGTGTTAAGTCTGTCTCCTCTGGTCAGCAGTGCAGCTTTTCATCTACGGGAGGTGATAGCCCAAACCATTTCTGTTGCAACGGCTTGTCCATACACCTAAATGGATCAATGGGCCTACCATCCTCTGGTCTTGCTGGGTGCCTTCCATTGATGATCATCTTGTATTTCGGTCCTTTTCCCCGTGTTATATCTGCTACTGGCACAGCATTCCACATGGAAGCCATGGGCCTGAGTTGTTTATTGCTGTGCAATATAAAGTTGATCCATGTTTATAATGTAATAATTTATATGGGTCAGGAGCCTTCGGCTTTGTGGTTTTGCTGTAGGAATGGACTGGAGCTAACTGCTGAGGTTGCTGGAAGGTAACTGGAATTGCATCTACTTCGAGGTTCATGTGATTGTTGGAAACATTCAGGTTCGTGCTGGCTGTTGAACTCACTGACTAGGGTTCTTGCTGGCTGTTGGCTGAGATCACCTTCAGCTTCTTATCTTTAAGCCTTCCCAGCATGCTTGGTTGCTTCCAAATAGCCAGCAAGTGAGTGAAACTTCTAGTACAATGAAAACTAACATCTGACATGATCACAGATGTGACATCTCCTTACCATTGTTGTATTCTGCTGTTTAGAAGCAGGTCCTTCCCATACCTGGGGAGAAGGGTAAGTATGCTAGGTCAGATAGGTACGCATCACAAGTTAGAATCATCTTCCAATATCCTTTGATCTGATTTGAGGAGTCTCCTGCTAAAATATTAAGTATTCTCATCACTTTCTGAGTACTAGCAGTGGAACCTAGGGGCACTGATTATGCTGAGCCTGTTCTGTACCATTAGATTATACCACCAGTCCATCCACCATTTTATGAGTGTCATCTGAAATGTAAGACTGCTCCTATGTGCTTCTGTCAAGCTAACTGTGAAAATGCTGGTGAGAAGGATGCTGGTGTGTGTGTGTATACATACACTGAATATTTACACACATGTAGTTCATTCTGCTTGATAGAAAGAATAATAAAAGCCCCATTCTAATTCTCTGGCCCGTATCTCTGGCCAAGTCCAGCTCTTACAAACATTGTCTTTCCAGACAGGGTATTCTGATTTATTTTTTATTTGTTAAACATTTTTTTATTTAAAAAAATTATTTTATTTTTATTTATTGATGTGACAGAGAAAGAGGAGAGAGAGAGAGAGAGAGAGAATGGATGCACCAGGGCCTCCAGCCACTGCAAATGAACTCCAGACATGTGTACCCCCTTGTGCATCTGAATAATGTGGGTCCTGGGTAATCGAACCTGGGTCCTTTGGCTTTGCAGGCAAATGGCTTAACTGCTAAGGCATCCATCTAGCCCCATTTTTTTTATTTTTAAAATATTTTATTTATTTATTTATTTATTCATTTATTTATTTAAGAGATAGTTGGACTGAGAAAGAAGCAGATAGAGAGAAAGAAAATGGACATACCAGGGCCTCTAGCCACTGCAAACAAACTCCATATAGATGCACTATCTTGTGCATTTGGCTGTAAGTGGATTCTGGGGAATAAAACCTGAGTACTTTGGCTTTGCAGTTAAACACCTTAACCACTAAACCATCTCTCCAGGCCAAACTACTATGATTTTGAATTCTAGCTCTGCCATTTTCTGCTTCTACAACCTTAACCAATCAGCTCATCTGGGACAGTAAGGGACATGGTAACTTATTTTGTCAGTGTCTGGTTCAAGTCCACACGCACTGCATAGGCTGCAACCCAGCTGTTCTTCAGAACATGGGCATGCCTTGTTTTCTCTGACCCATTCCATTTGGACATTGTTTAAAATCTGAGATAGGTCATTTCTCATAGAAATTTGAACTTAGTCATTGGATTAGGGTACCTTCACGGGACTTCCTGGCCTCATCTAGTTTTCTAGGGTGGAGTGAAAGCATGGCATGCTAGTTTGCATTCCACATGTTGGTCAAGGCTCTCTCTTAGATGGGCATGCACAGTTGCTCAGCCTTAGTTCTAGCCCTTTCCCTCAGGAAATCCAGGCCTTTCCCTCAGTCATGTACTGTCTGGCCTCTGGAAAAACTTGAATATGCATTCCTGTTTTTCAGGAAGGCAGAGTTAAATAGGAAAACACAGACTTTGAAGTTAGAGATCCAGCCTCTGCACTTGACAAAGGTTAAACGTGACCTTTTCTGCTTAAGGCATTGATTGACTCCTGCAGAGACTTGTTTGACATGCACGAGTATCCTTCAAGTCAATAAGTTCATTCCCCAAATACTAAATAAGTGCCTGCTTTACAACATATAGTTTGCTAGGCAGAAGGAATAGAAAGTAAAAACAACAAAATACTCCAGAGTCCAATGGAAAAAAATAAACATCTATTAGATGTTTAGTTTCACAGAAATAAATGTAAATTTTCAACTGTGAAAGTTACTATAAAAGTCTTGGTGTTATAACTGCATATTTTTTAAAAACTTTATTTCATTTGTTTTTGTTTTTAAATTTTTGTTTATTTTTATTTATTTTATTTGAGAGTGACAGGCAGACAGAGAAAGAGGCAGAAAGAGAGAGAATAGGCGCCCCAGGACCTCCAGCCACTGGCAAACGAACTCCAAGATGCATGTGCCACCTTGTGCATCTGGCTTACGTGGGTTCTGGGGAATTGAGCCTCGAACCGGGGTCCTTAGTCTTCACAGGCAAGCGCTTAACTGCTAAGCCATCTCTCTAGGCCCTATAACTGAATATTATGGGGATGTTGTCCTAGTATATAGGTCACAGGGTCTGGACCTGAGAAAGAAAGGTTTCAACACAAAGTTCAAAAATTAATTGGCAGCTAATTACACAGAGTGGGCACAGATGTTCAGAACTGTGTGTGGTGAGGCTCTGGCTTAAAGGGAGCATGTCCCATGTTACAAGCACTGAAGGATCAGTGTGAACAGAGCACAGAAGGAAAGGAAGGTGCAAGTAATTCAGATAAGAGAAGAGGTAGGCAGGCCCCTGCCAGTCAAAGATGATCCATAAGGGATAAGGTTTCTCCCTGAACAATGAGAAGCCTTTGAATTATCAAAGGATTTTACTAACAGTGGCCCTTGATCAAGTTTGATTATGAAAAGACCACTCAGGTATATGAATACACTGTATTAAAGAGGACAAGAATGAAGGACGTGGTTGGGCTTTGGAGGTAATGGTACCCTGGTACAGCATGGATGTGCCAAGAGAGGGGAGAAATGGATGGATTCAAGACCACATAAAGAGTTAAGTCAGGAGCTGGAGAGATGGCCTAGTAGTTAAGAAGCTTACCTGCAAAGCCTAAGAACTCCTGTTCAACTCTCCAGGTCCCTCGTAAGCCAGATGCACAGTGACACAAGCACACAATGTCTCACATGTGCATAAGGGGTGCATGTGTCTGGAGTTCGTTTGCAGTGGCTGAAGGCCTTGGCATGCCCATTCTCTCTCTGTTTCTCGCTCTCTCTCTCTCTCTCTCTCTCTTTCTCTCAAATTTTGCCAAAAAAGAGTTAAGTCAGAAACTATAGTGAAAATAAAATTAATACGGTAGAATGTGGAGGCATATATAAAATAATATGCCAAAGAAATTATCCAAGAGTGTTTTAGAAAAGCTTGTCTTATCTTTGTGTCTACTTGCTTTACTCTAAGGCTGTCCTGGGAAGTCCCCAGCCACCTGTCCTTCATGGCTAACCTGGAGGGTGGATCCAATTATGCTCTTCCTGGACATTTAGTATGAAAACAAACCAGTCTGGAAGCTTGTTCCACCTGGTGGTGCCCAGTATTGTAGCTGACTCTCTCGTACTACAGGAGAATCAGCTTTTCTTATTCCACATCTGAGATTTCTGTTGTATCACCATAGCATACTTTTAGAGCTTTATATTTTCCCTTTAATCAACTGATTTCAATTAATTTTTTTGTTCCTATCATTACAGAAAGCAAAATATAAAACCCATATGAACTGCCATAATAGAAAGTAAAGTAAAAACTCAATCAATGACAACCAGTAAGTAGTATCATTAATTCATTCTTACCCTTCTGGGAATCTGAAGCAAAGCTCTGCTTCCCTTTGGAGGGATGTGAGCCAAGCACTTGGGAAATTGTGAAAATGAGTACCAAGTTGAGGTTTTTCTTTGAATATTCTCAAAAGAATTGAAAGAGTCAAAAAGGGAACAACTTTCCCATTAGGATAGTACATATCATGTCAGGCTCCATCTGGAACCTAAGATAATCTGCAGTGTGGGGTGCATAACCCCATTCTGGAAGAGCTGCTATAAACCATCTATCATCCCACCACTGGCATTAGAACCAGCTCTGGAGCTTTAAGAGTGCTGATTCAATGGTTCTGAGCTGGAACCTGGCCAGAGACATTTTTTTCAATGACAATTCTCATTGGAAACAGAGTATGGGATAAAGGCACATTCTTGGAAACTAACAATATTCTTGGTTTTCATACTTATTTAAGGTGCACTCACTTATGGATGGAGCCATGATATTAGACTTGTAGCATTTGGGGGTCCATTCTGCTTTATGAAGGACTAAATGCCCTTCCCCCAGACACTTCTGCTAGTGAAATACCTTGGCTAGAATTACCTAACATCTTGTTTTTACCTGCAAACATAATAAAATGTAAATAATAAAATAAGCACAATTTATGTATAACTATTGTTTTATTTAGAAACCTGAAACATTTTGCTCAGTTTTAATTTACACTGATTATGAACATATACTGAATAATATAAATAATATAGATGCCTTTTCTAACCACAATACTGACCAATGATTTCAGAAAAAAAATCTTGTCACCAATAGTAATACTATTCATGTTTGACTGTCTAATACACCACAGAAGAATTCATTGTCTTTTGTAGCTTTGGCCTTAAATAAGGTAGTTTGCATATATGTGTGTGTGTGTAAATATATTGCATACATACATATTCTCTCTCTTTCTCTCTCTCTCTCTCTCCATATATATATATATATATATATATATATATATATATATATATGTATATATATATATGTATATATATATATATCGGTGCTGTAGCTGCTCCCGGGTGCTTTTCATTTGGACCAGCTGGGAGCCTATTCCTCAGTTTTCCTCTTGTGGCCACTTCACTGATCTCCCAGACTGTGGTCTGCTACCTACATACCAGTCTCCAGGAATTTGATAAGCCACAAATCTGGTGTCATCATTCTTCTACTTACCTTACTGACTCTTATCTTGTGAACCTAGGAAAGAAGAGGCCATGTTGCCAGCACACAGTATATATCTGTCTAGTTAATGGGTGAGAAAACATTAGTAATGTATAAAGAGTAATGTGTGTGATACAAAGTTTTAAAAAGAATACACAAGCATAGCCAGTGAGAAGTGTGGGCCTTTTTACCCTATTCCATCACTCATCCATCTCCTGTCCAGACATTTCTGTTTGCTGGTTTTATAGATGTCCTGAGACTGCTAAAGATGCCATATATATATATACATACACACACATTTATGGAAAATTACAATAGATTTTTACTTTCATTGTCATTATTACATTATTACAGCCTGGCAATTTTGGGAAATGAAAGTATTTCTGTTTTAACTGCAGTAATTTGGCAGCACTCACACCCATTGTTCACTGTTTCATAAACTGTCCTCTGCCTCACTGAACTGCCCTCTGCATGGAGCTTTTCTCCCTCCTCAGGGGAGCCAAGCACAACCTCTTTTGGGCTTTTCCCTCTCTGTCACTCCAGAAGAACTCTTGGCCTGCTGAAAGCAGTTCATCCTCTCCTATTCGCCTACCACACATTCGCCTACCACACACACTGAGGGGCTCAAAGGGGAGCCTGAGTCCTTTCCTCATCATCTTTTGTGGGGAGCTGACCACAGCACAGAGCATGAGCCTCATGATTATGTTTATGATGAAGCTGCTTAAATGAATGTGTAGAAGAATTCTCCATGGTTCTTTTAAGATATCAAAGACCACAGGCATCATACGCTCACTTATTTACAGATGTAGGTAAATGTTGATGGCACAGATGTAATTTTTTAAATATTTTATTTGCATAGGATTGCTTTTGACTTTTAGATAATATTCTTTCCTTCTGACTTAAAAGTGTCTTGGTGGTGGAATTCATTATTCATTCAATTCATGCAAATGAAAAGCTGTCATGGAGGCAACACGCACCCACTTTCCTAGTACACAGGTACACGTCATTGCTGATCATTCACTTAACCCAAACTGCCCGTTCTAAAATAGTTTTGTTTTTTTTTTTTTTTTTTTTTGTTTTTTTTTGTTTTTTTGTTTTTCGAGGTGGGGTCTCACTCTGGCCCAGGCTGACCTGGAATTCACTATGCTAAAAAATAGCAAAATTTTTTTTTTTTTTATTTTCCTCCATGAATATTTTTATTTATATTATGCAAATGCTTTTACATTCAGAGTATTGGTTCCATTGTCCTCCAAGTCCTTCCTTGAAAAACTTTCAAAAAAACCAAAAGTCTTAAGTGTTGTGACTTTCAATGGGAATATTTATCATGCATTGTGAGTTTGCTGACAGAGTTCTGTGGATGGATGAAGATGAGTCTCAGGGAATAATGTTTTGCTAGCACAAACACTTTGGGAACACGGACTAACAAGGCAGCAGCCCCCTTCGGAGACCATTGTGTTTCCCAGAGCCATTTCATTGCACTGGGCACACTGTGTTCAAGTTTTAGTTGAAAATGCCCCTATTTGTTGAGGTTTCATACTGTTAAACCCATTTGTCCTTCTGGATTCATCCAGCATGAGACAAAGAGGAGTTGGATGTTCTCTGCCACTTTTATAGCCTCCTTTCAAAAGCGGTTTTTTCAGAAAAAGAAAGTGTTCAAGAAACACGCCTAGAAGAATTGCTTATGTCACCCATTTTCCCTCCCTTGTCTTACTTTGCGTTGTTCCATGGTTTCAGCTCCACCCAGGGTGTGGTGAACTGATCCTCCCTTCAGGTTGAAAATAATTTTTACTGGAAGCAAAATTAAATTTTAATTCTTATTTTCCTCCATGAACCTTCGGCCTACTTTGCATTTCATGTGCAAATGCTCCAGTAGTGTGGCCAGAGAAGAAATGTAGTCTGGGATCTCAATATCCAAGTCTATAATTGAAAAAAAAAAAAAAAGTCTTAAGTGTTGTGACTTTCCTGTTAATATTCACGTGACAGCCATAATATTTGCTAATCGCCTTGACAGAGAACACTGAGCATGGATGAAGATGAGGACAGGGAAGAATGTTTTGCTAGCACAAACACTTTGGGAACACGGACTAACAAGGCAGCAGCCACCCTTGAGCGGAGACCATTGTGTGTAAAACTCGCAGAGGCTCTATTTCATATGCACTGGGCACACTGTGTTCAAGTCACAATTTTAGTTGAAAATGCCCCTATTTGTTAAAGTTTCATACTGTTAAACCCATTTGTCCTTCATGCAACATTCAACCAGCATGAGAACAAAGAGGAGCATCCCCAGACAGGCTCTGTGTACTGCCTGCCACTTTGATAGCCTCCTTCTCAAAAGAACGGTTGGAATCATTAACAGAAAAAGAAAGTGCCTTTCGAAGAAACACGCTTAGAAGAATTGCTTATGTCACCCATGCCTTTCCCTCTTTGCTTGTCTTACTTTGCTGTGCCTCTTGCCCATCTCCTTCTACCCAGGCCATCAATTATGTGAACAGTTTGTGTAGATCTACCCATTAATGTGAATATAATTTGTGCTTGCAAAATTAACCAGTTGTGATTTTAAAGAAGAATCGTATTATCTCATGCACTGATTTAATGTTCCATGAGGACATGAATACACATGTGTCTCAGCAGAGTAGGAAGCTTGAGTAAAGCACTCCCTCTGTGTGTGTGTGTGTATGTGTGTGTGTGAGAGAGAGAGAGAAAGAGAGAGAGAGAGAGGAAGGGGGAGAGAGAGAGAGAGAGAGAGAGGCCCTTTGACATTATGGTCCTTACTCCTGCCTGATTAAATCCCTGCACCAGGAATCAGTGCTTGGTATGGCCTTGCTGCCTAGTGGTGCCTGCTAACCCTCAGATAGAAAGGGAGTATGCCTCATTTGCTCCCAAAATACTGCACTTGTTCCTCCTTCACCATGCTTCAGTTTCATCCCTTGCCCTTTCGAATTTGCCATCATTGCTTTTGAATGTCAGTTTCTGCCACTGACTTCTGTGAGCTGGGAGCTACTGTGGAGAAGTAACTCATTTTCATCCCCCCACATGGCCACTGTCGCCCTTACCCAAGCCAATTTTCTGTGGGTATATTAAACAATATCTAATACTGATGCAAGATTTTGGAGTTCAGGAGGAGTATCCCAAACTTATGAACCCCAATTTGGATCCTTTATAATTTTAACAATTGATTAAAATGGACTCGAGAATGATAAATTATAAATTATTGAGTTTTTTAGAGAGAAATCATAGCTCGTGAGGTTTATTTAAGAGAAATTGGGATCTGTGAAAAGGCTGGAGCAGTCACAAGCATGTGGAAGACAGGATGTAGAAGCCCATGTAGGGAGATCTAGAAGAAACACACACTGTGGGAGGCATAGCATCTGCCCTGAACCTCCACATGAAGAAAGTTAAGGAATTAAGTGGTGATAATTTAAGGAAGAATAGCAGAGGAAAAGAACCAAAGTCGAGATGAGAAATGTATAATAAAGAGAGTAACACCCGTGGCTACGCTGAGCGTAGAGGAATTGCATATGTAGCAGGCTCAAAGTTCACAGGAAATACCCACAGGGTAGATCCAGAGTTTAGAAGAATACACATGGTAGACTCAGAGATGGGAGAAAAATCATACATGTAATCAAAGCATAATGCAAATAGAAAAAAAAAAAAAAGCCAAAAATCTATCCAGGCCAAGAGGTAGTGCTCTTCCCTACCCAGCCAGGCCAGACCAATCGGGTAGAGCCAGATTTACATGAGTCCAGACAGAGATCACTGGGCAGAGAGAGAGCAGAGATCAACACAGACAAGCCTTAATAATCAACTGGAAATTAACTCTGTCAGGCTCAGGTATGTAAGGGTTTGCAGAGTCAAGGGGCTGACCCAAAGGCTAACCCACCCAGGTAGTGTGTTAAACTGTGGAGGGTGAGATGAACCAGTCGTGTGGGATCCTTTGAACCTTTGTTTTGGAGGAATGGGCTGCTAGCGCATGCCTTCTGGAGTGGTAAGCAGTTCATTCAGGAGGCACTGCAGTTGTTGTGGATGAGACTGGATGAGACAGGCATTCTATTCCTGCCAAGGCAGTGTAACATCTTTTGGTTCTCCTTTGGGCTCCGGTTCCTAACTAAAACTTCTTAAAAGACGATAGCTTTCTCCTGAGTCTTCTTCAAAACTTATGTAGTGCTTGTTGAATGTCATGTGGTGTCCTCCACACAGATGAGGCAGCTGCTGTTATCACCTTGTTCATTAATGAGAAAAATGAAGTCACTGGATTCTTCTTTGGCTACAGAGTAGGGAGCAAGGATTCAAATTCAAGGAGTCTGCATTCAGGGTCTGAACTCCTAGCCCTTAAACTCTACTGTATTCTCTTTCACTGATTTACCATGCTACCTGGATAAAAGTAATAGATTGGGGCACTGAAAATGCAGATGAAACATGGAAGCTGGAATTGCTCTTGCATTCTCTATGCCACATTAAGTGTAGATAGGGAAAGGTGAAAATAAGAATAGAAAAATGGAAAAGTATAGTAAGAATAGCATCTTCAAAGGAAGAGATTATAAGCCATGTTAATGAAAGAAGTGTACTGAGAGAATTTCAGCATCCTAAACAGAACCTTGCTGCTTTGAAACATAACACTCAGAGGATATTGAAAAAATGACTCAATTCTTAGAACTGATAAATGATGAGAACTGTGGTAGTGGAGAGAAGGACAAGAGTTCATGAAAGACTCATGAGGGACCCAGGAATCACGTATTCAGCTCATGCAGATGACACTCATTGTGTGATTACTTAGCCTGCTTACTATGTTTGGGTTTGATAAAATACAAGATTTAAGTTATCATATTCAGCTGCATTTGCTAGAGCACAGAGATTCATCTAGGATGGTTCTTCAGCTGAGTTTTTTTTTTTTTTTTTTGAGAGAGGGAGAGTTAGAGAGAGAGAGACAGATAGAAAATGGGCGCACCAGCAGCCTCTCACCGCTGTGAGTGAACTCCAGATGCATACACCCCCTTGTGGGCAAGTGTGGCATTGCAGTCTTGCATCACTGCATCTGGCTAAATGTAGGACCTGGAGAATGGAATGGGTGTTCTTAGGCTTAGCAGGCAGGGGCCTTAACTGCTAAGGCATCTCTCCAGCCTAGCTGAATGTTTTTATTGAAACAAAAACCCTGTCACCATATAATGTGTGTGTGGGGAATCCAGAGTTTCATAACTGTTTTCTACACTAGAATACCATGTGTTTTGGAAATAATAAGTCTGTTTCCACAATTTCCTCTTTTCCACTAGGTTCTTGGAACACCGAATGAGGACACATGGCCTGGAGTTCACTCTTTACCACACTTTAAGCCAGGTATGCTTTGTTAATTGCAAATATTAAGTGCTTCCTACATGCAAAGAGTAGATGTGTGGACAGATCTTCACTCTTAAGCAGTATACGACCTGGAAAAGTTCTGCTCACTTTTGCCAATGTGTATTTTATACATTAATGGAGTTGCCATTTTGTTTGCAAAATTCATTTGTAAAAGTAGATGAATGCTATCCCCTCATGAGAGCTTCACCAATGAACTTTGTGTGGTTAGTCTAAATGTTCTTATAGTAACTGTTAACTTATTATCTTCTACTTGTGTACCTGTCTATAAAAGCAAGATTTAAATCACTCCAATTGTGTATCACTTATTTTCATAATACTATCAACTGTACTAAATTGTAAAATGAAAAATTGGTTGTTTCTTTTCACTCAGTAATATCATAATATATGGGAAATTAATTTGAATTTAATCCTGTAAACATTCTGACTACCCTACTCTGAAACGTCCAATAACTTTTAGTGCAAAATGTTCAAATCTTTAAATTTGGAACCTGAGAGAAAATGTGAAATTTAAAAATTAGTTGTCATTTTCCACCTCACCATTAGGTGGTAGTCATGGAACTTTCAGTTTTAATAATTATAAGAAAATCTCAAACATGGTGTTCTTAGTTTTTACAGAAAGGAAGAAATATCTGGAATTGGAAATTTAATAAAAGCAGAATGTATTATTGTAAAGTGGTTCTCTTGTTGGATGCTTTTTTCGTTTTTCAGTTACAAAGCATGGTTTATAAAATCTAGACCTACCATGAAATTACTGAAAGGGATTTTACAGCAGATCTAATAGTCATTATCCTATCAGAGAAAAGAGCTATGAATACTTTCTGTTAGGGGAGCCAACTATATTCTTTTTCTCCTCTTCCTCTCTTTTGGGGACTATCAGGAATAAATTATCAATTTCATAGAATGACTGAGTTTGAAAGCTATTTTTATTCTTCACATTTTCCTTCTGAAAGTGCTCAATGTGCTGGAAATTCTTTTATCTTCTTGAGAAGCCCCAAAGACTCTTTGTACTTTACTGAAAATTGTAAATGACTTCTATGTTCTGAATGGCTCCAGAGACTTAATAAATTAGGATGATTTTTTTAATACTAAACAAGCATCCAGTAGCCATTCTACTTATTTCTAGTGGAGTCTAAGTCAAGAATATACCTCTTTACAAATGTTCCAGTTATGGGCTCTTAAAGCAGGTTAACTACTTGTGTTAAGGATCAAAAATCCTAAGACTTGGGAATTCAAACAGAAGAGCACAAGGGTCTTACATATAGCTCAGTAGAAGAGTAGTTTGCCAGTTGTGTACAAGGTCCTAGATTCAATCTCTCCAGCATTCTAAAAAACTAAGAACTTGGAAAGACTTTAAATTAATAAAGTTAGATGCAGAAAGGACCAATTAAGACACTCTTGGCCTACCAATTATCTGGATTAGAAAATATGAAAAAATGTGTCTAGTTTGGTGTGAATAGGGTTTATCTTCATCAAGTACTACCACAACCATGCATTTAACATATTCGAGAATATACTACAATGTAGTGAAAATTAACCTAGCAGATTATAAACTTCAGAGACCAAGGACTGTATACACTACATATTTGCCATTCAAGAAATATATGAGGCTGGAGAGATGACTTAGTGGGTAAAGTCCTGAGTTTGGAACCCCAGTATGCATGAGAAATGCCAGGCATATGTTAATATGCACCTGGAGTCACAGGCTGGGGCCATGGAAGACAGGATGGTTCCTTGGGCTTCTGGGCTAGCCTGTCTGGCCAAATAAATGAGCTCTGAGTTCAGTGAAAGATCTTATTTCAAAAAGTAAGGTGGAAAACAATCAAGTGAGACACTTGACATTGATCTGTGATCTCTGCACACATGTGCATACATATGTACCCACACAAACCCATGCATCTTCACACATACAGGCATGCAAATATATGCATAACATACAAAAATAATTGTTGCTCTGAATCATATTGAATGTGTGATACTGACATTATTTAGATGACTATTCTGGCAAGCATATACAAGTCAGATATACATACTGAGTAACCCATGTGAGCACTGCACCTGAACCAGAGGGTGCAGGAGTCAGTAGGGTCCATAAGAACAATACATTTAAATGGGGTCAGGCATGGGTATTGACAGTTCAAACAAAGCAAAGGCTGGCCATGGCAGACAAATCTATGACTACATTCTCCCATGCCTAGCCAGATCATCAGGGGAGTCCTACTACCTGACCTCACAGTCCTTATACTCAAAGGGAAGAAAACAGACATTCCTCAAAGAGGAAAATAGCAATCTGGAGATAATCTGTCACACTACCACTTCCTGCTTTTTTTCTCTACCCTAAAAGGGCTGTAGAGATTCTGGGAGGAAGGAAAAGGAAAACAAAATGTTTTCTGCTATATAAATTTAGCCTCTTCTCTAAATGTAAGCACTTGAGTTGTCTCCAGAATTTTGCTATTTTAAGAATTAACAGTTAGTGACTATATATATATATGCATTCAAAATGCATGTATGAAGGACTAATTGGGAGAAATATGTATAATTAGTCAATAGCATAAACTTTCATGACTTGTAGCGCTTCCAGCTAACAAATGCTCAGAGGAGGTACTCCCTATGTACATTACTGGTGGTACATAGGGATGCCTCTCCAAGAGTCTTCTCTAGTATGTGCCAAATGCAATCAATCCAATATCAAAAGGAAGCTCACATTAACTTCTGTGGTAGTTTGAATATATGTCCCTCAATATATTCAGTGTTTTATTAGTTTATAGTTTGCATCTGCAGCCACCTTGCTGAAGGCAATGTCATTGGGCGGATCTTAAGGTGTGATGGTGGGTTTGAGATTCCATTGTAAAGATATGCAAAGTGTGCCTAATAGGAGTTCAGGAAGTGAGCTGTGCTGTGTGGCTGGTGGCTTTTTTCCTCTCTCTTGCCTGGTGTTCCCCTGGATCTGTAAGCTTTAATAAATATCCCTTTCTCCAGAACTGTGCCTGGTCTGGAAGTTCATCTCAGTGAACCTGAAGCTGTCTGTTACAACTTCTGATTACATGCTCCTTGTAACGACAGGATTAACATCCATTCACATGTTTCAGGATTACTTGCATTTCTTTTCCTATGAACTGTTCATGTCTTGTGTTTAGTTTATAGTTATGTGCCATTTTCTTATAACCTTTCAAGAGTCTTTATATTTTAGAGAAATTTTCTCTTATTAAAACTTTTTACTTCTCTGAAAATGAGAAACAGAAACATAACCTTTAAAAAAAATTAAGTAAGCATTAGCATAACCCTTATTTTCATGGTTTTCTTGACTTACCCAACAGAAAATTTTGCTAGAAGATATTTTCATGGTTTTCTTGACTTACCCAACAGAAAATTTTGCTAGAAGATATTAAAAAAAAGAAACCTCTTATAGTGTTCTTAGAATAGTATAGGTATGATTTTTAAAGGTGAAATCCTATGACACACTGCACAATTTGTACCTATGTGTCCATGTAAGAGAAACCAATTTTGGTTTTCAAATGGTTCATTACATTGTTATAATCCAGACCATACATAAGTGTAGACAACTGCATTTCTTGTTTTCAACACATTCTAAGCTAATTATCTTTTTCTGTTTTTTTTTTAATTTTTTTTTTAATTTTTCAAGGTAGGGTCTCATTCTATCCCAGGCTGGCCTGGAATTCACTCTGTAGTCTCAGGATGGCCTTGAACTCACCATGATCCTCCTACCTCTGCCTCCTGAGTGCTGGGATTAAAGACATGTGCCACCATGACCAGCTTCTAATAATTTTTTTTTTTTTTTTGGAAAGACAGAGAGAGAGAGAAGGAGAGGGAGAGGAAAACAGATAGAGAATGGATGTGCCAGAAGCCTCTCAGCTGCTGTGAACGAACTCCAGATGCATGTCCCCCTTGTGGGCAAGTGCGGCATTGCACCCTTGCGTCATTCCATCTGGCTAAACGTGGGACCTGAAGATTGGAACCGGCGTTCTTAGGCTTAGCAGGCAGGCACCTAAACCACTAAGCCATCTCTCCAGCCCCTAATTATCTTTTAAGTAACAATATTTGTTGAGTACTACTTGCATGTCTAGGGACTTGAAGAATTGCTATCAGGAGAAACATACATTGAGTGAAATGTACAGTATTTTGTATTTTTAGGAGTACCACGGAGGATCACAAGTACATTACAGGTATATCAGATGGTGAGGAGTACCTGGGAGATCACAGAGCAAGAGACATGTTCAGACACTGCCAGGGAAGTGGCTGCATTAAGGTTTCATGGAAGGTCTTTCTAAAAAGGTGATATTTCATTAAAGATGTGAGAGAAGTGAAGATTATTTTAAGAGAAGAGCTCTTCAGACAGAAAATACCAAGTGGGCATGAGAGGAAAATTTGAACTGAAGTCTAAGGACAGAGGAGCTAGAGGAGATCATGGAGGACCTTGACTGCAGCATACATCTTTCACCATCTGCTTTACATGTATCAGATGGGCTAAATTGCATGATAGGACTGGGGACCAGGGCAGAAGCAAGGGGACAAGTTAGGAGACCATGCCAAGACAGATGAAGAAATGTACTATGAATAAAATTACCTGACTTCCAAAGACTCTTCCATTGCAGCTCAGAACTTGCTTTTTCTGATAAGTGTAACAAATTGGAGGAATATTTAAGAAATAATCATTAAAATTGTGAAAGAGCAATGGTATTCTTTAGCCTATAGCCCATGTGTGTCCTCTTCTGCTTCCACAGCAACAGTGACAAAAGGTTTATTTACTTCAAATTATCCCTGTAGCAACTAGGCAACTATGACTAGGCACACATATAACTGAAATACATACACACACACACACACACACACACACACACACACACACACACGCATGCACATTTGTATGTGTGCCTGTATATATGTGTTACATACAATGAGATGTCTAGCCCATGAAACTCCTCTTCTTTCATTACTCCTATTTTAATTTCTCTTAAAATAAATAGAAAGTGGAGCTGTTTCTTCTTTAAAGTCTGTTGCTCTCTGTTTCTTTCTCCTCACTGCCAAAGCTGAATTTATGTGGTTCACAACTTCTCGTTGATTTTTTTTTTCTAAAAATAACACCTTACTAGCAATTGGTCTGTTTTTTAAAAGTCAGAAAATTAGAGAGGATTTCATGTCTGTATTTGGTAAAATGTATGCACACAACCTCAAATAATACTATATAAAATGGTTTCATACCAAAATAACATGTAGACTCAATGTATGATACATCTATTCATCTCTTAAATATTCCAACAAAAGGGGCATTCAGTAGTGGTTTAATGATGAATTGTTACTGAGGAGGTCAAACAGGAAGATACTGTAAAGTTCAAGGAGGAAAAAAACAGTGCCAGACTAGAGGCAATGAAAAGTAATGAAATTTAGAATAAAATAGTTCTATTTTTCAGAATCAAGCAAGGAAACAGGATTTCCAAAGTGATTACATTATTTCTCAGAGAAAGTTAATTGTCCAATGCAAGAGGCTATTTGATTGGAGGAACTCTGATAAAGATGAGAGGTCTTACACTGAATGGAATAAATACAGAGTATTTATTTATCAGCAGAATGAAGAGGCAAAGTGGAGAATCGTGGTATTATTAGACCTGAAACAACATACACACACCGACCTTGAAGTCAGCATTTACAAAAAGACTTGTTTATACTGAAAGTTTGTGATGAAGTGAAAATTTTCTCCTTAAGCCCTACCTAGTTACAGATGGGAACTCTAAGCCAAATAGGACCAAGCTTTTAATTTCAAATAGGGGAAATAAATTATTTCATAAAAACAAAGCCATGGTGATCACACCTTGCCTTTTAAGTTTTCTCTCATTACTTAAAAACATTTTAACATGTTATCTCATTTGACATTCAG
This sequence comes from Orientallactaga sibirica, assembly GCA_036365145.1. Lineage (NCBI taxonomy): Eukaryota > Metazoa > Chordata > Mammalia > Rodentia > Dipodidae > Orientallactaga > Orientallactaga sibirica. The sequence continues at coordinate 4,930,064 of JAEOAD010000418.1, forward strand.
GATAAATCTGAGTTACTGTATTATTATCTTAATGTTGCTAGCCCATATTACAAACAAATTAGGAATTTGAAGGTCAGAAAGATCATGTGGCTTACCCAAAGCCTCAGCCAGTGACGTACATGGCAATCTGCCTGTCACTAAGCATGCTATGCTCAGCTCTTTGAAGAGTGCTTCCTTGTCTGCACAAGTAGGGCCTGAGGGGCGATCGTCAGGCTCTTCTCAGCTCTGCCTGCCCTATTGCAGAAAGTAACTGTGTCCTACCTTCACTCGCCTATCTCCTGCTAACTATATTCTTAAGCCCTGCTAACCTATTCTTCCAAGAAGTTGTCAATTCCAAAATGCCCATGTAGCAGACAGCTTCAGGTTCGCTGAGATGAACTTCCAGACCAGGCACAGTTATGGAGGAAGGGATATTATTTATTGAAGCTCACAGATCCAGGGGAAGTTCCATAATGGCAAGAGAAGCGGCCTGCTCTCCACAGGGCCAAGCAGAGAGAGAGAGAAATCAACCAGCCACCACAGCACACAGAGCAAAACTACAGCCAAAAGGTCACACAGCACACTTCAGGAACTCCTGCTAGGCACATTTGCATATCTTTACAATGGAATCTCAAATCCACACCTTAAGACCAGCCCCCAGTGACATTGCCTCTAGCAAGGTGATTGCAGATGCAAACTATAACTAGTAAAACACTGAATATATTGGGGGACATATATTCAAACTACCACAGCCCACGACTGATACTGAATCTGGGTTGTGCAGTAATTAGACCTGGGATAGCAAATGCTACTTGGATCCTTTCCGCATCCTGGGTTTTCTCCACGTCTTTAAGAAGATGATGAAAAGCTTTGGAAGCCACAGAAAGTGTTGATGATTTGGGATACACTGTGCAAGAAGTCTAGGGAGAGGACATCTTTGTGCTGTGATAGTCTTGCACAGACCACACCTGCAATGAGGACTGCCTTCCCTTCCTTACTCTTCAGGAAGGATGCATTGGCAATGCAGACCATAGGCATCTATGGAAGTTAAATGAGATAACTTACTCTCACATATTCTTCATTTATTTGTCATTTATTTGTACTTGACCTATTTTTACAATTTGAACCAGCTAATATCATTGATATAAAAATTCACTTTAACTGTCAAAGGCCTGCAGCTATAAAGTAATACTTTCATCATTAAAAATATGTCCTCTTCCTGATATTTTCTCTCATTTGACCTTTATGATTTGCCTCAGGAATTTTTGTCTTGTTTTTGTATTGATAGCAACTGCTATGATTATAGGTTAGGTCTAAATGTACAGTTATGGGATAGTTATAAAAATGACATACCTTAGAATTATTATGTAAATATCAGGTTCTTGAGTCAGATTTTGTTATTGACAGCCCTCTAAGGTTTGCTGACACATGTTTAGGACATTCAGAGCTCTCTCTGAATGTCAGCCACCATCTAGGTCGACTTGTTATCCCTCCTTTCACAGATAAATATCACTGCTGTCACATGGTGAAAAGTCAGCTAATTAGTAAATTTGTGAACTTTTTGAACTTTCATACTGGAAGCTGCTAGGGGCCACAAGCTGGAGTATGAACACTAAGGCTGCAAGTCTGGTCCCTCTTGTCCAGCAACAACAGCTTCCACTGTGACTGAGTGATCTCTCTGTTCCAGGCAGAATTGCAGGTGCCAGAGACACAGCCAAGAAGAAAAGAGACAAACTACATTCCCTGCACAGCTCAAGTCCAAGAGGGGACAGAGAGCAGATAAATGACAAGTTACAAGTGTGGCTGGAGAAGTATGACCACAGGAAAGCAGCAAGAGACAATTTAAAAGGCCAGGTCCTTGAACAGCCACAGAGAGAACTGAGGATTGTACTTGAAGTGTGAGAGGAACCACTAGAGACATTTGAGCAGGGAAGAAAATTGATACTTTCTGTTTTCCAAAGGACCTACCTGCTACAAAAAGCCACAGACCTATTTCAGAGCTGGAAAGAGGTTTCATCTCAATGTGAACTCCTCTTGATTGGTCCTTTATGCCTATAGCCCTGGTATAAGAGATTTCATAAAAGCCAGCCCCTAGTCAGAGGGAAATTATCATCACACTGGTGAGCAGTGACTCCACAGATAGGGATTTCTTTTCTTCTATGCATGTTGCTAAGTATGGATTTGATATACTATGTCATGGATGTGGCTGGTGATGTAAACGAAAATTAAAGGCAATCAAATATCTTGTTAATCACTCAGATGTTCACTAGTAGTTTCCAAAGTAATGGAGACTAGCAGAATCCCAATAAAGTGGCAGAAAAATGTAATGTATACAAGTTTTAAAGGGGAAGCAAAGCCTTTTAAATGTAGACTTATTTTTTAAAACCCAAAGAAACTTGTTTCACTCCTCCTGCCCCTGGAATTTTATCACTTTTAGCAAGTAGTTATCCACACTTCACCTCACAAAAGCCAATACAATACAGAATGCAAGTTGCCAGATGAAGACTTCTCAGTGTCTTTAATAATCCCCCAGCATACCCACATACCTTTCACAGTATGAAAATCCTTGCTACTTCTGAACTTAGGTGGATTGGTTATTGTCCTGTTTAAGAAAAAGTTTGCTGGATGTAGTGGCACACACCTTTAATCCCAGCACTCAGGAGGCAGAAGTAGGAGGATCACTGACAGTTTGAGGCCACCCTGAGGCTATATAGTGAATTCCAGGTCAGCCTGGGTTAGAGTGAGAACCTACCTCAAAAAAACAAAAAAAGTTAAACTTTTTTTACTTTATTTTATTTTTTAATATTTATTGACAACAAAACATACTTACATACCAAAGGTGCGTATTTTTCCCTCCCCTCCCCCCTTCCCCTTTAGAACTCCACTCTCCATCATATCTCCTCCCTCTCTCCATTAGTCTCTTTTTTTAATATGATGTCATCCTCTTTTACTTCTACTATGAGGGTCTTGCGGAGGTATTGCTAGGCACTGCAAGGTCATGGATATCAAGGCCAATTTCTGTCTGGGCAGTTGCATTGTAGGGAGTCGTACCCTTCCTTTGGCTCTTCCATTCTATCCGCCCCCTCTTCCGCAATGATCCCTGAGCCTTGGAGGGTGTGACAGAGATGTTTCAGTGCTGGGCACTTCTCCATCCCTTCTTTTCTCAGCACTATGTTGCCTTTTGGATCATCCCAGTGGTCATGCCATCTGAAAGAGAAGCTTCTCTAACCAGAAGTGAGAGTAGTATTGAATATGAGCATTAAGTGTAGTATTTTTCGGGCAGCTTGGTGGGAATAGTATATACATTTAGATAAGGGCATGCTTTATACCCTAAGGCTTATGACCCTTACCTACCATAGACTTTTCTTAGGTTTTTCAGTACCAGGTATGTATTCCCTCCCGTAGAGAGGGCCTTCAGTCCAATTATAGAGCAGTTGGTTACCCCACGAGTAGACATGCCACTATTGCACCCGTTCAGTCTTTGGGCCTGTCTGGCCAAATTTGAATATTCAGCGTCCACTGTTTTCACTGCTGATGACTTCTGTCTCCCATACTCTGCATGCAGTGCAGCTTTTTCCAGCTTTCAGTTGGCTGGTCTACAGGGAGAAGGTTTTCTGCTCAGCACCAGCTTGCTTTCTCAGTGACCTTGCCTCTCAGGCAAGAGATGTCTTCAGCAATAGGGTCTTACTATCTGTTTCTCAGGGGAAAAGCCTTTAATGTTTTGGAGGCTACCGGGACCTCCTTGGCCAACAACTCACTGGAAGGTATCCCATCCCAGGTACTGAAAATTTTCTAGTAACAGTCTACAGCTTCTAGATGTACCATTATTCAAAAAGTAGTTTTACATAAGTCTTATTCACAATCTTTTGAAATTAGATTGACCCTCCCTTGCCCTTCTATTATGCATTCTCTACCCATGGCCTTGGTTAGGCCATTCCCTCCTTGTAATCAGTCCTTCCACTTACATATGTGCAATACCATACACTTCAGTCCTTCCCTTTCCTCCGTCCCTTATAGCCTCTTACCAGCTTACTGGTTTCTGGTACCAATTTTGGTTCCAGTTCACACACAAGTCTGTCTATTTGTAGCTAGGATCCACATATGAGAGAGAACATGTGTCGTTTGGCTTTCTGAGCCTGGGTTACCTCACTTAGTATAATCCTTTCCAGATCCATCCATTTCCTGCAAATTTCATAATTTCATTTTTCTTTACCGCTGAGTAGAACTCCATTGTGTAAATGTACCACATCTTTATTATCCATTCATTTGTGGTGGGACATCTAGGCTGCTTCCATTTCCTAGCTATTGTGAATAGAGCGGCAATAAACATGGTTTTGCAAGTATCTCTAAGGAAGTGAGAAGAGTCTTCTGGATATATGCCTAGGAGTGCTATAGCTGGATCATATGGTAAATCTATTTCTAGCTGTCTCAAAAACCTCCACACTGATTTCCACAATGGTTGGACCAGGTTACATTCCCACCAACAGTGTAGAAGTGTTCCTCTTTTTCCGCATCCACGCCAACACTTATTGTCATTTGTTTTCTTGATGGAAGCCATTCTGACAGGAGTGAAATGGAATCTCAAAGTGGTTTTAAAAGTTAAACTTTTATTATGAGCATTGAGATCAGAATTCAGAATTAAATGTGGTTATAAACAACTATAATAGTGTTAAGACAATTTTCCCTTCTTAATTTAGAACATCTGACTGGTTTGTTTGAAAGGCAAGAGCCAAGTCAGGAGACCCTTAGTGCCATAGGGACATTCAAGCCTCTGCTGTGTCAATGCCACTAATACTCTGCTTGAAACACAAATAATGTATGGGGAGGTGCAGAACATTGCCCCACTCATGAAGAAAGGAGTCAAGAGTAATTATTTATTGAATAATAATCCAGTGTCTCCTACGGTGTCTTCTGACTTGTCAGCTACTCCTGCTAAGAAAAGTAAACTAAATGTTTCTTTACTGTGGTTTAACACCCACATTAGACCATTGTCATGGGGCTTCTTCAAGACAAATACATGAGTATGGAATAGTAATAATTATGCTGATATACAGGTTAAAGAAAAACATAGGTTTCCATTACTTAAGATGCAAGTAATATTTTATTCCAAATATTCATAGAGCAGTAAATGGACTACTCCTGGTTGGTATAGCTGTGGCAACTACTGACACTCCTTCTCTTACCCCTGTCCTGGATACAGCATTATCAGAGTATGTTTCTGTAGCTTACAGGCAATAATGTCTACAGTGGGTATTGCTAAGAAAGGTCATGTCTGGTTATATAAACAGATGCTGTTCCTCTGGGGCCAGCACTGTGTATTCATTCATCATCTCTACTGTGAAAAAGAACCATTGATACTCAGAATGCCAACGTTCACCTTCCTCTGATTCATGAGAATCACAAAATTCCTACTAGGCATGGTGGTGCTGTTGATAGTGGAAACAGAGATCACAAGTTTGAATACAATCTGTGCTACATGGCAAGTGTAAAGCTAGCCTGAACTGTATGACCAAGACCCAGGCTCAACAGACAAAGAGCTGGGATGTAGTGCAGTGGTGGAGTGCTTTCCAAGCATGCAAAAGGCTACCTAGGGTTCAATCCTAATCACTACAAAAAAGATCATGGAATTATATTATAGGAGTTAAAAATACCAATGTATTTGTTGTATCCATTCATTTTCTGTTGCATCAAGAAGAGTTTGGCATAGATTGTTATCCTCCCTGGAGTACTGTACGTTTTCTAGGTACATGCATAATTAACTGTACCAGTTGGTTGATTTTTCAAGCATACTTTTATTATGAATAATAATGATAGTAGTGATGGTTAAGTATTGAGTTTTTATAATCAACTCATGAGATGAATCTTATGGTTATTTGGTCTCATACTTTATAAAGTAGTGTGGTAGTTTGAATATATGGCCCCCAATATATTCAGTGTTTATTTTTTTTATTAGTTTATAGTTTGCATCTGCAGCCACCTTGCTAGAGGCAATGTCACTGGGTGGTGGGTTTGAGATTCCATTGTAAAGATATGCAAAGTATGCCTAGTTGGAGTTCCTGAAGTGTGCTGTGGCTTTTGGCTGTAGCTTTGCTCTGTGTGCTGTGTGGCTGGTGGCTTTGCTTTTCTCTCTCTGCTTGGCCCTGTGAAGGCAGGCCAGCTTCTCCTGCCATTATGGAACTTCCCCTGGATCTGTAAGCTTCAATAAATAATATACCTTCCTCCATAACTACACTCTGCTACCATGAAGCTGTCTGCTACAAAAGTGGTACCGAGGAGTGTGGGGTGAGATGAACCTGACCAAGTGGATGTTCATCTTTTGGAACCTTTGTTTTAGAGGAATGGGAATGGACTTGGTGCTTGCAACTGAAGATGCCTTCTGGAGTGGTAAGCCAAGTTTTATGGACTATTCTGATGAGAGTTTGAGAATGCTAAGTGCAGACAGTATTGAACTTCGAGGCTTGACTTATGAGCTTTCTAAGGGGAAGGAAAGACTGCAGAGGACTTTGTTGGAACTGAGCTACGGGCATAAGGGATGGCTGCGTTCCGCTATCCAGGCCCAGTAAGTTTGATCAAGGTTAAATTTTTAATGGCCTGATATGCTTGGTTAAAGATACCGGACTGAGAGATTTAAGATTTTAAGATGGAAAACCTCAAGCAAATTAAAATTAGAGGCACTGAGACTGGTTTTAGGTTACTGGAGCTGCTATTGTCTAACACATTAGCAATCTTAAGGAAGGTGGAAGGAAGGTGGCCTGACTGGTTTACATTAAAACAATGGAGAGGATCCTGAGGAAAGACTGTTAGAAATGCAAACTCTTTTGGAAAGAGTTGACTGGAGAAGGAACCTGCTTTTCAAGGCTATGATTTATTTTGTCCCTGATTAAGAATATGGCTGTGTCCTGCACACCTGGTATTAATTTTGGAAGCATGAAAAATGCATGGAGTGGTCATGAATTGCACACGGTTCCAGGAGCTGCTGCTGAGATGCAGCATAAGGCAAGGCATGAAGACCCTCAGGAATAGGCTGGAAGAGCCTTTGGAAGATGGACCGTGGTTTGCATGGAGACCTGAAGATGTTTTGGATATGCCAGGACTATGCAAGGGCTACCATGGAGTACAGTGTTGGCCTGGGATCAAAGTTTTCCCTGGCTACTCTGCCCAGCTGGAGGGGTAGAATTGGAAAACCTGGAGACTGTCAGTCTCTGGTTATATTGAACTTGAACTGCAGAAGTTTGATGACTGCTGATGGTGGTTGAGTTTGCATTGTTCTCGCTTCTCCTTGCTATGCCTTATACCAGTTTAAAATGTTTACTCTGTGCCTTTACATGTTGAAAGTATTTAACTTGTTTGATTTTACAGGACTCACTATCTTAAGTTGGTCAAGAGTATGAGAACCTTTGAAATTGGACTGAGTACAATTTACAATGTGTGATAGTTATAAATCTATTGGGTGGCAAGAGCTAAATCTATTGGGGGCCAGGGGCGGAATGTGGTAGTTTGAATATATGTCCCCCAATATATTCAGTGTTTTATTAGTTTATAGTTTGCATCTGAAGCCACCTTGCTAGTGGCAATGTCACTGGGCAGTTCTTAAGGTGTGGTGGTGGGTTTGAGATTCCATTGTAAAGATATGCAAAGTGTGCCTAGTTGGAGTTCCTGAAGTGTGCTGTGGCTTTTGGCTGTAGGTTTGCTCTGTTTGCTGTGTGGCTGGGGGCTTTGCTTTTCTCTCTCTGCTTGGCCCTGTGAAGGCAGGCCAGCTTCTTCTGCCATTATGGAACTTCCCCTGGATCTGTAAGCTTCAATAAATAATATCCCTTCCAGCATAACTGTGTCTGGTCTGGAAGTTCATCTCAGTGAACCTGAAGCTGTCTGCTACAGGTAGCAACTGTGAATTGTCCTGATTTGGGAAAACTGAGGCAAGGAACTTTAGCTAATATGTCTAAGAATACTAGAACTTGAAAGATACATGCCCTGTATTTTATAGGAATGTTGAGAGGATTGTTGGTGTGCGGGTTTTTTAACTACCATTGACTAGGCTTTGGTCTTGCTGCTGGTTTTGCATACTTCAGAGTAAAACTTCATGTCTCTTACATCTCAGATACAACCTCATGTCATAAATGTAATGACAGAAAGCATAGACCCCCAAGACTGGACAGTCTGAAGTTCAAATACCTGCTCTGCCACTTTTGAGTTCTCCTGAATAAAATAGAGATCATTATACCATCCACTCAGTAGTATTGCAATGAGTAGCAAAGTGAGTTCATATCTGAAAACCACAAGGACTATAAATCTAATTTTTTAAAAATATCTTGATCCCAATCCGAACTGGAAATCCACTGTTTGCTTGGTTTCCTTAATAAGTACAAGAAAGTAAGCTATGCATACCAATTGTCATGAACATTTATGAAAATAGTTTTCTTCTTTGAGGGCCTTTTAATGTTGGTTTGCATGATTGACTGCAGGCTACTTATGCAACTGTTTTGTGCCCTGCTGTACTCAACAGTACTGGCAGACTGCAGAGCTACAGTAAATATTTGCAGAATGAATGAGAAAATGGACATTGTGACTTCTCTCCAAAAAGATATCTGTTATATAAACAAATTATTAGGATGATTATTTGAAATATAACCAGGGTACTTCATGATTGTAGTAATTATATACCCTTATATAAAACAAGCTGTTTCCCTCCACTGAAACAATCCCAAGAAAGGCTTTGGGTTGCATACTTCTGCCAGATGAGAGAGGCATCCTCTGGAATGGCCTCATTCCTTTTCTTAAATGCTGGCTTCTTTCCTACAAACTTTGTAAGAGTAAATACACATATTAAAATAAACAAAAACTCTAAATTCTAAATGAAGTACTTGGATAAATAATTTATAGAACTCACTTATAAAGAACATCTATCACTACATGTGGTATTTTTGACTCACTTATCTTTATATCAGTATTATATTACATATTATATAATATTATATAGTAATTATATCATATATATTAACAAATGCTCATTTGATGGCAGTAATACATGATATGATATCAAGTATATTTTTTAACATGTACTAATATTTCAGACTTTTTATGATCACCCAATTGTTAACCCTACTTTTCACCCCCTCTCAAGAGAAAAATATCCACACTATCTTTGACATTCTGTGCACATCCTTGAGGTTTTTCATATTGGTTGATTGGTTGGTATGTTGAACTTTTTACTCATATGTTCTCATGTTACTGAAGTCACACAGCAGTATCTTAGAAGAGAAGAGAACTGGGAGGATAGAATTTAAATTAACTTCTTGGAATATACAGTTCAAACATATAAGCAAATGCATAAAATCCAATTCAGGCTTTATTTTCATGAGGATTACAATTTGCTTTTCCAGAGCCTCAAGCCATGTCAAGTCAAACTCCCTTAAGTAGGAACACTTTATAATATGTAACACTATTCTCCATTTGTCCTGTGGAATGTCAAGGAATTGCAGGGCACAGGCACCGACTTTGAGGGAAAACCTTTCTAACCTTCTGCCTCTGTCTCATGTCGCCTAGCAAGTGATTTCCTCTTGCAGGCTCTTCTCCCTGGTCTCCTGCTGCGTTCTGATCCTCCTCTGCAATGTCCCTGCAAGAAGAGAAGGTGAAAGTCAGCCTGCAGGTTTAAATTAATTGCAGTCCTCAGCGATGCTATAAGTTAGCCAATGCTTTAAGTAACAGCACTCTAAACTAGTTTAAACATAATTGGAAAGAGAAAATTGACATTAAAGTAGCAAGTGAGAGTACAGTGAGCTGAAGGTGAGTAGTATAAAACATTCATATGCAAATGCTCAAATAATCTGATAACTTTATTCATAGGAAGTTGGCTATTTTTTGAAATATATCTTTTACCAATTTGGGTCACTAATTTAAACATCTTTTTGTTTCCAAATTGTATAGTGCTTATCATGTTGCTGTCATTATGATGGAACATTCCTTTATTCAGTGAAATTGTTTTTAAAATGTAATCTTTTAGTCTAATTATAAGTGCCATGCTCATTGCAGAAAACATTAAAGATGTGTGACTTAAGACTGCACTTCAGCAGTGAAGTATGAAGATGTTGAGTCAAGGAATCCTGAGTGTTCCTGGAGCTAGCTCTAGATGTCTGAGCTTAACTTGCCTTCATATGGAAAAGAAACACATGTGGCAATCACTCTGGCTCTCCAGCCTTTTGGGGGCTATCTCTGTATCCATTTCCCAGCCTGTCTCTGTAATTCTGTAGTTACATGCCTGCATTACTGAACTCTAGCTAGTTCTGTGTGCCCATTGCCCAGTGTATTGCCTTGTATCCAAGCAGGTTCCAAAATAATGTTGACTAAAAGAATTAAGATTTTATGCAAATACTGGTAGAAGCCAAACCTGGGAGTGAGACTTCAGTCATACTATTTTTATTCTCACATAGCTTACTTGAGGAACAATTTTTTCTTCTGTGTACAGCCAAAATGACATATTGTATTTGTGAAAAATTCAATTAGCATATCTTATCAAGCTTTAAATAGAGGCAATTCTTAGAACTATTTATGTGTGGTCATTAATTGGTAAGAATAATAATTTACTTTTAAATGCAAGATTGCATTACTTTTATCTGTAATAGAATTCTGGTTCATCCTGAAATCATAGAACATTATTTAAATTGCCTTGCAGGGAGTACAAAGCTAAGAAAATCAAATTTGTCATACAAGGACATTTGATGTAATTAATTTTTAAAAATCTGTTTTTTAAATATCAGACTTTAGATAATATTTTAAAACATTAGGAAAGAACTATGATTCATGTTTCTCCTTTTCTTGTCATTCCATTCTCAATCATAAATTATGACTTTGGTATCTGTTCTGTACTGATAATGGTTAAATTCTGCTATATCTAATAATGCTGTCCAGTGGAGAATAAATAAAAAATTATACATTCTTTTGAAATCAATAGACACTATCTGCTAAGGTGTATTGTTGCCCATGTATTTGTAAGAATGGATGTCTGTAATGGAGCTATACTTGGTTCATGCATACCACAAAAGATATAGTTTCTGTTCATATTACTCCCTGTCTGTGCTTTACACACTATGAAATATTTTGTTAGTTACCCTTACTTGAACAATATTCTGAAACTCCATGAGCACTACATTTTAAGTACCTTTTGAATTCTCACAGAAAGGTTAATTTATTCTGAGTACTATTTGAGTTATGCAAAAATTCCACACCTTTAAAACCTGGAAAAGAAAGAATACTAAGAGCATTGTCAGTCATCCTTGACTTCTACCTTTGTAGGGAACCCCCCGCTCGTGCATTAGTAACCCTTCCTGGTCTTCACTTCTAAACATTTTCAGGGTCTGACTCCCTTTCTCAATGTATTCACTATATCCCAAGTCATGTGGTCTTGCTCCTAGACAGTTGCAATGACCCTTAATTGGTCTCCTGCTTCCATCCTTGCCCTCTCCTGTGTATTCTGTAGATGAAAGAAGAATTGGTTCCTAGACAGATCCTTAAAAGAGAAAAGCACAGTCAGATCTTTCCTCATGCCCCCTGTCCAGGATTCTTTGCTCTAGCCACCATCCTGGCTTCCAGCATAGCCCAGCCTTACACACCATTCCAAAAGGCCAGATCCCTGCATGAAGGAATCTTTTTTGCTTGTTTGTTTCACGTATCCTCAGTCACAAGAAGTCTACCTGACTTGCAGTGGTTGTACAAAGACAGTAGTTGAGTGAGTAGATGGATGGACAGAAAGGCAGATAGACAGATGAATGAATAAACAAATGTATGAATCATTGCAGTGTTTCCAGGCACTCTACTTCACTAAATTCTGGTATAGAGCTAGGAAACTATTTTTCTAAATTTATTTTTGTTCTTCTAAACAAAGTATCCTGTAACAAAAGCAATATAAATCATTTTGATTTACTCCGTTAAAAGGTTATAAATACAAGCACCCAGCACTGATGAGGACATCACCCAATATTATGCTATATTAAGCCTACTTAATATAAATAAACAAGAAATAAGTTTATGTACAAAGGAAATCATGCAATATTACTGAATGACATATACATAAATACTGTCTCTTAGACAAAAATGATTATACATATTAGATAAATATATATTCCAATGGAATTCCAACCAGATTCCCATTGGGAACTTCGTGTGGTTGACTATGTTTTGTTGGTTTGTTTGTTTGTTTGTTTGTTGTTTATGTTGGAGGTAAGGTCTCGCTCTAGCCCAGGATGACCTGGAATTCATTATGCGGCCTCAGGGTGGCCTTGAACTCATGGTGATCCTCTTACCTCTGCCTCCTGAGTGCTGGGATTAAAGGCATGTGCCACCACGCCCAAGCTGACTATGTTGTCTTAAGCTGGTCTGTCCTCATCACCTAACCTCCACTGTCCTTCTCACATTCACACTCCACAATGCATTTCTTTGACTTTGCTCAAACACTTAACACCTTTTAAAACCATTTGTTCATTTTCTTGGTGATAGCAGAGGTAGCATTGTGATGGTGGTGTTTTTATTTATCTGTCCTGAACTAGATGAAATGCAAGCTTCTGGGGGAAGAACATTTTCTGTTTTGCTCATGTCTGCCTTCTTAACATCAGAATAATCTATACGTGAACTTGCTGAACAAAGAATTGTTCAACTGAGAAGGGAGAGAGATAGCTGTTGGTAAAGTGATTACCTTGCAAGCATGAAGACCCGAGTTTGATACTCAAAACGCATGTAAAATAAAGTAGGCTTGGTGCACTTTTAATCTTCATAGGAAAAGCAGCATGTCTCACATGACCAGCATGCCAATATTCTCCTATAAAGCTACATAGAATTTGGAGGTTGGAATTTATTTCTATTTTCAATTCAGTTAATGTTTAGTTATTCTAAGAAACAATTACTGAGAAAACTAGATTATAAAATGAATCGTCCTAGGCAAATGAAAGCAATGTTTCAAAATTATGAACTTCCTGCTTTGACTTTATACATAGCCTGATCTGAAGGATAAGACCTTGCTATGGGTAAGCCTAACTGTAAATTGAAAGCTGTCTCCTTTACAAGTTGAGTTTTGCCAGGCATGGTGGCATACTCTTATAATTCCAGCTTTCAGAAGGCACGGGCAGGAAGATTGCTATAATCTTAAGGCCAGCCTAGTCTACATGGTATGTTACAGGTCAGCCAGGGCTACATGAAATCCTGTCTCAAAAGTAAGTTTTCTATTAAGAGTTGTTTTCTTCAACAGGCTTGAAACATATATTGATACAAAGATCGTTTATCATTTTTCTTCTTTTTTATTTCAGAACGCTTTACCCTGTACAGCTCTAAAAACCTCAGACAAGCATGGAATAAGTAAGTCTTTATGCAGATTTTGTTCATGTCCTTTTTCTCTCTTGATGACATTTTCCCATTCTTTTATGCTGTTATCCATCCATTCCTTTAGTTATTAAAGCATAAATAAACTCTAACAGTGTACTAGCTACCATGTTCAACCTGAACAGAACAACCAATGTGACATTATGCAAGGATTGTAAATTTTTGAACACACTGTGGTTCATCTTCTTGTAACTAAGTTCCACAAAATTTTTAATATATATTTCATTTATTTATTTGAAAGAGAGAGGTAGAGAGAGGAGAGTGAAAATGGGCTCGCCAGGGCCTCCAGCCACTGCAAAGGAACTCCAGATGCATGCGCCCCATTATGCATCTGGCTTACATGGGTCCTGGAAAATCGAACCAGGATCCTTTGGCTTTGCAGGCAAATGCCTTAACCACTAAGCCATCTCCCCAGCCCCACAAAATTTTTTAATACTGGCAGAATAACATTTACACAATATAATGACTGATTTTCTAATAAATGGCATTGGTGGCAGTTAGATAAAATGATGGTTTAATTTTTTTCAGTTTACCAACATTTCCCACTAAATTTTATTAGAAAGCTATGACTATTTATTGCTTGATTTGTGTATATATATACACATATATATATGCTTTTTTCATTTCTTTCCTTTCATCTGATCTTTTTCTAACATTTTTTTCTTTTTGGAGAGAGACACACAGAAAGAGGCGGTGGGGAGACAGACAGAGAATGGGCACACCAGCGGCCTCTCAGCCACTGTGAACGAAATCCAGATGTGTGTGCCCCCTTGAGGGAAAGTGCGGCATTGCACCCTTGCATCATTTTGCATCTGGCTGAATGAGGGACCTGGAGAACCTAATGGGTATTCTTAGGCTTAGCAGGCAGGTGCCTTAACCGCTAAGCCATTTCTCCTGCCCTCTAACATTTTTTTGGTGTGAAAATTCCACAAATAGTAAGACCTGGGTTTTGCATGTCAAACAAGGGTTTTTACTGTAGTCCAGCATGGAAAGCTGGGCAAATGAATTCTTCCCTTTGGGCTGTGGGCATCACACTTCAAGCGCCTCAATGAAGAAAATATAACTGCCCTTGTTAAGTAAACTAGCTTTTGTTATAATAGCTTCTGTTATAACATTATTTTTCTATGAGGAATTTAGGATAACAATCTCACATTATATGTTGTGACATTCTTAATTTTGGATGCTATCAGTTATGATGATAAAAAATAAGAAATAAATTTTATATTAAAATGATTTTAATCAATGCTTTCAGGGATGTGGGCAGCTGATTGATTATGAGGAATTCTTGGAAAAATATATATTACATTCTGTGGTCATATGAAGGATTTGGCCATTTTTTAGTTAAATCAGTATTTGGCTGGCCTAGAAATCCTGATTCTCCTGCATCTGTCTCTTCAGCAATTTCCTACCAGTGTGCCAACACAACCAGCAACTATGCATTTGGAAGAACATATTGATATAATAATTTTTGCCTAGAACAAGGCTTTTATAGAAAATAGTGTGTGAAGTTCTTTTCATTATTAATGTAAGACATTGTACAAAGTGATAGATTTCATAATGACATTTTCATTCAAGTTTATCATGTACTTTGTATTTATCCACATTGCTCACTCCTGTCCCTTGCTCCTCCATTCTTGGTAGTCCCCTTCCTCATCTCAAATAGTTCCCCTTCTGTTTTCATGGTATATATGTGTGTGTGTGTGTGTGTGTGTGAGAGAGAGAGAGAGAGAGAGAGAGAGAGATCTAGATTCTATGTATGAGACAAAATGTGTGATATTTGTCTTCCTAAATCTGGGTTGTTTTGCTTAGTATGATAACTTCCAGTTATAACTCTTTTCCTGCAAAAGACAATTTCATTCTTCTTTATGGCTGAATAAAGCTCACTGAGCATATATACCGCATTTTCATGATCAGATGGTAAATACCTATGCTGACTCCATAACTTTTCTAATGTGAGCAGTACCTCACTAAACATAGATGAACTAGCCTCTCAGTGGAATGCTGACATTGACTCCTGGGGTATATTCCCAGGTGTGATATAGCTGGGCCATATGGTAGGTGCTTTTGAAAAGATTATTTACTGGGCTAGAGGGATGGCTTAGTGGTTAAGGCACTTGCCTGCAAAGTGCCTTAACTTACTTACTTATTTACTTTGATACACACAGAGAGAGATAATGGGCACACCAGGGCCTGTAGCCTCTGCAAACAAACTCCAGATGCATGCACCATGTGGGTACTCGGGAATAGAACCTATGTCTTTAGGGCTTTGCAGGCAAGCACCTTAACTACTGAGCCATCTCTCCAGCCCTTAGGTGCTTTTGCCACTTACAGAGTGAGTCGCCTTTCAACCTATTAGGTCTAGAATCTCCTCCTGAGATACAGATGTCCTGTACGATGTGTTCCAAGCCTGCTCTTCATCTGTTACCAATCCTCTGACTCCTGGCCTAACTCATTTTAATAAGAGTTTTGGTAACCTTGATAAATATACTAGTGAGGGTGAAGCTCCCACCGTAGTTTATCAAACACATTCCTACCTATTAACCACTCAAAGTTTTGTCCACCAAGATAAAGCAATATTAGATAAAGCAGTTGAATTTTTAGCTATATACTGGGAGTAGCAGGAAAATTTTACAAATTGTACATAGCCATTATATGTATGGATATGGAAAATAGATTATTAGAAGTCTAGATTTTGGGAATTAGAATTAACTGAGAATGTTTAGTAAGCTGAGTCTACTTCTAGCATTTAATAGTTTCCCTAAACTATTCCCTAATAGTTTAGGGAAACTATTAAAAGATAAGCCACAGGTAAGCTTTTTAAACCATGAACGTGACTTGTTTAGGATTTTTCTTTTTTTAGGTACCTATAAGTCCCAATTTTGTTGCCTTAAGGGCTTATTTCACAAATATTAAGTATTGAAATCATTACAAAACATTATGAAATTTTTACTTTTTTTTCTTTGAGGTAGGGTCTCGCTTTAGCCCAGGCTGACCTGGAATTTGCTGTGTAGTCTCTGGGTGGCCTTGAACTCATAGTGATCCTCCTACCTCTGCCTCCCGAGTGCTGGGATTAAAGGTGTGAACCACCACACCCAGCCTACTTAATGGTTATATCAGTGTTAGGTACTAAATTTTTAGAGCTAAAAGATAGCCTATAATGGATTCAAACTCAATGAAATTTACAGAGAACTAAGAATCCAGGGACATTAATTATACTTTTGATTCTTCCTCCTCATGGACCTAGTAACCAAGACTGACATTCTAAACCATCCCACTTTTAGTCTGCATTAGGAAGAACTGCATTAAGGGGCTCTTCAGTGTTGGTTTTCTCCACTGCTGTTACTAATTTGCTTATCTGTACCACAATTACTAAACTAAAGCAATTGCTAACATCACTTGTAACATGGTAATAGGTTCAAAATAATTTCCAAGAACTAATTTGAATTCAATTTAGATGGCTAATATGTGTGAGTTGAAATAAAAAAGTCAGTCATTATCAAAATTAAGTAGGAATGCCTTTAAATACATGCATGCAATAACAAACTTGTTAAAGGTTAAAGCTAGTTGAGGTGTTAACCTGCCCAAGTATAGGAATTTTGAAAAGAATGCCTTCTATCACTAAATACCTATCACAGGTGCCTGGTACCTTTGGGCACCACATCTGCCCTGGGTAACACCCATGCAACTCCCTGGTGACTTCATTTATAGTAGTAACTTTGGGCATCATTTTATCTTTAAAAAAATTTTTTTTAATTTTTTTAATTTAATTTATTTTTTGGAGAGAGACACAGAGAGAGACAGACAGAGAGGGAGAGGGAGACAGATAGAGATGGTCGCGCCAGCAGTCTCTCAGCTGCTGTGAACGAAATCCAGATGTGTGCGCCCCTTGTGGGCAAGTGCAGCATTGCGCCCTTGAGTCACTTTGCATCTGGCTAAACGTGGGACCTGGAGATTGGAATCAGGTTCTCAGGCTTAGCAGGCAGGTGCCTTAACCGCTAAGCCATCTCTCCAGCCCCATTTTATCTTTTGAAGGATTTTAAAAAATATTCTTAATTATACAAAAAATGATGGAAAAATATATCAGGAGAGCCAACCAATACCCACACTGAAAACATAATATTAAGAAAAAATCTTTATTAGAAAATTGAGAATAATAAATTTGCATCACTAAAGAAAGGAAAGCCCCTTTATCCCCTTATCTTGGAACTGAATGAGCCATGTGGCTTTTCCTGCATCAAGGGGATTTGGGATAGTTGAAGACAAATTTTAATTTTGTAAAAATATGGACTGCCTTCAAAACATCCCATTTTGTTTCATTGGCATTATAAAGACTCTCCCTATTTCTCTTCCAAATCTCTATTTATAGTTATCTGACATTGGCATGTATGTGCAATCCACCAAGAATTTTAGCCACTTAAAAGATCTTTTATTATTTTGGCTGGAGAAGAAGCCTGAGTATAGACTCTCCAGCAAAGTGCAGGGTAAGATTCCAGGAACACATTTGTTTGTTTTGGAACTTTTTAACAGCTGAACAGTTTGGTAGGTTTGAAATTATTGAAATCAGAACTAAGGAGAAACCACTAAGCTACAGAAGACAGATCTGGAAAACAGAATATTCGGCTGGGAAAGCAAAGCCCATGCACAAACCTTGAATGGGAGCAGGTTAGCTTTTTCCTGCTTCTTATCCTCACACTTTAGTTTAGCTTTTAATACTTGTTAGAGTGTAGCTAGATTTCTCTGAAAAAAAATATGTAAGTTATATTTAAATGTGCAGTAAATATAAAAACAATAATGAAGCCACCATTTGGGGAATGCAAAAATAGAAATGCAACACGCTTCTGTTGCAGCACAACAGAATAGCAGTCACAAGCCCTCCCTAATTTGGAACACTTAGAAATATTTTCTAACTTTGTGCTCTTGAACTTGCCTTGAATATTTTATCTGACTCTATGTTTAACTTCAGAATGTATCTTAAAGATAATGTGCAAGATAGTTGTGTTACATATGTACAAAGCATAATAGAGTTAAGCTAATATTTAGAGGAATGACTTTTGTGTATTCGTTAGAGAAACTGTTTTTCTTTTCGTTATATCTGATGTGTGCTATTAAGATTTAAGTTATAAAAACTTCCCAAGAAACTGAAAGATTCTCTTTTCCACTTTTTTCCTTTTGTTCGAAGTTGATATAAAATTATCTAACAAACCAATACACTGCAAAGTAGGTTAGAGCTTTCCATTTCCTTGCCAGTTTAGAACTTTGATGAAGGTAAGTACACTGCTGGTACACTAGGGGGAGCAGTTGAGTCAAGCCAGATTTTGAAATCCTCTTTTCTCCACTTTCACATTTTCTTCACTGTTGATTATTTTTGTTATAATTCTATTTACTTCAAAGTAGCAGTTTTAATTTATTTAGTGCCTAGAGACTACTTTTCATAGTGTTTTCAAAGAAGTTATTCTCTGCATCATTTATGTACTTTGGGGGATGGGTTTTTCTGACATGATGGAACCCAGCCTCTTTACTTGAGGACGGGTGGTGGGTGCCAGGTGCCTGGCTCGGTGCATTCTGTAGAAGCAGAAAGCCATGTGGGGTGCGGCTCATCATCACATTTGGTTCCCTCAAAAAGGTTTTATAAGATTTTTTTGTCTGTCCTTTATTATCTGAGTAGTTCTATGCTATGTGTGTACCATAACCAACCTATTGCCTGCCTATGAGAAACATGCAAGCTAATGTATTTTCAGCCATTGTTACAAGTTTATAATGTCTTTTCTACCTTGTTTTATATGTATGTTTATATAACATTCAAAAAAGAATTTCTTGATTGAGAGAAGGATACAAAATGCAAAATCTTCAATTTTGATAACTGAAAATTGCCAAATGTTTTGCAGTACTTTATTATATTGGGTGTCTTGTCTTTCTCAGGCTGTCAGTTAGCCAATGAATTCGTCACTTCTGGGTTTTATTTGGGATTTTACATAGCTTGAATTTTAATTCTTTTTTTTCTGGTTCTGTTAACCCATAGCATTATTTTCATAATACCAACCTTAAGAAAGAGAATGAATCATTAGTGCAGATGCTGAAAGTATAATGTGAGTATGGAATAATGCAGGCCAGTAACCTCCTTGCCACCTAAGAGAAGAGTTATAAGAAATTGCAGGTTGGCTCCTGAAAGGAAAAGAAGGAGGACCTAAAATAAGAGAAGCTTTCTAGAGCCTGTCAGGCCCTAGAGAGCTAAAAATAAGGCAGAACTGAAGTCCATCCAAACATACATGCTTCTGAAGTTTGTTGGAGAAAGTTTTAAGGAGGACAAAGATTAGAAATATCAGGCAGATTTGGCAAAAAGCCTAATAACTAACAGTAGCAACAGTGTAAGTGTGAAAACGCACTAGAGGCAAGTAAATGATCAATACATGTAAAAAAATCCAATTTAGAACGCCCCACAGTGACTCTTGTGAGAGGAGTCAGTGTTATGTTTAAACTCCTAATATTTGATTCATGTAGACGTTGAAATAAGTTAGTTTTTTTATTCTCACCTTAGCGTTGGGTGGACACATCTATTCTGACACTAATACAATTTCCAGTCTGAGTTTTATTCAGCATAATGACCTGGATAGAGTAGAAACTTGATTCCCTCCTCCCCAGGGAAAGTATGTTTGTAGCACGCCGACCACACATACACTACTGGCTCCATCTTTTCCTGCATCACTGTGAAAAGTTCCCCATTATGGGATAAAGGCTAGGTTTGCGACAAGATAAGTAAGTGGCAGGCCCACCAACTAGCCACACACGCACACACTCTGCTAGTGAGATATTGCCTGTCCTGTAAGTCCTCACTGCTATAGGGACTTATCCCCTGCCATTTTGTCATTGACTGCTTCTCTCTCTCTCTTTCTCATTTGTAGCAAAACTTTGCTGTCATTATAAATGCCTAGTGGTGGCCAAGGGCAGGTCCCATGCTGTTTGTGATCTGTCAAGCACCAGGTTTTTGTTCTTTTGACAGACAGAAAATATGCGCCTTCTCTCTTACTAATTGGCAATATGTGCCAGGCTTGGAAGTTGGCAACAGCCATTGTTTTTTACGCCTTCAGATTATGTGTTGGACTCTTCATCCAAAAGTACACACGCTTTCTGGTGTGGCTAACACCTTCCTTTGCCAGGCAGTTCATTAAAAAGGAAAGCCCAGCCACACTTCCTGGCGTGGCCCAGAACTCCTTGGAGCAGGTAGGCAATGTTTTTCCACAGGAAGAGGAAGGAAGTGGCTCTCCAGAGGAAGACTGAAGTCCTGCCTCTGCCAACATGAGATAGCTATCTGTGGTATTTGATGGCCACAATAAGTGACCATGACTTGGTTAGTACAGGGCACCGGGCAGAAGTCTAGAACGCTTAGGTGGTTACTTTGCTCTGGGTCTTGTTGCAGTTAGCTTCTTGCTGAAGGTACAAAGCACACAACCAAAAGCAGCTGACTAGAGAAAAGGGTTTATTTTGCCTTACAGACTTAAGGGGAAGCTCCATGATGGCAGGGAAAAACAATGGCATGAGCAGAGGGCAGACATCACCTCTTGGCCAACATCAGGTGGACAACTGTAGCAGGAGAGTGTGTCAAACACTAGGAAGGAGGAGCTGGCTAGAATACCCATAAGTCTGCCCTCATTAACACACCTCCAGTGGGCTCCAATTCCCAAATTGCCACCAGCTGGGGACCCACCATTCAGAATGTGTGAGTTTATGGGAGACACCTAATTCAAACCACCAAAGGGTCTCAGAAGGCTGTTGATGTGTAGCCTGCCTGGGCTCTGACATGCAAGTTCTGGTGGAGAACTTGCCCTAAGGCTCTTTTAGATTGTTGGTATATAATTTCCTTGGTCCCTGAGGCCTTCTCAGTTGTCAGCCTAGAGCCTCAATCAGGTTTTCAAGGCTTCCTTCATGCTTCACAGTGTTGCCTTCTCTTTCTTCAAACCAGCTCCAAATCCCATTGACTTCCTGTTTAGCCCCATCTCTTCTGCCTTCAGCCAAAGAAAGTTTCTTGTAATCAGGTTGGCCCCCACCTGAGTAACTAAAGGTAATTTTCCCCCATAAACTCGTGTTTGTTAGTGTTCATAATCCCCAGCTGACAGTGCTTCTCAGGAAAGTTGTGGAACCTTTAGGAGATGGAGCCTTGCTCTAGAAATTCCTGTGTCACTGGTAGCCTGCTTGCTGTTCTCTTTACTTCCTGCCTGTTGATATGATAATGTGATACAGGTTTCTGATTCTTCCATGCTATACCCATCGTGACTGAGTCTGGACCTATAATCCAAAATGAACTCTTTCCTTCTCTAGGCTGCTTCTATTCCTAGCCAAAAGAAAGTACCTGATGTAGTAACCTTCATCACAGAGGCATGATCCAGTTTGCCCTGAAGAGGAGTATATTCATAGGCTTTGGAGATTATTAGCAAGTGGACATTTTTGGCAACTATTCTGCATACAGGGTTTCCTATGCAGCATGATCCCTGGGCAAAGCAGAGCAAAGGGAGCAAGCCTAGGTCAGATATAGTGGTCCACTTTGCCTGGCCTTGGTCTATCATGTGATAAGTATAGCCCTCTGGCTCTATTAGCTGGTCCATAATAAGTGCACTCAAAATTATGCATCAGGAATTCATCACTGTCCATCCCTAGCACAGAGTTAAAAAAAAAAAAAACATATATAAGGCTCAGGAAGGCTGGTGATAACCAAAAGTTTGCCTGCCATCTCTGTATCTGCACTGCCCAATATTACAGCCATTAGAATGCTATGACACCTGAGCACTTAAAACATGGCAAGTTATGATATGGAAACTAAACTTTAATTTCACTTACATTTAGCTAATTAATATGTATTCAGCTACAAATAACTGGTAGCAGTCATATGGGGCAGAACACTTGTAAATCCATGTGTGAAATATTCATTTATTAAGTGAATGCTGGTGCTTTATAAGCCTGGGTGTCAGATGCTTTGGAAATTATGCTTAAGAGCCATTATATTTTATACACATACCCAGTAATCTTGCTTTATATTTTTTCTCATCACCTCGATCTTTCATTTGTAAACAGTCTGAGAAGATAGTAGCTCTGGAGTACCCAATAAGTGTAATAAGTCTGCAGGGGGAATGGTATCAAAGAGAATCAGGAAGATACCTCTCTTCCCTGTCTTTTCCCCGTTGCAGAAGCCACGCTGTTCGCTCCCAAGGGGTTCTGCCTGTTGCAAGCTGTCTCTTCCTTTCTCCTTCTTGTGTTCTTTCTTTCTCTTCGATGGGGAACTGTTAAGGGTTAGATACACAGCTCTCTCCCCTTTTTGAACTCCCTGAAGAATTCACCTCTCTGCTGTTGTTCCAGTTCCCCTTGATCTCCCCTCACTCTACTCAGAAAATATCGCAAAGGCTCAGCTTCCTGATACCACGTAGGAGATGCTATTAAAAGGGGCTCCATTTTCCAAATAAACCTCCCTAGTCTCCTTCACTCAGCTCCATGGATGTGTATGTTAATTTGTAAGTAATAGAATGCCAAGAGTTGAAATACAGAAGCTGTTTACCACTTCACTTATGAAGTAGTGTATGTTCTTTTTCCTCAACATTTATTTACAAAAATTTACTTTTGATGAAGAAAATTTTCATGAATTTAGTGAAAATGGGGAAAGGTTATTTCTAACAGCAGTATAATTCTTTGTATAGAGTCGTCCCCACACCGCCCTTTACCATAATTGATTGTCACGAAACAAAGTGTCCTCTTCACTGGGGAGCTTTTCTCTAATAGTGGAGATTGACTTCCACTGACTGTGAAGATACAGTTGCTAAGCTATCCATGTTGAGATGTGCGTCTCACAGGTGATGTATGCATGGTGCTCTTCGTAACCTCCTAAAAATTCCTGGCCAACAACTATTATTAATATGAACCAAGGAAAAAGACAGCAGAGAAAGGAAGTCTACACTTTTGAAGTATTGCCACAAATGTAAAGAAAATGTCCAAAGCCAGCATCATCTTTGGTATTTTAGAGGCTTTTTTTTTTCTTTCTTTTTCTTTTTTTTTTTTTTTTTTTTTTTTTTTGAGGTAGGGTCTCACTCTAGCCCAGGCTGACCTGGAATTCACTATGTAGTCTCAGGGTGGCCTCAAACTCACTGCGATCCTCCTACCTCTGCCTCCCTGAGTGCTGGGATTAAAGGAGCGTGCCACCACCATTCAGCTAGAGGCCAGGTTTTAACTGTAGACTGAGCCACATAATATTCAGGAAGCCCACTGACTTCTATGGACTCTAGTGTTTCAGTTTTAAAACCTTAGCAAAATTATTGTTTAATCTTTAAATAGGGCACAGGAATAATTATCTAGCACCTTACCAACCACAGTCCTTTACATATATTAGTTTATCGCTCTTCTGTTTTTCCCAGCACTCCCTGCCTTCCTCTGCCTGGCAGAGTTTCATTCAGTTCTTTGAACATGGATATCACTCCTCTGTAATGCCCCACGCAGAGGGAATATCCTTCTGCCCTCCCAGGGGCACATGTGGGGCTGCTTGATCACCATTTTGTTCTTACTGTAAATGCTTGTGTAGAAACAAGATTCCATCTCCCGCAACAGTTCCTTCCTAAGAGTGATATGTTAACAAATAGCATTGTACATAATTAATGTAAAACTGTGATTTACCCTAAATCTTGAAAACACGTCTACTAGACAGTTTTTCTAATTAGACTGAAATAAACCCACATACAAATCAGTTACCAAGCTCAACTGTCTGCTGGACTTATCCCATCATGTTGCCTAGACTGAAGGGTGGTGAGCCCAAGTCGGTGGATATGTCCTGGGTGTCCACACTTAAGCAGTGTTTTAATGGTGAATGTGAAAGTGATTATTTTTTAGGCATATACAATGCAAAGGATAGGTGACTTATCTTTTGAAACCCAATGAATAAAGGCTGGTAGCATGCTCTTAGTACATTTGTTATCACTTGGTAAGCAGGCAAAACTTTCTAAGATAACTATCCTGTTTCTTTAGACACTAAGCTGAGTTCATGCTCTGTGGTACAAATCCCATGCTTGATTGTTATATCCGTGGTGCCAGTGGCTTTATCAGTAGATTCTGTGTCTTCACCAACAACAAAAATACATAAAGATGCCTTAAACATACACAAATGCCACCTCCAATTTAATTCTCTTTTGTCTCACCTGACAGAACAAGTAAACATATGTATACATAATTTCTGCATTTTGAGAATGTCAGAAAAATTCAGGGTGGTTTATAATTGAAGCCTCATCTTGTTTGTGTGTCTCATATATCTTAGCCTATAAATGGCATGCAAGTTAATAGAAGCATAATGCAAAGAGACCATAGCTCTGGCCCTCCCCTCATTACATTGTGGTACTGCATATTTTTGTGTATCTGCATATGAAATCTTTGCTAGTCCTCAGCTGTATTTAATCCCTTTAGGCTTGATATACAAACATGATGCCAAACAGAGGACTTCCCTTAAATTATTCAAATCTCCCCATCAGTGATTTCCTACTCTTCCTGAAATGGAAAGCATTTGATCATAAATTCAATTAAACCAGCCATCGTCTTTGTGATGTTTGTCCAGCTAAATCCTTTAGTGGCTAAACTAACAAATCCACCAGCTGTGTGTGAGAGAGACTGCACATTTATGGCATAGCTACCGCAGAAGACTCAGTGTGGAAAGAAGGAAAGCCCTCACTTCTTAGGCCAGATTTTGACCACTTTGTTGCATCCAGGGTTGAAAAGATGAGACTGTTAGGGATAAAGCTATGTATATTTCTTTAAATTCATTTGCTTTTCTTTCCTATGTAGAAGTGAGCTTTAGTGTTTTGGATCAAAACTGAAACTAATTATGGAGATGTTAGTAACTGACAGACCAAATCAAAAATCTTTCCTCCTTTTGATTTTATAACCTGCCCTTCCTATTTAGGAGAAAGGCAGAAATGGCGACCAACATCCTTAAAAGTTTCTTAAGAAAAACATCATGAAGGGATTATAGTGCTGTTTATGACTTCTATGTATACATGTCAGCTGAAGATATAAGTCTTATTAATTTTAAACATTGATTACGTCTCGTTTTGATCTTACAGCATTTAAGACCCACAGATATAACCACCCCTCACCCCTCCTTTTCATTTTACCTTTACAAATGATCCCAATTAATCTGGACGTGACCGAACCCTTCATGATGATATCCATGTGGCCTGTAGAGGGCAGCATGCTCCGAGAGAGAAAAGGATTACAGGGCATCTACTTATTCCCATAAAATTAGAGAGGGTGTGTGTGTGTGTGTGTGTGTGTGTGTGTGTGTGTGTGTGTGTACGTGTGTATGCGCACACGTTTTTCTTCAGCATACAGTTAAGCGATCTCCAGTATATATGCCAAAGAGGCTGCCTACCTGATACATTAGGTGTCTGTGTGGATAATGAATATTTTTAGGAATGGATTCAGCCACTTTAGAGGCTACTAAATTAAGGATCACATCAGGTCCTATATGTTCCCACATAGGACTAAGCAGCTCATTTCATTTACAAAGATGAACATAAGCAGGATTGTCAGTTTACCTCTCATTTTCATCACCCTAACTGAAGTTTTCAATTGGAATTCAATTGTGCGGTTCAGTGCTGAGATGAAGCTTTCCTTTCTTGTCTTAGAATTCCCTTAGTCTTGGGTTATGACCACCAAAAGAATTCTACTGGTTCATGTTTTTTGTTTTCCTAAAGAAATGAAAAATACTTCTGTCCACTGTGAATTTTAGCCTAACACTTTAGCCATATATCTGGAGGGCGAGTCCCTTGCCTAGACCTGTAATCTATTGCCACATTCTTCATTTTTTTTCACATTCTTCATTTTCCTTAACCTAATTTCTACTGTTTATATAAAGAGCCAAAATGTGTCAGTACATAAACTAAAAATTCATTGAAAAAAATTTAGAAATTTCTAAAACCTGCATTAAATCTTTTAAAGAAATAGAGCAAATGTCCAATAGATCCTTGTGTTTGGACAGATGTTCTGTCTTCTCCCTCCACCATGATATGTGATTGCTGAGCAATTTCCAAAGTGGATTAGATTTTTTCACCTAAAAAAAAAAAATCTACTGCCCAGGTTTTTATTTTCTCACTTATTTCTATCTCATATAGCTCTACACTTAAATCTAAATTCTCTGACTCTGCCCCAGGATTTACTTTCTCTTGGAACATCTGAGAGATTTTCATATTGTAAATTTTTCAATTGTGTTGACTATTGAACACCTTTCTCTTGGGTATCCTGAATGGAGTTTCAAAGTGTGGCTTCTGGCAGCCCTGATTCTGTGGGTGCTGGCTGTTTTATGATCTGACCATCACTTGTTTGTGTCTTGTTTTCCTAGAAATCAAACCAAAACTTTAAAAAAGAATGTGCTACAGAGCTGGAGAGATGGCTTAGTGGTTAAAATGCTTGCTTGTGAAGCCTAAGGGCTGAAGTTCGACTCTCCAGGTCCTACTTAGGCCAGATGCACAGTGACACAAGCTCTCAAGGTTATACATGCAAACAAGGGGGTTCACATGCCTAGAGTTTGATTGCAGTAACTGGAGGCCCATGTCAATTCTCTCTCTCTCTCTCTCTCTCTCTCTCTCTCACACACACACACACACACACACACGCACACGCTGGAGAGATGGCTTAGTGGTTAAGGTGCCTGCCTGCTAAGCCTAAGAACATCAGTTCCAATCTCCAGGTCCCACATTTAACCAGATGCAAAGAGACACAAAGGTGCGCACGCATCTGGATTTCGTTCACAGTGGCTGAGAGGCTGCTGGCGTGCCCATCTCTATCTGTCTTCCTCTCCCTATCTCTCTGTGTCTCTCTCCAAAATAAAAATAAATAATTTTTTTTTAAAAAAAAGGCCAGTCTGTTGGACTTGCCTAAAAAAATGTGCTATGATATGTCAATCTGTATGCATACAAGATTGACACACATTAAAATATGTCCTAACGTGTGTGTGTGTGACAGCTGTTTTCACTGACACAAGTAAGGCCTGTTTATGCACTATTTTGAAATAACGTCAATATACTTTTCAAAATTTTCATGTATGTTCCCAAGTAATATGATTAAATTTTCTTCTTTCATTTAAAACTCTTCCTTATCCTTATGCAAATGCTGAAAATTCATGTCTTTGATTTTCTATGTTCTCACTGGTTTTAAGACATAAGTACACTTCTTTTTAATTTGGTACATGGCATGCCGTCAGAATCTGCCTCGTGTTAAACATATGCCTGACAATATGGCCTTGCCCACTTTTACCCAGAAATTGTATTTAGACCCTAGATAACAATAAATGTACAGCTTTCTACTTTTACTCATGTTTCTTTTATTTCAGTACTAATAATAGAGTAAGTGCTTGAACAGCTTTAGCAGTGATGCTTATTTAAGTTTCTTTAAGCCATGGATATGGAGAATGCACCTTTCTATTATGAATTGTCTTATAGGAAGAGCCAGATCTGGAGTTAGAATCAGGAATCAAGGAATATGTAACTTTAAAGTTATACTCAGTTTTCTTTTTTGTTTTTCTCTCAAGATAGAGTCTCACTGTAGCTCAGGATGACCTGGAATTCACTATGTTATCTCAGGATGGCCTCAAACTAACAGCACTGACCTCTGCCTCCCAAGTGCTGGGATTAAAGGTGTGCACCACCACACCCGACCCTTAAAATTATACTCACTTTTAAAGATCACTTCATTTTATCTATGCTCACCATTGCACCACATTTAGTAGCTCCTATGTCCTCAGATTCACTGCCTCCTCCACATGACAGACTGGTTGGTAGCTGGATTATTGTTTAAGAGATGGACCTTTTGGAAGAACTTCAGCATCATCTTACCACAAAGTATGACTGTGTTAATATATTATGAAATCCTTGCCAGTAGTCATGGCCTTTCACAATGGACTCCCTTCCACAAAGTAATTCCCTGTGATTCTAAGATTGTTCGTTTTTCTGTTAATGGACCTGCAGGCTATCTGTAGTGAAAACGTTACAACTTAACAATGATGTCATCAGATGGGGATTTATATAAGTAAAGAGAGAAAATAAAAAGATGAGGACTTGAAACTAGAAAAGACACATAGTAGCATTTCTTAATGCTTCTTCATAGTATAGGGTTGGAATCCACCCTATTTTCAAGATATGTTACATTTTAATTCAATGGATTTTTTAAAAAGTAAAAGTTTTGAGATTTTTCTGTGCTTTCCATCAATTACCTTTTTTTAGCACCCATTGCCAGATTTGTTACCAAAATCACACCTTAAATTGCACAGTCTCATTCTAATGAAGAAGAAAATGATGTCTTTTGAAGGAAATATATGATAATATATTTTTTCTAAATATTTAGAAAATTTCCCCTTTAATAGGTTCTCATAAAGCATATAGTACAGAGCAGGGTACACTGTTTTTCAGATTATGAACCACAAAACCACAAGCACAATGAAAAAAATACTTTCTCCATAGTAACATTGGCATCATCGCAAACTTATCACAGTTACTTCAGTTTCTAGGAGATATTACGTATACTCTGTAACTCTGCAGGCCCAGGTCTAGGTGTTTATAAGTCCCTGCCATTTGGACAGCAGTTTTGGAAAAAGGAAGGAGCAATGAGGATGCCCAAGTGGCAGATATGCCTATGAACTGTTGTCTTGACCAATGTGGCTTTGAGTGCCTGGTGAACCAGCAAACCAGGAACCAGCCCAGGGAACCAATAAATGAGGTCAGCATTGGATATTAGGAAAAGGACAAACAGCATAGGAGTAAAGGGAGTTGACAAAGAGGGGAGTATACTAACACATTTAATTTAATGAATTAAACACATTTCCAAGTTTTTAAATTTGAGGCAGATTCTGAACATTCTACTTCTCATGGTAATGTTTCTATGTTAATATATGTAAAGTAATATTGAAAACAGTTTAGCTAAGCTAGTCTTACGTGTTTTAAACCAAGTTTTTATTTTATTTTATTTTAATATTTTTATTTATATTTACTTATGCATTTGACAGAGAAATAGGAAGAGAGAAAGAGAGAATGGGTGTGCCAGGGCCTCCAACCACTGTAAATGAACTCCAGATGTGTGTGCTCCCTTGTGTATCTGGCTAATGTGGGTCCTGGGGAATTGAACCTGGGTCCTTTGGCTTTGCAGGCAAACGCCTTAACCACTAAGCCATCCCTCCAGCCCTTAAACCAAGTTTTTAAATGGTGATGTTATTTGTGTGTAAGATCACTTATATTTATCCCCCCTCCTTTAATTGTAATCTTTCTACCGAGTTGTCCCCTACTCAAAGATTTTCATAATATACAGTGATTTGAGAAGAATGCTATAGACCTGAAAAACTCTCCTTACTATGGTAACTAGGGCCAGTTGAATTTTTTCCATGTCTAAATAGAGTTGGGAAATAACACTCATTAGAACCAGCAGCTGCCATGTTTATTCATGACACACATGTCCATGCCACACAGCACACAAATGCTCTGTCTGCATTATCTCACTGAATCCTAAAAATAGTCCTTAAATATGTCTTCTCATGGAAACATTCAAGCTCCTTTTAGAAATTATCTTTTCCTGTTTTGGTTATTGTATAGCCTCCTGAGCAGATATGTAAGATATTCATTTGCCATGATTTATATGATAGGGCTGATACTTGGGTGAGATACATATGGCACTTAACTTGGGTTCAGAATTTAAGACAATGTTAAAAAAATTCTCAATGGTCAAGATACATTACACTTTAATTCAGTGGCTTTAAAAAATGGAAAAATGGGACTGGAGAGATGGCTTAGCAGTTGAGTCACTTGCCTGCAAAGCCTAAGGACCCATGTTCTACTTTCCAGATCCCACATAGGCCAAATGCACAAAGTGAGGCAAGTGCAAGGTTGTACATACCCACTAGGTGGTGCAAGCATCTGGAGTTCAATTTCAGTGAAGCGCTGGCATGTCAATTCTCTCTCATGCTTGTTCACTCTCTCTGAAATAAAAAAGAAAAGAAAAAAAATAGTTTTGTGATTTTTCTGATTTCTGTCAACTATCTTTTGTTAGCACCCATTGCCTAGATTTGCTGCTTCTCTCTAAAACATCACTATGGGTAAGGTTATGGTGAACTAGACCCATTACACTAGTAAATGACATGAAAAGCAACATGGAAATGTGTTAGAGGCCATAGCGATATCATGGCATATCCTAGAAGTTAGATTTACCATCATGTAGATGTTCTGGATGCTTGGGAATGCTCAGCAAGGTCGCTGGTTTCTATACTTGAACTGCTGGAGAAGTGAGGACAATAAACAGTAATAAAATAATCAAAAGAATGTTAGAGAAGGATTGGTATGTGAAGTCAAGCAAATAGGGCAGTGACTAAAAGGAAGACCATTTGCAGGCCATAAGCATATGAAAGCACCCATATCACTGTCACAGGGTAGACAGTCAATAAATATTAGCTGGAGAATAAAAATACAGAGTGAGGGGAATGTAAGAGAAAAAGACATTGGCCAGTGAAGACAGAGACTGGGTAGGGAATGTCTTTATAGGCTGTGGTTTAGGATTTCACTTTACTTTTTCCAGGAAGTCTCAGAAATTAATGTTTTTGACTTAGTAATTTCACTTTTTAGTGTTTCTCTCAAGGAAATAAATCTACCAAGTACAAATGAGTTGCCCAGAGGTAATAACTGTGTTATTTTTTTTTAAGTTGGCACTAACTTCACAAAGACTAAGGGGATTAGGATATGGGTTTAATAAATCACGACTCAGGAACCCAATAGAATATTATACAACAATGTCAGTATAGTATTGTGAAGACTTTAAAAACATAGGAAATTTCTTATAAATTTTTAGAATAGGAGCAGAATAAGAAATTACATGTACATGAACATATTAACTATTAAAATGCCTTTGAACTATGACTAAAGTATAATATATAAAATGAAAATAGTTAAGAGAATTTTGAGTGATTGAATTTCTAAGTTTTAAAAATTAATGTGATTTTGTCTTTTTGTTTGTTGGTTTGTTTTTTAGTTTTTGGTGCCCAGACTAACTTTGAACTCATACACTCATTCTAGCTCAGGCTGGCCTTGAACTCATGGAAAATCTTCCTATGTCCACCTCCTGAGTGTTGAGACAATAGATGTGGGCCACCAATCCCCGTTTCATCATTATTTTAATTAGGAAAATATCTTGTCAAATTGCTGTAGCATTTCCATTTAGGTTGATAACAAGGTTTTGGAAATAGATAATGACTTTAATACTTTAATGGAAATAAGTAATTATTTTGACACATAGAGGAAGTCAAAATGGAAAATTTAGGATATATATGTATGTATGCATAAATGTGTATTTGTAATATTTATTTATTCACAACAGCAACCAAGTATCTTCGATGGTTATCAATGTGGACAGCAGCTCTTAAGAACCTGTTCTTCTCATCTCCTCACACTCCATTGTCTGTCTTGTAGCATGCTGGAGTTGGTCTTCGTTACCAGTAACATACAGCAGAAGCGCCTGCACGTTAGTTCCAAGGTTCAGTTATAAAGAAGCATCTCTCCCTTGGGATCTGGCTCACCTCTCCCTGATCACTGGCTCTGGGGAAGCCAGCTGCCATGTCATGGAACCAGTTCTGTAAAGAGGCCCATCTAGTGAGGAAATGAAGATCTCTTGTCAACAGCCATTTAAATGGTCTAATCAAACTTCACATGGCTATAGTCCAGGCTGTCAACTTGACTGCAACCTTTTGAGTGATCCTGAGCCCTAACTACACAGTATAGCTGCTCCCAGATGCCAGAACCTCAGAAACTATGTGAGATAATAGCTATTTGTTTTTTCATAAAATAAAAAATAAGAAAGAGCTGAGGACATAGCTCAGTGAGTAATGTGCTTTTCATTCAAGTATGAGAACCTGAGTTTGGTTTTCAGAACCCACAGTGAAAACACAAGCAAGCAAGCAAACAAGCACTTGTCATCTCAGTGCTGGGGGCAGAGACAAACAGATCCCAGACTCTCTGGTCAGCCAGTCTATTCAAGACCATTGAGAGAGCCTGCTCAAAGATAATGGACAGTACCTGAGGAATGACCGTGAGGTTTCCTCTGGCTTCCACATGCACAAGCACATACACATGTGCAATTCTCCATACACTTTCACACAAAAATTCCCATCCCCCTCCTACTATAGCATGGGTATGCAATAATATTAACTGTGTTTTTCCTATTCTTAAGTTCTGACTTTCCTCCCTATGTACATGAACATAGTATAATATAATATGTCAATATAATATAATCAATGTCATGTGATATAATTAACATAAAAGTTCTTGGTGTAGCAAACCTTAGGAACATAAGATCTTTAAAAAGTAAACATTATAATAAAATTGCATTTACTTTTTAACTGTGTTCATCTGTATGTATGTGTGAATGTGTATAATGGGTGTGAGTCTTTTGTGAGGGCACGTGTATGCCATGGTGCCCATGTGGAGGTTTGTCCTAATCTTCCAGCCTGCTTGAGAAGGGTCTTCTCCATTGTAATTTTGGTTTCACCATTTAACTTTGTGTGTGCCAGTCACTGAGCCATCTCCCCAACTCCATAGTTACTTCTTCCCCATGGCACCTGCATGGTGACTTAATGTAAGATGTCCTTAATTATGTTTCTGCACAGAGAGATCTGGTAAAACTAGTGACATTGTTATTTATTTTTCTTTCCTAAAGCATCAGATCCTAGTAGAGGAGAGTCTTAAACCAATTCTTTCTTCAGACATAGCACAGTTTTTACTTCAAACAGAAATCATCTATTTTCAAATTCTAGAGGCAATGACAGAAGATAAAGAAGGCTGACATTTGAGTACCCAGCAAATAAATTGTTCATTTATTTGAGCTAAACTTTAATAACCTATGATCTCTGACCTAACAGAATGTCCTTTTATTTTTACTTAAGTGGGAACAATATTTTTGATAATTCTGTCCAATCCTAACCATTTAATAGCTTTAATATACAAAATGACAAGTTTTAAAGGGCAGAGAAAGTTATCTTCTATATCAGCATAAAGTAGTAAACTGTAAATCTTTTGCCTTAAAACTATTTTTTTAAAATTGTTTTTACATTCTTCTTCTTATCTTGGGTCATGTCTGATCTGTGAGGAGACAAACATGTGAAGAAAGAGGTCTGTTGAATGTTAACCACAATGGTATTTTCCTTCCTTTTATTAAGGCCCAAGATTCACCAAAGTTGATATAAATTCACCATTCCTCCTTTAAAAAGCGGAACAGCAAGGCATTCTTCCTACTGGAGCCAGACTGTAAAAGGTGATTTTCTTTTCCTCCATTTAGTTTAAGCCTGTAAAAGGCATTAAGTGAAAAATCTGATATATTTGTTAGGGCATTTATTGCATTAGTGAGTTATATTTTCAGTTCTTAGTGAAAGGTTTACTGAGAACATAAACTTTGAAAAGGTTTTGTTCAGGATTAGAGATATATATTTTTCTTCACTTTTGGTGAAATATCCCACACTATGATGCCTTTTGGGAGCTATTTTCAGCATTGTTTTCAGTGGAAAGACACACTATTCCATTCTGGTGAGACAGGGATCAGCTTTGGAAACTGATGATAGTGAGATTTGTAACTTCCGTGGGACTTCAGAAGAATGACGGTTAGGAGCTACTGTTTCTATGATGTTTGATAATACAGAAGCATCGACAGGTTAAAGTGTTTTTCAGAGTCTATTATGGTAAAAATGGCTTTCACTCTGCCCTTGTAATTTGGACTAAGTATTTATAGCTGATATATCTGATACAAAAGCTATTCGTAAAGTTTAATATAGATAGATTTTTTTTTTTTTTTAGGAATGAAGATTTGGATTTGATCTCTTGATCCAAACTTCTTTTTAAAAAAATATTTTTTATTTGAGAGAGAGAATGAGGCAGAGAGAAAGAGAGAATGGTCACACCAGAGCTTCCAGCCAGTGCAAACAAACTCCAGACACATGCACCCTCTTGTGCATCTGGCTTATGTGGGACCTGGGGAATCGAACTGGGTTCCTTAGGCTTCACAGGCAAATGCCTTAATTGTAAGCCATTTCTCCAGCCATTTTTTAAAAAAGAAATTTATTTATTTATTTATTTATTTATTTATTTATTTATGAGAGAAAGTGAGAAGAGGAAGAGGAAGAGGCAGAGAGAAAGCTGTTCCAATCTTTTATCATCAGAAATGAGGCTTTTCTGTTTCAGATGAAATAGTGCTTTAATCAATTCAATCACTTTGAATTCATGAAAATTAGATAGTCTTTTTTTCTCTGGTATAAATATCAGGAACATCACACAGATTTAACATTCACTGACAATTTACTTTGCTTCACTCTTGATTTCCTTTAAAACCGGCGAAATAGGTGAAATAATAAGATGTCTATAATCAATTTAAGCAAGTTATGGTAGGGAAAGGTCAGTCTTCACACAGCTCTGTGAAGTAGGAGAGCGCTATTAATCCCATCCTGCCATCCTTATCTGTATCCAGAAGTTGGAAAGGTTGTGAGTTGTCTGATGTACTTGAGGTTGCAGTGGAATTCCACATGGGGCAGGGTCATGCAGTTATGAAGGCTTGGTGCTTACGAATGGATGTAAACTATAAATAAGATGGCTAGGAAATTGGAAATAAATTCTGTTACATGCATATTTTTGGTTTGGAGGCATACTGTACACTAGCTTCCAAGGTTAGAACCCTCATTGAAATATTCTGCAAGTTTGACAGTTAATCAGTTTTCAACTTTCCGGATTGTTAAGGAGCTCTCGGCACAGACCCATGTCTTCACTTTTGTCTTTACTTTCTTAGAGAGTTTGCTCCTCCAGTGTCAGGGATTCCATCATGTCATGCTTGACTAATTACTGACCCCTCTTTGGAACATGAATAAGTTTAAGCTTAATTTTCTAAAAATAAAACCCTTTTTGAAGTATCCAAAGAGATTTATGAGTGCAGTACTCCCTCTGTAACAAAAGCTTTGATAAGTAGGTGGCTAAATGAGCATTTTTCTTTTGATGTCTGGACAAAACAGAGTGCTGCATCTGATAGTTCTGTTTGTTATTGCTAAGGAAAGCAGAAGGACTGGTCTTGACCGGTGTGTGGACTGCTTCACAAACCAGCTGAAGCATTTTAAGAGGTAAGGTGCCACTACCCATGTTGGCATCTTTGCCACAGAGTCCACATAGACACTAATCTAAAGGATCCAGCCCTGTGGTATTGCTGAGTGAAAAGTATGCAATACATAGAGAATGAGTATGGACTCCTTCACATCACTTCAGGTGCTCTGCTTCCAGCATCTGTTGTGCTTCAGACATAGGCTCACAGTGTATGTAATTCTATCCCATCACTTTATAGCATGCAAGGAATATTCTAGAACATTTTATTCCTTGTATTGTCTTTCAAGACTTTTCATGGAAGTTATTGTCTTTGTTAAATGTTCTAATAAGAAAATTAAATCTATATACCTCTACTCATTATGTCTAGCTTGGATTTATGAGATGAAGCATTCATAAATTTCAGTGAATAAGTTTATAGAGATAGTTACAAGTCAACCCTGGGATACAAAATGTAACTTACCTTGGTTGTTCTTAGCAGATCTGTCATCAGTATTATTCTTTTAACCACAATGTAAAAAAAAATAGCAAAAACATAAGTTCTTATCTTAAAAGGTAACTTTGAAAAGACATCTTTAGGGAGGAATGAAAGAAGGATGGGAAGGAAAAGAAAATGAGATCCTTCTAGGGGTGTATATTTTGAAGAATTTTTTTTTTTAAGAACAAGGATTTGGGGACTGGAGAGATGGCTCAGTGGTTAAGGTGCTTGCTTGTGAAGTCTAAGGACTCAGGTTTAATTCTCCAGTACCCACGTATGCCAGATGCACAAGATGACGCATGCATATGGAGTTCTTTTGCAGTGGCTGGAGGCCCTGGAGTGCCCATTCTCTCTCTCTCTCTGTCTCTCTGGGCTCTCTCTCTCTCTCTCTCTCACACACACACACAAATAAATAAATAAAATATTTTTTAAAAATAACCAGGACTTGGGCTGGAGAGATGGCTTAGCGGGTTAAGGTGCACGCCTGCGAAGCCTAAGGACCCCGGTTCGATTCTCCAGGTCCCATGTAAGCCAGATGCACATGGTGGCACATGCGTCTGGAATTCGTTTGAAATGGCTAGAGGCCCTGGCGTGCCCATTCTCATTCTCTCTCTCCCTCTCTGTCTCTAATAAATAAATAATAAGATTTTAAAAAAATAAATAAATAACCAGGACTTGAAAATTAGGTGATTTTGTTTAAAAACTCATTTTTTACATTCTTGCTTCTCAGGTTAAGATGAAACCTCCCTAGGTAAAACCTCCATTGATATACCCACTCCTGAAGTAAGCAGTCAATCATTGAGCAAATGTTGTGACTCTTATTTTACTAGGGATCATGCCTTTCAGGAAGGAGACCTTTGCATCTTGCCATAGCCAGCTACCCTCTTCATCTTTTCACAGCTGCTTTCCATTCTCTTCTTTAGTCTGACAGAGGATTCTGGTTTGCTTTGCTGTGTTTTCAAGAAGCCTGAGATATTCAGGTGAGCTCTGGCGCAGATAGTTGCAAGTTGGAGAGAAATGAAAGGCAGTTTGATCTATTCATTGATGATGGGGTGGGGGCAGGGAGGAGGGATTCAGTACAGTGCTACTAACCCTCCCTGTCTGTAGTTCACAGCCAAATTCTTCCTAGAACGAAGAACATATAGTATTAGGGCTATATCAATGCTGAAAGATTATAGATCTATATGCTTTGTTTCTGAGGTACAAAACCATTCTGTGCAAAAATAAAAAAGCAAATATATTGTTTGATAGTCATAGTCAAAGGCTTTTTAAACTAATGTTATCTTCTTTGATGCTTTCTTAAGAGTCAGGTGAAGTATGTGTGTGTGTCTGTGTACTAGAGGAATGTAGAAATTAATTATGATTTTAACAATAGCATATCATTATTTTCAACTGATTTAGAGGCATTTGTTTGAAAGATACTCATAAGATTCTGTCTTCATATGATACAACCTAAATCCAATAAGGGTTGTTTATCATCTTGATTTATAATTTTATAATTTGTTATATTTTCCCAAATAATTTCTATTAACTATCTTTTTCATGTTAAAACATGAATGTATGGTTGTAGATATTGCCTAGTGGTTAAGGCGTTTGCCTGCAAAGCCAAAGGACCCACGTTTGATTCCCTAGGACCCACATAAGCCAAATGTACAAAGTGGCACATGTATCTGGAGTCCATTTGCAGTGGCTGGAGGCCCTGACACTCCCATTCTCTGTATCTCTCTCTCCCTCCCTCTCTCTCTCTCTCTCTCTCTCTCTTTCTCTATCTCTCTCAAATAAATAAATAAAAATTTAAAAACAATAAATGTGGAAAGAGTCTATTTTTCCACATACATACCAACATACATCACCAACATGATGGCAATATTTCCTCAGTCAGTTACAGATTCCAATTCTGTGGCCTAGAACAGCTCTGAGATCCATAGCAGGGCCTCCTCATTGGCTATGGAACATCTACATTTGCCAGAGTATCCCTTGAGGCAGCTTTGAGAATCCTTCTATAACATGAGAAGTCCCCATTTCAGCCATTTAAAGGACAGCTTTCCATCTTTAATGTTTGAAGATTCCTTGTCAGAAATCTGTAAGAATCTCTCTCTGTCTGTCTCTGTCTCTCTCTCTCACTCTCTCTAAATCCTTCCTTTTCTCTTATTTTCTTTATAATGCCCTGACCCTGTCCTCTCACATGGCTCACTGCCATACTTTCAATCAATATGTAAAGCTGTCTAAAAAGAGTTTTCCAACTCTGCTTCTCAACTTCCAGCCACTGATCAATTTCCTATTTATATCATTTTGGCTCTTCCAGAATGGGATATATGTGGAATTGTGAGTGAGTGAAAGAGAGAAAGAGTTGTTTAGCTTCTTTGCTTAGAATTGCTTTGAAATTTATCTAAAATTTGTGTGGCGAAGTGACAACCTGTACACACTGGCAGAGTGCTAGTTTAGCATGTGTGCAGTAAGAAAGTTGTGTTGTGAAGGGAGAGTGGCCTGAATCAGCTTCAGATGGCTAGCTTTTGAGCTTTAAAATAGGAATTAGTTGGGAGACAGAAAGAAAGAGAGAAAGCAAAACAACAATAATGTAGTGACTAGTCCAGGCAAAATGATCTCTAGGTTACAAATATAGATGATTTTATAGTGATGGTATATGGAAGGATGGTTATGGGGAAAAATATCTTTGCTACCACCTGTGATGCTACACAGAAAAGAACACCCCTTCAAATGCACAGTTGAACCAGGAAGGAAATAAGTGAAATCTTTAGTAGAGCAAAGAATGAAAGAAGAAAGGAGACCAGAGTGATAAAGTTGCAACTTCCTCCAAGTTGCTATCTAAGATAGAAAGCAATGCTGTAGGCCTAAGGAAGGTAGACAGAGGACATGCAATGGAGATGTTCAGAGTACAGTAATGAGCTTCAGTAATATAATTCAGCCTTCAGTAATGGGCTAGTTTGAAAAAAATATCTGCTTCCAGCAAAGAGAGACTGCAGTAAAATTATTTGTGCAAACCTTTCCTTTAGAAGGGGAGAAAACAGTCTCCCCTGAGGATTCCTATAGGTTTGGTCTAAATTTATACAACTTAAAGGGTTTCAGAAGCCAGCAGCAAACCTTGGGAGTGCTTAGGTCTTGAGAGAGTCCTGGGGCTCTTAGAAGAAGTAAGATAAAGTCCCTATGGAGAAAAACATTCTCCATCCCAGGCTTCCCACAGATCAGGATTCCCTCAGATCAACATAAGACAAGGATGAACTCACAAACCAAAATTACAAAACGTCCCTGGGAGGGAGAATAAGTAGCAAAAGCAACAAAGTTGAGCTCTCTTTTGACTTAGAACTTCATTTATTGTCAATCATCAGATACATTACTATATTTGAAGTGCAGTGGAATAAAAGATCAGATTAAAAAGTACAAGAGTGGGCTGGAGAGATTGCTTAGTGGTTAAGGTACAAACCTGTGAAGCCTAAGGACCCTGGTTTGATTCACCAGGTCCCACATAAGCCAAATGCACAAGGTGGCACATGTGTCAGGAGTTCATTTGAAGTGGTTAGAGGCCCTGGCATGCCCATTCTCCTTCTCTCTCCCACTCTCTGTCTCTAATAAATAAATAAAAATAAAATCTTTTTAAAAAATACAAGAGGTTATGAAAACTGAACAGGGAAAACCTTATATGAGATGCACCTGAACGGAGAATTAGTTGAAATGGAAAATGGTTCTGAAGTAACTACCTAGAATGGAAAATAGAGGAAGCAACAGATTAATGAGTGAAGGTATTAAAAACTTAATGAGAGGGTACCACATTGGTTACAAAATGAGAAAAGCAAAAAATGAGGAAAGAATATTGGAAGTAAAAACTAGGGTATTCTTCTGGAATTGGTGAAGGGCATGAAACATGGTATTCAGAAAAGACATAAGCACTAGGCAGGTTAAATGCAAAGCATAAGTGGCATGGCAATCACAGAACTTGGAAGAGGGACAAGTGAGCAGAAACAGACACCTGTGGAATAAATACCACCTTTCAAAGAGTGAAGGCAAAATGCTTTCACCTGGATATGCAATGGTATTCTCAGCCACATTATTATTCCATATAAAAACTGAACCAAGAGAATTTATCACTAAATGATTCTCATAGAAAGACTATCTACAGTTTGTATTTTAAAATATATATGTAGCAAAACTATTTAACACACAAGAAAGAGGAAGGTTTGATAAATTAGTAAGAAGATAAAGTAATAACATAATGACAACAATAATAAATGTCTACATCTTTAAATATAGGATATAAAAATAAAATGCTAGACAATAATATGAGATGAAACTAATATCATTAGAATTAATGCATTCTAATGTTCTTGAATTATTTGGCAGGCAAGTAAAGATAAAATTGAACTCTGAATTTTAAATTAATCCAATTTAAATGTTTAAAAGCTAAAGAGTCACCTATTTGGAGAACTGACCATGAAGGTATTAAGGTGTGGAAGTTTCTTCCGCTACCCTTGATGGTAAAAGTCAACCTGTCCTAAGAAAGGTCATTGCTAGTTGTAGTTTGGGTAGTTCTGTGGTGTTCCTGGTCACACCATGAAGTGTCTGAAGGGCAGCAGAGGTGATCACCAGCCACATAGCATGATTCCTATGCAGTGAACTATGGAAATTCGTTACTCTCCCATCAAGAAGCTCTATGAGAGGGGTTAACTAGAACACAGGAGAATTGAATTAAAATCAGAAAAGCATTTTACAAGAGTTTTGACCTAGATGGGTAAACCTGGGGGAGCTTCCTTTCTATTGCTTCATTACAGATTAAAGAATTATTGCTCATTAGAAAGTTCACTTCCCATCCCTCCAGCTCCATACTCAGAGCACTTAGCATTTCAACTGTGGTGTATTGAATAGTCTTTACATCATTCCTGCATTGTGTATCCAGACTCCGTGGTAATCCTCTTGAGTGTTCTTTAACTAACATGACAGGATGAATCAGTAACCAATTGTGAAGTCAGTCATATGCAGGACAAGCCATAAGTGAATTTCTAGAAAACTTTAAAAGCATGGTATGTTATCACAATGGTGGGAATGTGTGAAACAATTCACACACTGCTTCTGAGAAGTAAGGTATGCAACCCAGGACTGGCCATCTGCACAACTGTTTGATGAGGGGCTGTGTCTTATAAAGATGAAGTTTCTTGAGGAACCTTGTTGTGTATTGCTGTCACTGAATTACAAGCCTTGGGAGAGTGATAAGGCATGCTGCTCTGGCATTGATTGAAGGTGGAATAAAGTTCAGAAGATTAAAGTGGAGTAGAGTTAGCTTTTATACTTGCAGAAGTATTGTCCTGAAGTGCATCTACATTTATAGATACCAGAAGTCATAGGAAAATTGATTGCAACCAATCAAACTATATTGGTCTATTGGCTTGGAAATAGAATTTACCATGAATGATAAGTCTAATTGAAGAAAGTCTCTATAGCCATGTTGATAAGCAGTTTTACAAGGCCTAAAGCTCGAGAAAATTGAAACCTCTGTGTTTAGGCTATTATGATTGGCCTTTGGGGACACTTAGCAAAAGATGTTCACCATCCAGCAATTAATTGATTTCTGTTTGTATAAACTGACCTCTCCTAAACTTATGCAGGATTATTTACTTTTTTTTTTTTTTTTTTTTTTTTTGGTTTTTCAAGGTAGGGTTTCACTCTGGTCCAGGCTGACCTGGCTTTAACTATGTAGTCTCAGGGTGGCCTTGAACTCATGGCAATCCTCCTACCTCTGCCTCCCAAGTGCTGGGATTAAAGGAGGATTAGTTATATTTTCTAAGCTGTGCATATGCCAGAATCTCATCAATGTTTAAGAAATGTAGGGAAATTCATGTCAGATACTGAGCACAAAACTTGTATTTTTGTTTGCTTGTTTGATTGTTTTTTTATCATACAGCTTGTAATCCCAGGAACTATGAACAGTGGTAGACCTTCTAGGACTGATTCCTCTAGTCATTTCAAGCACTGATGATGGAACCTATGTAGCTGCTTTCTTTCTACTTAAAACAGTACATACTGGTTTTGTTCAATCACTGAATGTTTTGGCTTTTGCCTAAATCTTATGATAGTTTTGTAGTTTTTCTATAAATT
This sequence comes from Orientallactaga sibirica, assembly GCA_036365145.1. Classification (NCBI taxonomy): domain Eukaryota; kingdom Metazoa; phylum Chordata; class Mammalia; order Rodentia; family Dipodidae; genus Orientallactaga; species Orientallactaga sibirica. The sequence continues at coordinate 4,972,106 of JAEOAD010000418.1, forward strand.
GTATTCTGTGCTATTTTGTGAACTGCGATTTCTAAGATCAAAAATCTCTGGTTGAGAAGCTCATGTAAAGTCCATATCCTCATATTTAATGTCCTTGGACAAAAAGCTTAGGTTCATTAATATTTGTATTTTGAAGGTACAACTTGAATCAGAAAAGCTGAAGATAGAGCTGGAGTAAGCTATTAGGTATTCTAAAAAAAGGTATTTGCCTTTTGCAAATACTTTGTAATCTTTAAATATTTTGTCAAGGTAGGCATATTTTATGGTTGTAGCTAAAATAATTCTTTTTTTTTTCTTTTTCTTTTTGTTTTGGTTTTTTGAGGTAGGGTCTCACTCTGGCCTAGGCTGACCTGGAATTCACTATGTAGTCTCAGGGTATCCTTGAACTCATGGTGATCCTCCTACCTCTGCCTCCCAAGTGCTGGGATTAAAGGCATGCACCACCACGCCCGGCTTAATAATTCTTAATCGTAAAAGATTCTTAAATCCTGAATGTTTTTCTATATCTATTGAAAGTTGTTTGTTAAAAGTGTTATTTCATTTGTTCTCTTCCAAATCTCTTTTTGCACAAAGAGAAATAGGTTTCTACTGATTAATTAAAAAGACATTTAATATGTTATATGCCTGTTGAGCTACACGACTTAATATTTGCATATTTAATACTTTTTATCATATATCAATAAAATGGAAATATCTGTGGGTTTTACTAAACTATTTGGAGGAGGTTTACATGAGATTATACTCCTATGGAACTATAGAAATACATATTTTTTCAGTTTTCACCAGGTTATACAATCTTACTACATGAGCTTAAAAATCTAAGGAGATAATGAAATTTTAAAACTATTTATTGTAGTCCCTGGCCCCAGTTCGCTGTGCTAGAGGGTGTGCAGGTGGGCACCACATGGTGTGAGTAGGCCAGATCCCTGTTCCCTGACTCCTCCCAGTTTCCTGGTCCCAGTAGATCCCATTGTGCCTTGCTTGGAGAGGCCTGGTCCCTGTGTGGGGTGTAGAATCAGGCCTTTTGCCCTGGTATCCTGACTGTCCATTGTGTACCAACATCTTTGTTCACCTGAGTCCGAGGGTGCGTGGGCTAAAGGACAAAAACTTGCTTCCTCCTCAATAAAATAAAGAATCTCCCAAAAATAGGTAGACCACAACAGAAAAAAAGCCAACAAAAGTCAGGAAACTGAGAAATCTCCACCCAGGATGTCTAGTCCTACAATGGAAGCCTCCAAAGAAATCAACAGAAATTCAATCCCAAAACAAAAATGCAACAACAAATGAGACCTGATCAAAAGAATCGCTGAACTGGAAGCAAACCCTCAAAGAACCAACAATCATATTGATGAAATTGAACAGAATTATCTCTTAGAATATGTAGAACATGTAGCTTTTTTTTTTTTTTTGGTTTATTGAGGTAGGATCTCACTCTAGCCTCACTCTAGCTCAAGCTGATCTGGAATTCACTTTGTAGTCTGGAGGTGGCCGTGAACTCTTGGTGATCCTCCTACCTCTGCCTCTTGAGTGCTGGGATTAAAGACGTGTGCCATCATGCCCAGCTGAGCATGTAGCTTTTGACAGTAGGCTTAACGGGATTGAAGAAAACATCAGAACCCTCAAAAGAAATATGAATGAATTGAAGGTTCGTGAAGACTTAGAGGATCTCAAAAATTGATTAAGCTTAATGAAGACTTGGTTAAATGTAAGAATAAATTCTAGGAAGCATCAAAAAAATCAGAACTTGAACTGAAATTATACCTCAAAAGAGATGGACATGATGCAAAATAACACAACAGAAAACAAAAATCAAATAGAGCTTATAAAAACCTCTCTAGAACCCCTCACTAACAGAATTACTCATGTAGAAGACAGAACCGCTGACCTGGAACACAAGACAGAAAAAATTGATTGGAAGGCCAAAACAAAAACTTTGCTAAGTTCAAATAATCAAGTGAACAGAATATGAGGGAACTGAAACAACCAAGCATCCAGACCATGTGTATACCAGAAGGAGAGGAAATCCAGACCAGAAGAATAAAGAACACATTCAACAAAATTATTGAAGAAAATTTTCTCTCAAATCTCTGAAAAGAGAGGTCCACCTAGATACAAGAAGCCCACAGAACACCAAACAGACAGGACCAAAGAAGAAAATTTCCAAGGCATATCATTATTAAAACTCTTAACAATGAAAACAAAGAGAGTGATAAAAGCAGCAAGAGAAAAACAGCTCACAACATATAAAGGCAATCCCATCAGAATTATGTAAGATTTCTCAATGGAAACCCTGAAAGCCAGAAGGGCCTGGAATGGAACACTTCAAAGTCTGAAAAACTATGGCTTTGAACCCACTATTCTACCCAGCAAAAATATCCCTCTTAATGGTGAAAGGAAAACTTTCCATGAAAAATGTCAACTATATGATTATATGAACACAAAGCCAGACCTACAGAGAATACTTCAGGGAATACTCCACCCAGAACAATCAACCAACCAATCTCAAGAGCCAAAAAGAAGATCACAATAACCAAAAATAGACCAGGCTTAACATAGTACAAAACACAAGAAGCACCAACCCCCATAACACACCTCATCATTGGAAAAATTAATTCAAATCTCATAGTAATAACCTTAAATAATAATGTTCTTAACTCGCCCATCAAAAGACACAAGTTACCAGGGTATATAAAAAAATGGACCCTTCTACCTGTTGTCTTCAAGAAACCCACTTCATTCACCACTAAAGATAGACACCTCCTCAGGGTAAAAGGATAGAAAATGATATTCCAAGCAAATGGAAATAAAAAAAGCAAGTGGGTGTTGCTCTATTAATATCTGATAAAATAGACTTCAAACCAAAAGTCATCAAAAAGGACAAAGGCCACTTCTTACTCATAAAGGGAATTATCCAATATGAGCTTATCACAATCATAAATACATATGTGCCAAACAAAGGTACACCATAGTTTATAAAACAAAATCTATTTAACAACAAAACAGAAATAAACATCAACACCATCATAGTGAGAGACTTCAATACTCCACTATCATCAATAGACAGATCATCAAAGCAGAAAATCAACAAGGAAATAATAGAGCTCAACACCACCATAGATCAACTAAACCTAATGGACATCTACAGAACTTTCACCTGAACACTACAGAATACACATTCTTCTCAGCAGCTGATGGAACCTTTTCCAAAATTGACTGTATATTAGGCCATAAAGGGTGACTCCACAATGTCAGGAAAGTTGAAGTAAATTCCTTCATCATGGCAGATCACAATGCTTTAAAACTAGAAATTAATAACAAGAGACACATCAAGAACTCCACCAGGTCCTGAACACTAAATAACACACTTTTAGACAATGAATGGGTCATGGAAGGAATCAAAAAGGAAATTGTAAAATTCATAGAATTGAATGATAATGAAACATACAAAACTTACGGAATACAATGAAAGCAGTCCTAACTGGAAAATTCATAGCACTAAATGCTTTCATTACAAAGAAAGAGAGATCCCAAATTAATGACCTAAGTGCCCACCTAAAGATACTGGAAAAACGAGAAAAATATAACCCAAAGAGCCCAGATGGAAAGAAGTAATCAAGATTAGAGCAGAAATTAATGAATTGGAAACTGAGAAAACAATTTAAAAATCAGTAAAATGAAGAGCTGTTTCTTTGAAAAAATAAAATTGACAAACCCCTGGCCAATTTGATCAAGAAAAACAAAAGAGAAGTCTCAAATTAATAAAATCAGAAATGAAAAAGGAGAGATCACAATAGACATCAATGAAATTGGAACAATCATCAGTGCATAGTTCCGAAACCTGTACTCCACAAAACTGAATAATCTGAAAGAAATGAATGAATTCCTAGACACATACTACCTACCAAATCTAAACTCAAAGCAGATTAATCTTCTAAACAAACTTATCAAATCCATAGAGATGGAAAAAATAATCAAAAACCTCTCCAAAAAGAAAAGGCCAGGACTGGATGGCTTCTCAGCCAAATTCTATCAAACCTTCACCAAAGAACTGAAACCATTTTTTCTCAAATTGTTTTGCATAATTGGAGACCAAGGAATCCTCTCCAACTCCTTTTATGAAGCTAGTGTCACCCTAATACAAAAACCAGAGATGCATCGAGAAAAGAAAACTATAGGCCTATATTCCTGATGAACTTAGATTCAAAGATCCTAAAGAAAATCCTTGCAGAGCTGGGTGTGGTGGCCCACGCCTTTAATCCCAGCACTTGGGAGGCAGAGGTAGGAGGATCACCATGAGTTCAAGGCCACCCTGAGACTACATGATGAATTCCAGGTCAGCCTGGGCTAGAGTGAGACCCTACCTTGAAAAATGAAAAAGAAAAAAAAAGAAAAAAGAAGAGAGAGAGAGAGAGAGAGAGAGAAAGAAAGAAAGAAAGAAAGAAAGAAAGAAAGAAAGAAAGAAAGAAAGAAAGAAAGAAAGGAAAGAAAAGAAAAGAAAAGAAAAGAAAAGAAAAGGAAAGAAAAGAAAAGAAAAGAAAAGAAAAGAAAAGAGAAAAAAGAAAATCTTTGCAAACCAAAGTCAACAACACATCAAAAGCATTATCCACCTTGATTAAGCAGGCTTCATCCCAGGGATGAAGGGATGGTTCAACATACAGAAATCATTCAACATAATACACCACATAAATGAACTTAACCATAAGAACCACATGATCATGTCAGAGAAGGCCTTTGACAAAATAAAACACCACTTCATAACCAAAGCACTGGAAAGAATAGGCATGGAGAGTTAATATCTCAACACAATAAAAGCTATATGTAAAGACCCAAAGCCCAAATAATACGTAACGGGGAAAGACTCAAGGAGTTCCCACTGGGGACATTATGCACAGAAATATTGCCTCTCCCCCATAACTGACTACTACTCCCACAATGCATAACCCACAATCCCCTTTGGGTTGACATGCATCCCCAATAAGTAGGGTCTCTTTGGGAAAAGGGCAGGGATGAGGGAAAGCATGGTACCAACATGTGTTGTTTATGTGCTAAGTATTTCCATATCTAATAAAAACAAATTTTAAAATTTTTATTGTAAGTAAAAACATGGAAAACATTGAATTTTAAAACTCATTTTGAAAGGAGGTGGGAAAATAAGATCACAATACAAATTAACCCAATAGTAGCATACCATATATGTTAGTATTCACAAAATGTAAATAAGTTAAATAGTTCCTTAAAATACAGGATTATTTACTCAGATAAAAATTAATCCTAGCTAAGTAACATATATGAAAAATACACTTGAAAATTAAGGCTATAAAACATTTAAAAATGGGCAGATGACAAATATTGAACCAAAGAAACCTGAGATCATTAAACTGATGTGAGAAATTAATGAACTTTAACCTAGAATGTCTTATGAAATATAGAAAGATCATATTAGAATCAAAGACTTACTCTATGTTACCTGGGAGTTAAAACTGATAGACTATTATGCATTTAATTAGCTAACCTTAAAATGTATGAAACAAAACTTGATGGACTTACAAGAAAAGTTTTGGGGATAAGTTTAGGTAGAGAAAGATAGAAAAGCAAAGAAGAACATAACTACACAGACCGAGTTCAAAGCCTTTTCTTTAATCATCCTATGTGAAGGTCTCATGAAGGGGTTAAGAACATGGCTACTGCAGTGGCTGTTTTGGTTTTTTTGTTTTGTTTTGCTTAGTTTTGCTTTTTAGAAATTGCTCAATGGATTGGTTTTAAATGACATCATGATGAGCAATTGATAATGATAATAATCTTATCAGTCTCATGAGGTAAAGTTATGGCTTCAGATAAAACTTCTAACTGTACATCATACACAGATTACTCAGAGTATCATGTCTCACATTATTTAAATGGATTCAAAAAAGTGGTTTTAGTAATGACCAGACTCTCATGTTGAAAATGCATGTAGAGGGTACTGAAGAGATGACTCCACAGTTAAGGTACTTGCTTGCAAATGCTAACAACCCAGGAATCTCACATAAAGCCAGATGCATAGTGGTGCATGCAGCTGGAGTTCATTTGCAGTGGCTAAAGGCCCTGGCACTCACATTCTCATTCATGTTTTCTCTCTCTCTCTCCATATATATATATATATATATATATATATATATATATATATATATATATATATGTCTCTTTCCTATCCCTTTCTGCTTGCAAATAAATAAAAATATTTTTTAAAAAAGAAAATGTATGTGGAATATTAGAATAAAATTGGTTCTTGGCATGTAAATGAAAAATAATAGAATTTTACAATGTAATTTATTTAGTAAACTATCTGTGTATAAGTTCAATGACACAACTAGTTTGACCATTTTTAAAAAAAAATTTTACTTATTTGAGAGAGAGAGAGAGAAAGAAAAAGAAAGAAACAAAGAAACAAAGAGAGAGAGAGAATGGGTCTCTAGGGCCTCCAGCCACTGCAAATGAACTTCAGATGTATGTGCCACCTTGTGCATCTGGCTTACATAGGTCCTGGGGAATTGAACCTGTGTCCTTTGCCTTTGCAGGCAAGTGCCTTAACCACTAAGCCATCTCTCCAGTCTCCCCACTCCCCATTTGACCATTTTATTGACAATTAAGTTTTAGTCAATTTGGGGAGAAATAATGATGGTTTCTTATATTGGTAAATTTCTTATAGTTAGACATAGTCATTACATTTAAATATAATGATCAATGTATTGTAAAAACAGAGATATAATTATTGAAACTTAGAATTTTTCAAAGCAGTAAATTCATATCTCAAGTGAGGCTTGTGGCTTGTTGGAAATGGAGGAACTACAAACACAGGTGGTCACCCATCTTATTCCATAGATGAGAAAAGTTAAATTCAGAAACAGTGTGTGAGCCTTGTAGAACATGACTATAAATCCCCAAACCTGGGAGGCTAAGGCAGGACGACCACCACAAGTTTGAGGCCGGACTGTGCTACATAGTGCGTAGTTCCCCAACAGTGTGTAGGCTACAGAGTAAGTCCCGGTCTCAAACAACAAACAAGAAAAAATATGTGTTGCTTTGTATTTCATATGTTTACCATCATGAAGTTACTGTAAAATACTTGCACTGCAAGTGCTGTAGCCACACTTTGCTTTATGTATATGAAATACAACAACATACAGTTTGAGTATTGAACAATATTCCTTTGTATTTTAATAAATTAAATTTATTTAAAAATTTTCTTAGTCCCTGTGCTCATATTTAGTATCTATCTTGCTTGATTATTCTGTTGTGCATAAATTTGATATGAATGTACTGTTCACTTATTTTACATATATATAGTGATTTCATTATAAGTACAATTTTTACCATGAGTCCCATCCACCTCAACCTTTGAATCTGCTTTTTAGAAATATCAATGACAAATTATAATATGAGACAGTATTGGGAGGAATAAGAAATAATGTGAATGTCCTGAGCCCTCCAGGAAGAAAAATGCTGAAAAGGTTTGAGAATAATTCCTCTTCCTTTGGACAAATTTCTCTTTGTCAAAGACATTTAACACTAATCCATTGTCTGTGTGTAAATAGAAAAATAATAACAGCCATTGGGATAACCAGACACTGAACCCATTCATGTGAACTTCATGCAGGAAAGACTAAAGAGAAGGTCTCAGATTGGGTCTGTAAGAGTGATGCTTTTCTTTGCTTTTGTCTCTCTTTTCTACCTAAATCCATTACCTCATTTCTCTTTTCTCAACCCCCATTAACAGCACATCAGTTCTTCAGAGCTGCTTGAGGATAGTCAAGGTGGTCCTTGAAGAAGGATGTTTGTCTGTTATCGGTTTGGTTAGCATTTTCAAAGTGTTTTGTCTCCCTCCCTCCTGTTTATCCTTTGTTCCTCTATATAATTTCCTATCTACTTCTACTGTGTGTATGGGGGGGGGGTGTTGGTGTGTGTGGAATTTTATGTATCTATATAAAAATCTAAAAAAAAAAACACAAACGAGATAAAACATATGTTGCTTGCTGTAGCAGATAGCTTCAGGTTTGCTGAGATGAACTTCCAGACCAGGCACACTTATGGAGGAAGGGATATTATTTATTGAAGCTTACAAATCCAGGGGAAGTTCCATAATGGCAGAAGAAGCTGGCCTGCCTTCACAGGGCCAAGCAAGAGAGAAAAACCAACCAGCCACACAGCACACAGAGCAAAACTACAGCCCAAAGCCACAGCACACTTCAGGAACTCATATTAGGCACACTTTGCATATCTTTACAATGGAATCTCAAACCATCATCACACCTTAAGACCCACCCCCCAGTGACATTGCCTCTAGCAAGGTGGCTGAGGATGCAAACTATAAACTAATAAAACACTGAATATATTGGGGGCCATATATTCAAACTACCTCACTTGCTTTCTGAGACTTGCTTAATTTATTTAATATGATTAGCTCTAGTCACATCCATTTTCCTGAAAATGGCATAACTTCAAGACTCTTCTTTATGGCTAAAAACATGTTATGTATATATATACCTTGCTTTCTTTATCCATTCCTGTGTTATTGGGCACCTAGGTTGGCTCCATAACTTAGCTAGTGTGAATAGTGCTACAATTAAAATTAATATGCAAGAATCTCTATGATATGTTGACTTGAATAAAAAACTCAAGAGTAGTATAGCTGGGTCAGATGGTAATAATTCTGTTTCTAGTTGTCTGGGAAATCTCCATGCTAACTTCCATAATACCTGGACTAGTTGACATTTCTACCAGCAGTTTATAAGGGTCCTCTTTTGTCTACAGCTGCTTATCTTCCTAATGACTGTAATTCTGACTTGGGTGAGATGAATGTCAATGTAGTTGAAATTTGCCTTTCTCTAATGGCTAGTCGAGTTGAACTTTATTTTCATATGTTTATTGGCCATTTGTATTTCATCTTTTGAGAACTGTCTGTTCATTTAATTAGCCCATTTATTGATTGGTTTGTTGGACTTCTTATAAGGTTTTTTAGTTGTTTGTATATCCTAGGTATTACTCATATGTCATGTTCTATGAATATTTAAAAACCTTCAAGACTTTAAAAAATATTCACAAAAGCAGTTTGCCCCGACCTCTTCTGGCTTTCTCTAAGAGTCACTACACATATTGTACTATGTTGAAGAACCATAGAGATCCGAGGGCTGAAAGCCTTTGAAGAACATAGGCTGCTAGTTGAGGGATCTACTACCATCTTTGCTTCCTCCTTACTTTAAATGCTATCAAATGGGATCAGTTTTCTTGGTGGACTCTAATAAATATGAGAATATGAAAAGTGCCTGAGAAAAGATCTGACACATGTTCAGCTCTCTCTCAAAGGTAGCCAGTATGATAATGAGAATGTGCTCATGATCAGTGTCATGTTAATCATCCACGTTTGCTTGCTCTGAGCAGAAGAGTCCATGAAAAGCAAAGCTACCAGTATTGCTGCTGCCCATCTGAATGCTCATACCACATAAAAGACTTTACTTCTAGCCGTTTTCGATAATCTTGAGACACATATTTTTCTACTGTTGTTTTAAAGGTCATCTTGAATTGATTCAGTCGCATATCATTTAAGCATATCACCTTTGTTAACTTGTATGTTAATATCAAGATGGTTGGCATTTGGCAAGGCCCTTGTTTCAATCGTTTTATATTTAATGTGAGAAAATATGAGTTCTTAGAGGAAAACTAATTTTAGTAAATAGAGAATTTAACAGCATTTTTATTTTAATTCTGCTAGTTATTTGGTATTAATTTTTTATAAATGCATCCAAGTGTGTATGCTGTATGAACATATGCTAGAAACTGATAAATTGTTTTCAATAATTTTCTACCTTGGAACCTAGTTTTGTCCATTCTGAAAGAATTGCTTACAGTAGAAATACTTTAAATCAATGATGCTAGGACATCTAGAGTAAAAATCAGTTTGGAGTAACATATATTCTAAGAGTCAATGTGAATTTAATTTGTTTATTTCAATAGTTAATTTGTTTCCCTGGCCAGGAATAAACTGAAGTATAGAAAAATGACATGAGTCTTATGTCTTATTTGTGGATTTTTTCCTTTGGTCTGATTTCTCTCTTTGTTTTTGCTTGTGTTTTTAGACTCAGCTATGTGAATCACGCCGAGGATCTGGCCTCTAAGCTCCTACAGTGTTCCCCGAAGAACAGACTCTCTGCACAGGCCGCCTTGAGCCACGAGTATTTCAGTGACCTGCCCCCACGGCTATGGGAACTTACTGATAGTGAGTAGGACACATCTGAAGCATCCAGGCAAAGCCTTTCACCATTAATATGTAGCATGAATGCAGAGATGTGCTTGTTTATGGGTGTATTAACATAAGGTTGTGTTTGTATGTGCACACATTATGTATGTGTGGTGTGTATTTGTGGAAAGAGGGAGAGACAACTCGAGCCAGAAGGAGGATTGTGTGCATATATATTTATTGGAATCCTGCCATTCAATTGCTAGCTTACCAGGCACAGAGAAAATGGATTCCTTTTTTTGCTATCTCTACTCGGCAGTCTGCAGCTGCACGTCTTTGTATTTGATTATGTGTGTGTCCAAAAAATATGATCTGAGCAGTCATAAAGGAAAAGGAAATATGATTTACATATTTAGTGCTTTATGCATACAGTACTATTTTAACTGGCTGCAGTACACAGAGGAAAAATGATTCATTTCTGTTTGATTCTCAGAGACCATCTTGGTTGTAACAATAACTTTAAAAAGGGCTGCTGTGCAGTGAGTGAGCTGAAGAACAGAGTTGGCAGTTGGCTAATGCACTGAATTGACATGTATGAACTGAAGACATAATTTGTTTAACTACACATGCTCTTCATATTTGTACAGACTGCTCTTCTATGGATCCTTTAAAACAAAATAAATTCCTGGGTGTGTTTTTGTTTTGCTTTTACAGAAGTGTTCATATTTACACAGGCTTTTTCAATTACATTTAAAATATTTGGGGGAGGATTTATGGCTGGGAGGATCTCAGCTTTCTTCTCAAGTGTGAAACAGAATTCTTGTGAAATTTTGCAAAACACTTTGCAGGAGGAATATTTTTGTTCGGTGGCTATATGTTCTTACCGAAGGCCCATTAGAGATATTTCTTTTCATACTTTTGACTGTCTTAAAAATAACACACTATATATATGCATAAATATTTATAGTGTGTTCATTAATCCTCTATATCCATCATTTATAGTAGAAATATATCATTTTCTTTGTCTCTTGGATTTTAGAGTAAACCCCACTTACCATCTCTTTGTACTTACTATCGGTTTCTAGGTGATGATAATCACCTTTTATTTTAGAACAAAATCCCAAGTAGCAACTCTCTTGTACGTTCCTACGTTAAATGATTTTTTTAATATCCCATGCTTATTTCCAACTTTTTTTAACCCTAAGGTGGCTGTATATATATTAATCTACTACTGTTCTTATGCTTAGCAAATCCTCATTAATATTTTACATATTTCTAGCCCATACTTACTGCTTTTTTCTTTTCTATTCTTTTGCTTTGTTTTGTTTTGTTTTGTTTTTCAAGGTGGGGTCTCACTGTAGCACAGACTGACCTGGAATTCACTACCGTAGTCTCAGGGTGGCCTTGAACTCTCAGAGATACTCCTGTCTCTGCCTCTGGAGTGCTGAGATTAAAGGCATGTGCCACCACACCCATGTTGCCTTCTTCTTTTCTAAGTCACTTCCTACTATAACAGTTATTCCCAATTTAAAAAAAAAAAGTTCAAGATGAAATTCCTTTGAAAAAGTAATGAATGGTAAAAAAAAAAGTAAGATACAAACAGACTCATTAGCTGGCACATCACACTTCAACACATGGCTTGTTTTCCCCATGTATACACCTTGTAACTTGATATCACTCTTTGGTGACATCTCTATCCCATATGACTTGATGATTGGGCTTAAGCCAGGATTTTGATGCTCGATGAATTCTGAGTTCTGTAGTAGTACTTTTCAGCTAATATGGACTTATTACCCACTTGCCACTTAGTTTATCAGCCAGTGGTTAAATCCAGTTTTTATCAGTGTGTAAATGCCTACACATTATCACTCAGCAGCAGACTGCCAACCGAGACAGCCTTGTCCCCATCATTAACAAGCACAATGTATGCAGAACACCAGAGGGGAATTAAAACCACAAAAAATACCTCAGGGTGGTATTTTTAATATGAGAATTTAATTTGTAATTTCACAGATTAAGAATTTTGGCTGCATTAATCCCTTTATCAGCTCACAGCAGGCTATTTGCAGAAGCATAACCATAAGGCGATATTCATTGGCAGAAACACGTCTTTGCATAACGTTAAACATCAGGAGCAGTGAAACCTTTTGAAGGGGGGAGAATAAAGATGAAAAAAATCATTATATTTTTAAAGTAAGATTCTACTAAATGCCTCCAGTAACAATTTTGAGTTACAGAAATGTTATTTCTGTGTCTAGCAGATAATCATTATGAAGGATAAATCCAGTCACAAGAAAGGACAATCCCAGTATTAAATACTATAGTCACTTCCATTTAGAACAGCATGGCTATCCTTGTAAACATGTTTACAAAACAAAGAATTCCCAGATGTCACAGACTTTGGGAATGAGTTCCTTAAAGTGATATGACTGGTTTTGATGACTCTTGTCTGGGTTAGTGCTATGCAGACTTTATTTAGAAATTCTTGAAATTCTTTAGAATTGAATTTCACATTAATGCAGTGTCTTGTAAAAGTTCACTGTTGGGCTGTTTGACAAATGGTCATAACTCTGGCAGTAGCTCCCTCACGAGCTTCCCTTTCAAGGAGATTTGGAAGAAGGTCCACCTAGAAAAAAGTGTTACAAAACCAACAAAGAGATTGTCTTAGCAACCACGCTGTGGTGCAGACTCACTCATCCAGGAACACTGCTGTCTTAGTTGGCTCCAAGTGTTATGAGGAAATATCACAGAGTAAGTGGCTATTTCTCACAGTTCCAGGGATGGAAAGTTCAAGATGAAGGTGCTGGTGGATTCAGTTCTTGCTGAGGGCTGGCAGTGGGTCACCTTGCTGTGCTCATAATGCAGAGACATTCCCACTCTTCTGATGTCATGTAGGCCTCACAATTTTCTAAAGTCCCCATCTCTAGATACCAACACATTGGGGATCCGACATCAACATAGGAATTCGAGACAGGACACAATTCAGTCCATAAGGCTGCAGTCCTCTATGATGGCTCATAGCACTTAAAAAAAAAAAAAAAAAAGCCCACAGAGGAAAAATACTTACAGGTAAGAAGTGGAACCATGTTCAAAAAAGGAGGTTGAGAACAGACTTAAGTTAACTGTAGGCTCTAACCCTGTTGACCTGCTTTGACTCATTAGACCTATGAGTAGAGCATCAGTGTTATTGGAGACTGGGTAACATAAGACACTGCAGCCATTCCATGGATAGTATAAAAATGGTGGGGTATATATGCATTGAAAAAATACATAACAATAGATTGTCTTTTTTATTTATTTGAGAGAGAGAAAGATGCAGGCAGAGAGAGAGAGTGAGTGAAAAAAATAGGTGTGCCAGGGCCTCCAGTCATTGCAAATGAACCCCAGATGCATGTGCCCCCTTGTGCATCTCTATTTACATGGGTCCTGGGGAATTGAACCAAGGTCCTTTGGCAAGGTGCAGGCAAGTGCCTTAATGGCTAAGCCATCTCTCCAGCCCTGTCTTTCTTTTTATTATTCCTCAATATCTCCTTAGATTATTTTTAGTTTCTCTGTAATTTAGCTGGTAGCTACTGTCCTCAGCTGACAGCAGAGGCCCAGACAGAAGAGAAGGGCATCCATTTGTACAGGTCCCTCTGAAAGGCTTCCCTGTAGGGGACAGAATTAAGGAGAAGTTTCAGTGAAACAGCCACAGCATGAAAGCTTACGAGTTTTAGTACCTACAGGTCTTGAGGGATACATAACATGTCTTGTGGCCACACACACCAATTTCAGAGAGCACCAGCATGAAGAAAGTAGGGCCTATGGACCAATGCCTCTATGATGAGATCCAGGACTTCATCCAAACACAATTCCCTTGGATAAAAAGAAGTGAGTAAGCAGGAATTTCCAGAAGTTATCCTGTGACTAAAACATCAGTACTATATATATATATATATATACATATACATACATACATACATACATACATACATACATACATACATACATACATACATATGTATGTATCTGAGCAATCCATACCAGCAGGTCAGTGAGACCAGTCAGGCCCCAGAGGGAAGTGTTCACCACAGAACAGATAATATGCAAATAAGACAGATTTAGGTTGACCACACTGAGGAAGTAGAAGAAGTGTAAAACTGAAAGCTGTGTTATGAGTGACTAAGGCCTGCTTCTGTTATGAGAAAATCCAACTTCTGTTCAAAAAGATGCTGCAGCACATTAAAACTGTGAGCATTCTTTTTTTTTTTTTTTTTTTTTTTTGGTTTTTCGAGGTGGAGTCTCACTCTAGTCCAGGCTGACCTGGAATTAGCTATGTAGTCTCAGGGTGGCCTCGAACTCATGGCGATCCTCCCACCTCTGCCTCCCAAGTGCTGGGATTAAAGGCGTGCGCCACCACGCCCGGCCGTGAGCATTCTTTACACATAAATTATAGGAAACTTAACAAATAGCACATCTGTTTGTCTCCAAAGCTGGAATGATAACAAATGCATCAAGCAAGAACACTCATACGGTTACCTGGTTATCTGGCAGTTAGCGCTGGCTGATTCTGGTGAAGCTGTCATTCTCCCTCTGTTCAAAAACCCCAGCAGCCTTACCCCATTTCTTCACAAAGATCTAATTGCAGGAAAGTAAATGGAGGGCTAATCTAGAAGAAATTCATTACTTTGCCCAAGTATACCACAGGACGTTCTTATGTGTATACTATAAAGTCACATAAATAATTGAAGCTGAACTATCCTTGTCAGAGTAAATGAACAAAGTATACTTCATAGCACAAAGTCCTTGGTTTTATTGAATTCATTTGCTAATTCACAAAACTCAAGTAAAAGAAGGGCAGCAAATTGCTCCACTGTGAAAAGCGCTGAGATGAAATGGATTCTAGCCTTTTCTCTATAGATACTTAACCAGGCAACTGTGGACATGTGCCTTAGTCCTGCTGGGTTTCTAAGTTCTCACAGTATGCTTATGGACCTTTCCAAATCAAATGCCTAGAGCTTTACCCACATGGTCCTATATAGTATCCTAAAACATCATGATGCCATTATGTAGCTTCATGCCATCATTTTACAAATCAAAAGCCACAGTATTTTAAAGAGACCTGCTGCCTGCAGTTCATAGATGCCAGTCATTTCATCCTAAATATTTCCCATCTAGGCTTTTACATGCAAAGGTCTTGAACTACTGTCTTCAACATCTCGATTCTTTGGGCTTTACCCAGCATTCTTCTTTATCTGTCAGTAGAATTTAATATAGTCATCTACCACCTCCTCCTATTAACACCTCTGTCACTTGGCTTCTAGGGCAGGATTCTTTCACGGTTTCCCTTTTGTCTCTCTAAATTCTCCTTTGCACACTCGTTTCCCCTCATCTGCCTGGCATCTCACTGTTAGTGTTACAAGGATTCCTCCTCAGACATTTCTATCTGCATACACTTCAAGAGCCAGGTAATTTCATAGCATTAAATAGCATCCAAATGCTGGGAGCTCTCCACACTTACACACTCCACCAGCTACTCAGCCTCTGCACTTGGCCGTTCAAGACATTGCAGATTTAGGATTACCAGAATTGAATTCTATTGCAGTCTGCCTCACATTGCTAGGATGAACCTCCAAACCAGAAACAGTTTATGGGAGGAATGGGATTTATTAAAGCTTATAGATCCAGGGGAAGTTCCATAATGACAAAGAGAGAAAGAGAGAGAGAAAGAAAAAACCACCACCAAATGCAAGAGAAAAAACTAGCAGCCAAACAGCAGAAAACCAACGAAGAACTCACTCTGCATGCTTTAGGCTAGAATTCCAAATCTGCCCCCAAACACCCCTCAGGGCTGGAAATCTAAGAAGCTTTAATAAAACTGAATCTATTAGGGGACATCCATTCAAACTACCACATTCCACCCCCACCCCCCAATAAATTCATAGCCATCACACATTGTATGTTGTGTTCAGTCCACATTCAGAGGTTCTAGTCTTCACCAATTAAGACAGTTCCAAAGTCCCAAGTCTCATCTGAGATTTAAAGATTGTCTCTTTTAAATGTGAGTCCTATAAAATCAAAACAAGTTATATGCTTTCAATATATAATGGCATAGATTAAACATTTCCATTGCTAAAGGGCATAACAAAAACAGAGACTAGACCAATGCAAACTCAATAACCCTCAAGCAAACATCAAACAACTACAGTTCAAGTCCAGTATCATAACCAGTGCCAACTCTGGGATTTCCAATTCCGTCTCTCCAATTGAGCAGAGTAGTGACGGAATACTTTCATCCTGAGCCAACAGCACTCCATGGTCTCCCTTGCATAGTCCTGGTATATCCAAGACATCTTTGGGTCTCCATGCCAACTACATCTTCCAATGGCTTTGCTAGTCTCTTTATCAGGGTCATCATGTCCTGCCTCATGCCAAATCTCAGTAGCAGCTCCTGGACCTGTGTGTATTGCATGACCCATTCCATGCCTTTTTCATGCTTCTGAAACCAATACCAAGTATGTAGGACACAGCCATATTCTTAATTCAGGGACAAAATAAATGTGACCTTGAAGAACAGGCTCCTTCCTTTCAGTCAGCTCCTTTCAAAAGAGTTTTCATTCCTACATACTTGGTATTTCCTCAGGCATCCTTTCCATTGTTTCAGTGTAAAGCACTTAGGTCAGCTTCCTTAAGATTACTAATGTATTTGGCAATGGCAGCTTCAGTAACCTAAAACCAGTCTCTGTGCCTATAAAATGTAAATTTGTTGGAATGTCTCCAATTTTATATCTTAAATTTCTCAGTTCTATATATTTAACCAAGCACATTAGTCCATTACAAATTCAACCTTTATCAAACTCTCTGGGCATGGTCATCAGAACACAGCCAGCCCTTATTGCCAGTAGCCCAATTGCAACAAAGTTCTCTGCAGTTTTTCCTTCCCCTTAGAAAGTTCATAAGCAAAATCTCCTAATACAACTCTCTTAGTACTTAGTATTTGCAAAACAGAACAGTCCATAAAACTTGGCTTACTACTCTGGAAAGCATCTTAAGTTACAAGTACCAAGTCCATACCCATTTCTCCAAAACAAAAGTTCCACAAAACAAAATCCACATGGTCAGATTCACCATGCAATAACACCCACTCTCTGGTACCAATTTCTGTTGAATCAGTATCACATTGCTAGGATGAACATCCAAACCACACACAGTTTATGGGGCGAATGGGATTTTTTGAAGCTTACTGATCCAGGGGAAGTTCCATATGGCAAAAAAGAAAAAAAAAATCCATCTCTAATAACAAGAGAAAAGGCAATACTCAAACAGCAGGACCCAGAAAGAACTCACTCTGTTTCTGCATACCTTTGGCTGGAATTCCAGTTCTGCCCCCAAACAACCTTAGGGCTGGATTCTGGTTACAATCCACAGTGATACCTCTTGTATCTCTGCAGCTGGAAATCCAAGAAGCTCTAATAAAACTGAGTCTATTGGGGGGGCATCCATTCAAACTACCATGAACTCCTAGTCTAGTCCCCTGAGCTTGCTCCTTTTGTAATCATACCATTGTGAATAAATGGCAACAGTATTCTTCCAACTGATGGAAATGATCCTTGGCTCCTCTGCTCTTGTCATGCTCCCTGTCCAATCCTTCCACAGACCCTGCTGGTACACCTTCAAAATGTATTTCAGAATCACACCAGTGCACAAACTACTTGCCATCTTCCATTGCCTGTATGTTCACAGTAGCCTCCTAACTAATTTGCTCGGTTCTCTTCTTGCCTCCCCAGGGTCAGCTCTGGCTGTTTCCTCTTTGTTCATTTTGTGCTTACTCCCCTCTAGATCTCAGCACTGCTTCCCTCTTACCTCCTTTACATTGCAGCTAACATGTCCCTTCTGAGGGAAGCCATCACTGCTTCACTAACCTCTTTTTACTCCCAAACCTCCAACAGCTCTCCCCTTCTTTGTTTTTCTCCATAAAATTTTATGAGTATTTATTTGGTTTGCTTGTTTGCTATCTGTCTCCACCAGCCATAATCTACCTGAGCAAGGTTTTCCTTTAATTATAATTTGTTTTCTATAGGATTCTGCAATTCCCAGAACAGTGTTAGAGTCAATAAACATTTCTCTTGTGAGTGAATGAATGGATGTTGAAAATGTTCCCAAATCCAAGTTAATCATTCTAGATCACAGAATCATGAGCTGCGGCTCCATCCTATGTTCCTACATGTTTGTACAAATGTGCATAGATGTGTGTGCATGCCTCTGATCACCTGATATTTTAAAGACCAACATGTACCATAATGTTCTACATGATGGACATCCATAATTGTATTTTCATCTATATTTTTTAAAAGAATAAAAATTATAAACAAATGTATGCATATGTAATTGAAACATTTCATTCTGGTCCTCAGTGTCTTCTATTTTTACCGTCCCAAATGTGAGATTGCAACCTGAATCTGGAGAGAGCATGCGGGCCTTCGGGAAAAACAATAGTTACAGCAAAAGTCTATCAAACAGCAAGCACTGACAAGTACAGCATTCTCAAAGGGCACAGGTAAGATGACCTACTTACATTTAATAGATAATGGAATAGGATATTGAAAGAAATATTTCAAACTAATTTTCTTCCTTGGTACTATATCTTATGGATCTCTTGGGCTTACTATGGTATTTATCAAACATTCTACTGAGGCAGATGTAAAATTTTAGGCACCTACTAGAGTCTAACTAAAATTAGATTGTTATATAGTCACAAGGAACCCATTTGAGTCATGAGCCGATTATCTTAACTGCTCCCGTAGTCTTCATTGAGATTAGGAAAAGGTTGGCTTTATAAAAAATTAAAAGTTAAAAAACTGAAACAAATCCTTTCCTCCCATTAAAAAAAAAAAAAAAAAAAAAGGTTCACATTTAGCCAAAGATCTGCTTTGTTTGGCCTATACAGTTTAGTTTTAACTTGTGACTCCCATTTTAAAATTGGGGATTGCACATAAAAGTCTAGTTTTCTAGCTTTCATGAAACACCAGTAGTTCTAATAATACTATGCCTATTCCTTCTAGAAGTTTTTGTGTATAACTGAATCATGATTGCCTCCTTTGGGAAGGATGCATTGTAGTAGTTACTTTCTCAGAACTGAGACAAAATACCCAACCAAAAGCAGCTGATGGGAGGAAAGGGTTTATTTTGGCTTTCTGTTTTCAAGGAAAGCATGGTGGAGCAGAGGCTGGATATCATATCTTGTCATATCCCTTGGAAGGTGAAAACAAAACTAAGTGAGCTGGGAAACACCCAGTGGGCTGTACTAAACCTCAAGTTCAGCTCCTGACACACCTCCTCCAGCAAGGCTCCACCTCCCAAAGTGCTCTACCAACTGGGTATTGAGTTATGAGACTCAAGCACAAACACATGAAACTATGGAGAACATTTCACATTCAAACCTCATTTTATGTTCTGCCACCAACTGCACCCCCTTATTACCAGTTTCTTATTTCTCTCTGGTCCCTGACATGGATTTGTTATGATGAAGCTTCCCTTCTGCACTATTTGACTCTTTGACCTCTATTCTTACTAACAGGGAGTATCAGCTAAACATGGTGATGACTAGGCATGTCAGCATGTCCTAGTCCTCACAAACGCACATGAGACAGAAATTTCTGGAAGGCTCTATCTTTCTTGATTGCTAGATGGAAATGTCTCCTGACTTTATCAAAATTATTATAATTATTATTACTAAAATTATTATTCCTTTCAATGTAATATGTAAATGCCAATCTGAAGATGTCACTATTAAAGTTGCCACAGCATAGGAAAGAATGTAATTCTTTCTTTAGGTTACTTTTGCCTGCTGGATATAAGGTTACTCAGGAACACAGCTTTACTCAGTATCTGTGCTCCTACACTGAGAGGCAGTTAGACTGAGTGGGACTGAGTTTCTGACCACTCACTTCCTGGCTCTGGGAATGGTTTGCATTCATGAAAGTTATGGCATATTTTTAAAAGTGAAAAGTATTTAACCTGCATTATTATAATGAGGACCCTCAGCTGCATAAATCTCTTAGCCTGTCCATGAGAACAGCAACAAAAAGTGGGCTGTGTTTAACTGCCTCATGCACACATACACACAGAAAGCCTGAATTACAGTTCCAGGACCATGGTCACCACCACAGCCAGTTTTATGCAGTGCTGGGTATTGAACCCAGGGCTTTATATGCTAAGTGAGTACTCTACCAACTGAGCAAATTTTCCTCTAATTTTCCAGTTCTTTATAAAACCTGGAGTGATTGGGAAGGAGAGGAGGAGAGATAGGGGAGAGGACTAAGAGCTAAGAGAGGCTGAAAGCAGTCTAGCTTTTTAACCACCTCTTTCTGTCAAGGAGCAGGGTCCTAAGTGTCGGTAGGGCATTGTGTTGCTATCTTTGAAATGATGGGGACCTGGCAGGTGGGAATGTTCCAAGTCCTGATATTTCTCAATGCCACATTTCTTTCCTTGCACACTAAGGTCACTTCAATCATTTATTTAATAATGCTGGATTTGCATAAGTTGGCCTTAGTGAAAAAGCTAATGAGATTCATTTTGGTTTGCAGTAGAGAACAATTTAGGTTCTAGAGCCCTGTAACAAAACTGAATGAAAAAGAAACGACAGCAACTAAGTTAAGAATAGGATAGTTAAGAGTTTGTTTCCAGTGGCTAGAGGCCCTGGCACGCCCATTCTCTCTCTCTCTTTCTCTCTCCCTCTTTCTCTGTCAAATAAATAAATAATAATAAAATATTTTAAAGTAATAGGATAGTTATTACTGGTGATCCAAATACTGAGCTCCCTGCATTTCATTTTCCTCTGGAGACATTTGTAAACTATAGGTTTCATAGCTTATTTCCACTCATTTGACCACCATTAAAGAATAATACCCTGTAAGTCTGTGAGAGCCTTGAATGTGCATAGAAAATTTTCCCAAAAGGAAAGACCAGAGGCTATGTTGAGCCCTATATTCATTACGATCATTTAAGTTTTCATGGGGTGATACTAGACATAGACCTATACTGAGCTGAAATTTCCAATCATTTTAAACTGACATGGAAAAGGCATGCTCACTGTGCACTTCTTTTACTAAACACAGGAATAACAATGCCCAAGTACCTCCTTTTAGACTGTCTGTTTTTATAGTGTTCCTTAAAATAGTATTTCTCCTTACTGAACATCTTTCAATAAATCAGTTGATCTTTGAACTCCATTAAATAAGTAGCAAATTTACAAATAGTTGTCTAGTACCTGGAATAATTTTGTTTGCTTCAAGTACAAGTTATTAATTGTGTGTAGTGACACTCTCCTTCCATCTTAGCATATTATCTTTGTTAGTCCACATTATTTAAGAATTATATGGCAATTCTAAAAGTGGTTAGACTACTTAATTCAGTCATTTAAGTGATAATTTCCTTAAAGTATTTTTAGGTAAAATATTAAATTGAATTAATTTCTTAAAGAAATTAATTAAATAGCACAAAGGGTTTTTTTTGGGGGGGTGCCCCAGATCCTCTTGCCACACCCTGTGAGAACAGGCATCTCACATTCTGTGACACTGGCCTCCTGTGATGTTTTTCAAATCCAGTTCCCAGCACCTGTGAGTCTGCATTTTAAAGATCTCTGTGTGATATGAATGCAGGTAGCCTTTGAGCCACAGATAGTGAAATCTTCATTAGACATACAGGAATATATATATATAAACAATGAACTCATTTGTGTCAGAACACCAGTAAAAACAAACTAGAAAAATAACCAGTGTTCTGTCATATAGACTAAAGCAATTTAAGCTTCCTTGCCTTCCTCTCCTTTCTCTCTTCTCTTTAAAAAAGAATAGGGTCTGGCTGGAGAGATGGCTTAGTGGTTAAGGCACTTGCCTGCGAAGCCTAGGAACACCTGTTGGATTCTCCAGGTCCCATGTTTAGCCAGACGCAAAAAGTGACACAAGGGCAATGCCACACTTGTCCACAAGGGGGTGCATGCATCTGGACTTCGTTCACAGAGGCTGAGAGGCTGCTGGCGCACCCATTGTCTATCTGTCTCTCTCAAAAAAAATGAAATAAAAACAAATAGTGGTATGCTAACAAGTAGCTATGTGACTATTTAAAATTATTTTTATTCATTTAAACTCAACTACATTATTCTTTGCTAGATAGTGACACCCTATTTCATGTGCTCCAGAACTGCACATCAGTGGTAACCAGTTTGGTTTCAGTTTAATTACAACCATTAAAGAGGTGCCCAGACAACAGGCTTGAGTGAGGAAAGGCAGGGACCAAGTAAAAGGGATAAAACCAGACAAGTGAGAATGCCATGAGCCAAGGAAACATGCCAAGATGGATGCCCACACGAACAGGAAAGACAAAGGCAAGGTAGCAGGGGCCACAGTGGGCTTCCTCAGTCAGCAGTGGTATGTGAAGGGTAGGGCAGGTTGGCAGTTCACATAGTTGCATAGGCAAGAGTCACAGAGATTAAACTGTCAGAAAGAAGCTAACTGTAGCTTTTAGTTCATCTGCCACCTTACCTTGGGGAAAGTGCTCCAGGGGAAGAGGCACTCCTGCCTGTCCTCCCTGCTGTGACATTGTGGTGGCTCACTTTCTCTGTCTCTGTGTCAACTTTGTTGCTTTCATCTCCTCTTCACTTTGTGGCTTCTGCTGCCTTGTTTTTGTTTATGCAGGATCCTATTGCTATTTCCCTTTGTCGATTTAAAACTAAACCCCTCCTAGAGTGTGGTTGTGGTTGGTACTGCCATCAGGATGGAGAGCAGGGCTGCTGGGTCACCCCTCCCAATATGAGCTGCAGGTCCCCTGTGGACTGCTTCTGGGTTGGGACTGAACCTGATCCAGTTAGCTGGGCCAGAGAGAAAAAGAGGCAGATAGAGAGAGAGAATGGGTGCTCCAAGGCCTCTAGCCATTGCAAACAAACTCCAGTCACATGCACCACCTTATGCATTTAGCTTACCTGGGTCCTCAGGCTTCACAGGCAAGCACCTTAACTGCCAAGCCATCTCTCCAATCCCTAACTTTTTCTTAATGACCCCCCAGCTGACAACTCTAGGCTTGGTTGTTCCAGAAGCTTCTTTGAGGCAAAAAGTAAGTAGGAAGGTCCCTTGCCTGTCTGCAGTACAAGGTAAAAGTCAGACAAATGTAGAGGGAAACACCAATTTTAATGGAGTGCCATCTTGTGCATCTGGCTTACATGGGTGCTGGGAAATAAAACCTTGGTCCTTTGACTTTGCAGGCAAGCACCTTAACCACTAAACCATCTCTCCAGCCCTCTTCCTGTCTCTGTCTCCGCCCCCATCTCTGACATACACAAATGTGTGCATACAAATTATTTTTCTAAGCCATTTATGTTATTTATGTGGTGCCTCTATGTTTAAATATTTCATTATATTTATCTTAACAAAAATGTGATAATTTTTAAATTAAAAATAACAACAGCTTTTTGACCTTGTTTTTCTTTTCCCCACTCTCTGAGAGTTGTTTTTGGCTGCTTATTTATTAATTTTTTAAAGAAAAATGGATAGGAGAGAACTGGTTTGATGCTCCCAGATTGGTTAATCAGCCCATGAACCCTCGAAAATTGATGATTTTTTTTTTGTGTGTGTGTAATTCAGCATTTCCAGATTAGATGAGTTTTAAAATTAAGGGGCAGGGAAAAATAACACCATAGCTTGCATCTCCTAGCTTCTTAAAACCCAAATTAATTTCTTAAGGACTATTTAGCCAAGAGCACCATATGAATGAACTTTTCCAATAGATAGCAAGCACGGGGTGCTTGAGTCCCTGTGCCATGAGCCCAACTCTCAGAAGATTGCCTTCACCTGTGGCTGGTTCAGAATTACCAGCTCAGGTTCTTTATTTTTCCTTTTCATTTAATGTTGGTTCTTACGAATTTGAGATACAGAGGGAATCGTCTATGTCCTAAGTGCACTGTATTGTATTATTAATACCAAGATAGCAGCTGAGTCCCTCTAGACTGTCTTTGTGGTCTGCTGGTGCTCTAAGAAGTGTCTGAGCATAAAAGGGGGCTGTTTGAGTTGAAGTGGGCTGATAGTCTGGGCTGACATTTGAATGCATGGAGGACAATGTCTAAATGACAGTGTTGAGAAGGGAAAGCAGAAAGAAACTCGAAACTACTGCCATTGTCCCGCAGATGCTCATCACTCCTCCTGAGATAGTCCTCCCATGGGAGCTTTGTCTGGGCAGAAATGTGGAATGGGATTAGTGAGGGCTAGACATTGGGGCCAGGACAAAAGCCAAGGCTTCAAGTCCTTAAACAGAATAAAATTCTAGCAGATGTAATGAAAACCTTACCTGGAATATATTCCAATAAACAAAATTAAACATTTTAGCAAAATTATTACAAGTAAAATTAGAAGAATGTTTGTAGTACTCTGAGATGCTGCTATGAATAAAGCTTTAAAGAACATCAAATGGATTGTGCAAATGAGTATTTACTGAGTCTCTTTTGGAACTTAGAATAGCTGCTTCTACCAACCTATACACATACATACACATACCCACACACACTCTCTTAGCATGATGCATAGTCAAAAGGTAATTTTTAGCCGGGTGTGGTGGTGCAAACCTTTAATCCCAGCACTTGGGAGGCAGAGGTAGGAGGATTGCCATGAGTTCGAGGCCACCCTGAGACTACATAGTGAATTCCAGGTCTGTCTGGGCTAGTGTGCGACCCTACCTCGAAAAACCAAAAAAAAAAGTAATTTCTAATCGTCCTCAAGTTGTTAACACTGTAGATTAGTCAAAGGTTTATTTTTTCTTCTAAGAAAATAGTATGCCAAGTCCTAGAGCAAAAAATGCAGTAAGTTAGCAATTTTTCTCACAGTTAATATCACCATGCTAATATCATCATGCATACTGAGCATGAATCCAATACTGTACATTAACTTCCATACTTGGATGGAATTTTGCCTTGTACATTATCACTACCATTTTTAATGTACTTTGCATTATATGTGACATATATGTAGCTATATATATTCATATTCCTTGGATCTTTAGTTGCTCTAGATTACCATTTTCAATTAAATTAGTAAAATGCCTTTAGTAACCTATAATAATTACTTTAAATGGGGCTGTTGGCCTAATTACCATAAATGGGGAAAGATGTGTGATTATCATGTGCACTTAAATCATGTACAGTATTTATTTTACATTATTACGTACAATGATATGTGTAAGGATAGCACATCATTATGTCATGTCTTCTCTTGGTCAATAATATCTCTATATTAAGATAGAATTGTGATCCATTGCCAAATTAAGATCCCACTATATCTTTCTTCAGGATGCAACTGGGTTATTCTGCGAGCTAGGGACCCCACCATATTTAAATATAATGTAATAAGCTAATTCTGCACAGATAGAACAAATTGGAAAGGAAATGATTATTTTATCTCTGTTGGCTAAGAATGCCCACTTGAATCATTTGTGTCAATATCAAGAACTTAATCCTCCCAACGCATGATGCTGGTTCCATACCTGTTTTCTTTTATGTGACTGTGTTACTGTCAACATCCTTAACAGGGCAACATTAAAATATGCCTGAGAAAAAAAGGAGAGAGAGGGCTTTTCTTGGCTGTGACAAACATTATAACATCCCTGGTTTATAGATGCACACTTAACGAGCTTATAGCACGTAATTAATTCTGCAAAGGATGTTGTCTGACAGAGTGGGATTATGAGAATTGCATATTGATAGTGGCAGGAGAAATGAATCTGTTTTCTCTGGGTAAGGTGGGGTATTCTGTGTTCTTTGGAAACCAGCACATCTCAGAGGTGTTGCTCTCAAAATGATCTCAGGATGGAAAGAAATCAGTAATTACAGAGCCAGGCATTCAGTTGTGTCCTAATTTTCCCACTAGTTTTTCTGTGTTTCAGCTGCCTCGGAGACTAAAAGTATTCTCATTAGGTAGCTGCAGAGGCAGCAGCCTTGCCGACTCCCTCATTCTCTCACTGCTTTTTCTTTCTTCCCCCTTCCATTCCTGCCTTGGGAGTGACTGTGAAGATCATTTGCTGGAATGATTGGCAGGTTAGAGGATTCGATCAGATGAGTTCCTCTTAGTGCAGGTCAAAAAGGCTAGTTAGCAGGAGCTGTCGAAAAATGCCAGCAGCATTCGAAATGGGAAATGTCATGACTTCCAGGCAGGGGGTGCCACCTGGAACAGAAAGCCCTCAGCTCATTAGCAAGTTACAGGATGCAGGCTTAACTGGAGGGAGCGGAGAAGGAAAGATAATACCCAATAGGGAAAATGATTGTGAAGTGGAATTGATTTCATGTATAATTTGTTTATCACTAGAGGGGACAAATGCTGTCCTTCTGACATGAGCTGAGGAGTATGGACTATGAATGAAGCAACTTAGCATAATCTCCAGGTTGAGCTTTGGATTTAAAGAATGCAAACTTCTTTATTCTTAACTGTGGAAATGATCAGGTTATGTTACATTAATTAAAGCTGACATACTCCCAAATGTTTTATCTGGGCAGTTGTGGCAATTCGACAGAAACAGATAGAAATGGGCAAGTTTAGAAAATAAGAGATTTTTCTTTCTTCTGTTGGTGTGGAAGACTAGCTCAGTTGCATACTGAAGCATACCCAGTCTGATGTGTTTATATTCAGTGGTTAGCAAGGCTACATAAGTCAAACCAGGGTTGTCGATTTACACGCAATCTCCCTGATAGAGGAGACCTTATACCTTTTGGGAGATCTACATGTAATCCATATATATATATATATATATATATATATATATATATATATATATATATATATACACACACACACACACACACACATATACATACATATACTTTAGAATATGACTGTATTGTATTTTGGTACAAGGTTTAGTTTTTTTATCTTGAATTTTTTTAAAGGAGAAGCTGTCCAATTTCATTAACTGCCCTAGATGTCAGCTCATCTAAAACTTGATATGCAGACAATAATATACAAACAAAACTAAACCAACAACATATGCTTACAGGGAAAATTAATCTGCTACTTATAAATAGAGAACTTAGTGACAGAGCAGGAGATACTATTTTCTAACGTGTACTCAAATTAAGTTCTGAAATGAAAACTTCCAATATCTTTGTAGTGTATTAAATGGGCCTGAGTGTAAAGCTTTTCCCTACATAAATTCCATTAGAACATGTATTTTCTTTTGATAAGAAACTTTTAGGATATCACTCATCTTGTTCTTGGAAATCTTCAATCTTGTTATTTTAAGTAACAAATGCCACAGCTGTGAGTCTTTCTGGTAGAATACTAAAGAATGTTTATTTAGCATCTAGATTTTGGGTGTAGTGAATGTTTTCAAAATATTTTTGACTTGAGTTTCTCTTTTCCCTTAAATATTGAGATATTTTTATGAGGTAGTTATTTAGTAGCCCAGGATTGTTTTATCAAGCAGCCTCAGACTGCTGTCTACTGTAAATAGGAATCTTAAACCTTCCCCAGTCAAAACACTGGTGCCAAATTTATTCTCTTCTGTATTCAGCATAAAAAGCTTAGCATTAAGCTACTGTATATAGCTGTCAAAATGTACTGCATTAGTTCTGTCAAATCTAAAATTTTAAATACCAGTGAGAATCTACTCATCCCTTCATTTGGGAATTGTATTGTGTGGTCCAGAAGCAGGCCTTGAAGAGAATTTTTTAAAATAAAATACTATTTGTAATGGTTCACCTAAAGTTAACATCTTTGTCACAGTAACTCAGTTTTTTAATAACTGACAGATTAGAAAAATAAAGTATTTTGAGAGAAACTAATATCTCCTTTTAAAAAATATATTTTAATTTTTTTAATTTATTTGAGAGAGAAAGAAAGAAGGAGGGAGGGAGGGAGGGAGGGAGGGAAGGAGGGAGGGAGGAGAGAGAGAGAATATGGGCATTTCAGGGCCTCTAGCCATTGCAAATGAACTTCAGATGCATGTGCCACCTTGTGCATCTGGCTTACATGGGTACTGGGGAGTTGAATGTGGGTCCTTTGGTTTTGCAGGCAAGTGCCTTAACCTCTATGCCATCTCTCCAGACCTTTTTAAAAAATATATATATATTTAAATTTTTAGTATCTCTTTTTTTATTAATTTATTTATTTTTGAGAAAGAGAGAGGAAAAAAATGGGCACACCAGGGCTTTCAGCCATTGCAAATGATCTCCAGATGGGTGCGCCCCTTGTGTGTATGTGTGACACTGCACTTGCATCATTGTGCCTCTGGCTTATGTGGGACCTAGAGATTCAAACAGGAGTTCTTGAACTGGAGAGATGGCTTAGTTGTTAAGGTGATTGCCTGCAAAGCCTAAGAACCCATTTTCGACTCTTCAGATCCCATATTAGCCAGACACACAAAGGTGAGACAAGCACAAGGTCACACATGCCCACTAGGTGGTGCAAGCATCTGGAGTTCGATTGCAGTGGCTGAGGCCCTGGCATGCCAATTCTCTCTCTGTGTGTCTGAAATAAATAATAGTAATAAAAGCCGGGCGTGGTGGCACACGCCTTTAATCCCAGCACTTGGGAGGCAGAGGTAGGAGGATCGCCGAGAGTTCAAGGCCACCCTGAGACTACATAGTTAATTCCAGGACAGCCTGGACCAGAGTGAGACCCTACCTCGAAAAACGAAAAACGAAAAACCAAAAAAAAAAAAAAAAAAATAGTAATAAAAAGCAGGAGTTCTCAGGCTTTGCTGGCAAGCACCTTAACTACTAAGCCATCTCTCCAGTCCTAGTATCTCTTTTGCAAAAAGAGAATTGGAAACTGGTGATACAGCTAAGTGGTAGAACAGTTGCCCAGACCCTCCAAGATCTGGATTAGTGTGGTGGTTTGCATCAGATTGTCCCCCATAAACTTATATGTTCTGAATACCTGATCCCCAGCTGCTGGCAACTTGGGAGGTTGGATCTTGCTAGAGGAGGTGTCTCATTGGGGTGGACTTTGAGGTTTATGCCCGTAGGTTGCCAGTATCATTTTGGCTCACTCTGCTGCTGCTGTTTTCTTACCTGCTGTGGCAAGGAGGTGATGTTCAGCCTCTGCTCTACCATCTTTCCCCTGCCATCATGAAGCTTCCCCTTTAGACTATAAACCAAAATAAATCCTTTTCTCCCAGGAGCTGCTTTGGTTGGGTGTTTTGTCCCAGAAACAAGCAGGTAACAACAATAGTTAGCATCTAAGGTTCTGTAGTAGATTTTGCTTAACACTGCAAAAACAACCACAAAATAAGTTAAGTAAAATAAATAAATACATAAGGTATGGTGGTTTGGTGTGGATTTTCCAGGCTTTAACCCACTTTCAAAAAAGACAGGCAGCCAGAGATGGTTGGCCATGCACAGTGGGAGTAAATGGTCTTCACAAACCTGGTTGTACCACCTACTATTTTCCTATTCCCTGTCCCAACTCTCCCTCCAATGCAGCTCTTTGTTCACTAACCTCATAGAGGATGCTATTTTGCATTCTGTTTAATTCATTTCCTCTCCATTAACTAGAATAATTCCTGGTGGATATTCATATCCCTGTTATTTATCATACTCTTTTTGAGCCTTTCCAAACTCTGTGAACTGAGTTACCATTGTTAAAAGCCTGACCTTCAGGTTTGTGGGTTCTTCTTGGGCAAGGTTTCCTGGTTCTAGGAAAAGCTATGCCTTCCTGTAACTCTCCTCTGTATCTTAGTTCTCAAAGTGTGCTCACATAACCTAAAGCACCCCCTTCCCTGCTCTAGAGGTTCTATGGGATCAGAACAATTATTTTAAATTTTATTTTATGTATATTATAACACGCCTTTTATTACCTTGCCCTTCCTCCCACTATCCTTAGGACCCACCTCAGTGGGGTTATGATAGTCACTGTGGAGTCATGAAGGCTTCAGTCCATCTGTGTAGACAGCAGGGGACCTGTGCCTCAGTATATTCCTACCCACTCTGTGGCTATGAAAATCTTTTTGCCCCTTCTTCCACAATGTTCCCTGAGCCAAGGTTGGCAATCTGATTTAGTGTTGAGTTATCTATAACCTGTGGATTTCTGGTTTTGATAGGTTTTGATTGTCCACTATCTTTCACCAACACCCCTGGAGCTGATTGTCAGTCTAGCAGTAACAGCAGTATTCATGTCGCCCCTTCCCCTGCAGTTTCTTCTGGGCCCTGGCAGATGTGGTAGAGGTGACTAGTATTATGGTGGGCTGTTGGCTACCTTCTTGTCTTATGGATGGATTTCGGCTTTCCTCCATTTTTCTCTCCATCAGTAAAATAAAACAGATTCTCCAACCAAACTAAAAGGGGCATGTAAGTTTGTTTGAGATGTTTTTGGTATGCAAACCCACTCTTTTTTTCCAGAGAGAAGTAGGAGCTTCTCTTTGAACTCTGGATTTTCTGATCATTGGATTCTGACTTGGTTTACACTGCCAGATATGAGTTCTCTACTACTGAGCAGGCCTTATGTCCAATCTGTCCAATCAGACAACAGTTGGTTTCCTGTAGAGGCTGCATGCCACTATTGCCCAAGTGTGTACTACTTGTCCGGCTGGTTGATTTCACAGTTTGCAGGGTCCCCTGCTTTATTCATGCTATTGATGACCATTTTCTTCCAGCAGCTCCTATAGGGGTTTCCATGAGGGCGTAGCATACAGCTTTAGTCAACTCTTTCCAAAAGAGTTTGCATTTCTAACAGTCTTTCCTCAGGTCTCCATTGTTTTAATGTAAAGCAGTTGGGCCACCTTCCTTAAGATTGCTAATGTGTTTGACAATAGCAGCTCTAGTAACCTAAAACCAATCTCAGTGCCTCTCATTTTAACTTGCTTGAGGTTTTTCAACTTAAAATCTTAAGTCTCTCAGTCCAATATCTTTAGCCAAGCACATCAGTCCATTACAAATTTAACCTTGATCAAATTCTCTGGGCCTGGGCAGCAGAATGCAGCCAGCCTTTATGCCAGTAGCCCAGTTCCAACAAAGTCCTCTGCAGTCTTGTACTTCTTGTCCGGCTGGTTGATTTCACAGTTGGCAGGGTCCCCTGCTTATTCATGCTAGTGATGACCATTTCCTTCCAGCAGCTCCCATAGGGTTTCCAGCACTATGAGGGCTAGCCGGGAGGGAGCTAGTTTCCCTTTTGGTTCCAGCATGGTATTTGGATGTCCTATGACCACAGACTATGGTGTCTTCAGCAACAGGACCTTACTTTTTAGCTCTGGCAGGTAATTAAGTGTTTTGGCAATGATCTACATTGTTTTGGGGACCTCTTGAGTCTCTGGCCAATAGCTCATTGTAGGGCATAACCAAATTCTGGGCCTGGGATTTACCTGCCAGAGTCCAACATTTTAAGGTTAAGATTTTCCACTTTCTTTCCAGACTGTGCTCTTCCCCCTTTATTGGTAGTTATATCTTGTAAAATGCTAGTCCAAATGAGGGTATTCATGGAAATGATTTAGGCTGTCTTAAATTTTGTATAATCCCCTCCCCAACTCCCCCTTCAAGTCCCTCCTACCCCTAATATTCCGTCTCTCACCCAACCCATCAGATAACCCCTCCTCTCCTCCCAACCCGTTTCTTTTCTCTCCTGGTCTTACTCTAGATTTATATCCATATTCCTGGTGCTAACTACCATTTGCCTCATCTCCAATTGATCCAACTACATCCAATTTCCTTTAAATTTCATTATTTTATATTTCCTTACTGCTGAGGAGAATTCCATTATGTATATGCACCACATCTTCATTATTTATTATCAGTTGATGGGCATCTGGGCTGATTCAGGCAATAGCTATTGCGAATAGAGCTGCAACAAACATGGCTGAGCAAGTATATCTATAGTAAAGAGTGGAGTCTTTAGGGTATATGCCCAGGAGTGATATAGCTAGATCAAATGTTAGGTCTATTTTCATGTTTTTTTTTTTTTTCAGGAATCTTCATACATTCCATGGTGGTTTTACAAGATTGTACTCCCACTAACAGTGGTTAAGGGTTCCTCTTTCCCCACAGCCTTGCCAGCATTTATTGTCATTTGATTTTTTGATGTATGCCATCCTGACTGGGGTGAGATGAAATCTCAGACTCATTTTGATTTGCATTTCTCTGATGACTGAAGATGTTGAACATCTTCTTAAGTGTTTGGTGGCCATTTGTATTTCTTCCTTTGAGCATTGTCTGTTCAAATCTCTATACCATTTTTTGATTGGGCTATTTGATATTTTTATTGTTTAGGTTTTTTTTTTGAGTTTTTTATAGATTCTAAACATTAGACCTTTGTTAGAGGTATAGCTGGTGGAAATTTTCTCTCATTCTATAAGACGTCTATTGACTCTATTAATAATTTGCCTGTCTATATAGTATCATTTTACTTTCATGAGGTCCCAGTGGTCAAACGTTTATCTAATTTCCTGAGCTACTGGGGTCTTATTCAGGAAGTCTTTCCCAGTGCCTATAGCACAGAGTGTACTCCCTGATTTTTCTTCTAGTTGTTTTATAGTTTCAGGTCTTCTATTGCAGTCCTTATCTATTTGGAGTTGACTTTTGTGCAGGGTGAAACAAGTGGGTCTAATTTCATTCTTCTGTGTGTGGTTATCCAATTTCTCCAGTGCCATTTGTTGAAGATGCTGCCTTTAACTCGGTGTCCCTTTGTCAAAGATGAGGTAACGTAGTTGCTTGGATTTAGAAATGGGTTTTCTATTCTATTCCCTTGATCTGTGTGTCTGTTTTTGTGCCAGTACTATGCTGTTTTAATTACTATGGCTTTGTAATATATCTTGAAATCAGGTATCGTGATTTCTCCAGAAATATTTCTTTTGCTGAGAATATTTTTGTTATCTGGTAGTTTCTGCTTTTCCCTATGAATTTTGAGACTAGTTTTTCTGTCTTTGAAGAATGTTGCTGGAATTTTTACTGGAATTGCACTTGAAATTGGCAATTTTCACATTATTAATTCTCCCAATCCATGATCATGGAGGTCTTTTCATCCTCCCATATCCTCCTCAATTTATTTTCTCAGTGATTTTATGTTTTCTTTGTATATGTCTTTTACTTCCTTGAATAGTGATATTCCAAGATGTTTAATTTTTTTTGTAGCTATTGAAAATAGGATAACATCACTTATCCTTTTTTCTACATGTTTATCTTTGGTGTACAGGAAGGCTACTGATTTTTGTGTATTGATTTTGAATCCTTCCACTTTACTGAAATAATTTATCACCTTTAGAAGTTTTGGGGTGGAGTCTTTTGGGCCATTTATATATAGTATCATGTCATCTGCAAATAGAGCTATTTTGAGTTCTTCCTTGCCAACTTGTATCCCTTTTATTTGTTTCTCTTGTCTTATTGCTTGAGCTAAAACTTCAAGTACTATGTTGAAAAGCAATGGTGAGAGTGGATACCCCTGTCTTGTTCCAGATCTTAATTGGAACCCTTCAAGTTTTCCTCCATTTAGTATGGTCTGGGCCTGAGGTGTATTATAAATAGCCTTTATTATGTTGCGATATGTTCCCTCCATCCCTAGTCTCTTCAGGGTTTTAATCATGAAGGGGCGTTGTATTTTGTCAAAGGCCTTTTCTGTGTATATCAAAATAATCATATGACTCGTGTTTAGGCTTATTTATGTGGTGAATTACATTCATGGGATTCTGTATATTGAACCATCCCTGGGATTAAACCTTCTTGATTGAGGTGGAGGATGCTTTTGATGTGTTCTTGAATTCAGTTTGCGAGGATTTTATTGAGAATTTTTGAGCCTAAGTTCATTAAGGATATCAGTATATAATTTTCTATTTTTGTTGTGTCTCTGACTGGTTTAGGTATTAGAATAATGCTGGCTTCATAGAAGGAGTTTGGGACCATTTTCTCTTTTTCAGTTTTGTGAAATAATTTGAGAAGTGATTTTAGTTCTTGAATGATGGTTTGGTAGAACACAGCAGCGAATCCATCTGGGCCTGGAATTATTTTGTTGGGGGTTTTTAAATTACTTTTTAAATTTTGTTAGAAGTAATAGGTTTGTTTAGGAAGTCTCTCTGTTCTGCATTTAGTTTTAGAAGGTGCTATAAATGAAGGAATTCATCCATTTCTTCCAGGTTTTACAGTTTTGTGGAATATGGATTTTCGAAATATGCCCTGATGGTTCTTCCAATTTCATTGGTATCCATTGTGATGTCTCCTTTTTCATTTCTAATCTTGTTGATGTGAGTCTTTTCTCTTTTTCTTTTGACCAGTTTGGTCAGTGGTTTATCAATCTTGTTTATTTTTTATAGACATCAGCTCTTCGTTTCATCATTTAAAAAATATTTTATTTTTATTTATTTATTTGAGAGATGAAAAGGCAAATAGAGAGAAAGACAGAGAGAGAAGGAAGGAGAGAGGGCATGGCCTTTGGCCATTGCAAACGAACTCCTGATGCATGTGCCACCTGATGCATCTGGCTTATATGGGTTCTGGGGAATTGAACCTGCATACTTTGGCTTTGTAGGCATGTGCCTTAACCATTAAGCCATCTCATCTTTCTTTATCTCCAATTCATTAATATCTGCATTGATCTTAATAATTTCTTTCCATCTGGTACTTTGGGGCTTGGACTATTGTCTTTCTAATGCCTTCAACTAGATACTTGAATTATTTATTTGAGCTCTCTCTATTTTTGTAACATAGGCATTTAGAACTATAAACTTCCCTCCTGGAACTGCCTCATTGAGTCTCATAAGTTTTGGTATGTTGTGTTTTTACTGTCATTCAGTTCGATAGATTTATGGACATCCTTTCTAATTTCTTTCACAAACCATTCATTGTTTAATAATGAGTTTCTCAGTCTCCAGGAGTTGGTGTGTTTTCTGGTGTTACTGTTGATTTCTAGTTTTAATGCATTGTGCTTGGATATAATATAGTGAATTATGTCAGTTTTTCTGAATGTGTGGAGACATGTTTTATGCCATAATATATGGTCTATTTTGGAGAAAGTTCCATAAACTCCTTAAAAGTATGTGTATCCAGGGGCTGGAGAGATGGCTTAGGGGTTAAGGTGCCTGCCTCCTAAGCCTAAGAACGTTGGTTCCAATCTCCAGCGGTTCCAATCTCCAGGTCCCACTTTTAGCCAGATGCAAAGTGATACAAGGGCTCAATGCCACACTTGACCACAAGGGGGTGCACGCATCTGGATTTCATTCTCAGCAGCTGAGAGACTGCTGGCGTGCCCATCTCTGTCTTCCTCTCCCTCTCTCTCTCTCTCTCTGTCTCTCTCTGTGTCTCTCTCCAAAAAAAATTAAAAATTAAAAAAAAATTTTTTAAAGTATGTGTATCCGGTAGAATTAGGGTGTATTGTTCTCTAGATATCTGTTAGTTAAGTCCATTTGATACATAGCACTGTTTTGCTCCATTGTTTCTCTATTTATTTGCTGCTTGGAGGATCTGTGTCATCTATTGATGACAGTGGGGTATTAAAATCTCCTACTATTATTGTATTGGGATTTATATCTGCTTTATTATGTAGTAAGTTTTGTATTATAAAATTAGGTGTCCCTGTGTTTGGTGCATGTAAGTTTATGATTGCAATAGCCTCTTCTTGTATTGTTCCCTTAATTAGTATGAGGTGGCCTTCTTTATCTCTTGAATTACTTTATTTTTATTTTTATTTTTGGAGAGAGACACAGAGAGAGACAGACAGAGAGAGGAAGAGGAAGACAGATAGAGAATGGGCGCGCCAGCAGTCTCTCAGCTGCTATGAATGAAATCCAGATGTATGTGCCCCCTTGTGATCAAGTGCGGCATTGCGCCCTTGCGTCACTTTGCATCTGGCTAAACGTGGGACCTGGAGATTGGAACCAGGTTCTTAGGCTTAGCAGGCAGGCGCCTTAACCGCTAAGCCATCTCTCCAGCCCTTGAATTACTTTTGATTTAAAGTCTATTTTGTCAGAAATAAATCAGTAAGCCACTTTTTCTTATTGCTTGTTTCCTGTTTCCATGTGCTTGAATATCTTTACACGTCCTTTTACCTTTAGAGGGTGTTTATCTTTAATGGTAAGTTGGGTTTCTTGTAGATAGCAAATGGGAGTCCAACTTTCTGATCAAACCTGTTAACCTGTGTCTTTTTATTGGAGAAATGAGCCCATTAACATTCAGAGTTATAATTATGAGATTTGAGTTATCCCTGTGACTTTGAAGGTTTTGTGGGGTTTGAAGTTTTCTTGGTCTTTGCATGTTTTTATGTCCATTCTAGTTTTAATTGTTTCTTTTTCTCTCCTCACATGCATGTTGGTTCATTTCTTGAGTGTAAAGTGTTCTGTGCAGTATTCTCTATAGGGCTCACTTGGTGCTCATGTAATCATACAGCTGGTTTATATCATAAAAATGTTTTTCTATCACCTTCTAATGAGGGAAGATTTTGTTGGGTACAGTAGTTTGGCATGGTCATTTTTAAAATACTTTTGAAATACTCCGTTCCAAGCTCTTCTTGCTTTAAGAATTTCAATTGGAAAATCTGAGATAATTCTGATAGACTTACTTTTGTATGTAATGAGCTGTTTTTTTCTTAGAGCTTTTAGTGTTCTTTTCTTTTTGTGTGTGTGTGTGTGTGTGTGTGTGTGTGTGTTTAATGTTTTGATTATTATGTGATGTGGGATTGTCTCTTCTCTGGTCCTTTTCAGTGTTCCATGTGCTTCCTGGATCAGTCTCCCTTTTGTAAGGTTGGGAAATTTTTCTTTACTAATTTTGTTGAAGGTATTCTCTATGCCCTTGACCTTCATTTGTTCCCCTTCCTGTATGCCTATGATCTGAATATTTGGTCTTTTTAAAGTATCCCCAAAGTTCCCTCGTGTCCTGTTTACATGATTTTTTTAAACTTGACAATGTTTTTGGAGTCTTTCTGATCCTTGAATTCTGAAATTCTACTGACTATGTGGTCTATTCTGTTGGTGAGGCTTTCTTTCAAAGCTTTTAAGAGGGTTATTGCATTTCTGTTTTCTTTTATGTTTTTCTTCAGCATTTCCATCTCTTACTTGAATTCCATTTTAATTTCTTGATTTGACCTTTTTATTGTTTCTTGGAATTCATTCTTGCATATGTCCTCATTGAGCTTGTTCCACTGGCCCATGAGCTCATTTATTTGTTGATTCTCCTCAAATTCCTTTAGCCTTCTGTTGATCACTTTTTGATTGTTTTAAATTTCATTAAGCTGTCTGTGGAGTACTGTTTCTTGATTCTCTTTGGTTTCCTTCAGCCATCAATTGAATTGTTCTTGTTGATTATCTTCTATTTCCTCCATCTATCCCTTGAGTTCTTTTTGTTGTCTTTCTTCCAATTCATTAAGCCAGCCTTTGATTTGTAATTTGATTTCTTTTTGACAGTTTTCTTTAAGTTCCTTCAGACGTTCTTGGAGTTCCTCTTTGACCAGTTTCTTCCCATTCAACCATGCATTTGTTCATGGTCTCATTTAGTTCATTTAAAATGCTTGTTGAGATTTTATTTTGGGCATCTATTTCTTGGGTTTCAGCTTTCATTGGAGGCTTCCATTGTGGGAGTAGGTAATCTCGGTGGAGATCCCTTTGGTAGGTGTTTTGTGTTACCTGCTTCATATTGAAATCAGTTGTCTCACTGAGGATGCAGCAATAGCAGCTTTTGTATAGCCTGTGTTAGGTGGCCTGTTCTAAATTGATCTAAGTGAGTGTGGGATTGAAAACTATATCCACTAGGTTGAGGTGGGTGCACTTGAGCCTGAGCAGGTCCTATTTTGTGTGTGCCACCTCCCAGCAAATCTGTGTAAGGCCTTGTGAGACATGGCTTTCCTGGTGTCCAAGCTGGGTACTTTTCATCCAGTCTTATTTGCTATATGGCTTTTTTGGAGTGAGATCAGCTCCAACCTTCTGCGGGCTGGGGACTGTAAATGGTTGTTCTCAGCTTCACCCCTTCTTCATATAAATTTTGGGGGGAGGAGCCTTGCAAGGTTTGTGTGAGAAGTAGTATCTAAGTTGGTCAACTGCCACTGCTGACTTTCAGCTGGTCAGTCCCCTCCCAGATAGCCACACTGGAATGGCATGTAACCCTGGCATGCAAATCCCCAACTCAGTCCCTGCCCATGATGGTGCTTGGACCTGCTTGCGGCTGACCTTCAGCTGATCTGTCACCTCCCCAGAACAATTTTTATTAAAATCTCCAAATATTGTTGCTGTTTTGACTATCTTGGCATTTGCATTAGTGGTTGCAAATAAGAAAACAAGTAAAACTGTGACTCCTTGGCTTGAATCAAGGCAGCAGCAACACCAGAATACTCCTGGGTATTGAGTCCTTCACCATCAACAATTACATTTTTTTAAAGCCAGTTTCACTGAGCTCTGTTCTTGGTAAAGAAATAAAAATTATTAGTTTTATTAAACTCCTACCCTTGAATCATCTTTTTAATATAATATTCTGTATCACTAAATGTAATGTTTGCATAAATCATCTCCACTATAAGCCTGCTACCAGGCTTGTCTATGGGAAGAGAGCATAGCCAGTTGTTGGAGTCACAAGCTCAACTAACTGCTTTGTTTTGTAGAATCTAGTTATTATTTGAAAGAATATTTAGAAACTATGGTTATTCAAACTCAGCTATGTTTCTCAAAAAGTGAGTCTGCCATTGGTGGAAAACAACCATACTTGTGGCCAATGATAAAATTGGGGCTCTCAGTAGAAAAGTGCAGTTTGAGAGCGCTATGGAAAATGATGAATTGCCACTGTGAGCTACAAAGCTTCTTGGAGATTTTTCTAATGAGATTAGAGGTGATGCAAGCAAGTGGGATTTTCATCATATATAGTGAAAGATCTGCATAACTTATTGAACCTTCATTTCCCAAATCATCAATATATGATGTTAATAAAATCATGCATGAATGGAATAGTCATTGAAAATATAAATTAACTAAATGACTTTAAAACTAACAGAGTACACAGTTCATTGATACAGTTTCAGATTCTCTAACAAAACAAACCTTTAAGAAACTACCACTTGTTGAGTTTTATTGTAAAATAAAAGTGTGTGGGGTGTGTGTGTGTGTTCCCCATAGTTATCTAAAAGGGCTTCTAAAATACTTTCTTTTCTGATTATGTGTCTCTGAAAGACACATTTCTATGATTAACTTCAACAAAACAAAATATCATAGCAGATTAATTGAAAGCAGAAACATGAAAATTGAGCTCTTTTATAACTAGAAAAAATTAGATATTATAAATGCTCTCCCATACTTTAAAAAATATTTTTTGTTTGTTTATTTGAGCAAAAGCGACAGAGACAGGGGAGGAGAATGGGCACCCCAGGGCCTCCTGCCACTGCAATGAACTCCAGATGCATACGCCACTTTGTGCATCTGGCATGCGTGCGTGCGTTTGTTTGTTTGTTTGTTTGTTTGTTTGTTTGTTTGTTTGTTTGTTTTGAGATAGAGTCTCACTCTAGCCCATGCTGACCTGGACTTCACTATGGATTCTCAGGGTAGCCTTGAACTCACCAGTCCTCCTACCTTTGCCTCCCAAGTGCAGAGATTAAAGGTGTGTGCCACCCTGCCTGGTTTGTGCAGCTGGCTTTATACGTGTTTGCAAGCAAATGTTTTTAACCACTGAGCCATTTCTCTAGCACAACTCCCATGCTTTTCTTATGGGTTTATTTGTGTTTTTCTTTTTCTTTTCTTTTTTTTTTTTTTTAAGAAAATAAGGTCTCACTATATAGTCCAGGTTGGCATCAAAATTTCAATCCTTCTGCCTATACTTCTGATCGCTGAGATTACAGGTGTACACCAGTGTGCTCAGCCACTATTTGCACAATTAAAGAGCAGTACCACCCCCTTGTCCTAATTCCATTTGGAAAATATAGTTACTTTTCTTAAAATAGTTATTTTTATGTTTCTATGTAATTATTTTAATGGATATACTCATATTAGCAATTTTATCTTTGAATCAGCCAGCAGCTGTTGTAAAGTTAAGCACAAGCTCATGGGTGTCCTCTCTCATTTTTAGAGAACTAAAGGGTTCCACACTGTAAAGTGAGAAGCACTGACCTATATCCTCAGTGCCATGCTGATTGTGCTGATAACATTTTCCCCCTGAAGAAATCACTATTTACTGCAAAATTCTTTTTGCTATATCGTATTACTCCAGTTGTATTAATTTATTTTCATAGCTCACCTTTTCTAAGGCACAACAAGCAAAAGTTTGTGTTCACACAGCTATCATGTGAAAGTCATGGCAGAGTGTCATTTACCACACCTTGGTGTTCAGTAGGTCAGCACTTTAATGACTTTGTTGACCCACTGAATATTAGTGGCTTTGACTTACCCTTTTTTATATTTATCACATTTGACGGTACAGGGCTATAGGCCCTGATGCACCCATTCTTTCTTTCTGTCTCTCAAATAAATAAAATAAAATATTTTTTAAAACCTATGAGATATTGCAGTCTTTGACTTCATTGACAGTTTTGGCAAGGTTTCTGACACTGTTTGAAATGTATTTTGTGATGTAAATACATGTGTGGTTATTCTTCAAATGTTGGGAGCAAAGCAAGTTTCAGTCTTTCTATGTGGAAGTCATCTGTTCCTTTGCTTTTTTCCCACTAGAATCTAAACCTCAAAATATAGGAAATTGTTTTCTGTGTGTGTCATTCCACTATTCCTCTATGTCACAGTATAGCACATAATTTTAAATTTGGACAGCACCATCTGCCTCTCCTTACCATCATCTGCAGTATTTTCAGCAAATATTTTCCAAGGAAGTACGATATTGATTCTGTACTACAGAATAGTAAGGAAGAAGTTTCTGACATCCTGGTGTAATTCAGAGACACAAAAATAACCATTTCAATTTGGTGGTGATAAAGTCTACAGTAGAAGCTTACATGAAGCTACATAGAGTGTAATTGAGGGGAAAATTAATTTTGCCAGAGGGGTTTGCAGAAGTATTGCCAAAGGAAGAGAGTTTGAGCAGAAGTAGTTGGAATTTGCATTGGCACAAAGGAAAATAAGGGTGTATTCAAACAAAGGAAACAAGCTCAAAACGTGAAGCCCTGTCACAAAGTACGGATTCTTTCGGGAGTGGTCTGGTAAAAGGCAGTGGATGAAACCGTAAGCTGGATCCAGATTGTGAAGAATCTTTGTTAGCACACTTAGGAGCTTAGATTTTAATGGGATTGCCCATGGGGAATTGTGTATGACATCCTGGTCAGACTCAGAAGAATAAAATTATAGTAAAGCTGGAAGATTCTTTAGGGATCATTTAACAACCCTGAAAGATGTGGTGTTCTCTTTCTTTACTTTGAACTTAGGGTAGATCGTGTCTTGAAAATAAGTAAAGAACATGCACAAAAATCCCTTTACATTTCTATCTACCATTATTTTAGAAATTCTACCAGTGTTTAACCTTTTCTTTGGCTGACAACCCACACAGCCTCCACCCTCATATTTTATGGCTCTGTTATAGATACAGTTCTTTATTATGCATTTTTCCACATGTAATATATATATATATACACTTCCCAAAGATATACATAAATTCTTTATTTTTAGTGGAAAGAATAGTTCTTTTTGTAAAATAAATAACAATCTCTTAATTTAACTCTTGTGAGAATATATATAGTTTCATAGATTAGGATGCAATGTCACAAGTTGGACAAAATTCAAAAGACTAAAAGTAAAATAGTAATTTCAGATCATTTTCAAAGTTGAAAGAAATTTAAGAATTCAGTATCTTCCAGGCATGGTGGTGCATTCCAATATTCAGGAGGCTGACAAAAGAGAGGATTATTCATTTGAGACCAGCCTGGGTACATAGTGCAATCCTGTCTCAAAAAAAAAAAAATTCTGTTCATGATTTTTTTTTTACTACAGAGATTAGTACAGTTAGTACAGTGTATTTATCAATAAGTCTATTCTGATATCTATGAACTTAAAATACTTATAAGTGTTAACTCTAGATTTAATGCCTTGCTATGCATAAGTCCAAATCAACTGTAAAATATCCAATGATCTTAATAAACTATGTCCAATCATGTATTTTAGACTGCCTAACATTTAGTAACTCAGAACTTTTTGCTGGTGATTATAATGATACAGAAAAGTTCTTAACATAATAAAACAATGGATACAAGACTGATTATACATAATTAAGAACAGACCATGTTGCTGGAGACATGGCTCAGTGGTTAGAGGTGCTTGCTTGCAAAGCCTGACAGCTGGGCTTTCATTCCCCAGTACCCATGTAAAGCCAGATGCAGAAGGTGACGCCTCTATCTGGAGTTTGTTTGCAGTAGTATGAGGCCCTAACATGCCCATTCAATCATTCATTCATTCTCTCTCTCTCTATATATATATCTGTCTCTTTCCCTCTCTCTCTCTCCTTGCAAATAAATAATAAATATTTTTTTAAAAAAACAGACCATTTAAATAATTGAAAACAAATCAAGTAAATTGAAGTATATCAAATATATAACTTATAACTGCAAAATTGTAAGGCAAGGAAATACATGTTGAAAATAATGTAGAAATAGCAGAATATTTTGCTTATATGCATAAAATTTTTGTGTAGAAAAAGTGACTGAATTATATGAAACTAATATAACCTTGATTCAGCAGAAAAAAGGTTTTGCAGATTTTCTTGTGCAAGTAGGTAAGTTACTTAATGTATAGTTTATAGCTATTATAGGCTGTCACATAATTCCAGCCTCACAGTCCCATGGTATGGGTCCACATATTTCATGTGGTCTGATTCCCAGATGGGTCTCTAGATGAATGTCCAAAACCAAGCCAGCTAAACTTATTTTACAACCATAGGGCATTCTATAGTTAACACCTAATGTACTTCGAGAAATGCTGCAAAAGTAACACTAGCAACAACATAGTCAGATGATTAGGACATGGCATGGAATCTCAATTAAGTGAAAAGTGCTAAAGGAGCCCGGTCAGTATTGAGTCTGGAACTTCACATTCCCCACCTGTGATTTATTTCAATGTATTTTCAAAAGACTAGATTTGTTTACTCTTTTTAATGAAACACTGTATAATTTCCTGTGCCAACTAACTCCAAACAGGGCTTTGTAGGCTGAGTGGATGGTAACATTGCAAGAAAGCTCTGACCATTTTTTTTAGATTGATCCACCAGACTATAGTGATATAGCTCATGGCTGACAGAAGTCTTCCAGGTAAATAGTCTCCTTATCATCTCCTTCTCATCCCCCAAATATATCCGGATGATAGTGGTGGTGGTCTGCCTACAAGAAAATAAATGGTCTTAAATGAACCATTGCTTGCTTCCATGACCTGCAATAGTTTTCAAGCAGTTAGAAATTATTGAACTCATTTCTTTCTTGTGTCTTAAGCAAAAGGAAGAGAAATAAAACCATTTATAAAATTTTTGTTTTATTTATACCATTTATTTACAGTTGCAGGTTGAAAATTAATTTTAAGAATCATACTTTAGGGCTGAGAGATGCCTTAGTGGTTAAAGCGTTTGCCTGCAAAGCCAAAGGATCCTGGTTTGATTCTTCAGGACCCACATAAGCCAGATGTACAGGGAGCACATGCATCTGGAGTTCATTTGCAATGGCTGGAGGCCCTGGCACACCCATTCTCTCTCTCTCTCTCTCTCTCTCTCTGTCTCTCTGCTTCTTTCTCTCTCTCAAATAAACAAATAAATAAATAAAGTACATTAAAAGAGAATCACACTTTAAGAAAATGAATTTATAAGATTTTTACATTGTGTATATATACAAACATATCTAAGGATCAAAACTGGCTTACTGTGTGGCCATGCTATATGAATAGTATTCAGATATTTATCTGCTTATATGTTAACATGCACATATATATTTCTGCCAACAAAAATACCCTGTTTCATTTTAAATTCTCTTTCACATCCTCTGTGACTTTCCAACATGGTACTCCAACATCCTGTAGCCTCTGCCTTTTGAACTGCCTGTTTTTTTGTAGTTTCTAATTTCCAACCCCATTCTACCTCTTTATTTGAAATGTTATCAGGAAGGAACAATAAGAGAAACAGGTTGGGGTGGGTGTGAAAAGAAGGTAGAGGGAGGAAGACTGCTGAGGGAAGAAAAATAAATAAATGAGAAATAGAATGGATTCTTCATTTGTTGGCTTTTAGCACAAGTGCCACACCTTATGAAATGATTAGTCGTTAATTACGACTAAATGAGCCCCTTTTAGAGTCCATGGCAGGCCCAGGCA
Organism: Orientallactaga sibirica; assembly: GCA_036365145.1. Lineage (NCBI taxonomy): Eukaryota > Metazoa > Chordata > Mammalia > Rodentia > Dipodidae > Orientallactaga > Orientallactaga sibirica. The sequence continues at coordinate 5,016,498 of JAEOAD010000418.1, forward strand.
TCTGACTGTCAGAGCTGTGAAGGATGCTGAATTGAAGACTGGTCTGTGTCAGGCAGTGAAGGGTTGGCCCAAGGAGCCAAACTGAGAAAGGATAGGAATAGCCTCAAAGAAGGAAGCCCCTGTAGCATTTGCATACTTCTGCAAAGGAGGTTTAATCCAAAGAAAGAAGAAGATTTTAGTATTGTCAGCCTGTCTTTGTTCTAGTGAAGAGCGGAGGGAAATCAGCTGAAGAGGCCTTTCTTAAAGCCCAAGTCTCAGCCTTGAGGTTGTCCCAGTAAAGTTATGTCCTTGAAGGTCGTTTGCACATTATTGTCTGTTTGAAGGTCTTCTAAACCCAAAAGGCCCAAAATATCCCCCTCTGCCAGTACAAAAGAAGGGAGTTTGGGTGGTAAAAATGACTTGTGGTGCAGTGGATGAACCCAAGCACCCTTTGTTCTTGGGCAGAATACTCTGAAGTTCTGAGGGTTCCTGAGCCATACCATAAATTATTTGTAGGCCAGAAAACAAGGTAAAACCCACCTAAACTTGTGTCTTGCCAGCTTAAAAGAGGCCTAAGTTCATTTACCATAAATATGGTCTCCCAAAATACAGCAGTGCAAAAGCAGTTTTGATGGGCACAGATCATTTTTTGCCCTACTTCTTTATGGCATTTTCTGTACTTGTACTGTTTCTATCTGAAGTTGAGCCAAACCAGTTGGACCTCTAACCTGCTCAAGTTTTCTCACCATCCAGTCATTATCTTTTATCTGGCAAGGTGAACTTGTGATTTGAATCTATATCCAGTGTTCAACATTATGCCTTCTTTCCAAAATATGAATGCTACACAATTTGCAATAGTCTGACATTTACCATAAGTTCTTATAATGATCTAGACATTTATAAGGAGCCATATGTAACTGCAATAGCTACTGGTATCCCATTATTTATGGAAAAATCAAGACTTGTTTCAATTTCCCCAGCTGGTATGAACCTAAGTACCATTAATCCCTATATTTCAGTAAGACATGTACTAAAAGCATGTACTCTGATTTTTAACTAATATATTTATTTATAAGTGTAAAATGAATAATTGTGACTGCCTTTTCAAATTTATCATTATTCATATAGCGCTTAATGCTTCAAAAATATTAATTAGCTTAATTCAGAACATAGAGAATAAGCATCCCTTGTAAGTGATCGAGTATAAATACAATAAATTCTGACATTGGAGGTTAGAAAATATATATGCTTTTACATATAGTGACACGTAAGTCATTTATTAAGAACATTGCTTTATCCATTTCTTTTTAAGGTTATTGATCTTTTGGCTAGATTTTTCAAAACATTCTTAGAAGACCATTTACAAATATAAAGTAAAATTAATGCACAATAGTTACCTAAGTATCTAACAGATAAAAAAATGTCGGTCTGAGTTTAATAATAAAGGCAAAGCTGATAATATGTAAAGGAGGGAGAAAAATTCAGGTAAGCCAGCTTGTAGAAAAAAAGTTATGGCTTCAGTGGTAATTAGGGACTTTTCTTAGGATGATGGTGTACAGGGGCTCCCACTGCTGTTCAAAAGCTAGATTGAATCTATCATAGACATTGGCAGTGGCCACTTAAGAGATTTCTGAAGGGATGAGTGGATAAAATGGTGCTTGGATAAAATGGTGCTTGTTGATTCCTTAAATGCATCACTTTGGTTATGGTGGGAATGCTTGTCTCTGATCTGAGTCAACTCTCTTTGCTGGAGGCAGTGTGCTTCTGTCTCCTGTTTTGCATTTTCCCTGTGAGAAGCGTGTCTGAAATTGGGGGGACTTGAATATCCTTCTTTGTTGCAGAGCTTGTCAAGCACAGCACTGAGTTCTCTTTCCCACCAGGAAGGTCAGGCCTTTGGGGGCCAATGTGTTTTCTGAAATGAACTCTACAGTCTGTCCCTGGTGTCTGACAGATTGAAACAGTTGTCTGTGCTGCCTGAGCTTTCAGTGCTGTTTCAATGCCTTGCTTGAAAAGATAGACAGACAGATAGATAGATGATAGATAGATAGATAGATAGATAGATAGATAGATAGATAGATAGATAGATAATAGGTAGACAAACAGATGATAGATAGATAGATAGATAGATAGATAGATAGATAGATAGATAGATAGATAGATAGAAAGAAGAAAGAAAAGAAAGAAGAAAAAGAAAGAAAGAAAGAAAGAAAGAAAGAAAGAAAGAAAGAAAGAAAGAAAGAAAGAAAGAAACAATACATTTCTTTTAAATGGGCTGGACTTCAGATGTTAATATTTAACTACAAGGCAAATTTAATTAACTTTCTAAGAACATATTTACAGATCCAGGAAGTTAACTGTATGTACTGTTAACACACACATAGTCACACTAAGGTACACCTCTACTTCTAAGTTCTACTACTAAAAATGTACTGTGTGTGTGTGTGTGTGTGTGTGTGTGTTTTAATTGGAGTAATAAAATTATGAAGTATGGAACTGTTTCAATATAGACTTATAAAAGTAAGTGAGTCTTTTGTTCACTTGGATTTAATTTTCATGTTTGGATCAGAGGTATGTAGAAAGCCTGAAGAAATTTGTACTATGCAGAGCTTCCCTTCAATATTCTCCAGATAATTGAACTAATTAAATCTTTACCAACATTAACACAACTCCAGCATTCCTTAGACAGTGGATAATTATTGCATGAGCATGGCGAGCTTAAACTAAACAGATGAAAACAGAGTTCTGTGGAATGGGTATTGAGTTTATTCTTTATTCATCTTTTGATAAGGTTTAATTAAAACTGCTTCTCTCCATTGTGGTGAGAATGAATGTGCTTGTTTTCCTAGTGAAAGCAAATTATTCACTTCAGCCATGGTTCAGTAATCAAAGCCTCAGCAAACTTTTGGGTTATAGTATAGCTGTGGGGATATAATTGCTGCAATTCTGTATGAGGGCTTTATCTGTTTTTATTACTCTCTCTTACTTATTTTTGTAGAAAGACATTTATAAAAGCCTGTTTTGTGATTTGGTGTAAAAGTACCTGTGTTTGAAACCTTGTTATAAATATATTGTGGCTAGGTTTTTTCCTAAAAGTATGTTTCTTAGAACCTCCTATTGGCATGCAAGGTAAAAAGGGACACCCATTTAAATAGATAGCATTTGAGATGGTTTTTTACATTAGTGAAGATAATTCAGCAAAACCTTCTAATCTTGTGGTTGCCACTGGATTGGCACAGTGTGTGGACAGTGCTTAGGATAGAAAAGAGTCAACACTGGCAGTTCTTCCTGCAGATACATATCTGTGTTCTTTTTAACCATCTTTAACTCCACCAGAAACATTTTCTACATTATTCTATTAAATGAGGTGTGTGGATGTGTGTGTGTGTGTGTTTTCTTATGTTTATGTGATAATTATGTGATAATTTTGTGACATGTGAATGGTTTATGTATATCAGTACCAAATTATCATCAACTTATTCTCATGACTATTATGAATTTTCTTTTAAAAAATGGGAGATTACAAGGCTATAGGACATCTTGGGGAACCAAAGACAAATATAAAATGAGATTTTTAGCATGAACCAGAATTGGGGCTCAGTGATTAAAAGTGTTTGCTTAGAAACAGGGCTGGAGCACAGATGAGACCACTCCTCCATCCACTTCCTGTGGCCTTGATTTTTGGACACCTTGCTTCTCTCATCCATCTGGTAGGAACAGACTGATTTATCTTATGATTTGTCATAAGTGAAACTAGGCATTACTCTAGTTTAGCATTCTGATGCCCTGCAAAGGTGATCTGCCCTACAGACAAATGCAAGGGCCTTCTCTCACCACTTCTTGCTGCACTTTGCCTCGCTGGTTCCTTAGGGAGGGAGGAAATGCACGCCAGTGTTACTTCATGTTCTGATTACATTATTGAATGCAGTGGTTTTAATTCCCTTAATGGGTAGTGGACTAAAAAAATCATGATGCCTAGATGATGTAGACTAAATGAGAAAAGAAAACACATAGCAGAACACACAGTCGGAGCCAGTGCTGCTTCATGAGAGACTTCTTTCAGTCATGTGTGCGTGTGTGTGCACACTACACTGAGTCACTTAATAAAATGCATTTTCTTTCACAGTGAGTTGTGGCAAAAACAAGTTTCAAAGCAGTGACTGCTCCTCAGATCCCCTTCATGGCTTCTCCTGGGAGGCCGAGGGAAGGGGAGTACTGGGCAGCCCTCCAACCCCAGAACCCCCATCAAAGTAGCTCCACTTTAATCTGCTTTACACTTCATGCTTCCACCTAAGGTATTTTTTAAACAAAGGATGCTGTGGTCAAAAGTTTGAATGAATGACTTCCCAGATCCCTTCTTGAGATTTTAGAGCTGAGTACAGTGGCCACTGGGACCAAAGAAAGTATTAGTTTGGTTTTCTTTCTTTCTTTTTCTTTCTTTTTTTTTTTAAAGAGAATTTGGAAAAACATCCAGCCCTCTATATTCTGGCTTTGGCTGTCTCTTTTGCTCTCACTCTCTTTTTCTCTTCTTCTGCCTCTCTCTTTTTCTCTCTCTCTCTCTCTCTCTCTCTCTCTCTCTCTGTCTTCTCTCCCTTCCTCTCTCCTTCAAGTCAAAATATACTTTCTGTACTTAAACCCACAAGAAAAAAAAAAAAGCTCTGAGACTCAAAACCTGAGCAACAGTACATGTAACTGGACTTAAACAGCTTTACACTTAAAGAGAAAAGCATTCACCCTTTTCTCTGCTCTTCTCTGTGTAGGCTTTCCTGGTCAATCTCTCCACACTCTTTCGCCTATTCTGATCCTTAGAAACAAACAAGGGTGACATGAGGAGGACTTGGGCGCTTTCCTCATGGGTGCATCTAAGATCCTTAGAGAACTGAGGACCATGGAGAAAGACTCATTGACAGAAAATGACTGAACATAGACCAAATAATGAAACAGTTTAAATAGATAAATTTAGGGATGCTTTTGCTGCCCTTGACATTGTATGAAGGGCCCCATATGACACAGACAGGGCTGCCCTGACTCCAGGCCCTTCCTTATGTTGAAATCTTTTGTTTAATGACAAGTTTTGTTTAATTACAAGTACCTGATAGTAGTGAGCCTGTCGTGAATCACATTAATATCAGTCCTGTTCCTTTGGGCTTCATTTAGTGGAAGTGCTGTGGGAGAGATTATTATCTGGCTTAAACCAGAAATCTAGACTTTGAGACCTTGCTCTACCACTTACCAGCTTTATGTGTAGACCAAGTCTTAGCTTTTTGAACCTCATTTTCTTTAACTGTCAATCATCAGTAGGCATGGTGCCTCCCTTGTTAGCTTGTTGGGAAGTGTAATCAGGATGATGACTGCACTGTATCTTGCTCCATGCTTGTGTGGTCCTTAGTAAGAGCTCTGGGACAACATATGGATTCCCACTGTCATGATGCTTGTGATAAAAGGCAAATTTGTTTTCATGCTAACTGTGAAGGGGATGCCCTCTCTGTTTTCTTTATTTAAAATGAAAATAACAATTAGACAACCTTAAAATGTGCTATATTAGTTGATACAAATAGTGCATAATGGTGACAAAAGCAGGGAGCAAGTCAGGGTTTGGAATGATCTGAGCTTTAAAGGGGATATATAAAAAGGAGACAGGGCTGGAGAGATGGCTTAACGGTTAATGGCAGTTCCAATCTCCAGGTCCCACGTTTAGCCAGATGCAAAGTGACGCAAGGACGCAATGCTGCACTTGCCCACAAGGGGGCACACGCATCTGGATTTCGTTCACAGCTGCTGAGAGGCTGCTGGCGCGCGCATTCTCTATCTGTCTTCCTCTCCCTCTCTCTCTGTCTCTCTCTGTGTCTCTCTCCAAAAATATAAAATAATAAAAAAAATTTAAAAGGAGACAGTAATTGAGAAAAGAATAAAAACTGTTTTTTAATAATCAAAAAAAGCACAAACATGGGACTTAATTTCATGTAGGAGATGGGAGGAGATTGCTTGAGTGAAAGCAAAGAAAGTAATAAAAAGAAATAGTGTTGAGGATAATAGTTCAAATTTAGTACCCTAGTAGTGACCATTGCAAAGAAGTCATCGGTAGGACATAGTCACATTGCTGAAAAAGCAGCAGACAGTAGAGGAATTAAAATTGTTTTCACATTATGACAGTAGCAAATTGGCCATAGGTCACCTTCCCTGGTGACCTCAGAGAAATCAGGAGTGAGCCACAGTTGAGGATAGTTTGAAGTAAGTGTGCTTTAATTAGAGTGGAATATCAACATGAGGATATGGCAATCTAGGAAGAACTGAAGATTTAGTTACTTCTGGCATGACTGAGCTCTGATGGCACAAATATTCAGAAGCCGGGTCACTGTTGCTGAGTGGTCAGCACAGACAGCAGAGGGAATAAGGTGGAGCAAGAGACAAAAACAAGTGATAGGTACACCCCAGTTGCCTATCTCCCTGACAACAAGTTAGGCCACTCCAGCCTATACTTGTGATGTCTTTCTCTTAGTTTGAAAACACCTGTGAAATCATAACATGGGACACTTTAACAGATGCTACTTATACTAGCAGTGGTCTAAATTTGCATTTTAAAATCTATAAGCTCATATTCAACTTGATTTCATGTACACATATAGATTTTTTTTGTATCTTATTTAAGAAGAAGAAAAAGGAAAACTTGAATAGTGGCTGCCATTATTGGAAGGACTGTGACTGAGATTTGCCACAGCCTCTGCCGCTCATCTTCCTGCCACTGGGACCTTTTCCTTTTTGCCCTGATTTATCTTATAGCAGAAGTAAATAATAAACAGCAAAATACGTCTTGTAATCATGCCTTTGTCCTAAGTATCAAATGTAAAATCAATCCAAAGGAGCCTTGTGTTTGAAGAATAGTTAAGAGCTTATATTTTATATACATAATGTAGCTCAAACCACAACCTCTCAGTTATGTCCATGGCCCTTATTGAGGCTATATCTTAGAAATTTTTCTATTCTTTTGTCAGTTAATTACCATATGTTTTCACCTCCTTCCCCATGGGGGCCGTGAAGTTTCTTAGCTGTAGCCCTCCTTATTCCCTAGCATAAGGCACACTGCTGAACACAAAGGGAAGTATTTGCATATGGCTGCTGACCAGGAGCAGAGGGAGTTTACAATTGTCCAAGGAAGAAAGAGCTTCATAGGAATAGATGGCCCAAATAAGTTAGACTCAGAAGACAAATGAGCAAACGTTTATAAAATGTCAACAAATCACACAGAGAGAGATTCTATGAGACATATGGAGCTGTAGGAGGCATGGTCTCTATCATCCAGGATCTTTATAGTAGGTGACATAAAGTACAGATGACTAGTTCTGTCTATTCCATGTTAAATGTGGAAAGTACTGTTAGATACACATAACTATGCAATGAAAAAGAGCAGAGGCACACTTCCTGGAGAGGCTAGGTGGGATACGTATAGCCAGTGACAAGTCCCAGGAGGGGTGTCAGGCCTAGAAGGTCTGGGTTATCGAGAGTGTATTTGAAGCTGCAAATGAACTGTAATAGGCTCAATAGAAGGGTGTGTGACTGGGGATAGCGGTCCCTACAAAAAAGCAGGGAAACGTGAAGAGAGCATTGCTAGAATCTAAGAACAAGCACAGCTGTTTCTTTCCATAATCTTTTCTCTCTGCTTCTGCCATGCTATAAATCACAATAAGATTAATACTGATAATACTGTTAATATCTCAGTTTCTCTATTTTGTTTTTTCATCAATGCTGGGGATAGAGCCCGGGGCTTTGCACATGTTAGGCAAGCGCTGTGCCCCTGAACCACATCCCCAGACCTACTCATCTCACTCATGGAGTCCTCACTGTGCGGAAGCCACATGGACACTGTGCATGAATGATCTCATCGAGTCCCATAACAGCATGCTGAGGGTGTGAGAGCAAGGGGGGCGGGAGGAGGAGGTGACCCTCATTCCACAGAAAAGACAAGAACTTTACACCCTACCACTCAGAAGTGGTGGAGCTACATTGGTAATATGTCATCTCACTGTCCCTATCACTTGCCTTGTTGTGGTGAATTCCTACAAGCCTGCTTTATTTTACATGTTTCAATCATAATCAGCCTAAGCCTTTGCAATTATTTAGTTGCTAATGTCTAAAGGACTTTTGGCTACCTCTGGAGAGAAAATTAGAGATTCAAGAACTACATTGATCCCCAAACCCTGTCCAAATTGAGTTAATTAATCTGTAACTTGAACACCCTAAAGGCCCTATTTAAATACAATTTCACTGTGAATGAGAGACTGTAGGAACTTTGATTAAAACTGAATGCAGTCAGAAATAAGAAGTGTGAATCTATCTTTAATCTAAAATTCTCAACATGAAAATGTGGCACAAGTGTCATTGTTTCAATTGGTTCTTCAAATATATATCACAGTTGGTTATTAATAAAATGATAATGTTACATATAAATTTCATGAAAGTACATTGGTCTGAAAACATCTGAGGTCTCTACATGAGCATTTTTGAAAAAAAAAATACACTGAAGACATTGTCACTGTGGGTCATATTTACATGGTCTTGGTATTTCATAAATATTTCTTTCAGGATAAAAATACAGTAGGAGCAGTCAAATCCAGCTGAAGCCTTAATCACTGACCAATTTAATAGACCTAGGCAGTACTCTTTTATGTATCAGCATAGGGGATAATGACATTGGAAGCAGAAATATTTGGGTTAAGGATGCATTATCTGAGCTGTTCTATCGTAGTAATTTTTGGAATAGTCTAACAGTAAAGTTAGTTTGTATTTCTTAAAACACTAACCACTTTGGAACAGCAACTTCAGAATATGCTGATGCCTTAGAGTAGCAAAAGGGTAGTCATCCAACATAAGGCTTTGAAAACACTAAACCCAAACAAAGTAAAGAATCAAAACAAAGCATGCACAGGGAGAAGTGACCAAAAGGGAAATGTTAAGTTATCTCTAGCATCTCATTTCTACCCCAAGAGTTTAGTTGTATCCTAAAGACAGGTGTTAGGGCATTGGACAAAGAGAAAGAAGGGAAACTGTTCCGTCACAAAGGTTTAAGCACTAGAACATTCATCCTTACCTTTTTATTCTTACTTCACTGATGACTGAAGGGTTGTGTGAGGAAAGCCATCTATGTCTGCTGCCCAGATACCACGTCCTATCAAAACCAGAAAACACTACTATTCAGACTTCCCAAGGAAAACACAAACTACATGAGACAGAGAGAGGGGTGACCTGTTCTTCGATGTTGTGGGATTTCCTGTTGATGTTGATAACCCATGCATTCCTGAAGGCCTGTTCTGATTGAGCAGCCTCCTTGCAATCCACACAGAGCTTTATTTCTTTAGACATACCTTTTTAAGAGAGCTGAAATTTAAATTAATAAACCAGCCAGGGCTGCATGCTGACATGACTTGAAAGTTAACTGGAACTTATTGATCTGCAGCCTACAAGCTGTTCTATGCTGTGCCGCTCACAAGAAAGCCAGTCTTTAAAGTTGCCAACAATTTTTTTTAATTACCTCAAAAATGATCTTTTTATATCTTTAGACGGTTCTGTTGTTCAACTGGAACCTTATCCATCTCCACCCACTTCCCCCAAATTGGGTCATTAGTGGATGGTGTTGACAACTGCAAAGGCTAATTCCATACTGATGATCAGGCTCTATTTCCTGTGTTAGAAGAGGGGACAAGAGAAGTGGCTGGCCAAAGCAGCCACACCTCAGTCTCTGTCCTTGAGGACATTCAGTTAGTAATGGGTGCCACCAGCTGTCTTGAAGATAATTTCAAAAGGTGGGCTGCAACTAGAAGCTCCTCATTTCCCTCACGAGCCTGTGAGGAACTGCCTCCCTGCGTTACCCAGACTCCTCGGGGCTCTGGCAGTCTTCCTGTAGAGGCCTTCGTGAACACCTGTTACATAAATCTGAGTCCAAAAGAGCTCTTTAAACTTTAGAGGGACTTACCTGGGTTTACTGTTCAGACACTGCACAAAAGGATACCCTGTTGTTGTGTCCTTTGTGGTTTTATAAACTTTTCCAGCCCTTCCTCTCAACTTTTGTTTTTCCACACTAAACCACTTCCATTTTCTGTCTTCTTCTGTGGGCCTCCATTTTTCTTTGATCTATCTCTCTATTTCCCTCTGCCACTCTTTCTCTCCCTCTGTTTCTCTCCCTCCCTCTCTGTCTTTTCTCTCTCTTATACACACACATACCCATGAAACCATTTCTCCCCTACTTTAAAGAATAACGTTTAGAATAATTTATTTCCTCAATTCCTTGTTCTTTTTCAGTCATGTATCACAGAACATGATGATCAAACTTGTACAGAGTGAGTGGGTATAGGCGAGTTTGGTACAAGGTAATAGTATCATCTGCTTATTATCCTTCAGCTTCCTCAACAGCCCTATCTCCACCAGCCCCCACCCCTTCTCCCTCTCTCTGTCTCACACACACACAGATGAGATGAGAGGGAAAGAGGGTTTTTTTTTTGTTATTGTTGTTGGTTTTTTTTTTTTTTTTTTTGCTTTCTAAAGTAGGGTCTCACTCTAGCTCAGGCTAACCTGGAATTCACTATGTAGTCTCAGGGTGGTCTGGAACTCAGCGATCCTCCTACCTTTGTCTCCTGAGTGCTGGGATTAAAGGTGTGAGCCACCATGCCCGGCTTTAAATATATTGTTACCTGGCTTATTTTATTTTTTATTTCGTTTTTTATTTTGTTTGTTTGTTTTTGTAAATATAATTATTTATTCATTCATTTGAGAGAGAGAAAGAGGCAGAGAGAGAGAGAGAGAATGGGAGAGAGAAAGAATGGGCACGCCAGGGCCTCTAGCCACTGCAAACAAACTCCATACATGCTCCCCCTTGTACATCTGGCTTATGTGGGTCCTGGAGAATCGAACCGGGATCCTTTGGCTTTGCAGGCAAATACCTTAACCACTAAGCCATCTTTCCAGCACTACCCCCCCCTTTTTACCAGAAAAAAGTAGATGGCAGATGGCACCTGCAGATTTCTCCTGTTTTTTTTCTATTGTGCTCTCTCCAAGATGACTTTTATATTGACTAGAAAATCCAGCTAATTCCACTACTTTTAACACTTCTCTGGTGGAAAATGTTGATCTGCTCATTATTTCCCATCTTTTTCTCTGAGAAAATACTCTTGTAACCTCATACTAACTGATTTAATAAACCATCTTTGATGTAGAACCTCATCAGAGGCTTTTTGAAAGTTTAAATAAATTATGTGCCCTGATTCTTCACCCTCTCAACTAACTTAAAATGATAGTTACATCATGCCCTCTATCCATATAAACTTTGCCACCTTTGCTCTAGCATATTATATTTACATGGGTGGTAATTACCTGATAATTCACTATAAATATCACCAGATTGCCATATATGAAGTGAGTCCTTGAATCCCTGGATCTAAATCTAAACCATTTTTTTGCATAAAAATCAGGATAGGTACATAAATAATCCATCATAGCAACAAACTCTGAAATTCTCCCTCTTTGGTATGCTAAACCTTCATAATCTGTATTCTTTTAATATATGTTTCTAATTAGTTTAATCTTAAAATTAGCATAGTTAACAGCCAAGTCATCATCAAGGAGTCAGTCAATAAGTAAATAGAGGGCTGGAGAGATGGCTTAGTGGTTAAACGCTTGCCTGTGAAGCCTAAGGACCCCAGTTCAAGGCTTGATTCTCTAGGACCCATGTAAGCCAGATGCACAAGGGTGCACACACATCTGGAGTTTGTTTGCAGTGGCTAGAGGCCCTGGTGCACCCATTCTCTCTCTCTCTCTCTCTCTCTCTACCTGCCTATTTCTGTATCTCTCTCTCTCTTTCTCAAATAAATGAATAAATAAAAAGAAGTAAATAGAGCCCTAGGGTTAGAGTGAATATTCCTCTATCTGATTACATACACATTATGTGTACATACACATGGAAACATATCAATAGTTATCTCAAAATTCTGAGAAACATAAATAATGAATGAAGCTATAGTATACGAAATAAAAAATTATTTTAAAAAGAAATCTGCAAATCCAGTAATGGTGTGTGCGTAACTACACTTCACTCCTACAAAACTCTTCCATTCCCCATCCCTCTGATAAGATTTGATGTAGCTTCCAGACAGAAGATGTAACATTTGTGAGTCAGTAATTAGTACTGGTGCCTTCGGGTAGAAGGTGAAGTGTCCCTATAAATACGACCCTGGCCTGGATGTGTAAGGTATAGTCAAGAGAGCCACAGTGCCCACTCCTAAGGACACTGTAGTTGAATGGGGAAGACAGACGGCACTGAGTCTTGTCTAGATAGTAAGGAGTGTGGTCAGGCAAGTCCAGGAACCCCTTGGGAGCACTATAGAGAAGGTATAATTAGAGCTGATTTCCATTATGTATATGTTTTTTCATTCCCTTCATATCAATACAAGTCAAGAAATAGCTATTTATATCTGTCTATCTACCAGGCATTGTGTAAAACACAATGCAGCTACTACCTATGAATAGATCCTACAGACTGACAGCAGCAGTTGTTGAAATTTTATATAAAAACATGATGTACCATATGTTAAAATTTATAATTAGGTAGGCTATACCTTGTATTGGAGACCTAATGCTATTAGAACAGTCTGCATGGACCAACAGTTAGCTTATTTTTAATAGTAATACTCACTTAGCACTCATACTTTTGCCTTAAACTAATTTTGCCCTCTTAAAGAGCTTTTCTAAGAACATAAGCAAAAGGGGCATTTCAAGACTTTGGATACACAGCCTTTAAAGAGAGGAAGTTGTAATAGATAGAAGATGTTAGATGACATCTTCCTACCTAAACAGATGGGAAGAAAGGATGAGGAGAACTTTATGTCAAAACAGTTCTTTCTTTTTTGAAACCCTTTTTATAACATTCTCTTCTGTAAATTTAAAAGAGCACATATTATAACCTTATTGCTGGTCCTTCTTTTGTTGACTTTCTCCCTTACCTCTACTTCCTGTCTCTGCCCCCTCCTCCAGCACAGGCACTCACAGGCATGCAAGATTCCAGGTGTGGAGGAGAACTGCTGGTAGCATGCAAGTGACAGCCTAATGATTTTTAGCAGTTCAAGCTCTTTCCCTTAGTGTATAGCGAATGCTTAAAATGTTAATACTCCTTAAAAAGAACATATGTTACAATCTCAGTGCCTTGTCAGACACTTTAATCTGTTAGCAATTTTAGGTTGACAGCAACTTGTTCTTGGCCACATATCTGTTTCTACAGTTCTCTCCACTATATATTCTGTGCAAGTTCAAAGCCTAATGATGACATTGGGAGTACATGTCTTGGTTTTATTAGCCAGCTCAAAACTGTTTTACATGAACACACTAATTTCACCATATGGGATTAAATATTCCATATGGATATGTTACAGCTGCTGATACAGTCAATTTATTTCACTCCATTTTTCCTTCCTCTCTTTTTGGACCCTATGCACCAGTTTGTAATAGAGCGAAAACTGACTGACTCAGAAAGTAGGGGATCGTAGTGTAGTGACTTCATGCTCAGTTGTTGGTTAAGAAGGCACCATAGTTGTTGTAGATAGTTCCACATTGCTGGGATGAACATCCAAACCAGGCATAGTTTAGGGGAGGAAGGGAAGTTTTTCAAGCTTACAGATCCAGGGGGAAAGTTACATCAGGAGTGGAAAAAGCTGCTTCCATACATCAAAGCAGAGAGCAATTATCACCAGCCAGTGAACACCAACAGTAACATGTACAAATGGGCAGCAAGCAGCAGGGCCCCAGCCAGAGCTCAGATTGTTCTGCATACCTTTGGGCTTGAAATCAAATCCACCCCCAACACAACTTAGGGTTGGACCCCAGGATCCACCCCCAGTGATACCTCTTCTAGCTAGGTGGCTGGAGGCACAAATTATAAGCTTTAATAAAACACCTGAGTGTATGGGGTACATACATTCAAACTACCACAATGTTTTTTTATTTAGTGAGGCCTGGTGGTAAGAGATGAAGAATTGTGTAGGGCCCAGCTGCCACAGTGACAGAATAAGCAGCCTTAAAGGCCTTCGGGGTTCCAAGTATGAGAGGAAGTATCTCTTCCCAGCAGGTAAAGGATATATCTAGACAGAGGCTGTTTTCTTTAGGATGCTGATTGGCCTGGCCAATTCATAAATCTAAACATTACAATATCCTCTGGTAGGAAGGAAGTGGCAGGGACGAGTAGTGGTGCGTTTAACCCTTCAGGTGCCAAGGCATAAGAACTCTTGTTTGTTGGCTGTTTACAAGAAGACATTTTTGTGTTTAAAGCCTTTTGTGTAATTCTGTTTCTTTGTCCATATCTCCATTTTGTTTGTTTATTTATTTGTTGGATACAAGGTCTTGCTATATAGGCTTGGATGGCCTTGAACTTGCAGCCATCGCTCCTGTGTCTGCTGAGATTATAAGATTATATATCTCCTTTTCAGTTGATGTGAATGAGATCAACTAATTATTAGCTGTTTAATGAAATCTAGTCAGCCAATCCATTTACTTTGCTGCTCTTTCATATTTGTACCATTCTTCACATACTTGGTGAAATTTTTCATGTTAGCAAAAGAACTAAAAAGACCTAAAAACTATATACTCTGTGTGTGTGTTTGTGCATGTGAATATATGTGGGGTCTCTATTAAGTTTATGACTTTTTATGCATTTAAACTTTAATATGCAGTGATTGTTGGTAAGTCAGAAGGTCTGGTAAATTTGGCCTTTACTTCAGCTGTGAAAAGAAATGGTCTAAATCAATAAAATTCTCTGAAGAGAAACACAGAGGATAGAGAGTGTTTTAATGTGAGCTAGTTTCAAGTGTGGTAGAATTACTGTTAATATGTTCACTCCAAGTGGCTTATAGAGAACCTCTATTTGATTTTAGCCTCTTCTCAATTCTGTGTGTCATAAAGACAATACAATTTGGATTTTGATTCAGATATAGCTTTTAAGCCATTAATATAAATTGACTGGGTTTACTACAATAAACGCATTTATATTTCTAGATTATTTGCCTAATCAATGCATATTTTATCATGCTAATGTGAAGAACTCACTACTAAAGGACATAGGAATCATTACCATTCCTATTTAAAGCCCATAAGGTCCCAAAGGTTACATAATTTATTCCTAAAACTTCAGTTACCTTCTGTGGAATAAGCCATGTGTTTCTGCTGCAGTGCTCACCTCTTGTTCTGTCCCCTTCTCAACCTTGTGCCCACAGCCCAGTGCATAGGATAGTTCATCACTTGGGACTGAGAACACAAAGGTGCAGTTTCAGCATACGTCTGAATTTCTAACAGTTATAAGTCAGCCAGAAGCATCTTTGTTACAGAATCGTAACCTGATACAGTATTGTGCTACTCAAAGTGAGTGGCTTGGTCTTCAACTGCAGACAACTATGAATCTGCCCTCAATCCACGCATAACAACTCACCCGTTAAAAGCTTGAGGTAATGTAATTAGCCTACAGGCTGAGATGGAGGGAGGCTGAATAAATTTCCCTAACTCCAAAGTTAGAGACTTAAAACCATGGTTTTTCTGATGTCCTAATACAGTTTCTCTGACTTTTTTTCAATGCTATTTCAAATAATGTCTGTGAGACTTTTACAACAATCTAAACAGAAACTGCTATTGAAGGACCTCCTTGCTAGACTTCTAAGTTGCGTTCCAGATGGCACATTTGTTTAATATCCAATAAAGAAGAGGAAAAATGATTTCCTTTTCTCTGCATAGTTTCCCCGAGAGCCTATGGATGAAAAAAAATCTACTGGCAACAAAATAACATATCCTTGTGAGGGACATCTCCGTTTTGCCTACTTGTGATATAACCTTATGGTCCTCAAGCTCAAAAGAAAGAAAGAAGTGAAGTGGTCTATAGAAATGAAAACCAGGGCCAACATGAGACAGAAAAGTCTTTGCAGTGTATAGACTTAGTTGGAATCAGACATATGCATTATATAAAACCACACTTGTGTGTCGGGGATTATGGTATTCTTAATTGCAACCAGTGGACTTTGTTGGCTATGTATATCAGTCATACTTTCCTCATGTGGTTACAATTTCTCCAATGCCCCACAAAAAAATTATAGCTCCCATATATATAGACGATTTATTCATATAGTGTTGAGTGTTGAATCTTTGGACTCGTGGTAGACCTTGGTCCCCATAAGTACCTAGAATATATCACTAAGTCATAATTTTGTAAGAAGTTTATATGGTAGATAATTCTGTTGAAGGTTTTTAGGTTTGCTTGTATATATCTCTTACATATCTGACAAAGCAAAGTAGATGTAAGACATATTCTTCAGCTATAACATCCTTTTAATTTATTTCATTCATTTAATTATTTTTGGTATGTCCCATTCATAAGTCACATGAAAGTTGCTCCCACAATTTTCCTAAAGCAACTTACTTTACATATAGATTCACACACTTCCTATCATCTGGAATAATGAAATATTTATTGAATTACAGCTGTGTACTGTGTGCTGGAGCTATTGAGTTTAATTAACTGGTACCTATAGATTTTCAAGGCAGAGGCTGAGGAAAGGCATGAAGACTGGGGAATGATCAGAACTGATCTGTTGGTATGATATGAAAGTGGGTGACCTCTTAGGAAAAGTGATGTTCTCACTAGGGCTCAGAATCCTGGGGTGAGAAAGGAGTGCATCAAGGGAGCAGCAGAGGGAAACAGACCTGTCCAGGAGACTGAGAAGATGCTCAGCAGGGAACCACAAGGATAATGAGAAAGACAATGTCCCAGAACAAAAGAAAGGGCAGTCAGCAATGTCAAAAGAGAGGCTTTAGAAGTGGCAGAAAGTAAAGGGTGTTACCCTATTTATAATTAAAGTGAGAGAGTTTGAAAATTCTTTGCATGTTTTTTATGATGGCTCTTTTCTTGACTTTTCATTTGGCTTCTTAAAACTGTCTTATTTTTAATTTCCTTGTTGTTTTCAAACATAATTTAGAAACCCTTTTTATTCTGCAAGTTACATTTTAAGAAAAAGTGTGAAGCAGTTGGTCCTCTAATTCAGCTGTAACAAATCTTTGTTTCTCATTTATTATCATCTTTCCCACAATTGCCTAAGCATTTGGTTCATGTAACCATTAAAAATGCATGAACAAAAATGCTGTAAAGTACACAATGCTACAATATTTTCTGCAGTAACCACTTGCCAAATCTCCTCTTTGAAACTGGAGCCATTTTTGTGTCATTGGAGTATAGTAGAATGATCTATAAACAAGATTTCTGTTGGGCTTATATATTAAAACAGATGAAATCATTTAAAATAAAATGTTAAAAGCATGTGTTTTATAGCTGAGATGACGCATGATCCAAAAGCATATTCATCATTCATTCAAAGTTTAAAAAACAAAATAAAACTGAGTTTTGATCCCCAATTTATTTTCTAGGCAAACCTGGGAGGATATTTTCAAAATATAAAAGCTCTCAGTCACTAATATAAATCATTCTTTCATTCCACTGTATGCAAGTTGTATTCCTCTAGTCGTGGACTGTGCTTACATTTTTAGACTTAGCTTATCAGCACCCATTTCTAACCTTCTGACTTTAAAGGTAACTTTTATCTGGAACTGGCCACCACACCTCTCAGTTCTAGTTGCTGGCTACCAGTGTTTCCTATTGCCTTGAGAGTGCAGTTGGTTTTGTTTGTTTTTGAATTTAATTTGAAGTTTCATTTCCATGTAGGCAAGCTCTACCTGACTTTGCATTAAATTATTCTGAAGTTGATTTTTATCTAAAACATGTAGCCAGATGATTTTTAAGTCTCTTCATTAGATTTAGCTGTTTTATTCCCTATTATTTTCTGGGTTCCCTGCACAGCACTAAGCCCAGATGGATTCTTTGTGACGGGCTCTTTGACAATGATTTGGAAGAGGGAGTGAGAAGAGCCTTTCTTCCTTTCTTGCCTACAGCTGCTCTCAACATGGCTCATCGTGACTGAAAGGAAATGAATAAAGATGAGTTATCTAAACCAAAAATCAGCCACAGAACAGAAGCAGTTCGTACTCCCCAACTTATCCAAGGACTCAGTGGAGGCAAAGGAAGCCATTGCTATCATTTATTTGTATATTTTTAATAGTGGGAGCATTAGTTTTTCAATCTTGTACCCTTGGTTAGTTGGGGCATTTGTAAAAAGCTGACTGGTTTTTAATGAGATTCCCATCACAATGTAAACTATTTATGCCATAACCTTTTGGCATCACTCACACTTGGAGCAGAGCAGACCCATGCAAACGCTGTAGACAAAGCTAAAAAAAAATGGAAATAGCATTAAAGGAAATGCTGGTGGTTGGAAATTCCAATTTTGGACCAGCCTTCATTTGGATGGTGCAACCTATATTTTACTTTAAGCAGCTTTCATTTCTATATTTTGTGTATTACATGTCAGTAGTCATTAATTTCTTTCCTTGAGACTTAGGTACCTTACATACTCAAAAGCATTTCAAACATGGAAATGAATGAAGAGTTTTGAATTTGGGCTCAGAAGAAGAAAAAGTGGCTTAAGAATAAAAAGTACATGAAAGAAGTTGCTGAATTCGATATTTCATACTTCCTCTTTCTCTATAAGAAAAATAGATATGTATATGTCTGAAAGGCAATTTTTAACTGAAATTATCTCTTATTGTCTGGGTCCTTGGGGTATAAATACTAGAACTTGGCCATGGATGGCTTTTGTCGCTGAGTGGATGAGGCTTACTGTGGATTGTCCTCCAGAGACCCCATACTGCTCTTCTAGTCATACGTCAGATTCACAATTCAAATCCCAACATTACCATTTCTCACTGTACATCCACAGGCAAGTGGCTAAGTCTCTCCAAAGTGTTCATTTCCAGTACAATTGATAACACTTGTCCACAAAGCTATTCTTAACTGTTAATGTGAGGGGCAGGTCATTGAAGTGCTACATTTATCTGAGAGGCATTGAGGTATTACAGCCTTGCCATTAGTACATCTGATTACATAATCAACTCCCTAGGTTTGAATGCCAACTCTGAAACTAACTGATTTTGTTGCCTTTGTAAAGTCATCCCCATGACCTTACTTAGACACTGGGTAATCATATTCAAATTATACGGACTTACAATGAAAACTGACTGCAGTGAGACATTAAAACATTCACACTAGTACCTGCCAGACACAAGACAAGTGCTTGCCACTCCCACATGCTGGTACTGAAAGATGGGGCAGACAGCACTAAGGTCTGGGATTCCTAAGGCATCATGCACAAGTAGTATGTAGTAGCTACTTTAGCTGCTAGGTAGCATAGAATCAACACCTTGAGGAGAGTCTTGGCTAGAATCCCCTATTCATCGTGGTCTCAGGATCGTCCAGTCTAGTACTCGCCATGTGTGCTGCTGCTGTACTTCTCCAGAGCTGTGGTGACTTTGAGAAACAATGCGAAGAGACAGGCAGGTATTGCCAAAATTCTGGATCAAAGAACCTTGCCTCTAACTGAGCTGGAGAGTGAGTTTTTAGATAGTTGATGTAACGCTGGAAGACTGAATTGACTCCTTTCAGAAATCAAGGCATACTCTGTGTAATGTATAGTATATCCTGATAAAAATCTGACTGGTCACGGTTCCTAAAATTCAGGGTGTATTTCTCAGAGCAGTGTTTATTGTGCAGCACCAGAGCAAGATGAGGCATAACTAAATGTTGATTTTAAGTAATAGCATAAACTGTTTCCACAATAGGCTGTGAAGTGAAGGCATAAAAATCCTACTTCTACAACTAAGTCATCAACCTCTTCATTGCTATAATTATACTCTCTTGTTAATAAATCCTCACCTTTACATTGTAAGGCAGTCTGAAGAAGACAACTATGTAGTAAATAATACACAAGGAATCAAATGTGACTCAAATCTGAGTACAAAATAAAATACCATTGAATACTGAAATTGAAAGCTGTGGACACTGCCAAGTTCTGCTTTGCATTCAGCACATGGCTTGAACATAATAAATAAAGTATTAGTCTTCGTTTTCCCCTCAATTTGTGATTCAATAATTTCTATTAACAGTTCATAAAATGGTATGTCAACATGAAATTGAAGCACATATAACATTAAAGTAATAAAATACCCACAGAAATTGAGAAAGCAAATGTGCCATTCAGCCTTCTCTAGGCTTGATGCTTAAGAAAGATTATTCTCTTGATATATCAAATGTTTACCTAAAAAAAAAAACACGAAAAGAGAGGTGAGGAAAGTTGAACAGTCAGTGCCTTCTTTTGTAGGAAGATGTGTACCACGTGGAATAGTACAGTATATGAATTTCAACAATGCTGACCTCCCTTTCAGAAGAGTATCTTTCAGAACAGTTCCTTCTCTGGGCTATCTAATGCAAACATACAAGTGTGAAGTCTTCAAAAGCTTTGTCCTGCAGAGTGCTGGCTTTGCATGCATGTGTCCCTGGGTCCAAACCCCAGCACCACAAAAATAAATAAATAGCCTTTTCCAAATTCTATAGTCCAAAGCTAACCTCCCTCAGTCATACACTCTGTATTTTTATTTATTTTCTCATTTGTGAAAGACATTTCATGGTATACAGTGACCTTTTCAAATACAAGTCTTTCTAAAACTGTGCTATTGGTATTCATGAGTAGTTCTTTTTTAAAAAAATTTGTATTACCTTATTCAGATAGTCCTAACAAGCATTTAAGCCTTGGGCTGGAAGGCAGTAATTTGTTTGTTTAGTGATAGATTTGAGTTCCTTTCACTGTCACAGAAGGGTGCATGACAAGAGCGGAGAGACCTTTTTTGAGTGGAGGGAGAAGGAAGAGACTGATTGGACTCTTTACTGACTGTGAAGGTACCAATTTAGTGGCAGCGAGAAGAATGAGAGCAAGTTGCTGTGAACTGAGTGCAGGGGGAGAGGGAGCAGAGAGCAACTCCAGGTCACACCCTACTAACCCTCTAATCTGAAAGGCTTCTGGGCCAGTCAGCTTGTCAGCACTGGGACCAAAGACCTGAGCGATCAAATGAAAGGAAGAAACTTTCATCAGAGCTCATGGTTTGGGAAGTTTAAGATCATGGTTGCCAAGGTTCATTGCTTTGAGCCCAAGGAAATGCAGAACATCATGGTGGTGTGCATGTGGTGGAATAAGGCTACTTGCCTCATGACTTAGAAGAAGCAGAGAAAGAGAAAAGGGGCCAAGGATCACCTATAACTGTACAGGGCATAGCCTCCTACTTTCTACCATCTTCTGATAATTTTGTCAAATTATGAACAGTGGACAGATCCATTCTTGAGCTCAGAGCCCTCATGATTCCCCCACTGCCCAAAGCCCATCAGCCAGCAGCCAATCCTTTGATATCTGAGCACTTTCAGGGGACATTACACATCCAAATGACAAAAGTTGTCTTTTCTAAACCTTTGGTTTCTTGTTTATCAAATGGAGAAAATAATAGTAATGATAATTATTGTTATATCTATGCCATACAATTGTTGTAAGGATTAAATTAATACATACAAAGTACTTAGAATATTGTCAGACACATAGTAAGTGGTCAGTAAACTTCAGCCATTGTTATTAGCATGAGTATTATTAGTCCCCTTGGAGAAGAGACGTACAGTCAGAAAAAACAGGTCAACTTGAATGTTTGGCATTACCAACACCACCCCAGTCTCCTCCTTCTGGGAGTAGTTGTGGTCTCTACCTTGACAATGTCATACATATGGTGTATTCATATTGTGTCTCCTCACTGAACATACCTATCTGTAACAAAAAAGTCACTATATATCTAAAATTAGCACCCGGGTGTCTTGTTCACACTGTTTCCAAAAGTAATGACAGAAATCCCTCCCCTGAACAACAAGGTGTTTAGTCAGATTTTAATAGATACATTGCCCAAGCCTGTAGCAGGTAAAAGCAGCAAGCAAGAAATTCTTGCTGGGATGTAATTATCTTATCCCCTTGGATTCTTGAAATTGCTTTTCATGTCCACTGTGTGTCTTGCTAGTCTGGGTAATCTGGAATGAATTGGTACAAGGAAGTACCCCAGTCCTTTAGAAGCTATTACAAAATTTGATGAAGCTGCTAATTGTGTTGTAATATAATCATTCCTAACAGGAGGTCAAGGGTTTTAAATTGCAGGGAAGTCGATCTGAATTATTTAAAATTATCATTTAGAATTATTATTACATTTATGAGGTATAATTTTAAATATGTGTACAATGTGAGGTGATAAGGCCAAGCTAATTTATCTCACTGACATTCACTTTATATGGTAAGACATTTGAATTTTTTAAAAATTTTTTAATTAATTAATTAATTTATTTATTGATTGATTGATTTATGTGCATTTTCAAGGTAAGGTCTCACTCTGGCCCAGGCTGACCTGGAATTAACTATGTAGTCTTCAGGGTGGCCTCGAACTCACGGCAATCCTCCTACCACTGCTTCCCAAGTGATTAAAGGCATGCACCACCACAACCGGCTGAAATTTACTCCTACTTATTTTGAAATATACATTATGCCAATGACTATAAGTTAACCTACTGTGAGATAGATATCTGACCATTCCTCTGGACTGATTAAAGCTTTGTATCCTTTAATAAAGGACTCCTCCTTTCTTCCCCTCTCTCACCTCTGTTAATACTCTGAATTGCTGAGGAATTTGACAGTTCATATGAGAAAAAAATTATATAAGAGGAGTTTGCCACTGTAGGTGCACAAGTTACTATTAAACTTTGTGGGATAAGAAGATGACTAGAGAACTAATTAAAGCTTTGAGTCCAAAAACATGAACTTAAGTGTTACATGTGACACTTACTAGGTTGTATGATTACATTGTGTTCATATTGACTAAATCTAGGTTCATCATTTAGAAATTATGAGGTGAATTAAAAGCATCCACCTCATGGGAAAGCTCTGAGGATGGATTGCTAGAAGTGAAAGATAGTGTACAGCACTATATAGCTATATGATGTTCATTAGCTTAACAAACCATCCCTTCACTGATATAAAACTGGTAGCAACACCTAAAACTATGAGGAAGTCTTAAATCTGTGGACTGGACATAATAATTATAACTATTATTTATAAAATACTTATATTCCAGGCTCTATGTATGTATATATTATTCATTAAATCTTCATAGCCCTACAAGAGAGCTATTATCATTTTCCTCCACTTATACATGAGACTACCAAGAGAAAGTATCATTAAGAGATATGTCCAGGGCTGAGAGATGGCTTAGTGGTTAAGGTGCTTGCCTGCGAAGCCTAAGGACCCATGTTCGACTCTCCAGATCCCACGTTAGCCAGATGCACAAAGAAAGGTGAGGCAAGCACAAGGTCTCACATGCCCATTAGGTGGTGCAAGTGTCTGGAGTTTGACTGCAGTGGCTGAGTCCCTGACATGCCAATTCTTTCTCTCTAAAAAGGGGGAAAAAAAGGGAGGGGGAGGGGAGGGGAAAAAGGGGGGAGGGAAGGGAAGGGAAGGGAAGGGAAGGGAAGGGAAGGGAAGGGAAGGAAGGGAAGGGAAGGGGGAAGAAAATAAGTCCAGGAAGGAAGGGAAGGGGAAGACTGTCCAGAGACAGATCAGAGACAGATGAGGGAATTGGAGGGTTTGTGACCAGCTACGGAGTCAGATAGATAACAGATGTAGCTTCCATCTCCCACAGAACCCTAGGATTTCCTAGGTAAATGCAAAAAGACTCAGCTAGGTTACCGATGATTAAAACACACTCTTACTACTTTGTTGGCATAATGGTGACTGGCCCAAAATGCAAGGGAAAACCACCATATTCAGAGTGTATAACCCTTCAGATAACCAAGACTGGCTGCAAATGATACTGTACTCCCCATATCCAATCGCAGACCATTTCTCTCTGCCTGTTTTACACTGCTTGCCTTTATTGAACACAAACTGTGACGTACAGAAGGAATCCAAGATAAATTTGTAAAACATCATGTCAGGCCCTTTCTAGTCACTGTATCCCCTGGTGATCCAAGGTTGGGGTCTAAAAAAATAGAACAGAACAGAGAAGAGGAAGCAGACACCAACTTGCCACAGATTCATGTAGAGTGAAGCAGATATTTTTGTTTAAAAGACAGACAGCTGAGAAACAGTTATTTGATCCCTGCTGCTTGAGGGACAGTAGGGAAAGAAAGGTATTTTTGTGATCGCTCTTCAGCGTTCCCTGTGCAGCTTGGTTCACATAGTCACAACAAAAACCCAGGCTCTAATAATACATTGCAACCGACCACAGCTATGTTACAAGCATTATGCACAGTTGTAACTAACATTTAGCTTCCTTTTGATTACTTCCAGTCCTGTGACATTAAGATTGCTACACATTCAGCTAGCCTCAGACAACTCACAGTCAGTAGCACACATGTCTATCTAATCATCACGTACTAACATAGGAACTGCAAGGAATTCGTGTTATTTACCTGGCTTTCATCACATTCATGGTAATAGTGAAAGAAACACTTTTTTAGGAGTCCAGAAATACCAACTTGCTGGGACCTTGAGCATGTCACTTAATTTCTATGAGTCCTATAGCCTAAATTGGCCTTGAAATCATATGTAGCCTAGTCTGGTCTCAAACTCAAAATCCTGCCTTAGCTTCCAAGTTGGTAGCTGCCTTAGCTGGCATTATGTATGTGCCACCATGCTTGGCTATTAATTCCCTTTCTGTAAAATAAGGATAGAATTTTATGTCACCAGGACCTGTTTTATATCTACAATATTCTGCACTAAGTCATCAAATAGTTATAACTTATTAAACTTATTAAAGAATCTTAACACCCATCACATTCTACAAAATAAAATCAGAAAAGACCAGAAATGGGACACATCCCAGATGCTTTTAATGTGTACCCATCAACTGGGACTGGTTTAAATAATTCTTTATGCAATTAAGCCATGCATAACTTTTCTGAAAGGGAAATGAGAATGGACTTGATTATTGTAGATGTTAAATGCATTTATATTATTGTTATATCTAAGGTAATATTTCTGTCATTAACACTATCAAAGTTTTTCTTTCACAACATTATTTATAAGCATAAATAAGAACATTTTCTTATCTCACCTAAGTTATTCCTATACAAAGTTGTATTTAATTGTGGCTTACGTAAAATCAGTTATTTGGGCTGAGGAGCTGGCTACCTCACAAACGTGAGGCGCAGAGTTCAATCTCCAGAACCCACATTAAAAACAACTTAACATGGTGGCAGTGTTTGTAACCCCAGCACTGAGAAAGGACAGACAAGCAGATCCCTGGCTCTCTCTGGAAAGTAAGTGTAACCTACTTGGGCCAGGCCATTGAGAGACCCTGTCTCAAAAAAGGTAGATGGCACCTGAAGAATGACACCCAAGGTTGTCCTCTGGCCTCCACACATACATACACGCATGTGTACTCACATATACACAAACACATGCACACATATACACACACAAATTAATGATTTTCTGCTTAGCCAGAATACACATATTTTTTGAGTAAGCTGACATGAAATGAGAAGAGTTTTTAGTATTTCCACCAGCTTATGTTCATTTCATGGGTGCCCTTCAATGTTACTTACATGAACTTCAGAAAACCATCACAAGTGAACTGTCTGCCGAATGCCTATTTCCCTAATACTGGCAGCCTTGGGTGTTTAAGGTCTCAGACAGAATTATGAAAAGCATAAATCTGTATTTCTATCTTTTTCCACAAGTCTAACAATTTCCTGTAGTCAAGCCTAGAGGCAGGCAGTGTGTTTGGTAGCATGAGCCCGCAGTCCTTACAGCCTCAGTGCATCTTCCCCACGGACCTGACCTAGTTGAACATAAATACACCACTGAGGAGCAACTGGTTTCAGCATTAATAAAACTTCTACATAAATTGGATGGCCTTGTGAAGAGGCTAAACTTGAAGTGCCTTTTAATTAATTTTTTTGAAAGTAGTACAGCATCCTATAGCTGCCCTGCTCCTGCAGAAATCCACAAACTGAAATTGTTTTGTAGCATGTGGTTGGATTATTCATACTTTTCAAAATGAGAAAAATGTATTGAACTTATAATGGAATGAGGCAAAAGAAGGAAATGAAAAGCATTCTAATAGGGAAGAAACCATCAAAATCATCTCTACTTGCTGATGACATAGTCTTCTACGTGGAAACCCCTAGACTCCACCTAAAAATCTGCTGGAACTGATAAGAAATTCAGCAAGGTTGTACAATGTAAAATTAATGTTTCCATACACTAACAGCAAACTAATTGAAAATGAAAGTAAGTAAGCAATTCTATTTATAATAGCAACAAAAATTTAATGGCATTTGCTTGCAAAGCTTGCTGGCCCTGGGTTCAATTCCCAATATTCACCTAAAACTATGTTTCTGGAGTTCATTTGCAGTGGTGAGAGGCTCAGGTATACCCATACTCACCCGCTCACTCTCTCTCTCTCTCCTCACAGATAAAGAAATATGCTAGCTATCATAAAACACCAATGAAAGACATTTTGAAAAACACAAATAGGGATGGAGAGATGGCTTAGCGGGTAAGGCACCTGCCTGCAAAGCCTAAGAATGCCCATTCAAAACTCCAGGTCCCACATTTAGCCAGACGCAAAAGTCATGCAAGTGCACAAGGGGGTGCATGCATCTGGAGTTCGTTCACAGCAGCTGAGAGGCCACTGGCATGCCCATTCTCTCTCTGTCTGCCTCTCTGTCTCTCTCAAAAATATTTTGTAAAAACACAAATAACCTGTGTTCATGCATTGGGAGAATTAGTATTGTGAAACAGTGCTGAAGATAAGGTTTAAGCAGTTAAGGTACTTGCCCGCAAATCTAAGGGCCCAAGTTTGATTCCCCAGTACCAATGAAAGCCAGATGCACATGGTGGCGTATGTGTCTGAAATTCATTTGCAGTGGCTAGAGGCCTTGGCATACCCATTCTCTCTCTCTCTCTCCTTCCCACTCTCTCTCCTTCAAATAAATAAAAATTTAAAAATTTTTTTAAATGTGAAAATTTCCATACTGCCCAAGGTTACCTAAAGATTCAGTGAAATCCCTGTGGAAATTCAAATGATCTTTTTCACAGAAATTGAAAAAAAAAATGAATCCCCAAATTCATATGGAACCAAAAATAATCCAAGTAACCTAAACAATTTGGGGGGCTAGAGAGATGGCTTAGCAGTTAAGGCACTTGCCTGCAAAGCCAAAGGACCCAGGTTCAATTCCCCAGGACTTACGTAAGCCAGATGCACAAGGTGGCACATGTGTCTGGAGTTTGTTTGCAGTGGCTGCAGGCCCTGGCACACCCATTCTCTCACGTTCTGTCTCTCTCTCCCCCTGTCTCAATAAATAAATAAAAATTTTTTAAAAATTTAAAAAATTGGGGCAGAAAGAACCATGCACCCAAAATACATTAAAAAGTAATAATCAGAACAGCAATCATGCTGACATAAAAACAAGTATTTTGACCAGTGGGACAGGATAGAAACCCTCAAAATAAATGAATGCATTTATGGTAAGTTGATATTTTAAAAATATTTCTTTACAAGGAGAGAAAGAGAGTGAGGAAGACAAGAGAGAGAATTGGCGAGTCAGAGCCTCTAGCCACTGCAAACGAACTCCAGATGCATGCTCTATGAACCTGGGTCCTTTGGCTTTGCCAGCAAGCACCTTAAGTGCTAAGCCATCTCTCTAGCCCCAGTGGATTGATTTTTGAATAAAGGACGGTCTGTTCAATAAGGGATGTTTAACAATTGGCTGTCCAGTGTAACGCCAGACCCTTATCACTCAGCTTGCACAAAAATTATGAACTATAGATTTAAATGTAAATGTAAGGCCTGGAACTGCAACTACAAAGAAACAGCATTAAGGGAAACCTCCACAACACAGGTCAGAGTAGTGCTTTCTGGGGGGAAAAAAGTAGAATTGTGTTAAATTACAAAGATAGTACATGACAAAGAAAATAATTTATAAAGTGAAGAGGCAACCCCACAGAATGGAAGAAAACATTCACAAACCATACATCTGATGTGCTATTTTGGTTAATATCCAAAATATATAAGGAACTCAGGTAATTCAATAATAAGAGAACAAACAACCCTGTTTTTAAAAGGACCTAAACAAACAATTCTCAAAAAAAAATTATATATATATATACACACAGATGCCCAGTAAGCACACATAAACAAACCTTAGCATCATTGGTAAGATATCACCTTACATCAAACAAAAGATGAAGCCTGAGCATTGGAAAGATGTTGAGAAGATGGAACCATTGTACCCCATGGTGAATATTTTTTAATTAAAAAAAAACTGCAAATGAAACTAATATCTAGCTCAATAATCCCACTC
Organism: Orientallactaga sibirica; assembly: GCA_036365145.1. Classification (NCBI taxonomy): domain Eukaryota; kingdom Metazoa; phylum Chordata; class Mammalia; order Rodentia; family Dipodidae; genus Orientallactaga; species Orientallactaga sibirica. The sequence continues at coordinate 5,044,816 of JAEOAD010000418.1, forward strand.
CTGAGTGTGTATCCACAGGTACTAAAGTTGGCAAGTCAAAGGGAACTGTGCACTTTCATGTTTATTTCAGCACCATGTACAATAGCCAGTATGGAGTCCATCTACATGACTATCAACTCATGAATGGATGAGGAAAATGCATTGTATTTATACAATGAAATACTATTCAATCTCCATGGGTGTATGCTCTGTAATTTGTGATAGCAAGGATGAATGTTGAGGAAATTACACTAAGTAAAAGAAACCAAGCACTAAAAGAAAAATACAAAATGATTTTCCTTCTATGTAGAATCTAATAAAAAAGAACTCTTAGAAGTAGAGAATAGAACACTGATTACTAGAGGCAGGGTCGGGAGTGGGGAGAGGTAGAAATGGGAGAATAGGTTTTGAGATCTGTCCTGCAGGTGATATCTCTGCATTATGAGATGAGGGATATGTTCATTAGATTGATTAACTCACATATCAAAACATCGCGCTGATAACTGTGAATGTCTATAATTATGACTTTTCAAAAGCAAATTAATAAAATTTTAATATTGAAATTTAGCATTTTTCTTTAAATAAAACTATAATAAAAAAGTAAAACCCCATCCTTGGATCATAACACAAAGCCTTAGATTTTTCTTGAGATGCTCGTCCAGTCCAAAAGCAGGTTTGGGGGTCTGGTTTCCATCCATGTAATTTAGTATCTTTGCTTTTTTAATTCATAAACTCTGAATATGAGTGAATGTTTTGGTAAATACATCTGTTTCCATTTTGGCCTTCATAGAGTATATGCTCTGGTCCTCTGGTCAGTCCCAACAAGAGAGCTCCACCTGTACCTGAACCAATCGTGATTACAATATAAACCACTGGGTAGTGTCTGCTTCTGGGCTTGCTAACAAGCAGGGAGAGCAATGACCCACAACGGCTGGGAAGAAGCTCCTGGGCCTCCCTTCACTCCATAATAACCAGAGAGAGAAATATCTTTCAGTTTTTGCTCACCTAAGCTGCATTTTGAAAAGTAACCCTAAAAGATGAGAATTATAATTGGATTTTTGGTATAGACAAATCGGGCTATGCCTTTTTTTAAATCCTCCCTAAAAGGTCACTGGATACTAAGATAATCTTGATGTTTACTGGAGGAAAAGCTGCAAAGTGGCTGTATGCAGCTCTATCTGTGCCTGTTTCTGTTTCACTCTCTTGTCACCCGGTAACAGTCAAAATGAAATTCGATGTCATAATTTCTTCAAGGACTTACTGCCAAATGATGAAAAATATTTCTAATTTTTTTTAAAAAAACAAAGAGACAAAGATTCTGTTCCTCAGAATCTTTTCTGCATCAACAGTGGCAAATGTAATGCTGGTGGCTGTAATGTAGACAGGACCATAGCTCCCATGTCTGGGTTTGGTCTATTTTCAATAGGTCTTAACCTGGCATCACAGCTTTAGATTCCAAATGGATACTATGCCATTGAGCCTCAGACCCCCTGATACAGAGACCATCTAGTATGATAAGAGCCAGACTTCCTAGAGGCAAATCCTAGGTCAACTGTGTAGTTACTGTTCAAATAATTTAATCTTTAAAATATACTATATACTATTCTCATTTTAAAAACTGAGGAAAGCATAGTTTCAGCCCCATAGGATATAAAATGAATTCTTATCTAATTGACTTGTTCATATTTTACAGGATTAGAGAATATACCCAATCGAAAATGGCATTATCATACAAAGCCTCATTTATTTTTTTAATTTTTATTACTTAGTTGCAAGCGGAGAGAGAGAGAGAAATAGGGGTGGGGAGAGAGTGTGTTTGTGTGTGTATGGGCATGCCAGGACCTATTGCCACTGTAGATGAGCTCTGGATGCATGTGCCACATTGCGCATCTGGTTTTACATGAATACTGGGGAATCAAACCCAGGCTGTCAGATTTTTCAGACAAGCCCTTTAATCACTGGCGATCTCTTCAGCCACCAAAGCCTTCTAAGATCTAAACTGAACATGATGGCTTACACCTATCATCTTAGTACTTGGGAGACTGAGCCAGGAGGATTATTGCAAGTTTGAAGCCAGCCTGGGCCATACAGTGAGTTTCGGGCCAACTTGGGCTGCAAAGTGAGACCTTGTCTCAAAAAGATAAATAAATTTTTATGAGGTAGTTCAAACAGTGCCAGGCACATAGTAAATCATTTTGTTAGTATTACCTATGAAATTCAGACACATACCTGTCAATCAAGTAATATCTTACAAAAGTACTATTAATAAATTAAAAATAAGAATGTCTTAGCTTCTTAAATTTCACTTTGTCAAGCTTGGTGATATTCATCTTAAAGATATAGTCATGATAAGCATTATGGAGTACACGAATTTTACTCAATTCAAAACAATTAAACAGTAAGGATTGCAGAACAGATATTTTCTATTTAATATGTAGACCAAATATATACAAGTACAAGCTATATTCCATTTCTTAATTTTTTAAATATCACATAATTTCCATTATACTATCACATCAAATTCCTCTCATATATTTTGTTTGCATGTGAGTGTGTGGGATGTATGCATGTGTGTATGCATGTTTGTATGTGTGTGGACACACATACATGTGTGGGTACATGTGTTCATGTGGAAGCCAGATATTGATGTTGGATGTCTTCCTCTTAGCACTTTCCTCTTTATTTTCTTGATACAGAGTCCCTAACTGAACCTACAGCTCACAAATTTGGCTTGACAAGCTAGGCAGCAAGCTCCAGGGATCCTCCTGCCCCACCTTCCCAGTGCTGAGAATACAGACATGAGACACCACTGCTGACTTCTGTGTAGTTGCTGTGGATCTAAACTCAAGTCCTCATGCTTGCCTAGCACGCGCATTACCCGTGAGGCACCTCCCAGTCCCCCCAAGCTTTTTAAAGTCCTTTCTTAATTAAGAATTCAATTTTCATTTTCCCATTCTGGCAGGGAAAGAAAACAGTTATTTCCAGTTTATATACTGAGGACATTGAAGTTCTGTGAGAATGGGGCAAAATGACCATCCATAGTTCTGGAGCAAGTCCAAGTACTACAGCCATGGGCAGGCACTCTTTCTCTTTAACGTGCCGGGCAGCAGGCATTATCTGCTTCATCACCCGCCATTTCCAAGAGCTGAATAAAACCACCAGCCTTGCATGTTTTCCACAGCTACTTATTGTGCTCCTATTCATTCATCTTGTGGATAGTAAATCCATCTATTTAAAGACAAGAAGAATTCAGTGTTCAGCTGTGGTCTGCTGCACACGTGTCCACTTTCCTCTTACTTTCTTTGAACAGAACACAGTCAAATCTATTGTACAGCTCACCGGCGTGATATTGCTTTGATAGACACCAAGTGACCTAATATACACACTCCAGTGTACTCTAATCTGTGGTCTCCCAGCTCCCACTCGGCAGGAATTCTGAGATGTTGATGGAACCCCGTGATTTAACAGAGCAGCTGAGTTGCCCTTTCACCCCTCACACTGCTTCTGACAGCTGCCTGCCATGTGCAGAGAAAACCTCACAGGCTGAAACCCTGCCTCAGAGGAAAGGGCCCTGGATAAACATACAAGTAAGATCATGCTACTACTTTAAAATGAAATTGTTTTTCTTTAGCTGTATTTGCAGTAGGGACAGTTTGCAACTAAGGATCTGAAATGCCCAAATGTGCCAAGTACCTTCCCTGCTTGCCAAAAAAAAAAAAAAAAAAAAATTAAACAAAATTAGCAGGTTGTGGTGGCTCACACCTGTAATCCCAATCCCAGCATATGGGGGCTTGTGACAGAAGGATCACTGCAAGTTCCTGGCCAGTCAGGCCTACAAAGTGAGACCCTGTTAAAAAAATGTATGTATGTATATGCGTGTATGTGTGTGTATACGTACATATATATGTATGTGTGTATGTATGTATGTATATATCAACACAAAGTAAGGCTGGTCTTGTCAATTCATTTGCGTGACCAGCCTTACACTTGTGGATTAAACCAATTTGCCAGTGCCTGGGGTTTTTCTATTCAACAATAGCAAGCCTGCCCACCAATATGTTCAGTCTCTTCTGTGTTTGTTAGGAAAGTCGATTTGTGTCTAAGCTGTAGATTTTATCCACACTGCCTTCTTTTACTTTCATCAGGATATTCTTCAGGTAGAAAAGCATGGAAGGAGGCTTTAGGCATGAATTCCGTCCTAAATATAAAGTTGGTTAAGAAAAAAAAATCCCTCCTCGCCCCAAATAGCATTGTGCTTTATAATTCATTCTTTTCACATACAGTATGGTGCGTTATCATGGCTAATGTTCTCCTGCCGAGCTGCCGTCATCTTTTGTTGAGCTGTCAGGGTATTAAATTGATGCACCTTCCACATTTGGATAGAGGTCATTATCCCGTCGCCTGGTTGCACTGCCTCTGCTGAGCAGGTTAACTGCTTGAGGTCTTTCATCTAGATAAATGTTTCACCAGCATTTTTTTCTGTGTGATGACATCCTTGGAGGTCGAATAGTGATGCTATGATAAGTTGTTCCCTGCATTCACAAAGCCAAAAAGGGCTGGATACCAAACTTCATGTAGCATAGGCTGACCTCAAACAAGTTGTGTAGCTGAGGCTGGCCTTGGACTTGAGATCCTTCTATTTCACCTTGCCAAGTGCTGGGATTGCAGGTATAAGCCACCACACCCAGTTTAAAAAGAATTTTTTTCTTTTGAGTATCATATTTTTTTCTTTTAAGTATCTTATTGTTTCAGTATCATGAATGATTCCGCTGTTTGAGAGAGTGTAACCTTCAGAAATGAATGGGTGCATTGTAAGGAAAAGTAGATAAGATAGACATTGTAAATTTGTAGGCTTTTAAATAATATTATTTCAAGTAACTTAAAAGCCACAACATTAGGCACATTTATACTGCTTTCCACATAGAAAGGTAGTTTTTTGCATGTGCAGTGCGTAGTGTGTGTGTGTGGTGTGTCTGTGTGTATATGTAGATAGATACGTGTACCAGTGTGTGCATTCAGAGGCCAGAGGAGAATATCAGGTGTCACCCTATCTCTCATGCCTGTGTATTTCCTTGAGACAGAGTCTCTCTGAACCCAAAGCTGCAGTTTTTGGACAGACATGCTGACCTGTAAGCCCCAAATGATTCTCCAGTCTCTGCTTCCAACAGGACTGACAATATGGGCCTTTATGACCCTACCATCTTACATGAGTCCTGGGGAATAGAACTTAGACAGTTTCAGGCCCGCTTAGAATCTCATGCTTGTGGCAAGCCTTCTTATCTACTGGGTTCTCTGCAGCAAAGAGATAAAATTAAGTCATTTTCCTCTCAGTGAAAATTGATTTAAAATCATTTTGGTTGGCTTTAATTCAGTTATTTTTAGGAAGGAATATACCAAATTAAAAGGAAAATAACTTTAAGTGATTTTACTAAACCAAGCAACTTATGGCAAAATTAGAACTAAAATAAAGCTAGTGCAGGATTAATTTTTAAGTCTCAGTTTTTCAGCCCAATTTCTAAATCAGTGTCTGGTTGAAGCAAGTTCTGTCCCCATGTTTGCTTTAACTAGTATTATCATATGATCTAAAAAGATGCTTTTCTGAGTAAATACAATTTAAATCATATAGGAGATGCCCAGTTAAACTATAGTCTCTTTCAACCTGTAAAGACCCATCTGATGACATATTGACGTTACTTTCTTGAAACTGTATACCTTTAGGCCAAGCACCTTCATTTTAATATGTGATGACTTGCTTCCTATTTAGTATTATCTTTTATAAATGCATACCATAATTTTTGATTATTGAGTAATCAAAGTGTTTATGACTGAGGGTCAGTTTTGGTTTTTTCCACAAATTTTATCACAAAGCAAACTGTAAATCCTGTATAAGGGGTCCCATCTTATTATTGAACGTGCAGTTAGTCAAATCAAATTCTGTGAAAGATTTATTTATTTATATAATATCTGTTAGGTGATATAGAAACAAACGAGTGAGGAACTGGGTCCTCCCTTCAAAGGTGGGTCCTATATTTCCTTTCCTTCTATTAATTATATAATCACAATGTTTTGCCCAAACTGGAAAACACAGCATCCTCCATGTGACCTTAAGTGAACCATCAAGACCAGTGAATCTGCCTTCCAAGCATTATTGTAAACTTCTCCATTCCCAACCATCTTCCTGCCTGCAGAGCCTCTTTATTCCTCACTTGCCTCCTAGATTGCTCTCTTGCCTTTGGTGACTCCTATTCCTTACCACCTTCCGTGGACTTCTGCACTGTTGACCATTTCTTTCCAAACATCCATTAGATGGATGAAACTTTGCAGGGGCTCTAGTCTGCCAGCATGAAGGTGAACTAAAGAATCGGAGCCCTTCATGATTGGGCCCTGATTCAACTTTACTCATAATCATCAAAACCAACTCAGTGCTCTGAAGCCCATCCTTGTCTTAGGGTACCAATCATGCCGGCTTCCTCACTCCTCCAGATCTGGTCCCTCTGTCTGGAATTGCTTTCTTTATCCCCTCAAACATGGGAGCTAAGAAACCTTTTGAAATAGCTTCATAAAGATGTCTTTGTTCTGCTCTGGTCTGTACCTTACTATTTCACCAAATGTTACTTCTTTACTTACTTTAATTCATATGCCTACCTCATGAAATTCCCATGTAACATTGTCTGGAGCTGTATGAAATTCAAGGTGATAAATAAAAGGCTAGACCCACTTACTGCACCTAAAAAGCCTCCTCTTGCACAGCTCCCATGTTCATGGTTTGCTGGATGCTGTTGCTCTGGGCTACATCTGCAACCTGGGGCTCATTAGAAGGGTATATTCCCATTAAACATTTAGTTTTAGGTTTTTTTTTTTTTTATTTATTTATCTTAGAGAAAGAAAGAGAGAAAGGGAGAGAGACAGAGAGAGAATGTGTATGCCAGGACCTCTTGTGCTGCAAATGAACTCTAGATACATGTGCCTCTTTGTGCATCTGGCTTTATGGGAATATTGGGAAATTGAACCAGGGCCATCAAACTTTGTAAGCAAGTGGCTTTAACTGCTGAACATCTCTCCATCCTAAAAGTTTAGTTTTATGTTCATTAATTATTTTCAGTTTTGAAGTACATTAGCTTGATCAATAATATTCCAATAATGATCTTAAAGAGGATTCAATCCAGAAGAAATTTTCAAATGTTTTTACTCTTACTGCCTTTGGAAATTTTTAAAACTTAAATTTAAATGTATATGCACGTTTATTATATGGAGTATAGTAGAGTGAAAATTAAAAATTTCCAGGATAAGACTATTATATAGTATCACCCCATTTATGGTTTTACTTACGTATAGTCAACTACAACCCAAAAATATTAAATAGAACATTCCAGAGTCAATTCAAGTTTTTACATTGCATACTGTTCTGGGAGGTGTGATTCAATCTTGTGCTATCCTGCTCCCATCCCACCCAGGACATGAGTCAGCCCTTTGTGCAGTGTACCCACACTGTGTAGGCCACTCACTTAGTAGTCTCAGTGTCACACTATCTGCTATTACAGTGCTTGTTAGCTAATGTCCAAGCACAAGAACAGCAATGTGAAAAGGTTCATTATAGTATCTTGTCATTGTTATTCATCTCTACCTGCCTTATTTGTAAATTAAACTATTATCAATATAGATCTCAGTATACATGTATAGGAAAAAGCATTCCATATATAAACATATATACACATAAATAAACATACACACACAGACCCATGTGTGTATATATATGTATGTATGTATGTATATATATATATATATATATATATATATATATATATATATATATAAAACTATCCAAAGCTCCAGGCGTTCACTGGGGTCTTGAAATCCCCTCCATAAGGAAGGGGGTTAGGGACTACTATATATTAGTATAAAATTTCAGAAGTGTATTGACAGTACTACTTGAATGAACATGTGATGTAAAAATTCAACAGTTAGAGAACAAATTATTCAGATACTTTTTACAAAATGGTGCTGAACATCAAACCTTGGGCCTAGCACATATCAGGTAAGCTCTCTACCACTGAGTTACATCTTCAGCCAAGATTAGGATGAATATACCTGGATAGTATGGGCAGTTTTGAATTGTTCTTATAAAAGACAAGCTTTGAACTTTTCACTGTTTAGTATGATGACAGGTGGGGTTTCATTATGTATGACCATTATGATGTTGAGATACACCCTTCATTTGGATTAGTTGAGTCTTATTATTGATTCTACTGTCAACTCCTTACCATTATTTTTCCTCTGATCTTCACCTGATCTCCCCTTCCTACCCAGATTATATAACAACAAATACAAGATTATCTTGTTTCCTCTTTCAGTATTTCTCTATATACTTTTATATGTACTTACCTTTTTATGTCTAATCATACTCCCAACATTTCAATATTTCCTAAATATTGTTGAATGTTTAACCCTTTTAACTCTCTGTCCCGTATAGGACTTTTTAGTTTGTGCTAGACTTTTTTCTTCTCACCATTCTGTCACCATTCCTGTGGTAGTTTGAGTGGATATCCCCCAATAGTATTTCCAGCGACTTTGCTTGAGGAAGTGTCACTGCGGGAGGATCCTGGGGTCCAGACCTAAGGTGTTACTGAGGTTAGATCTAGAATTCCAGCCCAAGGTATGCAGAGTGTTTGAGTTCTGCATCGGGTTCCTGGCGTGTGCTTGCTTTTGGTGTTGTTGGTGGTGGTTTCTTCACCCTCTGCATGGAATTGGTAAAGGGGGCAGCTTCTTCCATCATCATGGAATGTCCCCTGGATCTATAAGATTTAAGAAATCCATTCATCCCATAAAGTGCCTGGTTTGGAAGTTCATTCCAGCAACATGAAGCTGACTACAACTTCCTTCCCTCTTCTCTCTTCTCATCCTCTCAATCTCTCTTTCTCTTCTTTAACATGTTGTTGAAGAAGCCAAAACATTTTTACTTCAGGGCTCCTGACATCAGCTACACTGCTTACATTCCTGTGGTATCCTGTAATCTCAATCTCTCTCTCTTTTTCACATACTCTCATTTTTCAATAATCTGCTATTTAGATTATGAGCTTTTATTGGACTCAGCTTTTAAGCAAGATACCTGATGGTATCTTTGACAGGTATTCTTCTATAGCTATTTATAATCATAAGATCCTACAATTCATTAAAGATAGTATTATTGTAATTATATCCTTTTTAATTAGTTTATTAGATGAAGTATTTCCATAAAGATAAATGTCCCTTTATTAATTATTTGAATTATTTTATTACCATAGTGATTCCTTGATATAGAAAAGACAAGATGAAAGCTTGGTTCACTTTCCAAAATAATATATATATATAATAATATATATAATATATATTTTGATTTATTACAGTGTTTATTTATTTGTGTTTTTGGCCAGTGAGAAACTCTTCAGGTTGTCTCCTGAGTCCTCCTTAGAAAATACCAATAAGTCTAGTGTCTCCTTTCTTTCTGACAGTACAAGATATCTCAGACTCAATGCTTTTCCTGTTCCAGATCCGAGATTGGCCTTTATATAATGGGAACATACTTTGCACATGAGAGGTGCACATTGCCCCTGGGTTGATCATTGTTCAATAAACAGATTGTGATATGTATATATATCTTTTAAGATGAAACACATTGCTTGTAACCATTACAACTTAAAATTGTGGAATTTTTACTTACCCTTATTGACCTTAGAATGCAATCTCTCTTCAAGCTAGAAATTATGGCCCAAGTATTGCTCATCTGCTTTATCCCACACTGCACACACAGTGGCCTTAGAACAGACATATGATTAATGAAAATGGCTTGATTTTGCCTTAGTTTTTTTTTTTTTTTTTCATCTGTGGTTCTTTGATTTTATTCAGTAAGCAAAAAATATTCTGCACAGATTGGTTATAGTGTAATTGTCAAATTCCTGTGACTTAAAATTACTTGCAGCAATTTTCCCTGCAAATCACTCATTAGATAAACAGGTTTGTTTATTTTTTAAGAATTAACTTTTTTAAATTTAATAGTAAATTAGGTTCCCTTTATCCAAGGTTTTGCTTTCCATGGTGTCAATTACCCATGATCAGCCACAAAAACACAACAATATGGAAAACTCTAGAAATAATTCCTAAGTTGTAATACCTTGCTGAGAAGCATGGTAAAATTTCATACATTCTTGCTATATCCCCCTTGAGACCTGAGTCATGGTTTTATTTTGTATGCCTCCACCATATATGCTCACTGCTTTTGTGTAGCATGACTTATTGATTGAACAATTAGTCACTTGGTTGTCAGATCAGATATCTCAGTAAATTAGTACCTGTGTAAAGTCTTAGTTTACAAAGCACAAAGGTAATGAGGCACAGTAGGCACCAGAGCAAGAATGTGGAAAGACATTAACTCTGCCATGACCTGGAAAGGCTGAAAAACAGAGAAAACAGTATAGCATATAGATGGTTCAATACCATCTACCATTTTCAGGCATCAATTATGGGGTCTTTCTCATGGAAAATGGGGGATACCTATGTGGTAAACTATACTTACAGTTTTAAAGACAGGTCCATGAAACAAGCTACATTCAAAGAAGTCTACCCTCTATTCCTGTCTCTCCCTGTCCTTATATACGTTTCTTATTTTATATACCTTCCAATAATCAATAAATTTATGTTTTAACTTCTACTAAACCATGAAGCTTAAAAAGTGATACAAGGAAGGGAAGAATAAGGAGGGAAGTTGGGCTTCTTTATAATGTGAGTAAATAGATATCTATACTCAGGAAGCTCCTTTTGTTTTCAGGTAGGTAGTGATGTGCTTCACTTTATACCATAATGGCACCTACCAATTGTCATACCCATTTTAAGGAGAATTTGAAAGCATAAGAGTAAAAAATATGGATGGAAATCTCTTTTTTAAAGGAAAAGATTTATGCAAATATGAGATTCATATTATAAAACCAAGATTGACATTAGAGGATCCCCAGGGATTCCATTTTGTTAACATTTTAACCAGCTCCTATTTACTTGAAAATATGGAGGGATGCATTTTGCACCAGACAAGGGGAATGGGTGCTCACTATCCTAACTGGGAGAGAGCTCTCCAGGACCTATCACTTTACATGCAGAAAGTGTAAACAGAGCTTAAGATTCACACCACAAACCTCTCATGCTTAGTTGACTTCTAAAAGATTGAATCAAGTTACAAAGCTTTAAAAATGTAATTAAGAAACTCTTTTCTATGTCAAGAAACAAAACAGACTGTTTCCATTAATTTTATGAGTGATTTTGTTTTTGTTGGCTAAAAACTAAGCCTGGGATGGGGATGGATGCACAGTGGGAGGGAGGTCTGTTGAAATAGCATAGCGTCTGTTTGTGTCACAGTCACATAAATGCATTGTGCACACAGCCAAACACTACAACGCAGCATACTCAAAGCTGGTCTCTCTTCCCATGTAGTTGGGCCCATTTCTGGTCCCTCTGGGCTTCTTGTGGCTCTAGTGTCCTTTTGTTCTTTATTTCCTATCAGCCTGAAAATTTACCCAACACCCTCTTGAATTCTTGCCTTTTTTCTCATTCTGTTGCCATGCACCTGCATTTCTGTAAGAATTTCTCCACATTCAACCAAACAGCAAATGCCAAGTGCTTGCAGTAGCTGCAGACCACCCCCACCCCATTCTCACCTACTCTTAATAGTGCATGAGAATTCCAAAGTGATGTTTGCATCATGCCATCCCTTCCCAGAGATCTGAAAATTACCCCTCACTTTCCACCTCAAGCCTATCTGCACCATCTTTCACAGTCTGAATTCATCCTTCTAGAATTTACCCCCAAAGTTCCACTTTCTGTGCTCAGACCAGATTCTGCTTTGTTGGATCATTATCTCTATACAAGTTTATTTAATGCCTAGCATATCCAGGCTGTGTGCCTGAGAACAAAATGTAATTCTTTCCTTTAGAAACTCTAGAAGATGTAGGAGAAATATTTAAGGTAACAGCATTGATTAAGGCTTTACTCATTTGTAAAATATATTGAGAAGAGAATAACTATTTATTCCAAAGGCTGATTGTTGTGTCTAAAGAGACCATAGAAATTACCCAAAGTGAGCCAAGGACAGGACAAAGTTGAGAAGTAAAGGCCATGTGGCTTTTTAGTCAAAGGCAGAAGGAAAGTCAGTGTAGGACCACATAAGGACAGAGTAAGAGTGATAAATCATCATTAACAATATTTGAATCTGGACGGGCTATCTTTATAAAGGTACATACTTGGTTTAAAGGCTTAACTTCAATGTGCTAACTTGCTGGAAAGCTATTGGTGGGAATCTAAGGATCTCAATCATTTCATCACAAGGTAGTTGTTATAAATTAATTATTATGGATGAGAAAATTTTGGGTCAGGTGCAGAAGGACTTTGGCTGTAGGGCCCAGCAGCATGCACTTTTTCCTGTGTAGATTTTAGGGTAGGACTCTGAGGAGGGAGACTGACCAGTCATGAGCACTATGATTGGCAACTGCAGCCGCAATCCTAGAGAGGAGCTGTGTCAACCCAAGGAAGAGACACCTCTTTCTAATTTGCATGAAGACATGCATATTTTGCTAGTGGTAGTAGCAAGGAAAGGCATTCTATCCTGGATATAAGCCTTTGTTCATACATATATTCAGTTAATCTTTCATGGGAAACTGCTGTGTCCCTGACATCATTCTAGACTCTAGGAACCTATGAGAAATAAGACAGATACATTTCTACTTTCAGAGTCAGAGTAAGTGTTGGTGCTAGAAATTGAAATATAATTTAGAAGACTATTGTCCTTTATTTCTACCCAACCCACAAAGTACAAATCAGTCTACCACCTCCTCTGCCTGGTCTATGATCATTGCTGATCCCCTTCCCCAAAGCTGCTATTTTAAAAACTTTTTAAAAATACTATGATACTTAACTTCTTTTTGTTAACAAGAGTAATAAATGTCCAATGTATAAAATCAAAACCAATAGAAGTATAAAATATGAAGGCCCGGTTATATCACTCACTTTATCATATCACTATCCATGACTCCTGTCATTATCTAATCTCTGACTTCTCTCTGGCCACCAGTGTATCATTGTCATCTTTTTCATGAGCATCATTACAAAATAGGAAAGTTAACTCCCCAAATTATGGTTTTAGACTTAATCTCTAGAGATTTCTTTTAATTTTTTTTACTTTATTGAGAATTTTCACACACCATAAAATTACTACACTTATTCAGTTTGATGCATTTTAATCTATTTGTAAAATTGTACAATCATCACCACAATCCCATTCCACAGCATTTTCTTCACCCTGGGATTAAAGGCATGTGCTACCACACCTGACTGAATGTGGTTTTTTTTTTTTTTTTTTTTTTTTTGGTTTTTCAAGGTAGGGTCTCACTCTGGCCCAGGCTGACCTGGAATTCACTATATAGTCTCAGGGTGGCCTTTATTCCCCCCAGGATTAACAAGTCGGCACCCTACCTGGTATTATGGAGTATAAGAAATGCAGGAAAGAGAGGGTCATTGAATTTGCAACATAGTCTTCTGTTTTGGAAATGGCCATGGGCAGTGTGAAGCAGGTTTGCTGGATGCCTGCATGGAGACCGAGTGGAGCTGTGAGGATGGAGTGTGGGTTGCAGTGGAGACCCAGTGGAGATGCTGGAACCATGAGATGGCTGCTAAGGAGAGCTGCCGACCCTGGATTAAGTTTTTCAGGACTTTGAGCAGCCTGGCTAAAGAGGCAGAATTGGAATTCCAGAGACTTGTTGCTAGTTAGAATTATCAGACTTAGAGACTTGTCATTGACTAGAGTTGTTGAACTTGGAGCTATAGATTTTGATGTTTTTCCTGTTTAAATCTTGTAGTGGTTGAATATTTCTTTATTATGACCTATGCCATCTTATGCAGTGTGAATGTTTATTCTGTGTTATTATGGGTGTGGGGAGGGATTTTTGGTATTATGGCTCAGTTAAAAGATCTTGGACTATGGGAATATTTAAACATCATTGGGATTGATAAAAACTATGGGGACATTTAAAGTTGGACTGAATGCATTGTGTTTTACATCATGGATGGTTATTGTGTGTCCCCCACAAACTTCGATGTTCTGAATGCTAGGTTCCCAGCTGATGGAGATGTAGGAATTAACACCTCCTGGAGGCAGTGTATTTTTGGGGGTGGGCTTATGGTTATTATAGTCAGTTTCCTCTTGCCAGTGTTTGGCACACTCTCCTGTTGCTGTGGTCCATCTGTTGTTGCCCAGGAGGTGATGTCCACCCTCTGCTCATGCCATTATTTCCCCCTGCCATGGTGGAGCTTCCCCTTGAGTCTGTAAGCCAAAATAAACCTTTTCCCACAAAAGAAAGAAAACACATGTTCATTAGCACCCCTCATTCCTACTCCCCTAAATCTTCTAAAGCCCAGATGACTCACTATTCATCTATTGTCTGTTCTGTAGATCTGCCAATTCCAGACTTCTACATAAGGGAATAAAATATTGGTGGCCTTTGGCAACTGGCCTTCACTTAGAGTGATGCTTTTAAAGCTTATCCACATTGCAGAGTCATCAGTGTTCCCCCTCCCTCCTCCTCCCTTCTTTCTTTCTGTCTAGCCACATACTCGATTCAGTGACTTTATCATATTTTATTTATCCATTTTTCAATTGATAAACCATGTCCACTCTTGGGCTGTTGTAAACAATCTTGCTATGAGCATTAAAGTGGCTACATCATTTTACCTCCACGGCAACATATACAGACTCCAGTTTCTCTGCGTCCTGTAGAGTTCTTTTGAAAATAGAACAACCTGAGATATGCCATTGCTGCAAATTGTCCATCATTGTAAATAAGCAAATTATAGCTTTGTTGACCACATTTATGGTAAAGTTTGAAAAGCAGTTATTGAATGAAACTTTCTCTCTGGGGAAAATGTGTGTACTGATTTATTTTCTTCAGTAAAGGGGCACAGTTACCCATAGTCTTTCTCTTTCAGCAATCACATGAATCCAAAATGTCGTACTTTGAGTTTTGTTTTCATCTGAGAAATGGAAAGAGCTTGTATTTGTATATAACTGTTACTGACCCTATAGAATCCATACATGTGAGGTCAGCAGCTTTTTATTATATATTGTACTGTGTATTAGTAACAGAAATAGCTAAGAAATAACTAATAGTAAGTTCTGTTTATATACCTTGAGAGTGATATTCATATGTGAATTCAAATAACTTTGGCCAGATAGCTATAATCTTTTTTATTATGAAAAGAAAGAAACACAAGCAAAAGTAAGATGTTATGAAGCTTAGCAGATATATTCAGTACAGTAGTATTCACATTTCAACATAAAAGTAAGCATTCTTTTATATGATTATATTTTATTATTATATGTTCTATCTGTTGGTTTATAAACTGAAATCTCTCTAGTCCACATAATTTAGTTAACTACCATCACAATCAATTAGAATGAATATGGGTTTTGGAGAAATAAAATTTGGCTGCATGTTCCAACTTTGCCTCTTACTAGAAGTAAAGTCTAATATGAATGATGTGCATAGTCCACGTTTCATAGCCCTTATTAGATTAGTTGATGAACTAATATTGCTAAGATTGGTTCAAATAATCCATAAGTTGTGATTTTTGTCTAAGGATTTATGAGACAAGTTAGTCATGATGGACTGAGTCATTTAGATAGCCTAGGTTTTGCTATGGCTTAATAAAGAAATGTTTTTGGCACTGTTCATTGTTCACTCAGGGTCAAATACCAACTCTGGCTCAGTCTCCACAGAGTGCTTTTCTTTGTCCCCTGGGGAAAAAGGTTTACCAAGATGGACACTGCCACCTAAGGTTGCCTCATGGATTCACACATTTTATTAGTAAAGCAGGACCCATATCCATTCCTTAATTTCCAAAAGAGCCAGGGAAGGCATTCCACCAGGGACCAGAAGGCAGACAGCTAGAAATGATTGAATGGCAGTAATGACAACAACAGAAATGTTAGAAGGACGCAAACATATGACTCCTATGCAAGCAGGGAAAGATGCACAGTTCTGAGACTTCAGTAAAAATAGAAAGTGACTGGAGGTGAGAGGCAGGATGGCATTGAATAAAGTGACTTGGTCTAGACTTTAGTCACACACTTTTAGGCCAGAAGAGGGTAGCAAACTGCAGCCTAAGTGACTTCTGGACATCAGAGGTAGAAAGTCTGCTCCTTTTAAAGGACCTCATGGACTCTTGGCCCTGCTGTTTTGCTCTGCTCTAAGTATTACCTCTGGTATCACCATCTGCACTGAGGTGATGCTTTGTATTTTGAATCGTCCTTGGTTCTTCTATATCATGGCACATCACGGGCCAATCCAGAGGCATCAACACTGTAGCCACTGGGCTCCACAAACCACTAAAACAATCATGCCAAAGTTTTCTGTCTCTCTCAGAACCTCCAAAACACATCCTATCTTCCTCCACTTAAAAGGTGAAGGATCCTCCTTTATCACTTGATAGGAAGAAATGCCAAATAAAAAAGTTCAGATTTTATTGTTCCAAGTCCAAGTTTTTCCTCAAACTTCTTATACTACTGCTTAATTGTGGAAGGGTTACAGGTCTGCAAATTGCACAGAGGCCCATATCTACAGCATAAAATTGAAAAAAGGTAACCACATTCAGAGAGCTGAAGTAATTCTGTGCAAATTACCTTGAACACCCAAGCCAACAGCAGATCAGCCAGAGGAGCAAGGTAGAGGTTAGGTATGGTTGCTGTGGTAACCTTATGCTGATTGAAAATTCATGATTTATACCTAAGTTCACATTTTCCTCCTTCTTCCCTAGCTCCCGGAGGTTTGCAGTATTTAGGGTCTTGCTGCTACTATGCCTACTTGTAGAGAGATCCATGAAACCTAAAGGAGCTTTCTCCTAGAAGGGAAGGCACAAGTAACTCATACCCTAGTCTGAACAGGATAAGAGGTAAATAAAGTTTTCCCCTGGAGGGACAAGTAAACAAGATCATCAAAAAGCCAAACTTCCAGACCACATTCCCATATGCCACAGCTCTGCCATGACTGGAGTGGGGACCATGGAGACCAGGCCAGCCTGTGGGAAGCCGACGGGTGTTGGTGTTGTGAAGATCAGAAGGAACACTAATATTGATTAGAACAATAGGAACAGTAGGAATGGGAACACTTCAACTTATATGTCTGTGTTTTAGCTTTTTCAACTAGAGAATAGAATAAAAATACCTACCTTAAAAGGTTGCTGTGAGGGGTAGAGGCACATTAAATTCTCTCAAGTACTCAGATAAATAAATAAAGATTGTGTCTACAATCCTTCCTGTGCCAAGATAAGATTGGAGGCTGAATTTAGGACACTGAAAGTTCTTGGCTAATGTTGTTTCTGCTTTAAAAGGGAAAATTATAGCTCAAGGTCATTGGCAAAGCTATGAGAAAAGTTTACAATAGTTTGTATTTTCAGAGCCATATAATAATAAACATAGCCTGATAAATGAAGTGGTTATCAATGCCAATTAATACTATAGAACTGATTTCTATTTATCTTTCATCATTCGTTAATACTGTCACATTGCTAACAATGTTAAAAATAAGAAAAGGAAGGGAAAAGTTTTTTTTTTTTTTTTTTTTTTTTTAGGTAGGATCTTACTCCAGCCCAAGCTGACCTGAAACTCACTCTGTAGTCCTAGGCTGGCCTCCAATTCAGAGTGAACCTCCTACCTCTGCCTCTCAAGTGCTGGGATTAAAGGTGTGCACCACCACACTTAGTTCTGGAAAAAGAGTTTTTTAGTCAGCCTCTCAACTCTTAGGATCATCTAAATAGGGGCCACACTACTCGTATATGTTCCTTCTGACTGCTATTGCCTTCATCACATAGAACGTGCTAGGCTCTACCTCTCTTAAAGGAAGTATACTGCGTAGACTGAGATCTTTGTTTTGTTTTGTTTTTTCAGTTTGTGTCTATATTTTTATCATAGAAGGTAGGCATGCTCAGGCTATGTCCTTTGTTCAACAAAAAACAATTTCCTTCAAGCACTTTTCATGGAAGGAATCATCCTTCATTCATCAGTGATTTAGAGGGGAAGACTTATGACAGTATGGATGCCTTTTCTCTTACTGGCAGACACACTTAACAGTTTATTGCCCATGAAAAGTTTAGTGAGAGTAGGAAAGAGGGATGACATTAAAGAATTGAGAGGAAGTAAGAAAAATAAAATCTGCTTAAATTATTAAAAGTAAACACTTCTATTGCATAGCAATGTGACATTTCCTCTACCACACTGTTAAAAACTCAAATAACGCAAGTAAAATTTATCTTAAAATTATAAATTTAGGGTCTAGAGAGGAACCTGGGAGAGAGTAAGTGATTATAACAGAGTACTCATAACTGTGTATGGAAAAGCAGCAGATATGTGGAAGAAAATGAATATAAAAATTTATTCATTCAATTTGGAAGTGATTCTTGACTTCACAGGGGCAAACTTTTGGATTACAGTAGCAAAGAATTGATAGTCAAAAGATTATTGTGGGGGCTGGAGAGATGGCTTAGCAGTTAAGGTATTTTCCTGCAAAGCCAAAGGATCTTGGTTCGACTCTCCAGGACCCACATAAGCCAGATGCAAAGGGGGAACATGCATCCAGAGTTAGTTTGCAGTGGCTGGAGGCCCTGACATGCCCATTCTCCCTCTCTCTACCTCTCTTTCTCTCTCTCAAATAAATAAATAAATAAAACATATTAAAAAAAAAGATTATTGTGGCACATGTAATTCTGCTTAGCAGGGCAACCCTCAAAATAGTGAACATGACTGGATATTTCTTAAACATTTTTATTTGCTTATTTATTTATTTGAGAGAGAGAAAGATGCAGATAGAGGGAAAGAGAATGGGCATGCCAGGGCCTCTAGCTGCTACAAATGAACTCCAGATGCATGTGCCACTTTGTGCATTTGGCTTATGTGGGTTCTAGGGAACTGAACCAGGGTCCTTTGGCTTTGCAGGCAAGCACCTTAATCACTAAACCATCTCTCCAGCCCATGACTGGATATTTTTGTCAGGTTCAGTACTGTTTGTCCAGTTTCATTTCAAAGTATTTCTCATGTAAAGCTATTCTTGCTGTTCCTAGTTTGCTAAGCATCTCTATTTCTTTGCTTGATCATATGGACCACTCTTTGGGCCATTTCCTCTATCTGGTTCTGATATCCTATCTGAATAGCACATGGCTACTGTGGAGATTACTAGCCCTATCACAATCCACAGAACTAGATGAATTTTATCTTGTCTTCACATTTTACCAGACATACATCAGTCCCTAAAAGGCAACCTCATTAGATTTTCTTTTTAATAAGGAAGTACTTAGAGAGGCAAATTTAGCTTTATTATATTAATCCAACAGCAAGTGTTTTATATCCTATTTGGGAAAAATACTTAATAACTGATTATGAGAATTACATAAACTGTAGCACTGTAACATAAAAGTTTAGTAATTAAAACACAAAAGACTTTCTGTTTGGGCATTTCAGGCTCAGGCTCTTTGTGCCTGACATCTCATGCAGAGCAACTGATTCTGATATTTTCAAAAGGAACAAAACCAAATAAACTTCTTGGAGCTAATTATACTGACGTTCTTTCGATTTATATACTTTATACAATATACACTGTGTTTAATTGTTATGTTTAAATGGAACTGTGATGATTTTCCCCCATGATAACAAGAAACAACTAAGCCACTAGATTTTTTTTCTTTAATTCCAAATGACACCAAGTATTGAAAAGTCAGAACTTTTCAAAAGGACTTAACAGAGAGTCATGAGATGTGACAGGTGCTTAGGGTGCAATTTTAATGCCAACAGACTGGAAAACAAACAGCACAACTCAGACAAGACATGACTTTGTTCTTTACCGTCTGTGTGAAGAGGAAATAAGATCTTTCTGGGATGTGCCCCTCACTCAAAGGTGTGGAAGGGAAAATGTCATATGCTTGACTCTGCGCATTGTGTGTGGGCTTCGGTTTTGAGATAAGATGAAGGGGCATTGCTCTGCATCTCATAATAGAAGCTCCATTCAGTCTTCCACAGTGGGCAGTAAAACGCATGACACATCCCTTGATCCTACAAGCCTGTAATGTACTGGCTACTCTCACTACATTCTGCAGCCCTTTTGCCAATGGAAGCGAGAGATGAACCCCAGGCCTACTACCACTCTTCTTTGCTCTGACACTAAACCACGGAGCTGTTGGCACTTTAATTGTTTTATACCAGGAGGATACCAATTGTGTTGATGTGAATGCCTTATTCATTAAACATTACAGGGTTCACATTTTTAATGAGCTGGAACTCCTAGTCCAAGATGCACAACCACAGTGAATCAAGAGTAGTGATTGAGTGACGACATTTTCTAATTTAGTACAGTTACTCTTTAAAGGATTTAATGGTATTTCAGAACCCCAAACTCTGCAATTAGAAAGTCCATCTGAGGTTTTATGTTAATCAAAAACAGCAGATCATGTTTGAATTATAAAGGATAGCATGGCAGTAAAGGTTGGAGTTATTCTTACATTTCCCCCCTTCTTAACTGCTTAGACAAATGGAAAGACACAAGTGAATAAAACGTTCACTTTTAAGTACCTAAAGAATCTTTCCAATACAAGAAAATCTCCAAATTGTCCCCAAGGGCTGTGTTTTCAAAGTTATGGTCCTTTGGAGGAATCTTAATTTCTATGTCATTATTTGTATCTAACACGGACCATTTCTCACAGGTAGAATAAACCAACCCAGCATTAAATATTAGAAGACCTAGTACTTTGTGACTTAGTGGCATCATAAAGAAGGTGTCTGGGGCTGAAGAGATGGCTTCTGGATACAGCTTTTGTCACCCAAGCATGAGGCCCTGAGTGTGGACCCCCAGATTCCATGGAAATACAGAGTGGGCATAGTGGCCTGCCTATGATCCCTAAGCTCAGAGGGCAGGGACAGGGGATACCTGTCGCAAGCTGGCTAAGTAGACTAGCCACATGGGCAAGCTCAGAATTCAAGTGAGAGACCCTGCCTCAATAAATAAGGCAGAGAGTGTCCAAGGTAAACATCCTGTCAATCTCTGTGCACGTGTGTGTGCACACATACACATACATACATGCGCTAGAGAAGCTGTTTGCCCTAGCCTTCAGCAGCAACTTTACACTTCATAAGTGAAAAGTTGTTGGGGTCCCCCCTAGGGCCAGCCCAGGAGGGACAGCAGGGTCTCTGCCGAGTTGGGGGTGAGAGGTGCAGAGTCACGACACAGACTCCGGGAGTTGGGTGGAAGCAGCAGAGGGCGAGCTGCCGCAAACTCGTTTATTGAGGAAGTACACAGAGTTTTAAGGGGCTTGGCTGGCCAATCATTGCATGGGTGGTCCCCTTTTTGTGACCAATGACAGCCTGTCTCCAGACAGATCATCTCCTACCAGGTTTCTCCCGAGCATGGGACTGTAGCTGTTGTCATGCCAGGCCTGCGCAGAACGCCATGTTCACAGAAGCCACTTCCTGGTTTCTCTGCCATGCGGTCTGGCTAGGGCCAGGCCTGCATTGTGCCATACAAAAAGTCCATACTTTCCTTGGGTTGGAACCTGAGATTGCCCTGTTCAAAGCCTCCCACAGCTCTTCATTACATACAAAATAAAACCAAGCACCTGAATAGGTCCTGTAAGGCCCTATACTCTGTCACCCTGGCTTTTCTTTCAGCTACCCTGTTCCATCTGCATGTCTGTCCTGATGTGTGCTGCATTGGCCATTCACTGCTTCCCAGAGCCATTGACTTGTCAAGATGGCTCAATCCTTCCGTCTTAAGTAATTATGTTTGGACATAGATAGGAAAGTCCAGTTCTTTTGGCCTTTCTTCATTTCTACTTTGACTTAGTTGTCCTTGCCATTCCCCTTTCCAACCCCAGAGCCCTTTCAGGCTGCTCTGGTTGATGTTTAAAACCTGGCTCTTCAGAAAGCAGGAAGGTCCTTATTGGTCATGTATGTATAACTGTGTCCTGAGGTATAAACTCCCACAATGGATGATGGGAGTTGTTTTTAACAACTGATTTGCAGAATTTCTAGAAATTTTAACACTGAATACTTTCAGGCCAGTTCAAGCTAATTTTAGAACACCACTGGGACCTTGCTTTCATATTTCTGGCATTACTGTCTTATATACCCTAAAAACTATTTGCTTAAAAGTATGTGCCCAGAGCATAGCATGGTGGTGTACTTTTTAAGTAAAGCAGGAGTATCACAAATTCAAAGCCAACCTAGGCTATATCATGACACTAAAAAGAAAAGATTTTTTTTCCAAGACAAAATAGGTGCTCAATAAGATTTTCCTGAGTTCATTTAGGTAGGACTTCAATGGTAGATCTTCCTTCACAGCTCACAGGGCTTCCCAGAGTGATCTGTGCTAATTTGCACTTCTTGCCAGTTAGGATTGTGGCCTTGGATGGCTTCATGACATTGTGCAGGCATGCTGATCTCCAGTAGACACATCTATTGAGAGAATACCTGAGAACTGTGGTGAGGAGCATGTTAATGGCCATGACTTCAACAACCTAATCATTAAAACAAAATGTGACCCACTATGACCTCAGTAAAAAGAAATAACTCCCAAACCCAGAGTCTAGATTATGTCTCCTCTAAGGAGATGAGTAAAGACTCCCAGGTCCATCTGGGGATTTGAGAGAAGAGAAGGCTGTGGGCCAGCACCCACCATCTTATCAAGAGCCTTTTGCCCTTCTGAATTGTTTCACATTTATAACACATCGGCTTACATTTTGAGGTTGTCAGCATATTTTTCATTTTCATGTAGCAAAGTATCAACTTTGCTATAATTTTTTAATAATAAACTTGGAAGATACCACATATTAATCTTGTTATTCTTGCCAAGGTTTTTAACTCTTTCTGATTTGTCCTGGTTTTAAAACTAAACCCCCTCATCCAGGCAAATTGGGACCAACAGTCTCTAGTTCCTAGGAAGGTGTGGGCCCTATTGTGAACGCTCTAGGTAGTTAAACCTGCTGCCAATATTCCTGAAGACATCAAAATTACTAGAAGAATTTCTTTTTAAAAATTATTTATTTGCAAGCAGAGAGAGATAGAGTGAGGAGAGACAGACAAATAGACAAAGAACAAGCATGCCAGGGCCTTTAGCCACTGCAAAGGAACCCCTGATGCATGTGACACTTTGTGCATCCAGATTTTCATGAGTACTGGGGAATCCAGCCTGGGTTGTTAGGCTTTGCAGGCAAGCTCCTTAACCTCTGAGCCATCTCATCTCTCCATCCTTTTCTTTGCAAATCCATAAGATAGGGTCCTATCTTCAGACACTTTGATCCCAATATACAGAAGAGTACTTTGGGTAGGAAAAAATGCCACATGAGAACAACACACTAGAAATTATTTCACACATTGATATTTGTGTCCTGACTTAAGTATTTTAGAGCTTACCTTGGACATCATAGAAATGTGGTGGCTAATAGTGGAATAGCCTACCAAAACACTGTAATAGCACTGATTGTAACTCTGGAGGACTTCGCATGTACATGGCTGAAGCGTCCACACATTAACATTCAGTGATTTGAATTTGGTAGAGGAATTGTTCACTGATACTGTTTGTTGGGAGGTTGCAGGGCTTAGCTAGCTGTCCAGCATCCATACCCCTGAACAGGAGACTTTCCTTGATTTGTTGGACCCACCTTCATCTCGCAGACATTTCCTAGTTAGAAAAAAAAGTGTTAAAGAACTGTCTGCAATGTGTCACTTTGTGACAGTGTCTAAATATGTTCCCATAAGCATAGACATGTTTGGTAGAATGTAATATTTATGCATTCACCTGTACTTAGTGCAATACTACAGTAAAAGTGTAGACGAATAGGGGAGGAAAAAGCAAAATAGAGGCAGACCACTCTAGATTTATTCAAATTGACAACACAGCTTTCACAAAAGGAACAAAAACACCAATAAAAATACTAACACCATTTACAAGTGAAAGAAGCTTGAGGTAAAAGATTGAGGCTATCATTTCCGATGAAAAGAGAAGACCCAGGAGAGATTGCAGTAACCAGTTCATTCCAACACAGAGCCTGTACCCAGGCAGGCAGAAAGAAAGCATGTGGGGTGAGGGGGCAATGGAAACAGTACCATCCAACCTCTGGCCTGTTTGCAACTGTATTCATGTATCTTGCACATGGCTGCTGTTACTTGGGAGCTCACAACTGTAGGATTGGAAAGAGATCTTCCATGAACCAATATGATCTTGGTTTAGGTTGACTTGAGTCTCTGCTAACCAATTGATTATAGGGGATCTAATTATTCTACAGACATGAATATTTTTATCATTGTAAAGTTCTGCTAAGTAAAATGAATTCTAAAACAGGTTCAACATTGAAGGTGATCATCTATACTAAATTAGAACACTAAGCATGAACTGTGTTTCAACATTGTGGACTATAATGCTATACATGCTTTAAGTTGGAAAACAAATGAGTTTACCCAAAATGAGTTCAAATATCCTCTCAAATCTTTTAATTAAAATTCAATAAGAACCCTTGTGTTTGCCTCATTTCTAAGTATTTATAAGTGGTTTTATGAGATTTGTGTGTGTTCATTTACATTGAAAGGAATGCACATGGAAAAACAATGACAACAAATGCTGGCGAGGCTGTGGAGAAATAGGAACAAGCTTTCACTGCTGGTGGGAATGTAAAATGGTTCAACCATTAGGGGAAGCTATATGGAGACTCCTGAAAAGGATGACCATAGACCTACCAATGGATCCAGTTATTCCCTTACTGGGCATTTACCCTAAAGAGACATTTGCTCAACCATGTTTATAGCTGCCCAATTCATAATAGCAAAGAGCTGGAATCAACCCAGGTGTCCATCATTAGATGAATGGATAACAAAGATGTGGTATATTTATACTATAGGAATTCTACATAGCAGTAAGGAAAGATGAAATAATGAAATTCGAAAAAAAATGGTCAAACATGTAACAGATCATCCTCAGTGAGCTCACCCAAGCACAAAAAGATAATCATCACATGGTCTCGTTTATCTGTCACTCCTAACCTGAATCCACCTGAGATGCTGCCATCCTAATATGCAGTTGATCTATTTAAATATCTTTAATAAGACTGTAATATGTAAGGATGGTTAAAGAGTCAGAGTCATATTTTATACTCATTTGGGAACTAACTTGTAAAGAGATGCTGAGCAAATAAAAGATTCAAATATTATGAAATCCTTGAAAAAAATAGTCCACTTTTAGTGCAGACGTTTCTATTAACTTTGTCATTAAAATGATTTCAATGACCTATCTCAAGCCTCACATAATTTTAAAATATATAAATAGATTTTACACAAATATAAATATGCTTTAATATTTAACTCTTCCTAAGTATATAAAATCAAGACAGTATATGTGTCTTGGTGGTTCTGAGAAGGCTAGTTCAGGAATTTCCCAGCACCTTTTGTCTTTCACTGAGGTAGGCAGCAGCTCCAACATTGCCATCCTTTTGTCCATGTGGCTAAAATATGACCAGTGTTTGACATTTGCATAAACTTGATTTAATTAAATAGTCACACCATTAAAATAGAGCATTCTTTTCAATCAGTGCTAATTACATATCATATAATGCCTGGTGTTTAATGAGGATTTCAATAAACGTTCGTTGATAATGATGATTATTAAAATGATATGTTAAGCCTGTCTCCTCATTTGAGAAATGCTTTGTTTTGAAATGTCAGACTTATAGCCTTGCCTGAATTTTTTTTTTAATTAAAATCACTACTTTGGCACAAAGCTTAAAATGTGCAAAGTTGCTGCAATTAGTGAATTGTGCATCCATATGGATGTTACCAAACAGCTTTCAACTTAAAGGATTTGGGCTATTTTGAATGATGGACCTTCTGTTAAGCTTAAAACAAAGCCTGTCTATTTCAGTATTCATTTTAATTAATATTGTCTTCCTGGTCTCAAAGATGTGTTCTTATCTGGGGGAAAGAAGCATGATTATTATCAATCAGAAATAAGTTAGCAAAGTAGTTTTAACTAAATTCTTACTTCCATCTGATTCATACCATCTCCCCCATCTAACAAGGAAGTTTAGGCTGTAGACTCAGAGGAACACTTTTCTTAAAGTGTTAGTCTCAAAGAAAACCTACATTTCTAAGTAAATCATAACATGAACTCACTCAACAAATTAATAAATTAAGCTGTCCTTCAATTATTTGAATTCTATAAGAAACCAAAAACTTGAGCTGGAAAGATGGCTTTAGCGGTTAAGGCACTTGCCTGCAAAACCAAAGGACACAGGGTTGATTCTCCAGAATCCACATAAGTCAGATGCACAAGGTAGCACATGCATGTGGAGTTCATTTGCAACAGATGGAGGCTAAAGTGCTCATTTTCTCCTCCCATCTCAGAGAAATAAATAAAAATAAAATATATAAAAAAAACTTATTTTAAGTCTACCATTATTATAAAATCTGTCATATAAAAGCTGATATGTATAAATATGTGCATACATACACATTAGGATGTCTATATATATATGTGTACATATAACAACCACGTGTGCCTAAGTATTTACCACTTTACATCTTACTTGTGGACTTAATTCTGTATAATAGCAAACTGTGCTTAAAGATGAATTATGTACAAAGATTCACATTAGCTTTTCTTAGTGTTTTGAACAAAATGTTTCAAAGTAGACTGCTTAGTTGCTTTTCCCAGACATTTTTCATGTGAAATCTGTACACATGCTACTTTGGGAGTATTCTGAACTTTGTTCTCCACGATATTTCTTCATACTTTATGCATTTTAGTAAAGGTCCTAATTTCTTGATTTTTTTCCCAACAGTTCTTCAATGAATACTTTCAGAAAGTCATTCTGATGGCTGTTGGAATCCACTAACTGAAAACTCTAATAAGTTCAATTTTGACTACTAATTTCAAAAATCAGGCAAATAAAGTGACTTTTTAGATTACTCACTGAATTATTAATAAAATAATAAATGTGAAAATATACAGAGGGATTATATTTTTTCAGAACTTATAGGTAAACCAATCCATCCAATATATGAGTGAAAAGGCATAAAAGTCCACTAAAGAATGCCACCATGTGAAGTCCTATTATGCTTTGTTTGTTTTTCTCTGTTATTCCAGCATTATTGAAAACCATTCTCAAAATCCTCTCAATCTGGCACAAAGTCACCCTAATTTTTCCTTATTACTGTATCATTTATTTTTTATTTTATTTTTTGAGTATATAATTAATTACATGCCCTTCTTTAGAAGGCTCCTTTGCACTACTGCTTTGGAGTGTGCATTTGAGACAGAAGTTATTGTCAGTTCTACTCTGAGTCAGAAACTTCATCAATGAGATTCCATTTTTTTTTTTTCTTGCTTAGAACCTACTTGGGCTGGAGAGGTGGCTCAGCAATTAAGGCACTTGCCTGCAAAACTTGAACAATCCAGGTTTGATTCCCCAGTGTCCACGTAAACCAGATGCACAAAGTGGCACATACATTGGGAGTTCATTTGCAACAGCTAGAGGCCCTGGCATGTCCATTCTCTTTCTCTCTCTGTCTCTCCCTTTTTATGTGTGTGTGTGTCTCTCTGTGTGTATGTGTGTCTGTCTGTCTGTCTCTTGTCTCTGTCTCTCTCTGCATGCAAATAAATAATATTTTTTAAAAAAGAAAAGAAAAGAAGGGCTGGAGAGATGGCTTAGTGGTTAAGGTGCTTGCCTGTGAAGCCTGAGAACTGTTCGAATCTCCAGGTCACATGTAAGCCAGATGCACAGTGACACAAACACACAATGTTGCACATGCACACAAAGGGACAAACACATCTGGAGTTCTTTTGCAGCAGCTGAAGGCCCTCTCATGCCTGTTCACTCTCTCTCTCTCTCTCTCTGTCTCTCACTCTGCCTCTTTCTGTCTGTCTCTCTCTAAATAAATTTTTATAAAAGAAAGAAAAGAACCTACTTGTTTTATAAATCCTACTTTGTATTTGCAGTCATAAAGTAGCTTCCTTTCTGTCACATTTTCAGTGTCTTCCTTCTCTGTTACATAGACACTTTGTCACAAGAAGTTTCTGAATAGAATGAGCAGATTGCCCCAAAGCAACACATTCACTGGACAATATCTTATTCATAAGTTAGGTAATCAACAAAAAGCCTATAGTTGTTTTAATTTTGAACCAAAATAATCACTTCACTCCAGTGAGTCTTAGAGGAAAAGAAAAAAAAAGTATCCATTTTCCTGTAGAAAAAAGAATACTTTGAAGGGAGGACAGTGGAGCAGGAAAACACGTGTGTGTGTGTGTGTGTGTGTGTGTGTGTGTGTGTGTGTACACATGCGTGCGTGCACACACACACTAAAACAAACACCAAGCGTTACAGAAGGTAAACAGGCCAGCATGAAACACAGACCATCTGAACACATTGGGGCACCCTGAGCTGGGACCTTGGCTGTGCTGTCCCTCTGGCATGTATGTATGCAGGAGTGTGTATGTACACACAAGGATTTATCTGGAAGCACAGAGGGAATTAGAAAGAGCCTGGCCCATTTCTAATTTGGCTCTGTTTGCTTGCATTTAGCACTTAAGGGCTTCTACATTCAGTTTGCTCAAAAGAGTGATGAAGCACTCCTTACTTGTGCCTCGAATCAGAAATGCATGAAGTGCAGCTGCAGAGATAATGCATTTTCCCCAAAGGCTTTGGCTGAGCAAATTAGGTGTCAATGGGGTGCCCGCGCAGGCAGTACTCTCTCTAATTAGTCTCTTGAGCCTAGTTGGTGGCGGGTATGAGATGATCTAATCAATTGGTCTGTGTCTGATGGTTCGTGTAAAAATCCTACCAGGCAGACTCTCTCCCACAGGTCACCCACCTGCACAGCGGGACTGCTCATTTTCATTTCTCATCTCCTCCATCACACGATGCTGATAGTTGGTTTTAAGAAAATTGAATCCAAAAAATATCTAGTTCATAGGGCACATGGGTCAGAACAAAGTTGCATTATGGGTACCAGCAATCTAATTAATTAATATTTATAGCTGAGAAGCACTATGTAGATATTTTTGAATACGGATTTTATCAATTGAACCCAATTTCTTATTTAAAACACTCATTTTAGAGAAAGAACATTGTAAAACCTGAAAGCTAGATAAAAATGGCACCCGCTAATCATATGCTTTACATTCCTATGGGTAGATGTGCAAACTGTCGAGCTTCTTGCCCATAGTCCCTGTCCACTCGTACTGCATGCAGTGTTTTTCAATGATCAGCCAGGAGAGGATTTACATCTGTGTCATATTTTAATTCTATAAATCCCTACCCAATACAGGATATCATTGAGATTCCTAAAATGTTTATATTGTCTCATTGAAAAATTAAAGCTAATGAGAAAGGACATTCATAATCTGGTAAAAACATTAGGCAGGACAAGTGGCACAATGTGGACTGCTAAATCTTCTCACAGTGGTAGATGTGTTACTATCATTGGCACCTCCATTATTTTCTTTGTTAAAGATTATTTCACTTATGTGCATGCTCACACACATGCCATGGCACACACATGTGGATGTCAGAGGAGTTGTCAGTACTTCACCTTCTTTAAGACTGCGTCTCTTGCCACTGCAAATGTGTCTGGCCCTTGAGTGGCTTTACACGGACATTGTGGAATGGAACGCAGGCTGGCAGGCTATGCCCACAAGTTCCTTGGGCTGAGCCATCCTTCCATCCCCATTATTTTCTTATTCTTTATTCTTCCATTAAGTACCAGCTCCCAACTCTGAATAATGGACTTATCATAATTCACCATTTATTCGCCAATTATTGCTACTATGTACTATC
Source organism: Orientallactaga sibirica (assembly GCA_036365145.1). NCBI lineage: Eukaryota > Metazoa > Chordata > Mammalia > Rodentia > Dipodidae > Orientallactaga > Orientallactaga sibirica. The sequence continues at coordinate 5,074,666 of JAEOAD010000418.1, forward strand.
CCTTATTACCCAGTTCTCTTACACCATAGGTTAGGTACGTGTGATTTTTCTAGAGATTAGACTCAAAAATAATCAGAACAAAAGCAAGAGTGAACATGGTGGCCAGAAAAATAAGGTGTCTGGTGACAACATAATTTATTATTAGAGGAAGTCAAATATATTGGATATCAAACCATCCTTTCAAATATAGTATCATGGAGTAAGCAATATGTTTGTCCTACAGAAAGATGTTATTTCTATCCCACCTTCTCAACTGGTGGTGTATCTGTGGATGTCCTCTGTATCTAACACAGTAGCTGGGTACTATTACTGAAATGGCAGGTACAGAGTTGCTATTTCAACGAGGAGCTGAGGCTGAAACTGAATGTGCCACAAAGAAACTCTATGTCTGAGAACACCCACTACCAGGCTTTTAGAACTTTCCTTTTCTCCCTTGCTTTTCATTCATGAACTACTTACTGAGTGCCTAAATCATACCTGAGCTGTGCCTGAGGACTCATTGGTTTACAAACCCACATTTAATCAGTAACAATGATGCCACATATGTCCTTACTGGCTTCTTTACAGGAAGTATTTTGAAAGGAACTAAATAAAGTATTAGGTTCAGAAATTCAACTTGGGTACCAGGTTGCCATTCTGTTGATTAAAATGGTAGAAAGGAGAATAAGCAAGCAAAGACTATGTCACTTGGGGGTAGTCATAGAAAGTCTGTGTCTAGGCAAGCTGGTGTGAAGAAAAACAAAAACATACAAAGTTCCTTTGGCTTGAATGGGCAGGCTTCCTGGAAAAACTAGGATCTAAACTTCTGTTTAAGCTACACAGAAGCAAAAAGACGCTTTTGTCATCTGGCTAATATAAATTTAAAGGATGATAGTGGGGCTGGGGACTGGGTAAAGGTGCCTGAAGTAGAGAAATGTGCTGGAAATACTGTGGGAACAAGTGCACTCTCTCTCCTTCATGTCAGAGACTTCCAGAAAGGTGTCTGTGCCTAACTTAGGATGTGTGCTTACATACCAGCAGCTGGGACAGCAAAGGTGGATTTTCGTTAGTTCCCTGGAAGAAAGTGGTAGTGGGATAGGGACTAAGAGGGTTGCTCTCTGTAATTGTTGCTAGAGTGGCAACTTCCTGATAAAGAGGACTGTGCCCAACCAGGTGGGGGTAAGGTGTGACCAGGTGAGCCAGAACCATACACACAGCAGCAAGTATTTGAGATATCAACAACAGAGGAGGAATCTCCATCGATATCAAGGCCTCTCCCAGAACAGTAATAGGAAGGAATGTTTACTTTCAGAGGACTGTCAGGAACAGAAGGTGATCCCTACCTCATATCACTTATAAAAAGCAACAAAAATGAATGAAAGATCTAACTGCAAGAGCTAAAACTATACGCACTCATAGAAGAAAATATAGGAGCAAATCTTTGTGATGTTGGGTTTCACAATGGATGTTTAAATATGACACCAAAAGTAAAAGCAACAAGATAAAATTGTATAATTTGGACTTCATCACAATTCAAAGGACATAATGGGTGAAAATACAATCCACAGAATAGGAAAAGCATTTGCAAATCTTGTATTTGATAAGAGAGTAATATCCAAAGTATATAAAGAACTGCCACTCAATAATAAAAAGTTCTATTTTAAAATGAGTAAAGGACTTGAATAAATATTTCCTTAATGAAGATAGGCATATGGCAAATAAGCATGTTAAAAGAGGTTTGACACCACTAACCATTAGGACAAAGCAAGTCAATGTAAGCCAGTTCACTGTAATAGGAAAACTATAATTTAAAACCTAGAACACAAGTATAAGGAGGGCTATAGAGAAATTTGAACCCTCTGCCTTACTGGTAAGAATGTAAAATTGTGCACCACTGTGGAAAATTCTTCAAAAATTTAAATATAGAATTGACATATGACCCAGAATTTCACTCCCAGATATAAAACCAAAATAGTTGAACATGAGTTAGAACAAAGCCTTCTTACATGAATGTTCAAAGTAGCCACAAAATTTATTCTCAATAGCTACAGAGTGATATGACCCAAATATATACTAACTGATGAATTGATAAAGAAAACATTTTAAAAAGTGATTAAAATATCTATGTAGTACAATATTATTCAGGCATACCAAATAATGAAATACAGAGACATAGGATAATATGGATGAACCTCAAAAACACACTAATTAAAAGCAGCCCAGGAAGCTAGGCATGGTAGCGCACACCTTTAATCCTAGCACTTGGGAGGCAGAGGTAGGAGGATCACCTGAGTTCAAGGCCATCCAGAGACTGCATAATGAATTTCAGGTTTCAGGTCAGTCTGGCCTACAGAGAAACCCTACCTCAAAAAAAAAAAAAAAAAAAAAAAAAAAAAAAAAAATGCAGCCCAGCTATAATACAATAGATCATACTATACATGATTCCACTTATATGCAATATCCAGAATAGGTAAAGACACTGAGAGGGAAAAGTGATTGGTGGTTGCCAAGGAATGAGACAAGGGAACAATGGAGAATGCCTGCTTCAGAGGTATTGAGTCTCCTTTGAAAGTGATGAAGTGATTTGGAACTATATAGAGACCATGGTTGTACAGCATTGTGAATGCACTAAATGTCACTAAGTTATATGCCCTGAAAAAAGTTGTTTTTTATATTATATGAATTTCACTTTGATAAAAAGAATTGAGCAGAAGGGTAAACTATGACAAACTCATCATAGTAAATGATAGGGATGAGTTGAGGGTGAGTGATGATAGTATCCTAATGGGTCTAAAGTATGAGAGCAAAAATTTGCTCTCTTGGTCAGAGCATTGCTAGCTGGCTGCCAAGCAGGGCAGTGTCCTCAAATGTGACAGCTCATGGGGGCGGGGGCAAGTATGTTATGAGGTCTACCAGATAGCCAACACCTGTGGGAGCAGCTCTGGCCAAGGTTCCCAGAGGATGATGACAGAATGTCCCTATGGCAGGTTGAGGCAGGTGTGGCCAGGCCTCAGTAGCAGGAATGAGCTTCTAAGTCTAGTAGATGAGTGGTTTGGGATATGGTGAAGCTGGTGTATCTGCTCCTTTAGCTTGGGCATTTGAGTCTTGAAGTCCCAGGCCTTGCCTGGCCAGGTATTCTCTTCCCAATCTAGAGAATCAAAGAAAATGAATAAGTGTTAAAAAGAACTATATGCAGCCGTGGTGACCCACACCTTTAATACCAGCAATCAGGAGGCAGAGGTTGGAGTATTACTACCTTTAAAAAACAAACAAACAAATAGGGCTGGAGAGATGGCTTAGCGGTTAAGGTGCCTGCCTCCTAAGCCTAAGAACACTGGTTCTACTCTCCAGCGGTTCCAATCTCCAGGTCCCACGTTTAGCCAGATGCAGTGTCACAAGGGCTCAATGCTGCACTTGACCACAAGGGGACGCACACATCTGGATTTCCTTCGCAGCAGCTGAGAGACTGCTGGCGCGCCCATCTCTGTCTGTCTTCCTCTCTGTGTCTCTCAAAAAATAAAAATAAAAATATTTTTTAAAATATCTTTAAAAACAAACAAACAAATAAATGTATGTCTTTTGTTTTTTAATAAAGAAGTACACAGGGAACATTCCGTCATTCTCCTTGAATCACTCACCTTCTAGTGGTTCCACGTTTCAGGCAGGTTTTATTGGAAACAGTGGTCCTAAACAGGATGTTGGGAAGAGGGTCATGCTGGCCACTTTTCATTCTGCTGAATCTAAAATAACTGATAACAAGCGACCAAGGAATCCTGCACTGCTGATTGTCTAAAAAGCATGTATATGATCCATTTTTCTATTTCATATCCATAAAAATGAGCATGATGATATGTTCTTTTAATGGTCTGTGTGATGCTACAGGCACTTAATTAAGACCAGTATTGCTACTAATGATTTAGGGAAGGAATTTTGCTGAATTTCATTTTCTTTTAATAATCCAAGAGAATGTTAGCCCACTTGCATTCAGGGAGTCAAATTATTTTAAGGTAAGAAACAGCCAGAAGTTTTGTTTATCATGTTAAAAGAAATGTTCTCATTAAGGAAATTATTCTTCCTCAAACATGTGCTTGGTACAGCTATGGAGAACAGCAATGGGTTCACTGTGACCTGATCAATTTTCGATGTCTCAAGTAATTGAGGAGAATGGATGATGTAAGTTTTGCATTTTTTAAAAGCTAACAATTGTCTCTTTCCTCCTTTCAGGATTAAGTTGTCATCATTCAAGGAAGAAGAAGAAAAAAAATCCTTAATGAAGTAGCCAGTAATGCAAGGGGCTGGTGGGTCAGTTTCCTCCTGCTCCCTGTGGTGGATTTCACTTACGAGAAAATTGAAGCTGGCAAGACCCTGTTTTCTCTGCAATTTATTTAAAACCTTGCACGCATTTGGATACCTTGTGATTTCCAAGAACTATGTGAAGATTAAGCTTTGCTTACTGTTACATGGCATGTATTCTTTTCAGTCTTTTGTGTTTGATTTCGTTTGATTTCCCTCTGCTGCGCAGCGTCTCTGTGAAGGTCTTTACGCTTTCACCAGCCATGTCTTAAAGACATTAAGACAACACATTTGGTGTTCACACTTCTTCAGTAATGTCTGTACTTGAAAACCACACAGTGGCGTAAAGCAATGTGTGTTTTGTTTGAGAGCACAGCACGTTCTGCAACCACTAGGAAGGACATGTTTGATGCAAGCAAATCCCTGTTCTCTGACTGACTAGACAGTTTGATCCCAGAAGATGGGGCCCCACCTGAGCTCACCTTTTGAGGACATTTGCTGATGTGTTTCCCACCCTTGGAAACAGCCACACATTTATATAGGATATCAAAATCTGCTTAGCATTTTCAAGCCACATAGCACAATTGTTTCTGAAGAAGAAACAAATACCAAGCAAGCACTGAGAGCAAAGACAGGGGTCAATGGCTTACTCCTCAACCTCTAGAAACTGAGGTAACTTTTTACATGTGTGTTCTGAGTCTCATCAACATTTTATTATTTTTTCCATCCACTCTATTATTCTTTGTATTTTCTAACTGGAAAAAAATACGAGTGAGGAATATCATGTTTAAACTTGGTGCAAAAAAGAAGTCATAATTTTGGATGAGTTGGGTGAGTCCTAAAAGCAGTCTTATCCAAATAATGCTTAAAAAATTAAAAATATTTCAGAGTTAAAAGTTTACTCAATTATAACAAAGCACTTTTGAATTAAAGTGTTTAAAAAAAAAAAAAAAAAACATTCCAAGCTGTTTGGAAGCATCTTGGGTACCTGACTTTAAACCAAGCTCCTGGAATAACTGCATTACAGGTTTTAGTAACAATGCCAGAATCTTGCTGTAATGATGGAAACAGAAAGAAAAGTCCACCTTTCCTGGCTGTAAGTACCTTGGAGGATGCAGGCAAGTCTGTGACACTGGGACAAAGAGCATTGGCCTGCATTGCACCTTGATCTGGAGGGAGCTGCCTGGAGCCAGTGACTCCCACAGGACTCCTTCCTGCAGAAACACAGTAATGCTGAAGCCAAGGGGTACTTAGGAAACTTCATGTAAAACATGACCTTTGCGCCTCTCAACACAAATTCCCATGGAAACACATTTGTGCACATTGTTTTATGTTTTACCCTTCATCAGACAAAGGAACAACTACAATCTTGAAATGTGTCACGCATTTTTAGGATCAAGACTCGAAATTATGATCCAGTTTGACAAGGGCTTTCTGAGTGTGGGGTGAGGGAAAAGCTTTTTATAGTCAAATCCAATATAGCCAGGAAAGTGGACCCATGTTTTCTAAACTTTAAAATAGTACTCTCTCTGGAGTGGGCGGAGGCATGTTAAGGCAGAGCCCATCCTATCCAGACAAGGTGCATCACCATCTCACAAATGCAAAAGAAGGAATTATTTGCTTATTGATTTTTAAAGGAAGCAAAAGACACACAAGGTGAAAATTTTTACTCTTTCCTGCCTAAAAGTCATTTTCATTCCTCTTTCATACATTCCATCTACTGGAAGGACAGCTTTAAAGGTATTTTGACTTAAAGCATAATTTAATTGGTATTTATTAAATAAGGGGAGAAAATTTTACATGTACTTAGAAATGGCCTTCCCTGTGATTCATGTCGTATCATTCATTCATTTTGGGGAAAGGTATACTGCTTATATTTCAGTAAGTTTAAGTAAAGAGCTTGATGATTAAATCTTACAATTTAATGGGGTTGCTAACTAGGAACTGTGATACAATTTAATGTCAAAAAGCTTCAAGTAGAAATGTGAGGAAAGTTAGAGATCCACACCCTTGTCATAGACAAGTAGACAGCACCTCTTGGGAACTAAGACATAACACAGCTTAGTGGGGGGGGGGGCAATCTGTCTCAGGACAGACACACCTATGAAGTTAGATGGTTTTCAGTTCCCCATCCTTGCCAACAACAAAGAGTATCAAAAGTTTGTTCTATTTCCCTCCTCCATCCTTCTTTCCTTCCTTTCTCCCTCCCTCTTTTTCCAATTTGTAGTCACATTCTCTCTTCCTTACTTCCCTACATTTCTCTCCTGCCCTCTCCAAGGGTGTCCTGAAAACTGATACAGACTGTTCATTAACAGATTATTATACTATTACAAAAGCACTGGAATGTTTTGTAAGATTATTTTTATATGAAGGAATAGCTTGAGTTAAGACAGCTGGTAAGAATAGTACAAACATCTTTGCATGGTGATTGTATCAAGACTACATCACTGCACACAGTATTCTGAAAGTAGGTATGGGACTTAATTTCCATTTTCTTAAAGGGAACAGTTTGACTTAGAAATACAAGATACATAGGACATGAAGAAATATTTTCTGTGCTCAGCAAAAAAGGGGGGCATAAGGCAGGGGCAGCTGTTTACCTACCATACGAGGGTAAGAAGCTATTTCTTGTTCCCAAGAATGACTAGAAAAGTTTCCAAGGGAGCCTTTGACATGTACAGAAAGCAGAGCTTCTCAGTATCCTTTCCTTGGTGTGTTTATTGACAGCCAGTGTAATGAGTGCCCTAAATATGCACCCATATAAGACATTCATCTGTGAATAGTGCTGGGTTTGCAATCTTTGTTTTATAGGAGGATGTGTAGTCGTACCTCCTGGGGTAGACTGTTGCCTGCCCCTGTACATAGGAATATGCTGCAGAAGTGTGTATAATGCCCACCTCCTTTACTGGCTTGCAGACAGAGGAAACTGTATGTTAGAATTGTTGTTTCCTCATATACCAAAATAAAACAAAATTAAATCTCAAATAAAATAAGCAAGTTCCTATTCTCATCCCCCTTTCATGGCAGCATATGTTAGAGGCACATACAAAATATGTTCTTTGTTTGGTAGTGGATGTTTTCATATTTTTTTGTTTGTTTGTTATGATGCATTATTATGATGCACTGAGATGTGTGCTTTCTAATGAGGTTGGTACCTATGAAATGTGCTAGCATCATTCAGAAAATCATTATACTTCAACATGACACATAGTAAGGAGAATGGGAACACTACATGTTGCATATTTGTTACCAGTTGTAACCTGTCTGTATTATAAAGGATGTAATGGTTTGTCAGCTGTCACTGTTGTTTTCTTGTAACATGATGTGGAATAAAGTATAGCAGAATCTCCATCCATTATCTTGGTATATTTTTATGAGTTCCGAGTACAACTATGTTCTACTGTATCAAAGGAACATAAACAGTCTTCACAACTCTTCTTACAGAGAGAATAAGAAACCAAACACATAGGAAAGAGCAAGTTCCTGGAATGTTCCAGAAGTCTCATAAGCCCTTCTCTTTCCTTCTTTTTCTGCTAGGCCCTGCAAAGTACTCTGTGGGCTGCAAGGATTCCCCTGGCCCTGTGTTATGTTCACCACTTGTTTCACCTAACTCAGATGCATTTGAAACATACCTGCTTTTGTTTGGTATGGTTCTGTTTTTCTCTTTCTTGCTTCTCTGTACTCTTCTGCACATATCCTAACAGAATTAACTATTTTACCCTCCACTGAATACAAACAGAACTGCAGGTACACTGTAAAAAACAATACTGCTCGCTTACTCCGCTGCCTAGAGGCTTACTGTGCCCAAGTGAGCAGAGCGGTGTTGGGAGCCCACATATGAATTGACAGTGAGGACTTGGGAGACCCACCATTCTCCTATCATGACCTTTTGGTCAGATCTGTCACAAACCCTACACATAACCATGTGACTTTACAAGTTGTTGGTTAAGTTTCATGCCGGTTTATTGATAGGGTGTTTGGTGATTTCAAAGTGTTTGTAAGTTTACATTCCATTTCAGTTGACCCAGGGATCCTGGCTTTCCCCCGTGAAGACCTCCCAGCCACCAAAAGCAATTTATTTCCCTTCTTTTGCACTTCTCTAACCAATAGGATTTCTGTGTTTAAGGCCCCCACAAAGCAAAATTTCCACAATCAAATCTAAGTGTGCATTCCACTCCAGAACAACTCCTAACAGTCACTCGTCTGCCCACAGCTGCTGCTCTTTCCCCAAAGCTCTGAGGCATGGGTGCTAAGGGCAAAAGCACATTGAGACAGTCACCACCACCACTGGATTCTGGGAGAAGAAATTCTATGAAGGAATCTATCACAGGAGCAAAAATAACCATAATAAGAACATTTGTTAGTTAATTGGGATCTACAGGGTACTGTGGAAACTGACTAGAATTACCAAACTGTGAAAAGAATAATATGTTCCAGGGAGATGTTTGAAGAGAGCAAAATAATTTGGTCATACTTCACTTCCCAATAGCTACGTGTCCACTCTTGGAGTCACTTGCAGCAGCCTCAGTGTTCATTTTTGACCTTGACTGTCTGCCGGCCTTGATTAAGATGGGCTCTTAACAAAAGAAAAGATATGGAGGACTGATATCTACAAGATACTGAAGACATACCTCTGAGAAGTATTTTTAACTTTGTGAACATGGAGGTAGCATTCTCTGCATTCCATAATTGCTCTGCATTCCCTTCTGTTTCAGCAGGGGTGATTCCAGCACTGGCAGGTTGTATAGGATGTGGCATGTGCTGGCTGAGGCAGGCAGAGTCAGAAGGGCGGCACTCCTGCAGTTGCTGTTGGCCCCCAGAGGAAAGAGAAACCAGAGGGGAAGGTGTTAGAGCAACCTTGTGCCACTGGGTTAACACGTACAGTTACTGAATAATGGCAGACATTGTAAATCTAAGCAATGAGAACCCCACAGTGGCCCAGCAGCCTGCTGCTACCAGTGGGTGGTGGCGTTATGGGCATTAGTTCTGAGAAGCTTATATAGCAGAAGGGCTAGGATAAAGGACACAAATCAGGGAAAAACTGACAAGATTAAAAAAAATCCAAAGTCTCGTATTTACTGTTCATCCCCCATGCTCTGGGTGTGCAGCATTGTCTGCATAGAGTCATGCTGCGAAAAAGCCAGGCACAATAATAGCTCGGAGCAGCCTTGCAGCCCTGGAGCTATCCTGTGCCCACAGTGCTGGTGGAGAATGGGATTCTGATAGAGTTGTCTTTTCTCCCCTTCACTGCGAGACCACCAATAATTATGGAGAGCCTTCTGCAAAAATGGAGTAAGGGTTCCCTGTTGGGGTGGATCCTGAGAAGTGACTCAGCAGGGCTTCCTGCAAAGGTATGTACTACACACCCAAGGTATGCCTGCCTGCCATGGAAGTCCAGGGACATTAGAACCAATGGTTTCAAGGATATAGAAGTTAAAATAAAACAGAGAATTATCAGTTGTTTCACAGTAAGAAACAGTAACTCCTTCCCTCCTTCAGTTGAGTCTGGTCATTGATTTGCTTCCTCCAAAGACAGGCTTGGGATCCACTGAGTTCCTTGGGGAAAGCAGGCCCAGGTCCTGCAACTGTCATGCCTAGTACTGGAGAAGTCCAGACCTTCATTCATTCATTCCTCACACATGGTATCATTATAACACAATGCCAATGAATGCTCCCTGAAATACCTCTGCTCAGGCATGAGACTATTGATGTTATGGATTACAGTGTTTTTACAGTATATGCACAGTTTTCTCTTGTAGAAACACAATGTTCTAACCTGACTCTCAGCCCTGACTCTCATTTAAATCAGGAGGCAGTTTTTAAAACACCTCCACCCCAAACCAATTCATTCTAGAACTATTGAGGGTGGAGACTTGGCACTAATTTGTTTTGGGAACTCAACAAGTGATTCTATTGTACAGCCTGCGTGGGAAGTCCTGGGCTCTTCCTCCTGCCCAAGGTCTACACTGGGAACAGTGGGCAGACTTTCTCTGTGAGGGCGAGAGTGTGAGTACTTTGGACTTCCCAGGCCATGCATTCTCTGTCACAGCTACTCCTTTTGCC